>BMAU01005764.1:0-650841 GCA_019973935.1 Trichonephila clavipes | reverse complement strand
GAAATAATACGAGATGCAGAGGATGAGTTTAAAGTCTTTCTTTCTTATTGGTTCTGCACATAGAGATAGCAGATATGTGCTAGTAAAAAATTTAGAAATCTAAAAATTAAAATTACAAATTGATACTGTTAATATGTTTATTAATAAACTTAAAAGAATTTTTGGTACACAGTTGTAGCGAATGAAATACATATACAAAACTCAAAGTTAAAAAATTGTCTTAATTTCTTGTTCTAAATATATCAGTTATACAAAACTAATTATAAATTTGAAGTAAAAGAGCAATAAGAAATGTTTAAAGGCTAATATCTGAGATTGTTTAAATATTTTTGTGTATTTTCGTGAAAGAGAATGTATTGTTATGCTTTCAGAAAACTTTTTGCTATCTATTCCTGCTAGACTGTTATCTTTGTTTTTGACATTAGTTCTGAATTGTCAAATAAATTTATAAAAAAACAACCTTTTTTGTTTATGCAGAATGATTTATAATATTTGTTAGATAAGAGATGGAATACAAGATTGCAACGATTATTATAAGTTTCACATAGATGTGATGGCACCATTTCTTTGGTAAGTAATTAGGCTTTACTAAATACATGTTAAAGGTTACAGTTAACACAAAATAGTCTCAGCTGGGCAGCAAAATTTGGCTAAAGGAACCTCAACAAAAATTCCTTGCTGAAAGTACTCGTTTGTTACTTTGCTTTGTGTCAGGCATGCCAAACTCATTTGGTATCACGGGCGCGCATGAACTATTTTATATTAAGTTGAGGACCGCATGTTTTTCAATGTTCAAAAAATTAATAAAACAGGATTTTTGAATGATCATATTCTGTATTTGTAAAACTCAATGTATTATACATACATAATCGTATAATATTTCATTTTGTTTTATTAACTGTACATGTTTTATATTGTTTTATAAAAAAAAAAATAAAAGTTATAATACGAAATACAATTTTATAACCTGTACTCAAATTTATAACCTGTACCGCCACCTAGCTCAAATAATTTTAATGGGTTGTACATTCTAATTGAGCACAGTTACAAACACATAAAAAAACCCGTTAATCTTAATACAAATAATAAGGGGTTTGCGTGAGCGGACATTGGCATGTCCTTTCTACACCGTGGTAGCAATTAGGACTGGTTACTTGTCCATATGGCCAGGAGAGGGCGCTCTATTACCATTCTCGTTACACCCTCTGGTTCATAGACATCGTCCTCGATGAGGAAACCATCAGAGTTGTCTTTCCTGTGTCTTCCCCTTTTTTCTGAGAGAGGCATCACTGGAGTGGCTTCCTTGTCTATGCATGGTCGAATAGCAGATAAATGATAAGGTCCGAGAACCTCATGTGGGTTGTTTTTGGATTTTGCCACTTCTTAAGTCGTCGGAGAGCGTTAAGTCACAATAATATAGGACCCATCTCTTTGGGCATAAATTTAGCTGTCCTCTTCAAAAGGGCAACATTGCTGAGGGGGTGAAAGGTTACCCAGACTTTATCACCTGGATGATACAATTGACCAGGACGGTGTTTTTTATCATAGAAGGTATTTCGTTGATCTTGTTTCTCTTCAATTCTTTCACGAACTTCAGAAGAAATTCATGCTAATCTTTTAAAAATATGGGGTAATCTCTGGGTTGAAATTTTCATTATCTATATTATGGCTCGAAAGTCGTTGGTTACATCATCTATCTTCTTTAAGTGAGCGTGTGGGAAAATCGATGAAAACAGCAAGAATGTCACAGTCTGCTTTCTCTGTTCTGACGTGGGTCTAGACAATAAGTCCGCAATAAATTCGATCTTCCGGAAATGTAATCGATTGTTAGATTATAAGATTGAATCTGTGGTGCCCATCTTGCAAGTCTTCCGGTGGGAGATTTCAAAGATAATAACCATTTTAAAGGCTGGTGGTCAGAGGAGAATCTAATAGTTTGTCCTTCAACGTATCCTCTAAGTTTTCAAAGGCCCACACAACTGCAAGAGCTTCTCTTTCTGTGGTAGAATAATTTCGCTTCGAGGATGAAAGTAGTCGATTTGCGTATTCTATTGATGTTCCTCGTCTCTTTCCCCTTGAGTAAAAACTGCTCCGAGGGCCCCGCTACTGGCATTTATTCGGATTACAAACGACTTGGTACCGTCAGCTAGCTTAAGGATAGGAGGAGACGCTAGCTTTGATTTTAGATTTCTGAAAGCTTCTTCTTGTTCAGAGCCCCACTTCCACATTGCATTTTTCTTAGTTAAGTCTGTTAGTGGTTTTGCAATTTGAGAAAAGTTTGGAATGCATCGCCGATACCAGGAACAGGTTTGTACAAAGCTTTGCACTTGTTTAATGAGGTTGGGGATGTCATATCTGCGATAGCAGCTGTCTTTTGGATCAACTGAAATTCCTTCCTTATAGTAATGTAATGTCCGAAGTATTTCACCTTTTTACAACAGAAGTTTCACTTCTCTCTCTGTCTGCATTTAATTCAAACAATGAAAGACGTTTAAAAACTTGCTCTAGTTCAGAAAGATGTTTCTGGAAGGTTGGAGACAATATTATGATATCATCCAGATATGACAGTGCTAGCACATTGTTTAATTTCAAGGTTGCAGGTGCATTTCGTAATCCAAATGGCATACGAGTGAACTTATAAATACCAAAAAGGCATGTGAAAGCAGTTTTGTCTTGATCCTCTACCGCCACTTTAACTTGGTGGTATCCTAAACGCAAGTCAATAGTCGACATATAAGGTGTTGTCTTAGCTTCGTTAAGCAAGTCATCCATCCGAGGCAAAGGATAACTATCTGGGACGGTTTGAGCGTTCAGCTTCCGGTAGTCTATGCAGAGATGCATGCTGCCATTTGGTTTTGGAATCAAAACAACGGGAGAGGCGTACGGAGATTTACATTCTACTATGATGCCTTGCTGTAGCAGAGAATCTGAAGTATTCATCCTTCAACTTCCCTGGCTGGATTCATTCGGTAGAGAGGCACTGAAATTGGTGGATTGTTTTCAGTGTTGATGCTATGTTCGATAAATGGAATAGCTTCTCCCCTACTTCGAAGATAGAGTGATGATTTTTAAGTAAGCTGTCTAGTTCCGCACGCTGAGAACCAAGGGGTTCTTGCCCTTCATCTTCCCGTAGTTGACAGTTATTTAACGCCACAGGCTGTACATTAACATAAGTACTCTGATAAGGCGTTACGAAATTGTACGATTTTCCAGAATCGTCACAAAAAATTCCAACAGTTCTTTCGAAATTCAGTACTATTCCAGCATTTTTAAGACAGTCAACTCCAAGTTGAGTGGAGTTGTTTTTGGCATCAGGCAAAATTATAAAAGGGGTTTTAAACTTTCTGCCTTCCAGTATGACGGTTTGAAATGTACGTTGAACTTCTTTCTGAGTAACGATTCCATCAGCAGAGGGATAGAGATATTACTATCTTCAAAAGCAGCTCCTTGTTGGAGAAGGATAGTGTAAAGAGTATCTCCTACAATCGAATGACTTGCACCACTGTCCGCAAATGCAGTTCCTGAAACTCCATTTATGCTGATCCTGAGCACAGCATTTCTGTTTGAAGAGAGAGACTGTTAATTCGCAGAATTTCAAGAGGAGCTGGAAGGATTGCAGTCAGGGCATTTTGACTTGATGTTGCCCCATAGCAGGACAGAGGGATTTCGGCTTTCAAATTGCGAATGTCTTCTAAATGATTTTCTTGGTTCTTCCTTTGCCCTATCCACCGTTCTGATTTGTTTATTTATTTTTGAATTGAAAGAAGTTCTTCTTACATCTGGTAAAACTTTATGGTTCGACGTGTTACCTCGAGCAATTTCATAATCGTCTAATTTTTGTACTAACTCAGGAGTTTTTAATATCTCCCCAGATATCCACGAAGTGTTCTTTAACTTCCTTCGAAACTCTTTTCTTAAGCTGATCGGTAAGAACCAAATCCTTAAGGGAGTTAAAGTCTTTCACTTCTAGGCTATGTAGCCATCCTACTAAGTAATAATTTAGCTCGTACGCGAAGTCCTTCCACAAAGCTTCGGGTTGTTTTTGATGAGCACTAACTTTCATTCGAAACGATTCAGCACTCAACTTGAATCGTTGGAGTAGCACTTGCTTAATGTGCTGGTAATTTTCTAATTTGTCTTTGAGTTCACGCAAGATAATATGAGAAATGTCAATAGGTAACACAGGAAGAAGGTGTGTTACATAATCGACTTCACCTATATTAACTTCCTCACACTGCCTTTCAAATATTTTAAGATAGGTGGAATATCAGAATTTTCCACAAATCTGGGTATGAGGTGTTGGATATTTATTTTCTCTGCGGCAGAAGCACTAGTGTTAGTTGAAGTAGCAGTCATGCTTAACTTCATACGTTCTAGTTCTAAAATCATTCCCTCTTGTTTTCGTTTGTAATCATTTTCGTCACGTTCGGCCTGAACCCTAGTTTCAATAATTGTTTCTAAAAGGCTTTTAGTAAACTGTTCATCATAGTCTTTCGAAGTTAGGATTAAATTTTTAAAGTCTATTACTCTCATCATTTCTCCTATTTCGAGGCCTTATTCTATAGCTAGTGTTTTTAAGTCATCTTTGCGCGCTTTAGCAAGATACGCCATTGTTTTAACTTTAGAAAAAAAGGGTCAATAATAAAGTCCGACAGCCACATATTAAATGCAGTTAATTTAATTTTAAAATAGTTAACCTTTATAATTGAGCATCAACTAGTCATTAGAAGAACAAGAATTGGATATTCGAACACAATGCTATTCAAAAAGATATTATAGGTATCTTACAGGAAACAAAATCTAAACTTTGAAAGCAAAATGAAAATTCAAGTAAAAAGAAATTCTGATGAACTTAGTCAAAACAACCTAAAAATTAATCCTTTGAAGGAATAAAAATACTGCTTAAAAATATTGTAGATATTTTACAGAAGGCAAAATCTTAGCTTTAAAAATAAAAATAATTCACATATAAAAGAAATTCTGATGAAATTCAAAGTCGAAACAAAACCTATGAATGAATCTTTTGAAGGAATAAAAATACTTTTCTATATACTTTTTGTTAACAAAAAATAATAATAATTTCTTTCTTTTAAATTCACAAAAATGTAATATGTGATCAAAATTCTTCAATATAGTTAAAAATAACACAGTATAACAACACTTTAATTCAATAAAAAAAAGGTACTAAACAGGAAATATCAATTCAGTGACACTCTTGCGTCATAAGTGAATTAATGAGTCAGCAGAAAAAGTGAAAAGTATCGATGATTAATAAATTTTACAGAACAAACAGTGAGTGCTGTATTCTGAGTTCCAAGTAAAGAGAAAAAAAATTGGGAGGGGGACCTTTAGTAATAAAACGTCTAGTTTGTAAACGGAAACAAGCAGTGAAAACTCAAGGTCAGAAGTAGGGGTAAAAAATTTCCAATCAAGTACACACATTAATAGTCATAAATCTCAGACAGGGAGAAAAATGAACAAAAAAGTAGAAAGAGTTTCCGAAATAGGAAAGGAATTACTCAAATAAAATAGACTAATAAATGATGGTTATTATATATATATATATATATATATATATATATATATATATGCTATAAAATATAAATACAGGAGTAAAATTCAATAAAAGTCGAGAGGTAACTCAAGATCAGAAAACAAAACGAAAGAAACTTATCTGACGATCCGTGAAAACGAATGCAATCCAAAATTTCTAATTTCTCGGTAGGAAATAAATAATCCAACTTCGTAGCTGGCAGCTACAACTTCAGAAAATACTTTAAGAAAATTCGTTATGAACTAGCAGTTCAGAATATTGAAGATAATTTTGTTAATTAATTTTAATAGGGACTGCTAGTCTGACTATTCGGCCACTCGCTGGGCGCCATTTTATAACCTTGTACTGAAACTAACACCTGCACCCAACTAAAATAATTATAATGGATTGTACATTCTAATTGAGCACAGTTACAAACACATAAAAATCTGTAATTTTTATACAAATAACTAGCTGTACCCCTGCCACGTGTGTTGCTGTGGCTCAGTCTTGTTAAGTAGAAAGCGACATATTTTTAGTATGTTAATAATTTACATTGCAGGTATGATCTTTATAAAAAAATGTATAAATATATATACGAAAACTTTCCTGGACTGATATTTATAATTTGTTAACCAAATGCTTGAAGTTATTACAGCTTATTTTTGTCCTTTATGTCATGTTATGAACCTCAAATTTATTTACATTGTCTTTAAAGTGGAGACCTCAAGTTTGAAGATAAATTTTAAATGGCTCTACTCTGGATTCCCTTGAGGGAATTGGGTTAGTTTTACAATGCTTAAGTGGATATTTTTATTAAATCAGAGGTGTGTTTATAAATGCACATTTTTTACCCAAACAATGTCACTTGAAAACGAACTGTATTTCCTGATGTTATAGGAAATGTTTTGATTCCGGCAGTATATCTAGCAAGCAAAATTTGTAATGGCTCTGTTGTTCTCCGAGTTGAGGCAGTTTAATTTTTTCAGTGGTACAAAAACCTTCCTTTGGTTTCTCCCTTAAATTCCAAAGCATTGCACAAGGATACACTTCCATCATTGTGTAAAATGAGAACATGCTGCCTGAACCTAGAATCTTCCACTGGGTTGTACCGAATGCAAAGTGACTGTTATTGTGTGATTGCTCCCACAAAGTCAGCGTTTGACGCAGATGTGCTGTTTCTGGTTAACATCTTTCTGATGTTGTAAAACACGAATGATGTGCTCACAAATGTGCATCCTCAAGTCTGGCTGCATGTTGTTCTGCTGCGCCCTCAGCCTGTGTTTGTGACATTCTTTGTCTGCTTTCTTGTTTACTGATATCCATTCTTTCTCAGTTTGGATGTGCAATTACACTCATTGTAGTACTTTTGCCTTGAAGGTATGACAACCTAAGTTTGATTTCCTGCAAGGGCATTATTTTTATCTATTGAAGCCAATTGACTGCTTTAAAAAAAAAAATTCAAAACAAAGCATATAAAATTTCTTAAAAACTTGAAACTACACTTAAAAAGAAAAGAAAATTAAAAAACAAAAACATATAAAATTTCAAAAACATTAAAAAAAAAAAAGAAAAATATATATCAGAACAAAAAAAAAATGCTAATGAAATATTTAACTTTCAACGTGCATCACTCGACACAGCTCAAATCCAAAGGCAATGAGAGGCTGAAGGTACTTTTTTAATCGAATACACCAGGAAAATTCCAATATAAATATGGATTTTGCAGCAGAAAACTACGACAAAGTGTTGATAATGATGGAGTATCTTTGCAATTCACAATTCGATTAGCATTAGCAATTGTTATCAACAAAGCTAAGGGCCTATCTTTAAACAGAGTGGGCTTATATCTAGACACAGACAGCTTTTCACATGGACAATTATTTGTTATCTGTGTACTTAAATATTAGCATCACTGCAGCCAAATTACCGCCATGCAAATTGAACATTTTCCTCCATTTCTTTCTCATAAAAAAATGTTAGAATCTCTATTGTTTAAATATTAAGGTATTGCAAGCAAGGGATACACATGGCACCAATTTTGTTACAGTGATGCTCATAAATAACTACTGATGTGTGTTACAGAGCAGCAGTCACCAATTGGTGATGCGTGAAAAAAATTTTGGATGGTATGCAGAAAATTGGGAAATTATTTTAAACTTTTATTAAGATTCAGCTTAAAAAAGATGAACAACAAAATAACATATTACGGAACACAAATTATTCTTTACTAAAAGCTTTTAGTTACCGAAATAACTAAACAAAAAAAATTCTAAAGAAGTTAGCGATTTTTGATAACCTCAACCAATTTTTTGGAAAATTGTAGGCAAAAACCTTCAGTCTGTTGATTGTTGCTTTTCATGAAGCTTATTTTCAGGAGGCATAGAAGATTAAATAAAAAGACGTAAATATAGCTTGATGCTCTACCACATAGAGGTCAATCCTATTAGTGAAACGCTAATTATAAAGTTATACATTAAGTGATACATGGAAGTGTTGAAAAACAGCAACTACTCCTCTAAAGTAGCGAGCACAGCAGACAATTTCTGTATACATACAGACAATGAAGCAACACAAAATGTCTACTCATAAGCATTGTAAAAGAATTAACCCTTTCACATCAAGAAGAGTCATTTAAATTTGTTTTCAAACTTGGCACCTTCTATGGAGACAATGCAAATAATTTTAGATTCATATCATGACAAAAAAACCATAACTTGGGAGTATTCTGTTAACAAATTACAAATGAAATCTGTTTAGAAATGTTTTGTTAATGCACATTTCCACATTTTTTATAAAAAAATCATACCTCAAGTGCAAGTGGTTAAAGATATTAGAAATGTGTGCTTTCTCTTTTCTTTCTTTTAACCAGACTGAGCCACAGGAAAACGTGATTGGGTACAGCTAGCTATAACAAACTTAAATGATAAAAGCTATCAAAAACCAAGTATTATTAACAAATTATCATTTTGATAAAATCCAACTCTTTTATTTCCAAACTCGGTTACTCAGGGAGTATGTCGAAACACTTACGATGGGCACCGTTTCTGCGCTCGCTCGTCTGATCTCCCACACACACACTCTGAAAAACCCTTAATTCGCGTTTCTTCCTTAATACACTTATTCACCGCCGCGGGGCGCCCACTGCGCATGCTCGAACATACCCCCCCGGCCTTGCAATATCAATATTCAACAATAGCAATACAGTTTCACAATTCACAACAAGTTTCACAAAAATTACAAGCACAATTGGTTTCAAAATTATTATATATATAAAAAAGGTACTATAAATTTTCAGTAAAAAAAAAAAAAAAGTTAAAAATTACAATAGCACAATTTAAAGATAAACACATAATTTCTTAAATGGAAATTAACCTTAATTATTTACATCTATAGGTAGAGAATACAGATCTTAGTTATGGGCCTCCTAAATTCTCCGTTCTTTGTTTTAATCCTGGATGTTCTCACTTTTACCATCAGAACCATGATAGACCTCAACGACGCGCCCTAAAAGCCAGTTGCAAACTGGTGTAAAAATCCTCCCCTTTTACAATTACCATTGGTACCACACACATTGCATTGTCCTTCTTGATCATCCACTTTCCTCTGTTGGAGAGTATTCAGATAATCGGTACTCCATTTTTCCAAACTACCTGAATTACCTTTGTTGTTCTCTGCCAACGGCTTAATCTATTGTCACTAATATTAATTACTAGGGGGCTCAAGAATAGAATTAATTGATCTACCAATCAAGAAATGTGCAGGCGTTAATACCTCAAAGTTATCAAAATCATTGGATATTGGTGTGAGGGGTCTGGAATTTAAAATTCCTTCTACCTGGATAATCACTGTTTCAAACTCCTCGTAGGTGAGTCGGGATCTTCCCAGTGCTCGCTTGAGGTGATATTTCACTGACTTTATGCCCGCCTCCCAAAGACCTCCCATATGTGGGGCCCTTGGTGGAATAAAATTCCATTCAATACCTTCCTCAGTGAAATATGCCGCCACAGATTTTGATCTGGAAAGTTAAGGGTCTTATAAAATACCTTTAGTTGAGAATTCGCACCAACAAAATTTGTTGCATTATCCGTAAAAATTTTGGAACATTTTCCTCGCCTAGACATGAATCTCTTAAGGGTCGCAATTATTGCATCCGAAGTCAAATCGAAAGAATTTCTAGGTGGATGGCACGTGTCACAAAGCAAATGCAAACATAAACATTTTTATTCAAAACGCCCTTTCTCTGGTGTTTGTAAGTTACAAAATATGGACCTCCCAAATCTAGTCCAGTTATACTGAATGGAGGGGCCATATTTACTCTTCATATGGAAGATTGTCCATTATTTGAGAAGAGGGAATTGGTTTACACTTGAAACACACCACACAAGTATGAACCGTTTTCCTAGCTAGGTTTCTACCTCCTAAAGCCCAAAATCTCAATCTTACTGCATTCAGCAGTCCTTGTGGACCAACGTGAAATAATTTCTTATGCAAAGTTATGAAATATATTTTACTCAATTTAGAATTTTTAGCCAGTATAGCTGGATGCTTTTGGCTGTAGAGTATGGAAGCTTTTTCCAGCCTTCCACCAACTCTCATGATTCCTTTATCATCCTGGAATATATTCAAAGATTTAATATTACCTGACGGGTCACTTAAGTTAATGCCACTCTGGTCCTGTTTAATAAGCCAGGTTTCTGCATCATTTACCTCACTTGTAGATAAAGGTCCCCTCTTTTTCACCGTGGATCTGCAATTGTGTAAAAATCTATAAATATAAGAAACAATATGTATTATTTTAAAATAATTATTAGAAAGGTCCATAAGATGGTTGAAAAAAGTCAAAAGTTCTTGAACTCAGCAGTGAAGTCTCCAAGAGTTCTCTCAGACACCCTTAGTTCGCAGTCAAAGCCATCTCTCTGGGTTGGTTCTGCAGTGACAGTAGTTGAATAAGTACTCTGTAGAAGCTCAGGACCATGCCACCATAGAGAGTCGTCACGAAGCTCCTCAGGAAGTAGTCCTCTAGATAACACATATGCAGGACTCTGTTCTGATGCAATGTGATGCCACTGGTCACGGGAACTTAGTTGATGAATCTTAGTTACTCGATTAGCCACGAACGTCTTCAATTCTCTTGATTCTCGATGTATCCATGAAATCACAATAGTCGAATCCGACCAAAAATGCACAGCTGTAATTTGATGATTCAATGCCTCCTTCACCTTCTTCATCAATTTAGTGGCAAGAACTGCCCCACACAGTTCAAGTCTTGGAATGGAAATCTGCTTCAGGGGCGACACTCGGCTTTTACTCGTTACGAGACACACTTTGACTTCTCCAAGGGCAGATATAGATTTGAGATAAATGGATGAACCATACGCCTTTTCCGATGCGTCGCTAAATGCATGTAACTCAATGCTCTCCGCTCTATGAATCACAATACATCTGTCAATAGAGATGTTATTCACGGCTTTCAAAGAGTCGATAAATCGACGCCACTCCTTTTGTTCTTTAAAGGGAAGTTCATCACTCCATCCCAATTCCAGCAACCACAATCTTTGCCCAAGTTATGATCGGTCCGAGGAGACCCAAAGGGTCAAAGATTCTTGCAATAGTAGACAAAACCATTCTTTTGGTGAATGAAGTTGGCCTTTGTTGCTCTATTCTGAAAAGAAAACAGTCTAACTTAGGATTCCAAATCATTCCAAGTGCTTTAGTCTCCTCAGACTCCAAAAAAGCATACTCTTGTAGATTGGAAGTTATCTCGGGTAAATTTCCACACCACTTATGAAGTTGCATCCCTGCGGTCTTGAACATTTCTATTAATTGATGCTGCAATTCTATTACCTCTTCTATACTCTTGGATCCCGATAGTATGTCATCCATGTAGCAGTCACTCAGCACCACAGGAGCTGCTAAAGGAAAATTATTAGCTTCATCCATCGCTAACTGTTTCAAAGTTCTCGTGGCTAGATAAGGTGCGCTAACTGTGCCGTAGGTTACTGTAGTTAACTCGTACGTTTTTATTGGCTCTCCTGTGCCCTTCTTCCACAGAATTCTTTGCAAACACGTTTGCTCCGGATGTATGTTTATCATGCGAAACATTTTCTCTATATCCGTAGTAAAGGCATACTTGTGCTTTCGGAAGCGAACCATAATGGAAAAGAGGTCTTCTTGGACCAGTCCGCCATTAAATTGAATTGAATTTAGAGATTTCCCACTCGTTGAAGGACTTGATGCATTAAAGACAGTTCTCATTTTAGTTGTAGACTTTTCGGGGCGATAAACACCATGGTGTGGCATGTAAAATGAAACTCCAGATCCATCCGCCTTGATTTCCCTCATGTGGCCCAAATCCTCATATTCCTGTAAAAATTTCTCATACAGGGACAAATATTCTTTATCTCTACTCAGTCGTTTCCACAAAGAGTTTAATCTCTGAATCGCGGTTGTCTGGATTCACCAATACATGAAGGATCTTCTTTTAATGGCATCGCCACCGTATATCTCCCCTGGTCATCTCTCGAATGAGTGCTTTTAAAATGGTCTTCGCAAATGTCTAATTCACTGGTTTTAACAGAATCGATTTCTACATTTTCGATTTCCCAAAACTTCTTAATTGAATGCTCTAGATTATCCGCAGCCTGAATAAACCCACAATGTTCTTTTCCCTTCGCGTCTGAAGAAGTAGATCCAGAAACGATAAATCCGAAAACAGTGTTTTGAAAAATAACATTTGAACCCTCCGTCTTGAACTGTCCGGGTAATATTAATTCATAAAATACTTCTGCACCTAATAGCATTTGCACGCTCTCTGGAATATTGAAATTTTTGTCAGCTAATTTAAGATTGGGAATATTATTCAGATTAAAATCGATTTTCGTTGTTGGAACAAGATCTTCCGTTATTGTAGGTACCAAAAAGTCTAATGTTTTAATGTAACTCCCTTCTTTATTGCTAATAGATACTGAAACACGCGAGTCTATTGGAATTACTGTTTTGTTTAGTCCCGAAACGGAAACATTAGTCTTGTATTTTTTCAATCCAATTAAATCGCATAAGTTGCTCATTAAAAAGTTCGAGGTAGATCCGCTATCTAAAATTGCTTTGACTGGGAATAAACCATTTTCACATTTTATATAACAAATTGCTGAGCTTAGCAAAACCATTTTTTCTGTTTATACTCGTTGCGGTTAATAAGTTATGATTTTCTGCTCGCGACTCGAAGACTGGCGCTGAAGTGTTAAGAGGTTCAAAGGTGGAGTTCCTTACTTCCTGGTTTGGCTGGCGCTCTGTATAATGCATCGTTTTTATGATGTCTCTTTTGACACTCAGAACAAACAAATCTCGATTTACAGTCTTTCGCTCTATGAGATGTAGAAAGGCAATTAATTAAAGCAAAGGTTATTAGTTTTAATCAGATCAATTCTCTTATTTATGGGAAGTTTTTAAATACACTGCACACTTATATAATGGATGCGATTCAGCGCAACAAATACATTTAGAATCTTTAATTTCACTCAAAAATACCCTTGACGCGTTTTTCACTGGATTATTTCTAGTAAGAACATTCGGCAAAGTTTTTAAGCTCTTTCCCGAGAAGTATTATACAAGTCTATCTCTTTGGCAAGCTCTAGTGGGCGAAACCAATCATTTCCTGCTCGAACGGAAATGTGTGACGCTACCTCTTTTTCTACTGCTGTATTGCACAAGGAACTGGAATCGGTTGATTCCTCCGTCCTCTATCTTGTATTGTGGTTGGCTTGGTGTTGCGACTTGGTATTTGATGGTGGGCGGGGTTTCAGAAATAGGATCCAATGGGGTGGAAGATGGCTGGCCTGGAGAACCGAGTCAACCAATGAGATGGATGATGGGAGTGAGCATGGATTCAGATTAAGACTAACAGATTTAAGGAAAAGAAATTCAATGGTGATGAAAAAATTACCTATAGTATTAAATTAAAAAGAGAAAATAATTATAAGTTAAGAGGAAAAAATTTAGTTAAGAGGGGGGAAATTAAATATCTTTCTCGTCTAGCAAAGCTTCGACAAGTAGATAGGATTTTGAGTGATCATCTTCAGAACTTTTGAGGTTTTTAAGCATTTGTAAAATTTCAGGGGATCTTTTAAGAATTTTAGAAATTATGCTAATTAGCTCAATTACTTGAGCTAGATCTGAGTTATTGTCTTGAATGATTCCGTGAATTCCCTTGCTAGAGTTTTTACATTCACATTGCTGAATTTTTCCTGAAGCATTAGGGGTAGGAATAGGGGGGGGGGAGTCACGTCCGCTTGAAAATTTTGTCGGACACAATAAGATCGTTTAAGTTGTCAAAATCAGAGACCTTTCTTAATTTTAAGTAATACTGCCAATTTGTAATTAAGCGAGAAGTATATTGAATAAATGTTTCATTTGGATTATGCGTAGCTTTTTTAAATTGTTCAAGGAATTGATTTGCACTTGGCTCATATTCTCTTAGTATTATTGATTTTAGTTGTTCATAATTGTTAAGCTTGTCATCTTTAACATATGTTAACACATTTGAAGCTTTTTCTCCCAACAAATTTAATAAAATCTCCGACTTGAATTTCTCGGGCACATTTTTTGATACAAAGGCTCTTTCTAACGAAGCGAAAAAGAATGCCCAACCTTCAGGTCTATTAGGCACCTTCACCGTTAGAATTCGAACACTTTTCACCAACGCATCCAGCGTGTTACAACCCTCACCTGTTCTCTCGTTATCTGAATTAACATTTAAACGTGCTAGTTCAAGCTCAAGCTCTTTTTCTCGTAACCTATTTTCGGCTTCTTTTTTACGGTCTTCCTCTTTTTGCATTCGCTTACGGTCTTCCTCTGCTCTCTTACGGTCCTCGATCGTATATTGAATTAATTCTTTAACAAATTCAACATCCTCTTTAAAATATTTATTTTCTTTAATAATTTCAGTTAACTCAACGATAGTTACTTTTTCAGCAACAGTCTCACCAAGTTCAAGAGCTACGATCCGAAGATCTTCCTTACGGCAGTTCTTAAACATTTTTCTCTAAAATTAATTTAGTCCTCAATTTATAATAATAAAAACACAAAAAAGACCACTACTCACGTCACCTTGAATAGCTCACTTCTCCGGCTCAGCTGGACGGACCATGATGGGGAAGTGGTCCCTATGTGTTTTTGTCTCAGGAAACCAGACGAGGATGTTGATACAACTCTTTTATTTCCAAACTCGGTTGCTCAGGGAGTATGTCGGAACACTTACGATGGGCACCGTTTCTGCGCTCTCGCTCGTCTGATCTCCCACACACACTCTGAAAAACCCTTAATTCGCGTTTCTCTTAATACACTTATTCACCGCCGCGCGGCGCCCACTGCGCATGTTCGAACAATATGATTCACCAATAAATTCACATTCTATATCTTCAAGAAATGAAGTAAATCGACGATGCTAAAGTCAACATGCTTGAATATTGTTTACAGTTTTACTGACTATTTTAAAATATGTCCAGTATATCCAAGTACATGCCAAACAAGACTACTTGCTTTGGAATGATACAATGAAAATGTTTAAAATTATTATTACCATGCTGTTTGCTTGTTTCTGTAAACCTTGCAACCTCTTTAGTAATACTGGTTATGGTAGGTGCACTATCAGTTGCAAATCAACCAACTTTTCCAAGGAACACTTCATCTCAAAACTTCTTTAAGTACATGAAAAATACATATATTATGCATGACTCGACTCCACTACTTCATCACCTCTCCTGGTTACAGAATTTCGACTTAAATTTTTTTTTTATTTGTGCTGGACATAATACCGTCCCCACCCCGAATCTAAACCACCATCGATTCTGATCCGCACCCCAAATTCTCAAGGGTTTTTTTTTTTTGTGAAAACTGAAACAATGAAAAATGGTTTATCAATATCAAATTTTGCGAAATTAAAATAAATTTAAAATGAGAACTAATAAGAAGTAAAAAAAAACTTCAGTAAAATAAACTTTTAATTAAATATATGAAACCGAAATTGCTCTAAATACCTCTTCCAGCAAAGTTATTTCCCTTCGTTTCTAAGCCGCGGCCGATTTTCAGTAGCATTAACTTTGGAAAAAAAGTGCAACTTAGATTCGAGCAAATACTGTTTCGTTTTAATTAAGCATGCACTAATGAATTCTTCTTCAGTAAATGGTTTCGATCTATTTGCTATTGAAAGTAATTATATATAACTAGTTTACTGCAGTTGTGTATTGTCTTCAACTAATTTAGGTGACAGTGGTTGCCTTGTAGTCAAGGTAACGGACTGAGTCATGAATTTCAGCCTTGTGCCACTGAAGCCAATGCGCGTTAAATATATCGAGGCTCAAACATCCTCCCGTGGGTGTGGAAGTTAGGTGAAGAGGGTACCAGCTCAGGTGTCGTCTTCGTCACTTGACCATGGTCCGTCGTCAAACGCCCTCGGGTAGCTGAACATTGCACCGTTAACTTTCACTCAACACATTTAGTGAATACATTTTTAGAGTTGATTTCAATTAAGAGAAATAAAAGTCGCGCACACACGATAAATCATAGTGCGATCTATAACAAATAATGTTCATAAACGCATTTAAGAATATAATAAAAATGAATTTATTCTGGTAAAATTAAATGAAAAAAATGTTAAAAATAGGTTTTATTTAAAGACTATTTCTATAATTAAATATGATCTTTTTAAAAACATGTATAGGTAACAGGTTAATAACTTAAAAAAAAATTTTTTTTTTAAGTTTACCAGAAGTAAATTTCAAAATAAAAAAACTCTTAAAGATCGATTTGTAAATTTTGTAAAATGTCTCCTCGGGCCGCAACCTAGGTATTGGTGAGCCGCATGAGGCCCGCGTGTTTGACATGCCTGCTTTATGTTGTTGTCCTGCTGTGTTGCCATTTGTAATAAGAACCTTATGCAAATTTATTGATTTATAAATTAACGAAATCATTTTTTTATTAATTTTTAGGTTTTATGATTTGTCAATAGATGTACAGTGAAATACGTTTAACGCGAAAACGCTTAAGACGAAATATCGGTTAATAAAGAATAATACAATGGTCTTAACAAACTACTATGTATTTTCATGTATTTTTTTTTCTCTGAAAAATATATCAGAAAAATATCAGATTCTTTTTCAAAAATTTGATAAAAGTTTTTTTTTTTTTTTTTCTGAAACTTGAAAATATTACACTAAACTTCATTAAGTTCTTGTGGATGTTTTTCTTTCATTGATTGTTATTAAATGCATGCATATGTACATATCTATATAAATAAAATGTACTCTCTATCAAAGATAATTTTGTTGAATATGTCTCTTTTTTTTTTTTTTTGCAATATCCTTAAATCATGAAAAAATATTTAAGTCCCCTATGTTTCGTGTTAAGCGTTTTCACTGTAAATATTACATATAAGTTACTATTTATTTCAGGTTTTATTCGTAATTTGCTAATTCTTTTGAATCTTTTAAATTTTTGAAGTATAGCATATTAGCTTATGTTATCCTTTAAATTAATCATGGGGAGGGGAGGGGGCTACATTAGAGGCTGGTTTTTGAGTAACATCATTCATAATCGAAGGGTAACAGTTTTATAAACTACCCCATGCAGCAAACTGGTTCTTATTAATTCTTTAGAAACTTATGTCCATACAAAGATATGGTGTGGAATACCACCTCAGGTGTCCTAATTTAAAATTGCAATATCTGTGTGTGCTATCTTCAGTTGATTTGCTATCATCCAATATAATTTTATGCACATTGAAACTTTTATAAAAAAGTTTTTCTCCAAAATAAAGAAGGTTGTGTATTACAGAGCAATGTAAATTGTATTGCCTGTAAGAGTTCCATGCAATTTTTGTGATTTTCTTGCTTCAAATAGATTATTAAAATTATGTGAAACAAATCAATCTGTGAGGTTATTTAAAAGTACATTGAAATTTTTATTTGCCTTTAGAAAGCTTCCTTTTGAATGTATAGTGTATGTTTTCTTGTTGGGGGATACTTTTATAGATTGAAGTTTTTCTTGCAAGTGATATGTAATGTAAGGGAATTTATCTTTTACTATTGAAGTCATTTGCACAAATATAATTGTGAATTTGTCCACCGTTTCTTTAAATGCTACTTAATCTTAATTATTCAAGTTTGATTTATAACTTGTTCTTAAATTAAATTTTTCTATTCCCATTCAAATCAGCTACAATTTCATGTTTATAATGTATTTCAAATCAAATTAGATTTAAATTATATATATTTAAAGTAGATCGCTTAAATGCTCAGTGAATGTTAAAGTTGTAATTAAATTTCAATATTATTATTATTAAAAATCTTATTTGAAAATTCAAAATGTGTAGCAGTTTTGCAAATTTTTTTTATCTAATAGTATTCTACTATCATACTAAAGTATAACCAATTTTCATTATTTTTACTGTTATAAATAAGTTACTCTAATTAGACAATAAATGTTATCTGCTTTGTTAGTCTTCTGAGTCTGTTCACTTTATTCTAAAATCCATTCAGTAATAAAACATCCTTGTATTTTTTGGCCTTGTTACTTCACTGCAACAATAAAATCAATGGCGTGAAATTTTTATTTTTAAAAAACAATTATAAATTTTAAGTTTTGGTTGTATTTTTTATATTAATTTTGAAAATAGGATTAGTGTTTTTCCATCCAATTTCAAAACTTTTAAATTCCTTTTCAGGGATTCTTTTTCTGCTTCAAAAAAAATTGTGTCTAACATATAAATGTTCCTGTATCCTGTGATTGCAGAGGTAAATTATATTTTTTATTTTTGCATACTTCCAGCAAAGGGGACTTCTAGTTAAGCATTTTGATTTGTGGGGGCGGGGACAAATTAAGTATTTTTGAATTCATAATTGAAAAACTGGTTTTATTGTCTACTTTTTTAAATGATTTTTTTTTTTTTTTTTTTTTTTTTGCATAAAATATTATAAAGTAGGATTCTAGATACCTAGAGATGAAAAGTGTTATTTTCTAATGGCATTTATGATGATCATTCATTTTTTTTTCTGGGGCAATTCGTCTGGGGAGGAAATCTATTTTATTTATTTTTTTATTTTTTAAAAATTGTGAATGGATTTATGAAACATATATGAGTGAGATATATTGAGAAACATGTAGCATGTATCATAATTCTTTACCTTAGCTAACTGTTTCATGCAAAAAATAAATTTTTTTATTGGTTTTTTGGAGTTATTGTCTCTTTTCAAGGTATTTTTTAAAGAATCGGGAACATAAGTACGTTGCATTATTGTAGCTTCGTTCCTAAAAGCTAGAAGTATGCCTATTTACCTCATTCTAAAAATTATCTTAAATATGCTTATTATATTTCCTTTTATTTCAATTGTAGATATAAGAAGCAGGAAAAACTTATTATTTCAAGATGACGGCCCCAAAAGATTTTGAAATAGGTGACTTAGTTTGGGCAAAGTTGAAGAATTTCCCCTTTTGGCCAGCAAAAATTGCTGACCCTCCAACCGTATTGGAAAAAGTTTTTTGCACTGCCAAAGGACCCCAAAAGAAAAAGTCATGTACACGTAGAAAAGCTCAACATTATGTCTTTTTTTTTGGAAGTCAGGACTATGCTTGGATATGGGATAAAAACATTGTTCCCCATTCTGTAGAAATGTTATCTAATGTTTCTAGAAAAAAATCAGCTTCATATGTAAAAGCAATAGACGAAATCATTGCAGCAGAGGGTGTAAGTGTTCCAAATCTCGAACTTGTGAAGGAGGAACCTGTTGAAAATGACGAATCAAGCAAAAATTTAGTAGATGGTGAATTCTTAGAAAGTACTAAGCAGAAGATTAAAGTTGGAAAGACTGAGGAACCTGTTGTGAATGGCGAATCATCTAAAGAATTTTTAGATGTTTTTGTAAAAAAGAGCACAAAACCCAAACAGAAAAATAAACGTGGAAAGACCAAGAAGTTTGTTGAGGATGATGAATCATCCAAAAGTTTTTCAGCTGTTAAGAATCGAAGGAAAACTACTAAGATTGCATCTGTTGCAGATAATAAATTACTTAAAAAATCTACAGTCCTTCCTATGAAAAAAAGTAGAACACCCAAAGAGAAAATTACACGTGAAAAGACCAAAAAACCGCCTCAGAAAAGGAATTTGACAGAAGAAGCAAGTGACAGAAAGTTATCTCCTGTACGAAAGTTACCTCGTACATCAGACGACAATTCTGCTTCGATTTTCAACTCTCCTCGTAGCAATACTTATAATCCGGTTGGAGTTAACCGGCCCTTGAATGATCGATCAATGGTTGGACAAAAATATGTTGAACCTTCTCCAATACCCGTTCTGGATATGTCAAGACCCAACCCTATTGTGAGAGCAAAAAATATCAGAGCAACTACTAAGAAGATTGGATTTATAGGCTTGGGAACGATGGGACAAAGGATTGTCAAGAATTTGTTAGAGTCTGGGCATGATGTTTCAATATGGAATAGAACACGAGAGAAATGCACACAGTTTGTTGAAGCTGGAGCTCATCAGTTCTTGACTCCTTGTGATGTGGTTTTGCATTGTGACATTATCTTTTGTTGCGTACCTGGACCAGAGGCAACAAAATCTGTAGTTTTTGGAAATAGGGGCATTCTACAGGGGTTTCAGAACTGCAATTCTGAAACCAAAGGATTTGTAGTATTGACGGCTTTGGATCTCAAAACTTCAAAAGAAATTGTTTCAGCTGTTACTTCTGAAGGTGCGAATTATCTCGATGCTCCTATCAGTGGTTCAATATCTGATGCAGAAGCAGGCACCCTGTTAATTATTGCTGCTGGGGAGCGTGAGTTTTTTGATGACTGTGTAACCTGCTTCTATGCCATGTCCAGAAATGCATATTATTTGGGTAGTGGTATTGGAAGTGCTTCACTAATGCATATGTGTACTAGTATGGTAAATGGTATTGCAACTGTTGCCTTGGCTGAAGGAATGTCTCTAGCTGAGAGCATGGATTTTTCGAAGAGTAGTCTCCTAAAGTATGTTAATTTATCTTCCATGAATTGCCCTCTTTTTCGAGAAAAGGGTTTGGCCATGGCTACAAATAATTTTACAACTAACCATTCACTTAAGTATCAACAAAGTGATTTGCAAATGATGTTAGAAACTAGTGATACATGTATGCATCCTCTGGACCTGACAGCTGCTGCAAACGAAGTATACAAGAAAGCCAAAAGATTTCAGTATTCTGACCATGATGTGTCTGCTGTTTATTTCGGAGCAAAACGTTAACAAGATCTGAAAAATGTTTTCTTATTATATGTATTGTAGAAGCATTGATTTTTTTCCAACTCATTCTAAGATGTAGAATAGAAAAATTTGTTTTCAAATTTATTGTAAGATGTAGAATAGTAACACAAATTCATTGTAATATGTAAGATAGAAAAATCTTCATCCATTAAAATTGTTCATAATCTTTATTTTTATTGACTTTCCTTTTTTAAATTTATTTCAGTGAACATTTTTACTACAATAATCCTTAGTTTGTAAATTTTAATTTAAATATTTACAAAAACACACACATGAAAGTAAAAAAAAAAAAGACTTAATACAAGACATGTATTCTTTCCTAAAGGGTTGTTAATGTGTCAGATAATATGAATTGATGTAATAAGGTGAAATATACTGTAAGAGAGAGATACATTTAAATTTTTTGTCTTTCTGTTACTAATAAATGGTAACCACAGGTTGTGAATGTAACTAATTGATGAATTAATTACAATCAGCAATATTAATTACATTTGTTTGGTTATTACTTGAATGGGCTGTAGCCAATCCAAATGATTTAGTTTTAAATCAATTCATTTATTGATGCGACTTCCGACATGACGTCTTTCGATCGAACTGAAATCTTTTTACAAGTATTAGAGTTGAGACAAAACATTCCTGCGGCTACCCTATGCGTTGTCATTACTCGTTTACAGTTTACCAGAGTTATTCTAAAATTAACAGATCGCCAAGCTGTGGCGCCAACAATGCCAAAGTAGATGTTTACGAGGGCATTAACGACATTGATGACGATAAGTTAGATCTGACTATGATATGTCTGACTATTATGCAAATGACGTTTTTAAATATTTTTAATTCAATTATAATTTTACGGATTAATTCTGCATTCTTGATTTTTTATGAAATATGTTTAATACATTGGATTAAATACATGCAATAATTTCTCCCATGCACAAGTTTTTAAAAGTTTGGTTACCAAAGAAGAACTTGGAAACTGCTTCATTTAACAACTTAAAATTAGTAATAAGTTTTGTGTTTCAATATCATCATTGCCATCAGATAATGGCGTGCACCACTTGTGAAGAAATCTTTCCCAAATTATTTTAATCAGAGCAGACTGTTTTTGTATTACATAACTGGTACAAGCTGCGGATTCTCAGAAGTTGCTTTTCTGTTAATGTAATCAATAAGTCTTGTAATGATGAGATTCAACTGATTCAATTCCTACTATTAACTCACACTCTCTATATATTTATTTATCTTGGTGGAATTTTTAATCGTTAATAAAATACATTTTAAAGCGCTCAATTGAGCTGAAATTTTATATACATGATTATTTTGGATGACAATACAATAATTTCACTACATATAATAAAAATTAATTGATTAAAACTAATTATTCAAATAATTACAAATACAACCACGTTGGCATCATTTGTGGCGACTTAGCGACCATTTTGGTGACTTGTGTCAAAACTTGAAAAGGTTTTTTTTCTCACATTTTAAAGTATTCAGTTGAACTGAAATTTTTTTACACAATTATTTTGGATGACAATACGATGCGATACTTTAATGATAATTAATAACAAGCAATATAAAACTCTCGATTCGTGTCAACGAGTAGGGAAACCGAGAGATAAGGCGAAAGCACCCCTGAAATTAGTGCCGATTATTTCGGAGGTATTCTCTAAAATCAATATAGATGCTGTGGGACCTCTCCCTGTCTCAACAAAGCAAAATAGATATCTGATTACGTCGATTTTCGTAGCCTTTAAGTACCCGGAAGCTATTCCGGTGGAGAGTATTACTTCCCCGAACGTAATAGACGCCCTCTTGAGTATCTTTTCTAGGATAGGATTCCCGCGCGAAATACAATCCGACCTGGGGACTTCTTTCACTACTGAATTGACCACCACCTTTTTCAATAAGCTCGGCATCAAAGTGACGAGGTCATCAGTCAGCCACCACCAAAGCAATGCAGTGGAGCGAGTGCATATAACCATCAAGCGCGTAATTAAGGCTTTGTGCGTGGAATCGGGAGAAGATTGGGAGGGGGTTCTTCCTTTAGCATTATTCTCTCTCAGAACGGTCGCCAACGAGAGTACAGGTTTCAGTCCCACCGAGTTGGTCATGGGAAAGAATTTGAGAACACCCCAAACGTTAATTTACGAGGAATGGATGGAGGAAGGAAACACGAGTCAATCGGTAGTGGAATATATATTGCAGTTAAGTAATAGACTCAAACGTTGCCAAGATATTGCGATCACTAGGATGAAAGAATGCCAACTTAAAAGGAAAACGTGGTACGATCGCGATGCCGTGGAACGGAAATTTGTAGAAGGGGATCTGGTAATGGTGTTAGCTACCTCTAAACAAAATAAACTTGAGGTGAATTGGATAGGGCCGGGAAAGGTACATAGTAAAATTTCGGATACAAATTATGTGATAGATCTACCAGGAAGAAGGGACCGCGCGCGTAGTACTATCTATCACGTAAACTTACTAAAACCGTATCATCGGAGACCCGAGCTGGTAAGCCTGGTTGTAGAAGAGGTCTCGGACGACATAGAGGGAGATGCTGAAATTCCTTATCCAGATAAACAATGCACGAAGTTTGACTATCACGAAATATTGCGGGAAAGTCAACTGCAACTTAAACTATCCCCCTCTCAGATCGACGAATTAAAACATGTCATTATTCAAAATAAGGACGTGTTTTCCCCAGACCCTGGGACGACTCACTTGATGCGAATGGATATTGATCTGATCTCCGACAAGCCCATTAAAACAAAACCTTATCGGATGTCTCCGAGACAAATTAATATATTGCGAGAAGAAATTAAACGTTTGTTAGAACTGGGTGTAATAGAGATAGGACAGTCCGATTATACACTTCGCCCCTTATTTTAGTAGAAAGCCCAAATAAAGACCCTCGTCCATGTGTTGATTATCGTCGATTCAACGAGATAACTCGAGCTGAATTTTTCCCTTTGCCAAATATGGAAGAGATAGTAGAAAAAGTGAGTGTGGCTCCCTATGTAACTGTGATGGATTTGTTGAAAGGTTACTTTCAGATTCCGCTCACGCAGAGAGCTCAGAGATACGCAGCTTTCGTTACTCCATTTGGCACCTATATACCCAAGAAAATGATGTTCGGGTTAGTATGTGCACCCTATTATTTTTGCAAATTGATGGCCCAAGTTTTAGAGGGGTTAGAGCAGTTTGCATTGCCGTACGTAGACGATATAGCCATTTTTTCCCAAGGGTGGAAAGATCACGTAAAGCATATCGACATAGTTTTAGGAAGATTGAGAAAGGCGGGGCTAAAAGTGAAACCATCTAAATGTAAGTTAGCTCAAGAGGAAGTCTTATTTCTAGGGCATCGAATTGGTTCGGGGAGTAGGTCTCCGAGTGATCTGAAGATAAAAGCTATAGCAGATTTCCCGCGGCCCACAACTAAAACACAGGTACGATCCTTTCTTGGTCTAGTGGGGTACTACTCTCATTATATCCCAAATTACAGCACAATAGCTTCACCCTTGACCGACGCACTGAAAGGGAAAATTAAGAAAGAGAAGATCACTTGGGATGAGAAATGTGAGAAAGCGTTCGAGGAGCTAAAAGCCAAACTCGTCTCCCAACCCATATTGTTTGCCACGGATTTCATCCTGCAAACGGACGCGAGTGAGGTGGGTGCAAGGGGTTGTTTTATCGCAAAGAATAGAGGGGGAAGAGCACCCCATCGTTTTCCTAAGCAAAAAATTTTCTAAAGTGGAGCGAAACTACAGCACGGTGGAAAGGGAATTAGCGGCGATAATTTTTGGTCTAAAGCGATTAAAGCATTATTTAGACGGGCATAAATTTATTATAGAAACCGACCACAACCCCTTAAGGTACCTAAACAAGATGGGCAGTACTAATCCTAGGCTACAAAGATGGGCGTTGAGTTTACAGTCGTTTAATTTTGAAATCAAACACAAACCTGGGAGGCTCCATGGAAACGCGGACGGCCTTAATAGATTGGAATAAGTAGTTTGTGGATTTTTCTATTAATTATTATACATATTTATATTACTGTTTTATTTGTATGTGTGTGAGTGTATCTGTGTACATAGTGGAAGTAAATGGATG
Source organism: Trichonephila clavipes (assembly GCA_019973935.1). NCBI lineage: Eukaryota > Metazoa > Arthropoda > Arachnida > Araneae > Nephilidae > Trichonephila > Trichonephila clavipes. The sequence goes on along the minus strand of BMAU01005764.1, from coordinate 625,900 downwards.
TTAGTGAAAATCTCTGATGTCTCTTAGTCAACCGTAAATCAACAGATGTTTACTTCTGTAGTCATGCGCGATTAAGTGTAGATGGTTAGTAAGAGTTTGGCATTTGAGAGAGAGAGAGACTCATTTTGTTTAAAAATTATAATTTAAAGGTGAAATGTAACTTTAAGAAAAAGAATCCCAGATTCGGATTTTAAATCCTAATTGTGTAAAGTGTACATTTTTTTTGAAATTTTCATTCATGTATGTGAAGTTGAAGGCACTATTGCAAGCCCCCTTAGCATCCCCCTAGAGAGGGCAATGTCCCCGACGGGGGAAAGGAGAGACGAAGCAAGGAACATCAGAACTAGACAGAATCCGTTTGGACCGCAAGAGAGGCAGACGCGCATTGACAGAGCAGTAATAACTCTTAAAAATAATGAAAGCCAATTAGGCTACGACGCGTTTAAATGTTTCACTCCATTCATTAATTGTTATTCTCCCTTTTATTTATTCTTGTTTTAAAAATAAACAGATTATTCTGGCAAATCCCAGTTTACGAATTCATCCCAAGTAACAACATAACATTTGGGAGCTCGGCCTTAAATTAAATTAAAATTAAAAACCCCTAGAAAATACAACGAGTCAAGACTGGTGGACCACACACGCTTCAACGACGAAACCGACAACGAAAACCACAACGACGAAATCATCAACGGTGAGTCCATTCCAATTTACTCCTTTATTGTTCTGAAGATATTTATTTACGATGGTCTGTCTAGAGGAAATTGCTGCTATTGCGAACATATTAAAGACGGCCCCTGCTTCAACGGTGCAACTTCTGCACAAAATTGTTAATGACGAACCCTACAGTAAATCTTCTAGAAAAGAGTTAAAAATTCGCGGGTTTCCACAGAATTACGACATTGAAGCACGAAAGGATAAAATTTTAAAGGACTTTACGAAAACTGAACTTATTACCGTCTGCACTATATTAGGACTGAATTGCGCGGGAAGCGCCAAAGAATTAAGCGAGCATATATTTAAAAATTTATCAGATCTTGCATCTTTGAAAAATAATTTTACCGAACAATTGACGGATGACGAAGACGAAGATTCGGCGCCCTTTTCGCTCGAATCTACGAACGACGCGAATAAACAACCCCTCACCCCGCCAATTTATCACTTGCCCTCTCCGCAGGATGTTTTTGTTCCCCTCCCTCAAACACAACGAAATCAAAGCCAAAGAGGGAACGAAGAGAATGTATTCTTGTTAAAGGACCTTTTTTCAACTATGAGGTCGTTTACGGGAAATGATAATTACAGCGTTAAAGCTTTTTTTCGCGACGTAGAAGAAAACTTTATTTTTATCCCACACATATCTGATTTGCAAAAAATTATTTGTGTTAAACGTTTGCTTCAAGGTCCTGCAAAGACTTTTATCCAAACTCTCCATAACATATTAACGTATAGTTCTCTTAAAGCTGCATTAATAGAAGAATTTGAAGATTTATTTTGTTCTTACGACGTCCACAAGGAAATGCAAAAACGGAAATTACGCCCTACGGAATCTCTATTTGAATATTTTTTGGCCATGCGTGAAATTGCTTCAAAAGCACACTTTCGTTTAGACGATCACAGCCTGATTATGTATTGTATAACTGGTATACCTGATTCTAACCATAATAAATTGATATTATATGCATGTAAAAGTATTTCAGAATTTAAAGAAAAGTTAAAGATATATGAAAAGATTTTTATGCAAAATAATTCTTATAGTATTGATATTAAAAATAAGCGTACAAATGTCAAGCAGTATGATTTTCCTACATCTAATAAAAATATGTGTTCTGATAATAAATTTCATAATAAAGATGAATTTAATGATGCTAATGTTAATAAGAGTGATGAACGTATACGTTGTTATAATTGTGGATTATTTAATCATACTTCTAATGAATGTTACCATAAAAATAAAGGTTTAAAATGTTTTAATTGTAACCAATTTGGTCATAAAAGCTCTCAGTGTGTATTTAAAAAACCTGATGTTAAAAATGAAATTGTTAATGAGATTGTTAGTGAAGTTGTTAATGAAATTAATTCCTCATCAGAAATGCGTAAAACTGTTAAAATAAATGGCTATGATTTTGATGCTCTTATTGATACGGGTAGTACTATTACTTTTAATACGCGAAAGTGTTTATCAAATTCTTGGAAGACCGACGTTAAATGCTACGAAAATAAAATTAACTTCTTTCGGTAAGAGTGAAATTAAAATCTTTGGATCTTTTAAATCCACTATTGATATTGAGGATAACAAATTTATGACGGACATTTATGTTATTGACAATTTGCAAACAACTATTGATGTAATTATTGGAACTGATGTTTTAAAACAAACTGAATTTAAAATTACTGCAAATGGTATAGAATTAATACCTAAGAAAAAGGATCACTTTATTAATTTAATTAATGTATCTAAGGCACATAACCAATCAGAATTAAAAGATAATGCCCTAGAAGTATTACAACTAAAATTAAAAATACAGAAGATAAATGTAAAAATTTAGAAATGCACGCACGTAACACATCCACATTATCATTAGTAAAAAACGGTGTTATTAGATAAATTGCATAAATTAGAGGAATCAAATTTAGAAAAGGTTGACAAGTTAGTTAAACTTGAAGAAAAGTACGAGATCTTACAAGAAACACTTAAAATTACAGAACAGCGACTTGTTGAGAAAGAAATTGAATGTGCATCGTTAACAGAAAAATACTCATCGTAAACACACAAACGGGATCAAACGATCATCCTAAAACATCGATGTCAACTAAAGAACGAGAAATTAACCCTAGCAAGCGCAAAACTAAGAAGTCAAAGTCTAGTGGAAGAAATGCTAACAAAACAAGTGATAGTGGTGAGAATCAAGCCATTGCCAAAGAGAAAAATGATTTGCTTAGACAGATTGATTTCCTTAACTCCATTATTTTGGATACGAAGTTGAAAGAGCCAAACAAGAGTAAAGCACAGTTCTTTAAAAAAACGCAGACAACTACACAAATATAAAAAACACGAATCAGTAAGAACCCAGTCCGGAACACAACTCAAATTACGATCCAAGTTCTGCGAACCCTACCTAATTAAGACTGTCAAACCCCATGACAGAAATGAAGTTAAAAATGTTGGTCAACACGAAGGTCCTCATCTTACATCCACAGCTGTCGATTTCATGAAGAGGTGGTCAACCGCTGATGCCTGACGATTTTACGACTGCAATTTGAGTAACCCCACAGTGACTCTCTGTGAATAGAACTTTGAATAACGAACTGAACTTTTTCTCTTTCCCTTTTTATAGCTTTTTTTTAATAGCTGTGAGCAGCAATGACGACCTGCTTCCAGAAAAACAACACCTGTGTGAAGTACTGGAAAGCATCGCACTTGATATTTTTTCTTTTCACTGTTTTCAATTTTTGTTTTATAGGTTTGCTTACAACATTTTGGATTTTCTTTCGCTGCGGTCAGCTCATTTTCAGGATGGCCGACTGTGAAGTTGAAGGCACTATTGCAAGCCCCCTTAGCATCCCCCTAGAGAGGGCAATGTCCCCGACGGGGGAAAGGAGAGACGAAGCAAGGAACATCAGAACTAGACAGAATCCGTTTGGACCGCAAGAGAGGCAGACGCGCATTGACAGAGCAGTAATAACTCTTAAAAAATAATGAAAGCCAATTAGGCTACGACGCGCGTTTAAATGTTTCACTCCATTCATTAATTGTTATTCTCCCTTTTATTTATTCTTGTTTTAAAAATAAACAGATTATTCTGGCAAATCCCAGTTTACGAATTCATCCCAAGTAACAACATAACATGTATTATGTTATTTTTTGATTGCGTTTAATACCGGGATTGCTGCCCTGATCAATCTCATTGATGGGACGATCTTTATGTGTGTGAGTTCTAAGAACTGAATCCAACTAGGACCAGAGCTGTCCCGTGAAATGGACCTTTTTTAGGGGGACGGAAGTTGTGACGTCCTCCTTCCGAAACGAGTTTCACTCTTTCAGGACAATACTAGACTGAGTTTTGGTGCACGTGCAGCTGGGGTTCATTATCGCTTATTTAGCGTCTGGACTTTGGTGCCAATTAGACTAGGCAAGCAATTGCCTGGCAATTCTACTGTGGACGAGATCGCTTACGAGGCAGCTGACTGTCGTCTTACATACACAATGGCGAATTGTCCTCAAAGGCGGTAAAACGACGACAGTGGGCCGAAGGGATTCGGCCGTCGGACTCTTGCTGGTTTGTGAAGAAACCGGGGGAGTAGACGATTGGCGGATTATGCACTAATGGGCTCTAATGAGTTGAGGTACAAGGATCGACTCATATGGGCCCACCAATGAGAAAACGTGAGGGGGGAGAAATGGACTGCCCCTGATGTTTTAAAAGGCTGGAAAAACCGAAAGAAGGAAAAGAAAAAGGAAACGAAGGGAAAAGGAAAGAGCTCGGAAGAAAGACGAAGGCGGGTCGTTTTAGGCAGCGGAGAGGAGAATCCGGGAGTATTGGTCCGTGATGCTAACCAGGAATCCTAAATGCGAATAAGAAAAAACGCCTTGCGGACTGGACCGAGAGAAGCTGTGGCGAGAGCGACTTCAAAACGGGGCTACCATACTGACTAGGCACGGAGACTATCAACTTCATAAACTAATTTAATTCGATTATCCTATTGGAGGAAAAAATTAAAAGTATTTTTTTTACTCCCACAACCTTGCTGTGATGTATTATTTTCACGCTACCTTCTGACGACGTTACAATAGAGATCGTGAGCTAATAGTAGGTATTGAAAAAGACGTAAGTTGGCGTTGAAAATTGATTTTCAGCCAAACTGGCCAAACTCGTACTTTATTTTAATGAAAATGCAGACGATTCACGCTTTTTAGCGTTTTTAATTAATATCTTTTCGAATAATCTTTATATATGTAATTCATCTGTGCGTGTGTATGTAACTGAACTCCTCCTAAACGGCTGGACCGATTTTGATGAAAGTTTTTGTCTGTTCCAGTGGACTCGAGAATGGTTTAGATTTATAATTCGGTTTAGAAATGTTTATTTAATTAATTTTTTATTTATAAATTGTTGATCTTGGAATGTTTTACATTGGATCCGGCAGACTGCGCTAAGATCGCAGTATCGAATATTCAAAATCTTTTATTATAATTCAAGTTGGTCCCGACAATTGGTGCTGTGATCATTTCAGGAAAATATTTTGTCACTTCGTGTTATTATTTTGTTGAAATAAATCGTGTGTTAATTAAATTATTACATTCAATGTAATTGGTGTTTGAAGTGTGCATAAAAAACTATACATTCTCTAAATTTAGTATGCAATTGAAGTGAGTATTTTACATGATTTTCTATTAAATTTACACGTGCGTTGACAACAATTACCCTAATCTACAAATCTATTTGTGTGGCTAATTGATTACACACATTATTAAACTTTTTTTTATTTAAAATTATTTCTTATCGGAAATAGTTTGTGTGTGTGTTTCAATTCTAAGCAACCTAGAAGTATAAAACTTGGCACATAATTACTGTAGGTCCTAATGATGTGCACTACGAAGAGTTTTTTTCGAAATTCGCCTTAGATTTTTTTTAAAATTAAATTTTTAAGTGATTTTCCCATTTTTTTTCAACAACTGGATTTTAGTTTGTTAAATTAAAGTAATCAAGTTTTAGTTTTTATTCACACAGCCTTTACATTTAACTTCGCTCATAGTATACACATACTCACACGCTATCGATTGTTTGAATTGTGATAACCGTACATGTAATGACGTTAGACATTGTAATAACTTTTTAATACAAATTTTACTCAAAATGATCCAGAGTGTTAAAGCTTATTCATAAAAATTTGGAATTTTTGAATTTAAGATGTTTGTACAGGACAACGTCTATCGGGTCCTCTAGTATATATATATATATATTTAACTTTTTTAACATAAAACTATTTAATTTTTATAAAAAAAAAATTTCGGTTACTTGTCTGTATTATGAGCTGTTTAACTGAGTTAGTAAATTGAAGAAGGGAATGAACCAAAACACAAACTATTTGGGGGAGATTATTCTTAATTAATCTCAAAACTTTTTTTAATCATTATTTTTCTTAACCAAACACTTTAGTGTGAAACCAGTATTAATAGAGGCAACTTTTTAGAGTTGGTACATCTTCTGGCAAAGTACGACTCTGTTCTCAGAGAGCATTTAGTAAGGATAAAAATGGACCAAAACAGTTCTCACTTCATATGTCACCTCAAATTCAAAATGAGTTTGTAGAAATTTTAGAAAACAAAGTTTGCCAAGTAATTATAGATCGTGTTTAAAGTCTAACGAATATTTCATGATTTTTGACAGCACCCTGGATACTTCCCACAAAAACTTTAAACAAAGGCAAGTAGTAAGGTATGTGATGATTGAAAACCAGGTAGAGTAGAGAAATCTTTTATAGATTTCATTGAAACGAAAAACAAAACAGCGTAAGGTATAAGTGACATGATAGTAAGCAAACTTAAAGCTGATGGGTTCGACATTATGAACTGTAGAGGGCAAGATTTCTATAATGATGCCACGATGGCTGGATGCCACACAGGTGTGCAACAGCGAATAAAAAATATCAATCCTAATGCCGAATTTGTTCCTTGCTCAAACCATTCGCTAAACCTAGTTTGCGTACATGCAGCTTCAGTGGAGGTAAATTCGGTGACTTTCTTTGGTACGCTAGAACGCTGCTAGTTTTTTTTTCCTGCGTCGACGCATCGATGGGAAGTTCTTCTTGAATCCACAAGAAAATGCTTGAAGAGGATTCAGGACACACGTTGGAGCACTACAGGTGATGCTGTAAATTATATTAGACACCATTACAAAAAGAAACTTTAACTGCACTGGAAAAACTGACGGAAACGAGTGGAAGCTTTAATACACGCACAGATGCAGGAAGTTTATTAGTCACTATGCAATCACATTCGTTTTTATGTTACTTAGGCTTTTGGTAACCGGTACTGTGTGAAGTCAATGATGCTCACACACAAAATTATTTGCAAACAAAGGGACTAAATATCCATCAATGTGCTCAAAATAGTATGTGCTTTGCAGACCGCATTAGTAGCAAAACGAGAGGAATTCATGGATGACGCTTTAATATATGCTAAAAGTTTATGTGAAGAGCTTGAAATTTCTTTTGAACCTCCAAGAAGAAAAAGGAGGAAGCATATATTTGGCGACGGAAGTAAAGATGTTCTGTTATCGTACGAAGATGACTTGAGGTGAACAATGTTTTCTTCAATAGACAGAGTAACTACTGAAATTGGAGAAAGATTTCAACAGTTGCAGAACCTCGCCCCAAAATATGCTTTTTTAAGGCCTGGAGTGATATTGAGCATGGACGAACTTAACTTGGATCAACTAACTCCTCAAGACATTAATAAAGGGGAATTCTAACTTGAGGGCGTACGTCTACAAGCTTTCGTAATTGCAACGGAACCAGGCTTTGAAAAAGAACTCATTAGATCCGGCTCTCTCTGGGTTTATTAAAATATATTATTGAGTCCAAACTTGAAGATGGCTTACCAAACATTATTATAATGTTGAAAATTTTTTTAACGTCTTCCATCAGTAATGTCAGTTGCGAGAGAAGCTTCTCTTCGCTATAATTGATCACAAATTATCTCAGATCGACTATTTCCACGTTAAGGCTTGTGATATCCCTCTTCCCGGGGGTATCATCTCTTCATCTACGGGACCTAGATTTGTAGGAGGGAATGATTGATCACCCAAATTCACCAAAATAAATCTAATTTATTATTGTCTAAATACACTGATTAAGACAACAAAAGTCTTACTATAGGGATTCAATCAGGAGTGATACAACGCAATCCTAAATTCTAAGTAAATAGCGCATGAAATCCTAATCACTGTCTTTATGAGAAGTTATCCTAAGAATCTTTTTTCCTTAGATTCTTTAACTTTCTAAAGCCCGTTCTATAATTATACTTCAATATTTAATATCTTATCAACAGCTCATGACAATCAGCATCTCAGCTTTCGGTCTCCTTCACTTCTACTACTATTTTGCTACTGTTCTGCTACCACGCAAATACTAAAGCTCCATTATATATGTATTAACTAATCTGCACATCGTGGTTTCTTCTTGAGAGGATTGGATTAAAATAACTCAATTCTGGCCCTAAACATTCCCCAAGAGGATTAGTGTGAAAACGCGATAAAGCCCCGTCACAGACTAACCAGTTTAGCTATTCCGGCAATTGAACATGTCATACATATTGATACTGACAATTGTATAAAAGATTTTGCTCTGAAAAAAAAAACACGAAAAGAGTATTTTTAATGAATAAAAAATTTAAAGCTGTTTTTTTTAAATTTTACTAATTTTCTTGACTTTCCGGTCGACCCCAGGTGGCGAAAGCCCACGCTACGCCACTGAATTGGAGATCGCTATTGTAAGGAGGTGCAGGGCCGGCTCTAGCAGTTTTGCCGCCCCGGACAAAAATGAAAAATGCCGCCCCTCTTCACAACGTATAAAAAATATTTTTAAGAAATATATTAATTGTTCATAGATACACACCAATAAAATTTGAATAGTTCTTGCAAAGAAAAAGCAAGATAACAGTCTATGTATTTATGTTTATTAAAAATTAAAACAAAAAATGAGAAGTGTTTTTTTCTGACTCTGAAAACTTTTTGATTCATTCCTTGAAATCAATTTGTTCAAGTGGCATGTAAATTACGGAGTACCTGTCCCTAAATGAGGGACGTACCTCCTCATCAGAATTTTAAAATTTAAGGGCCGAATTTATGGGGTTACATAAGTTAATTTAAATAAATTAAAAGATCAAATTAAAATGGGCAGAACAATTCTGCTGGAACGGCGACAGACGAAGTCTGTCTGCCGAAGGAACGATTGCCCTGCTTACTGCGATTTGATTGGCCGAAGCCAGTCGTTTCGCAGAAAGTGGGCGTGGAAATGGATTGGGTCGATCCGAAAATAAACGACCCGAGACAAGGAGATCTTGAATAAAAATTCTAATATCTCCTTCAAAAAGAGGGGGAGAAAATAAATTTTGAATAAAAATTTAAAATGAACCAACTTGCACATTGCCGGTGAAAATGGGGGTGGGGGGCAGGACTAAAAAAGGGTGAATATAGGACTTTGCGGTATAAGAATTTCTAATGACGCAATGAAGTCATATATGTGATACAATCATGATAAATAATTGATAGAAGTAGATGAGGAATATCCAGTTCTCAAAAATAATAGCGATCGTTCAAAAGAACAATTTAATTAATGATTGCTGGATGTGAAACGAATTTTACATGAGATGCTAGATAGATAGGTTTGTGCCTCCATCTGGTGGCCGGAAAGGAAAGCTGAAGCGAGAACAACCGCAAAATTGAATCCGATCGGGTCACTCTCTCGGATTCCGACCGCGGTGTACATCGCTTCGGAAAAACGTTAATTCCGCGACTCTCGGCGCGGAGCTAGGATTTACTAGTTACGGTGAGAGTTTTTACTTTTAAGTAGGAAGTTTAAATTAAATAAAGTTAAAATTAAAAATTTAATTTAAGTTCCCAATGAGAAATAAGCTAAATTTAAGCTCTAAGCCTTTTGGTTTGGGGGAAATTTATAAAATCGTGATCAAGAAGCGCTTTTGAGACGATGGCACTGCGGGATCCGGTAAAATCCTAGGAGGACCCACTGCTGTTTTTTGGCGCCAAATTTTTTTCGCGAAATTGAAACACAAGTTTTTCAAAATGGCGTCAAAGATGAAAAACTCTTGGAAACCGTATGTGTCAGGGGGGGAGGTACGAAAAGTTCAAAAATCAGGAAATGAACGGAGTTTCTAGAATGGCGTCAGGGACGCTTGAAAACCGTTGGTAGTAAATGTTTTACATTAAAAAAGCACGAAATGTGCTTTTTGCAAAGATAAAATCGGAAAAATACATGCAATTAATCATTTTAAAAAGATAAAAACGGAGAAACCGATGAAATGCATTTTAAAAAAGCACTCAAAAACCAGTGCATGATTTATTTTTTTTTAAAAAAAAAGGACGAAATGAGCGTTTCGCAAAAATGAAATCGAAGAAATGCATAAAATTAATCATTTTAAAATATAAAAACGGAGGAAGCAATGAAATTCATTTTAAAAAAGCATTCTAAAACCAGTGTGTAGTACTTGATTTACATTTTAAAAAAAAGGACCAAAGGAGCGTTTCGCAAAGATAAAATCGAAGAAATACATGATATTCATTTTAAAATTTTAAAAGGCACTTACCTTACTCTTACGGGTCATACATACTTCACGACAAAACATATACAAGTCAACAACAGTATTCTTATTGACTTTCAAGTCATTCACAATGAACGCATTCATGCTCTTGCCGAACCAATATCTGGTCAAAAACTCATATCTTTTCTACACTTCGGACATTCATATCGTGAAGCAATTAAATTAGCTTACACCATTCTAACGTATCTTTCTTCCCCTTTGTGCCCAGGAGCACAAAGAAACCTGTCGTAGCCTCACTTTCAATTAATTTCCTTTCACACGCCATTCTTAACAACAACCGGTGGAGAGCAAACCTTCTCAAACGAAGTCAAATGTCAAAATGACGTTTTTTCGGAAAAGCCGAAAAGCGTTGTACGTTTTTTAGGGTTGCCATTTTTTCGGTGATTTGAAAATCCAAATTTTTGGATGAAATGGAAGGGTTACCATATTGTAACCTTTATCGCTCAAAATTTGGCGACCAAAAGTGGGTTCTCCTAGGATTCAACCGCGGGATCCTATGCAGGCTGGTTACTAATTAGCTCATTGGGAACGTTAGGGAGTTTATCGAAGAACCTTTTAGAAAGGTCCTTTATATGAGGTAAAAATGGTTTAATTTTTAAGTCACGATATATGACCTCATTGCGTACGAACCAGGGAGCATTAACAATCTGTCTCAAAAATGAGTTCGTCAGCGTGTGTAGCTTCTTTAAATGGCACATGCCAGCGGATCCTCAGATTTGTGATCCATATGACATGACCGGTTGGATTATTGATTTGTAGAGCAAAACCTTATGCCGTATCGCAAGTTTACTCCTACGGGAGATAAGCCGTTTAAGAACGGCATGAACAGCCTGCGCCTTTTTGCGAGTCTGTTCTATATAGTGGGCAAAAGTTAATTTTGCGTCTAAAAATAACCCTAGGTACTTTGCAACATGTACCCAGGGGACGGGTTGGCCAAAAATTTGGACGGGAGTTAATCCGACTGGAAGTCGGGGTCTTCGCGTAAACATGAGGCAAGCACTTTTAGAAGCTTTTACTTTCCAGTCAGTGAGCCAGAGTTCAAGCAAGGATATGTAGTGTTGCAGATTAGAGATCACAACGGAAAATCTCTTATTCTGCGTGATAATAGCAGTATCATCGGCAAACATTGCTAAATACGATAGATCAGTTTGCGGGATATCATTTACGTACAGAGTGAACAGCAGAGGCGAACTTAGACTTCCTTGCGGAAGGCCGCTTCTGATTGGTTGAGGCGAGGAGAGCGTTCTATCGACTCTCACTCGGAATGCACGATTTGAGAGAAAGCTATGAATGGACTTGATCAGGGGGGAGGGAAGTCAAGTCGTATGAGCTTGATTAATAAGCCATCATGCCAAATTTTATCAAAGGCTTTGGCTATGTCCAGAAAAAGTATACCCGTGGCCTCGTGCTTGGCGAAGCCACTATGAATCAACTCCGTTACTCTGAGCAGTTGATGAACTGTCCAGCACTTTGGTCGAAAACCGCACTGCTGAGGAATAATAAAATTAGAAGCAGTGCAGTGTTGATTCAGACGTTGCAAAAGCACAAATTCGTATACTTTGCTCAAACAAGAAAGTAATGGGATTGGAGGGTAAAGCCGAGTCTTTTTCGTGCTTTAGGATGGGGATGACCCCGGCAGTTTTCCATGAATTAGGGAAATAATTATTTTTAAAAAGCTGATTTATCAATAGAGTGATAAATAGGAGGAATTTAAGGGGGAGATTTTTAATCATACGATTAGAAATTTGATCAAGTCTGGGGCTTGAGTCTCTGTACGTAAGATAAAACTTCCGTTGGAGTGGTAGGTTCAATTTCTTGTACGTGTGGGGTATTGATGAAGTTATTAACTTCATCGTGTATGGAGTTGGTCGAATAGTTCTCGACCAATAACGTGGTTGGGTTCGAACTGTTCTTGCAAACTGTCTGCGATAACCTCCGCCTTTTCAATAGGGGTTATCGCGATACTGCCTAGTGCCCCTTTCAAGGGGGGAATGGATTGAAAAGGCTTACGGAGTAGGGAGGATTTCCTCCAAAGAGTGTTGTCGACGGGCAATAACGCCTCAATGTGCTTTTCTCACTGGGCGCGGGAATGTGCTTGGATATCCTTAGCTATCTCACGACTGAGGGTACGGAATTCGGAATAAATACTAGGGCACCTAGTTCTTTGCCAAAATTTCCGTAACCTGTTGCGTTGATAAATTTTGTATTTAATCTCGGGTGAGAGGATTTTGGGAGCATTATTAAATTTTGGTTTTGAGGCCTCAACGAAAGCCTCGGAAAAATTTTGATTGAGTTCAGAAATAGCTAACTCAATATTTTCATTGCTGGTGAGATAAACATTGGGGAGGGGTTTTTTGTGCTTAGAGCAAATTTTAAATTAAACCAATTTGTAGAAAGCTGTTCTGGATTTTTAATTATCGAAGTATTTAAATTTAATTCGAGAATTACGGGGTAGTGATCAGAGCTGAGATCATTAATAACTGTGATACTATAGTTGAAAGGTATGTGCTTTAATACCGCCAAGTCGATAATCGTTCCACTCCGCTGGCGCGGTTGGAGGTGTGTGGCAGTCTGCGGTGCGACTAATTTCGCTCCCCTAAGGCTGCGAACTAGTTTGTGCAGCGCAAGACCGTATCGAGTCGACTTGGCATTGTGCCAACTCACATGAGCAGCGTTGTAATCACCAGCAACGATACAATTACTGCCAGAATTAAAAATTTTCTTAAAATCCTCTATTGGGAAATTATGGCCTACTCTTTTTCTGACGTAGGCCGAAACAATATTAATGGGAGGGAAATTTCAATTTGTTCAGCTATTTCATGTTCGATTGCCAATGTAGCTAAACCATTTAATCTCTCTTGATAAATTGTAGACCGTAAGAAATTTTTAATTAATATTAATTTTGAGAAACTCCTCTCTCCACTTACTACACTTATTGGCAGAGAAAGTAAAATTCTTAATGCGATGGCAAGATTTGGCTCAAATTCTAAAACTGAAATAAATTTTAAAACTTCTATTGGTCTTTCTTTTTTGCCTAATAATGCTGAAACTGACATTATTTCATCTGCTAGATCAAGCGCATTTATATCTACTGAATCTCCATCTGTCAACATCATTTCTAAATTTTTAGTTTTTAATTATTAAAATTTGGGGGTATCTTTTAAATAATATGTATTATATAAAAATTGAAAACAATTACTATGAGTACTCATTAAATTAAATCTGTATTCCAAGGCATTAATTTCTTGGTCAATTGTAAAAAAATAAAGCTCTATCCTGATTTTTAATTTAGGATCTTCCACTGGATTATCTCGTGCTTCGTAATCAAAATTAACATTTTTGCAACGAACTCTGTAACGTGCATACGGGAACTCAAAATTAGCAGGAATATCAATCTCGTTGGCCTCTTCTTTTGCATCACAGAGCATTTCAGCAAAAGCCCCACCCGATCGAAGATCATTAAAAAAATCCTCACAATTTCTTAAGAGTTCCATAGCGGGCGGTAGATTGTAATCTTTTGTTTGCAATAGCTTGCTTATCGAAATTTTGCAATTTTAAGATTTTATACCAAATAGTGATGGAGCATAAGAACTTAAATTGTTTAATAGAATTTAAAAATTCAGAGGCCTCAGCTCTTATAGAGTTGTCAATTTCAGCATTATTACAAACAATAAACAGAGCATCATAAATGCCTTCTAATTGATACCTTAAGGGTTTGTGACGTCTTACGCGTCTTTTCTTTAACAAGTCCTTTGGGTTCTTTGGGCCAGAATTAATGGCAACTCTTTTCCAACCAAATCCAAGAAACGAGATGTGAAGAAGAGATGCAAATAAACTGACTTTAAATAAAGGATCTTAGAGTAAGCGGGATGGCAATGTAAAGGAATGTTAGACAATTCATGTGCGTTGTGGCAGTTGATGATTATTGCAGTTCGTGGTTCAAGATTTAAGTTCTACGTGTCGTGGATAAACATATTGGTGATCGACTAGAAGTTAGCCGTCAAGCTGTATCCCATTGCACATAAAGACAAGTAGCATTACGGAATAATATAAGGTAGGATTGATTACTTATTATTAGAATTGAGGATTAGGCGGTTCGCTTATTGAGATTGGTCTGAATTAGATTAGATCATATTATATATATATATATTGTGTTGCGTATTGAGTCATCGTAGATTCTCTCATACTAATTATTATAACTACATTTGTTAAAGGTTTAAGTTTAATATCTTAATAAAGCCATATTAAGATAATGTTTGATCCTAGTTCTTTCGCTGATCCTACACCTCTAGCTCACGCTGATACTTCGAGGGATGTACTTCCAAGGGAAGGAACATCCCAATGGCGCCCAACTAGGTTTAATCTATATGACCCCGAGATGAGAAACGCGAGAGGCTTTAATGTTTGGCCAGAAGTATACTTTTCTGGGTCGAAGAACGTCACCGAATTTTTAGAGGGTATAGAAAATCAAATTAAATTACTTGAAATACCCAGTGACTTATCGTGTGCTTATTTAAAAGGTCATCTTCTGGGTAGAGCCCTGGATTGGTACCAAATATTCGGATCGGCGTTAGTGCAAAATACCGCCACGGACTTCGCACAGCTGAAAGCAGCATTGTCGAAAGCACCAGCAATCCCTGCCATCCAAAATAAGAAGGAATTAGAAACACGTTTTTACGCGTCTCAGCAAAGACAGAACCAGGAGCCGACAGATTTTGTTTACGATTTGCTGAAGTTGAACAAGAAATTAGAACTGAAGATGTTTGAGAAAGCCCTTGTAGATCATATTTTCGTTAGACTTGAGCCGCAAGTTCAGGACTATGTGGAAGTGCGTAATCCACAAAACGCGATCCAATTATAAGAAGTCTTAGCTAAGTTTGAGGAAAGATATTCGTGCAAGGCAATACTGGGTTCGAGAAATAGTAATAATGTGGAAGGACGAGGTTGGAATGAGCGTAGGATATCTAATGTTGGTAATAATCGAGGAAATTGGAGAAATTCTGAAGTGGTACATAGACCGAATAATGGTAGAAATGATTATAGGGGTAACTATCAGACCAACCGTCAAGGAAATCAGTGGTTCGAGAGCAGGAATAGGTTTCAAAACGATGATCGAATATTTAATAATAGGGGATATCAATTTAAAAATCGAGGTCAAAATGACGATTTTAGTAGAGGGGACCAAAGAAATAGGGGTTCGAGTGAAAATTTTAGTCTAGGCAGTAGAAAACAAATGGGACGATTAAATGTTTTGAAAGTGAGTGATATTAAAGGTGATCAGACACAGTCGATAAATCAGTCACCGATTAAACTTTCAGCAATATGTATGTCTCCGGTAGAACTTCCGTATGTTCCTATTTTATTAGACAAAACTTTTACGAAAGCGTTATGGGACACGGGAGCGGAGAAGTCCTTTATATCGGAAGAGACATACCAAAAATATTTTTTTTATAAACAAGTAAAGAAATCGAGTACTCAGGTGATCACGACACAGGGAGCTAAATGTCGAAATATGGGAGTTGAGGAATTAAATATTCGAATAAGGGATTTCGAAAAGCCTTGGTTATTCCATGTGTTAGCAGATTTGGAATACCCATGTATTCTCGGAATAGACTTCATAGGTGGATCAAAGATTATTTTAGACTTTGGCGATCTTTGGCGATTCAAGATTCGCAGGTTGAAGATATTAAGGTAGATGAAGGGAATTTACGCGTTGATTTGTCAGAAACGAAGTTAAATGTTGTGGCTAATGCTTTAGATAATAATACGGTTGAAAGTATAATAGGAGAGAAAGTTAATTTTGCAATAATCAGGGATTTGGTACTTTCGTCACGAGATCAGTTAATAGAACAAAAAACAGACCCAGAATTAGGTCATATCTATAGATATCAAGAAAACCCAGAAGATAACTCGGTTAATGCGGCAATATGTGAGAATTGGTCTCGCAATTTTAGGCTAGTAGAAGGTTTGTTATTTTATGCGAAATATGCAACGTCATTAGGAGAAATGCGAGTATACATCCCCCCAAATCTTCAAGGAATGAAATGAGAGAATTTCACGACAAGCCATTAGCAGGTAATTTTGGACGTTTTAAAACTTATCATAAAATAAAGGATGTTTGTTATTTCCCGTATATGAGAAAATTTATTGATCAATATGTCTCTACATGCCATATGTGCCAAATTAATAATTATAAAAACGCGTTACCAGCTGGTCGGTTAATACCAATTGTATCAAATTATCCAAATGAAATAGTTACGTTTGATTTGTTAGGTCCGTATCCCGTGTCGAGAGTAAGGCGTAACCGCTATGTATTAGTAAATACGGATCATTTCAGTAAGTGGGCTGAAATCATACCCCTTAAAAAAGCCTCTGCTCGAGTTATAGCAAATAATTTTTTTGATAATTATATATCGCGTTTTGGAGCTCCAATAAAATTAATTAGTGATAACGGTCCCCAATTTATTTCCGATATTTTTGAGAATTTAAGTAAAAGATTAGGCATAAGGCATGTGAAGACTGTTGTTTATGGACCTCAAGCAAATAGAACAGAAGGCGTAAATCGCGATTTAGTACAAATGCTTGCAAATTATGTCAATGAGCAACATGACACATGGGACCAATTCTTACGCGAGTTTGCTTATGCTATTCGTACGGCTGTAAACGAAACAACGGGGAAAACCCCTGCGGAATTATTTTTAGGTAGAAAGTTGATTACGCCTTTTCAGAAATTAGTGATGGTATCAGACGGAACGGAATTTGTAGTAGGAGATATTGAGAGATTGTTTGAGGAGGCTAGACGAAACACAAAAACTAAGCATAAAAAATGGGAGAAATATTATAATAGACACAGGCGTGATGTGCAAATTAAGGTGAATGATTGGGTTTTGGTAGCAACACATCCTTTAAATTCGGCAACAAGAAAAGTGGTAGCTAAGTTTAAATTAAAATTTGAAGGTCCGTATAGAGTATTAGATGTTAAGAATAACAACGTAGTGATATGGAAAGCGGGGAAAAGGTTAACGATTAATGTAGATCAGGTTCGAATATATCGTCATAGGAAATGTGATGAGACGGAGATAGGAACTGGTAGTTCGGATAACGGTAGTTTGCGCGATGAATCGAGTGGTTTTGATAGAGTACAACGGAGATCAAATGAGTCGCGAGATGGTAAAAAGAAAGGATCAAAAGTAAAGCGTGAGTTGGAGGGAAAAGGGTTAAGTTTTAGAAATGATCAAGGTGAGAAGTACACAAAAAAGACCAATAAACGCAGTCCACTTATCAGATCAATACCTAGTTCTTGGTCTGAGAAAGTAAGAATGATTAAAAAGAGCAAGAATGAAAGGTTAGGACATAAAAGATCAAATGAATCTAGGTCAGGAGGACCAGAAAGGAAGATTCAGAATGTATCAGAGCATAGAGTGAATAAAAGAAATTTGTCATCTAACGATTCTAATAGTGTTTTGCCAAGATTAAGAAGGAAAAACCGAAGGGAAGAGACAGTAACGCCCACCACAAGCAGCTACAATCTGAGACCAAGAAAAGGGAAAAGAGAGGAGTCCCGACTGACCATAGAGAGGAAGACTCAACAAGGAAGACCAGTTCGATCCAGAAAAGGCAGAGAAAGGAACGATAGTCCATACATCGAAGAGCGAACAAGATCAAGCAACAAGAATGCCAGACGAGGAGGTGATCAACAATGGCAAGACCAGGAAAGGAGAGGAACGTGTACAAAGAAATCCTTGTCACTGGAGGTCTTGGTAGGAAACGCCAACTAAAAGTCATAAGAACCAGGTTGTGTATCGTTTCTTTTTATATTCTTTCGAACAAGTGGTCGGAAGAATTTTTGCAATAAAGCAAGTCACGGTCGGATAATTAAAATTTTAGAAGCTGTAAGATCGTCTTGTAGTTGAATAAATCACCTCTAATTAACCGGATTTACCGTTTTTATTTTTCTTTCAAAACACATCACTATATTAATATTTTCATTTACAATTAAAAGTTACAACTGGAACTACATGCAGCTTCGTCCATTTTACGTTCGAGACTCTTCTTCTTCTCTCCTTCCCGCTCAAAGGCCAAAACAGTTCACAGCAGCGCCCTCTTTCTAGTCTATCGTGTGCTATGTGTCAAGCCTCCTAGTGTACTATGTGCCACGCCGTTACAGTCTAGTTATTTCCTCCCATCCTGGAGAAAACTTTTCACGATAGTTGAGTGGAAAGTTTTACTGTGATACCTGAAAAATACTTGACATAGGATCAGTTTATGCAGCAGTAGAGAGTTAAGAATTATTTCTTGAAATCCTTTTCTTTTAAACGGAGCTAAAAAATATTTTTTAAAAAATAACGTGCAAGTACCTGTTCTATCCGAAATTAGTACCTTATTTTAAGGAAGGCATTAAACTTATCCGTACTAGTCTATGTGAACTTTAACATATACAAAATATCATTTGGTGAAATACTGCTACCAAATGCAAACTTTAAAATACAAATACAAATATTAATTATCAAAAATTAACATACAAATATCAAAAATTTTTTAAATATTAATACCAAAATTTAAAATAAAAAATTCCAAATATCAAAATACAAATACCAAAAGTTTAAAATACTAATACCAAAAATCAAATTTTAAAATACCAATACAAAATATCAAAAAATTTAAAATACTAATATCAAATATTAATACTAATATGCAAATACCAATCATTCTAGACAAAAAAAAAAATAATAATACAAAGAAAATTCTTATTTTTTCATCAATTCTCATTACAAGTGTGTGTTTTTTTCAAGTTTTAAGGGATACGGCTTAAACTATCAGCATTCTGATTCTGTTTTCCCTACCGATAAGCAATCTCATAATTAAATGCTTGCAAAATTAAGGACCACCTTAAGAGTCTTGGATTAGTCCCTGTATTTTTCTCTAACCAGACCAAGGGATTATGGTCAGTTTGTATGACAAGTTTTTGGTGTCCATCAAGATAGCATTTCAACTTTTGCACGGCAAAAATAATGGCTGCACATTCTTTTTCCGTAGTGCTATATTTTTGTTCTGCAAGCGACAGCTTTTTGCTGAGGAACATGATGGGATGTTCTTCGTTTTCACGTACTTGCGACAACACAACGCCTATTCCAAGATTGGATGCATCACACTGAATGATGAAGGGTTTTGTGAAATCAGGGCTGTATAAAACGGGATTTTTAGATAGTCTTGTCTTGAGCTCCTCGAATGCATTCTGGCAAGAACTGTTCCAGTCAACGGTTGATTTTCGATTTCGGCCCTTAAGTAAATCTGTCAGTGGAGCTGCGATTACTGAAAAAATTCGGGAATATATCTTCTATAATAGCCAGATAATCCTAAAAAGGCTCTAACTTGCGTCTTGTTAGTGGGGATTGGGAAATCTTTGATGACCTGAACCTTTAATTCTCCAGGTGTTCTTAAGCCTTGTCCTACCAAATGTCCAAGATATTTAACGTATGCTTGAGCAAATTGACATTTGGATGGCTTGATATGTCATTTAGCGGAGCGCAGGCGATCAAATACATCTTTTAGATGTTTTAGGTGATCATCCCAGGCTAGTGAAAAGATAGCTATATCATCTAGGTAGGGAACTGCAAAGTCTTCACAATTTCTTAATAAGTTAGCCATAAGTCGACTGAAGTAATAGGGCGCATTTTTCAGACTTAAAGGTAACCTCAATGGTTTAAAAGTTCCAAATGTTGTCACAAACGATGCATACCTTTGCGCTTGGGGACTCAGAGGTATTTGCCAATACCCTCGAGTAAGATCCAAGATAGAGATATATTTAGCTGCCGATCTAAAAGTTCCTCGATATTAGGCAAGGGAAAGAATTGTGTCCGAGTTACTTTATTCAACCTTCTGTAATCGATACAGGGCCTTGCTTCCTTTCCCTGAGCTTCAACAAGTATTAATGGAGATGTAAAATCAGATTCTCCTGGCTCTATTATTTTCAGTTCTAACATCTTATTAACTTCTGATTTGAGAATTTCAATTTGTCGAGGAGACATACGATAAGGCTTATAGCAATAATTGCTCTTTCAGATTCTAATTCAATATCATGTTTAGCTAAATCGGTACATTCAGGAATATTCGAAAAAAGATTACTATATTCATACAAAAGTTCTTTGAGCTGTTCTCGTTGAATTTGAGATAATTTTGAAATTAACTGCACATCGCTGATGATTTTGGACCATCCCGACCTTTCATTTTCAAGTTCCAAACTAGGTATGTCTTCTTCTTCGCCATGCTTTAAAGGATTAATGCACAATAAGTTAATATTTTCCTCTCGTTGGTGATAAGGTTTTAGCATATTAACATGATAAACGTGGGTTTTATCCTTCTCTGGGAATTTGACCATATAATTTGTCTCAGAGAGTTGTTGCACTATTTCTCCAGGGCCAACCCACTGAACAGATAACTTGTTAGGCCTGGATGGAGCTATGACCAAAACCATTTCACCCAGTTGAAATTGACGCTTAACGGTCCGGCGATCATACCACAACTTCTGTTTGATGCTTTCATATTCGTCTAATTTCTCTGCAAGTTCATAGGGAGTTTTTAACTTGATCCAGTCATCAAGAAAATGCTATCTTACTTCAGCTGGAACACTGTACTTCAATTGTTCAGTTATTAATAGATCTTTCAGTTGCTCGAAAGTTTTAACCTGCAATTCAGCTATCCATTCTGTAAAATAACTATTCAGCTCATGAGCATAATTCCTCCAAGACTTCTCTGCTGATTTTTGATGTCTAAAAAGATTGCTTCAACTTTTTGCTGTTCAACCTGTACCTCTTCAATATAAGATCTTTTACAAAATCATAATTATTTGCCCTTTCGGTAGGTTCTCTAGCTAGCATATTAGAGAGTTCTGCTGGTAAAACCGCCAACAAGTAGGCCATCCAATCCTTCTTTGGTACTTGAGCTAATTCTGCCTTCCTTTCAAAATTAATCAAATATAAACTAATCTCATCATGTTTTTCATCAAATTTAGTTGTGATTTGTGTCAATTGAATCTTAGAGGTCCAATTTCAACTCTTCTTCCAGATTCATCATTTAATGGTTGATTCTGCTGCAATAATTCTAATTTTCTCAATTTTAATTCGTGTTGTCTGGCCTCTCGAGCCATTCGCTCTTCCCTTTCCCTTTCTTCTCGTTTACTTCTTTCTTCCCTTTCTTTTTCTTCTTGTTTACTTCTTTCTTGTTCTTTCCTATCACTAATGACTCTGTCGAGAATTATCTTCTCTTTCTCTTCAACATAAGATTCGCTATTTAGAATCAATTTTTTTATATCTACCACCTTGCTGGACTGATCTACTTCAACCCCCATTTCCTCACATACTAACAAAAGATCAGGTTTATTGCCTTTAGCTAAATATGCCATGATTTAGGGACTAACAAGATCAGAATGCTTTCCAAAAAGAAAATTAAAATAATACGAGTAAGAAACTTATTTTTCGATATATTATTTAACTAAAAGTAGTTATTGATTTTGCACTGTACCAAAATATGCACAAATATACACTTAAATTATAACGAATACATACATATTCAGCACTTTCGAATTCTATTTTTCAAAAGTTTCAAGTGATTAAAATATTTACGTAACTACAATACCAGAATAATCAAACAAGCACAAAAATAAAAAATAAACTTTTTAATGCAAAACAATAACATACACCTTAAGTCCAAATTATCTCTTCATAAAGTCTCTTCAAAATTTAATTTGTCACTCATTAATTGTCATTTATTTTCAATTTAAAACAAACAAATGCGAGTAAATATGTTAAAAAAAATTCTATCTATAGAAATTATACAACTTCACCCTTAACTCGAAAATAATAATAGATGTTTATATTTTAAAAACAAACACATTTTTTACTAAAAATGTTTCAATGTAATGACCACTTTTAAATCAAAGAACACCATTCAAATAAAATCTACAGATTTACTTTTTTTTCAGAAAAACCAAACACTTCTATTCGCAACAAAAAAAATCTAACACAATAATGACAGTAAAATAATTCCGCTGGTATTCTGAATCCACAGAAACAAAAATTTTACTGAACAACTTATAAAAAACAAATTCTTATATGATTGGAATATCTACATAATTTATGCATTTAACCTTGAGAACTTCTGAAACGTAATGAATCAGCTTTTTTTTCCTCTCAGTAAAAGAGAAGTCATAAATATTTCGTTGACTCAGCAAAATCAAAATTAATTTCTACTTAAATATGCACTTTATATATATTTTTTTCACTGCACCTTCAAATCGTGCTATAATCACAATTTTCATAAGCTATTTATCATTCACTCTTCACAAATTCTTAATATTGTGTGTGTTTACAATACAGCTTTTTTTTAAAACACCGTTGAGATAATCTTTTAAGGGGTCACAGGGGTGTTAATCTTCTATTTTTTCGAATTTTCGAAAAAAATATATGTTGTTCCTCATTTTCTTTTGAACATTTTGATACCAACCACGTGATAGTACTACAAAAACTTCGAAAGTTATTCGAAAAATTCCAAACAGCAATTTAGTAATAACAATGTTTAAATGGCTACATGCCACACCCACTTTTTCTTGATTTCCGCATACGTTTTATTTTTCTGTTTTTAAAAAGCCTCATGAAATATTTTAAACACTTGCTTAATTGAGAAGGAAGCTTGCAACTCAACACACGCTTTTTTAATGTGTTTTGATTCTGTTTTGGTAATGCTAGCACGTTTGCAATAACTTATCGAAATTCAAAACAGCGTTGTTTAAAACCGTTTATCCAAATTGAAAACAATTGAAATTTCTCGATTGAAATTTACCAGAAGGTCTAAGACCTTCAGGTAAAAGTCCTAAGAAAAGAAGATTTAGAGGGAACCAAATCATGAAGGTATGTTGCAGAAAGGAGAGATAAAAATGTGTGCTTCCAGTAATAAAATCTCAGGATATCAGACTTCATTAAAGTCAAATCTTGTTAAGGTAAGTGAAAAAAAAACTCTTCAAAGGATATCGTATTTTTGATTTTATTTCAACTTTTAGCTCTATTTTATCAGTATCATGTTGTTTAAAATGTCATAAACCATTAACAATTAATGAAAAGTCCAGTCGTGGTTTATGTTCGAATTTTGAAATACGTTGTAAGAACTGGGAGTGTTTGTACTTTTTCAAGCTGTGAAAACACTGGGAATAAAAATAATGCTCCAGAAATTAACAGAAGATCTATTTTAGCAATGAGATGCATAGGCCAAGGTTTAGAGTCATTAAAAACCTTTTGTGCTGTAATGAGTCTTCCTAATCCTGTTGAACACAAATCACATGATGTTATTAATAATAAACTTTCACGTGTTATGAAGGAAGTCGCTGAAGAAAGCATGAAAATGGCAGCTGTCAAAGAATATTCTTCGTCACCTGATAACCTTTTAACGGTAAGTGGTGATGGTACCTGGAAGACGAGAGGACATTCATCGTTGATTGGAGTATGTACTGTAATAGGGGCCGAAACAGGTAAGGTTTTGGATAGGGAAGTGTTGTCCTCATTTTGCAAAGGATGCGACAGTTATAAAGGGGTAAAATTTGGTATCAAGTACAATAAAAATGGCAAAGAGCGCATAAGATTTCATGTAGAAAAATTATTCTGGCTCTGCTGGTAAGATGGAGGTTGACGGGATGTTGAGGATTTTTAATCGATCAGAAAAGCTTCACAACCTGAAATATTCGAACTACATAGGAGATGGCGACACAAAAACATTCAATGCCCTTTCTGAAAACAAGCCATACGGCGATGACTATCTTATTCAGAAAATAGAATGTGTAGGCTATGTGCAAAAGAGAATGGGTACAAGACTTGGGAAGCTTATATTAGTATATAGTAAAAAAAGAAATTATCTGATGGTAAAACTATTGGCGGTAAAGGTAGGTTAACTGATAGTTTAATTGATAAACTTGCGCATTACCATAGTAATGCTATTCGATGCAATTCTACTAGTGTAAAGGAAATGCGGAAAGCCATTTGGGCTGTGTTTGGGGTCATTCTTGCAGCACTGATGATGAACCGATGCACTGGTTTTGTCCTACAAATCCAAATACATGGTGTAAGTATAATGCCACAATTAATAATAATTTACAAAATTATAAACACAAACCCTCAGTTGCTAAAGCTGTTCGAGATGTAATTAAGCCTGTATTTGCAGACTTATCTCATCCGGCACTCCTGAAGAAATGTTTAGGAGGTAAGACACAGAATCCTAATGAAAGTTTAAATTCATTAATTTGGAAGTTTTGTCCTAAGACGATTGGTTCTAGGCTTCAGATTGCAGAGATTGCTGCAAATCTAGAAACCAGTGTTTTTAATGATGGAAATCAAATACTTATTACTATTTTAGAGAAATTTGGCTTGAAAATTAACAGAAATGTTTGTGTGCCCCTGGCTGAACGTGACAATCGTCGAATCTTTACGTCAAGACAGAGGCTGTAAGAACATTTTTTGAAGCTCGCAGAGCCAAGAAAATTAAAAAGAGTAAAGAAATTTAGCTGTTTCAGGAACAGGAAGGTATATATTATTAGCCTGGAAAATTTTAGCGTGTAAGTTTTAAGATTTATTTTCTCAAATTCAATTTTAAAACTTTAAAGCCCTTTTTCTCAGTTTGTGTTTTTTTCAATTACGCGCATTGCGTTTCAAAAACTATCATACTTTGATGTATAAAACTTTACAGAATTATAAATTCTATCATAATCTTCAAATCCTAGCTAGTTATAGTATTATAAATTTTTAATTTTTTGAAATATTTCAACAAAAATTGAATTTTTTTAAAAAATTTAAAAAATGTATTTTTTTATTTTTAAAAATATTATTTTTTATTTTATTTTTATAAGATAAGCTAGCATGTAATAAGGATATATTTGACTTTATAAATCAACTTATTGCTAGTAATTAGAATTATTATTGCAGAAAATATCATGCGCGTCGTAAAACTCACTATTTGTCTCTTACAAAAATTTTTCTTATTTTTATGTGTTTATTATTTTTAAAATTATGATTATATTTTAGATATTTTATACTTTTTTGAAACTTTATTCCTTTATAAGAAATGTGTAAAAGAATCAAATTATTTCATTTTAATCTCAAAGAATTATTTCTAGTCGAAAATTGTTTGTATTTTGTGCTCTCGAAACATTTTCAACACCCCTGTGACCCCTTAATTTATATCTCACACATAGAAAACACAGTTTTATAAATCAGAAGACACTAACTAAAACTAAAAAAAGAACAATTTTATATTCTCAATTCAACCACAGACAAAATCAGTTTCTTCCTTTTTATAGGATAAATTTTTGTTTTTATTTAAAAACAAATCATAAATTAACGAGAATAGCAGGGATAAGTAAAAGGCTTTAAAATAATCAAAATCCAGCATTTAATACAAAGAGTGAATTAAGAATTATTTCTGTATTTAATTTGTACTGATATTTTAATACAAAAATTGAGATCAAATTTAAAATACGCCCGAAGGTACTTTCAGATAGAAAAAGTACTTACCCCAACTATTTCTTTTGTTGTTAAAGACACTGTTTTAGTTTCGTCTCATCGCTGCCACCAGTCTGTAAGATCGTCTTGTAGTTGAATAAATCACCTCTAATTAACCGGATTTACCGTTTTTATTTTTTCTTTCAAAACACATCACTATATTAATATTTTCATTTACAATTAAAAGTTACAACTGGAACTACATGCAGCTTCGTCCATTTTACGTTCAAGACTCTTCTTCTTCTCTCCTTCCCGCTCAAAGGCCAAAACAGTTCACAGCAGCGCCCTCTTTCTAGTCTATCGTGTGCTATGTGTCAAGCCTCCTAGTGTACTATGTGCCACGCCGTTACAAAGCCAAGCAAAGTGGACACTAAAATGAGTGTTTTTCTAGAAAAGAAAAAAGCTTTTGTCTTGTAAATTTTTTGTATAATTCTGGAGAAAACAACTGTAAAAATGCATTTGTTTACTTCTGTTATGACTTCGCTAAGATGCGACAATTCCTTTGGTTGCTTGTTTTGCTTATTGAAAAATGTTTGTAATTGTATAGTGTATATATATGTGTTGTTATATTGTTTCATATTAAGGAACATCTGGTTTTGGGAAACGCGGCGTAGATAGCATACTAACATAACATTTAACCAGCGCTACGCGATTTGAGGGGAAGTTTTTGAAAGAACCAGATGAAATATATGTATAGAAATTAGTTGCATTTTAAAAGTGATATGTACTGTATAAAAATTGTGAAATGTAATCATAATGTGTAAAGCTTTGTTTTTTCAATTGCCTTAAGAGATTTTTGTTTCAGGGTGACAGACCCTGAAATCTATACGAATTTAAGGAAAAGTTTATCTTTATACAAAGAACAGAGCTAGTGTTTTATGACGGATATGAGAAGCTGTAAAGAAGAAAAACTGTTAGAATTTAAGTAAACATTTAGGTAGAATTAAGTTAGTTAAGAGACGTGTGGGCCTCGTTTTTTCTACCATTTAAGTCGTATATGGTTTTTCCCCGACTCTGTTACCCAGATGGGACACGTCTATTTATTCTGTACATGTGAGAATCTACCGTGATTAAAATACATGACTATGAATGTTAGTCTAGTTAATTAAGTAAAATTTATTGAAGCTGTGGAAAATTCAAATTAAGGAGAAATATTAAAAATTAAAATTAAGATGAATAGTGAAAATTAAAATTTAAGTGAAGCATTAGAAATTAACGGTTAGAATAAAATTTAGGCACGTAATTTCTTAAGGGCCATTAAGACCATCGAATAAAACACGTTTTGTTTCTTGGAGGGGTTGTGACGTCTTACGCGTCTTTTCTTTAACAAATCCTTTGGGTTCTTTGGGCCAGAATTAATGGCAACTCTTTTCCAACCAAATCCAAGAAACGAGATGTAAAGAAGAGATGCAAATAAACGGACTTTAAATATAGAATCTTAGAGTAAGCGGGATGGCAATGTAAAGGAGTGTTAGACAACTCATGTGCGTTGTGGCAGTTCGTGGTTCAAGATTTAAGCTCTACGTGTCGTGGATAAACATATTGGTGTTCAACTAGAAGTTAGCCGTCAAGCTGCATCCCATTGCAGATAAAGACAAGTAGCATTACGGAATAATATAAGGTAGGATTGATTACTTATTATTAGAATTGAGGATTAGGCGGTTCGCTTATTGAGATTGGTCTGAATTAGATTAGATCATATTATAAATATATATATATATATATATATATATATATATATATATATATATATTATGTGTTGCGTATTGAGTCATCGCAGATTCTCTCATACTAATTATTATAACTACTGTTACGAATTTAGTCTTATTCTAATTGTTTCTACTCATTTGTGTTCATTTTTACAGTTTAATTTGTCGTATCTAATGTGATTTCAACCCTGTTTACCTGTAATATCATTTCCACTGCATTGCACGGCCCCCATGCTTTAACATTGGTTTAAATGGTAAACTCGCCAAATATTGCAGCTAGCGCCAAGTTGGCGACGGATTTGGCGATTTAATTTTTGGCGCCAAATTTGGCGATATATCGCCAAATGTGGTCGATAAGCTTGGCGACCATGGCAACCCTGCTCCTAATAACCCTGTCTGGCAACCCTATCGCGGTATTGTAACACTATTGTATTGAATGTATTACTGTATTGAGCTTTTCTCGTACGCTCCGGATTTTGCTAGATCTTTCTATTTCTCGATTATTCTGGCAAGTGCCAGAGGTTTCTGACCGAAAGGTATAAAAGGGCCCGAGCCGGCTAGTTAATCAGTCAGATCTCAGCTTTCATGCAAGTGATACCTCTCTGCTAGAGAGAGAGAGAGAGACGATTGCATAGTGCGTGTGTTATTGCTTTTATTGAGTTATTATTTTTGTGCTGAGTGTTTACTATTGCTTTTGTTAGTGTATTACATCTGTGTTATCAGTATTTTCATCGATTGTACGTGACTTTCTCGAACTGTTCTACAATTTGTGGAGGACTGTTTTGGCCAAGAATAAAATTGTTTTGGATTCCGCTCTTCGGCTTCAATCATTTCGAACCCCCGAAAACGCAACAATTGGTGTCAGAAGTGGGGTTGAATGCCAACAACAAGAGCGATGGAGGCCCAGTTCCAGACTCTTCTAGAAAAATTGACCGCCAGCATGAATGCCAATATGGGCGAAATGAAATCGGACTTGACCGCCAGCATGAATGCCAACATGGGCGAAATGAAATCGGAGTTGACCGCCAGCATGAATGCCAATATGACTGAAATGAAATCGGAGTTGACCGCGAACAAGGAAGAGTTGAAAAGTGATTTGAAGGGCATTGGCGACAAATTGACGACTATGGACAAGAAATTTGAAGAAATGGAAGGAAGAATCGAGTCGGTGGAAAATAAATTCGAAAACAAATTTGTGGATATAGAGAACAAATTTGAAAATAAATTGAAGATATGGAGAGCAAACTAGAGAAATTGAAGCAGAAAGTCATGACTGGTCAAGGGGATGAATTTAAGTTTCAAGCTCCTTATTCCAAGCCTTCCATCAAGCTTTCTACATATGACGGAAAGTCCTCTTGGCAGGTGTATAAGACCCAATTCTCCATAGTGGCGGATGCAAACCAGTGGGACTCCCAGACCAAGGCCTGCCAGCTAGCTGCTTCTCTTCGAGCCGACGCTGCTGACATTTTGCAAACTTTGCCGGAAACACAGCGGCTGGATTTCGACGCTCTCGTTAATGCTCTGGAGTTACGCTTCGGAGAGAAATGTGAAGGATTACAGCAGACTCCAGCTGAAGTCACGGCAGCAGAAAGTGTCCGAAACGCTCCAAGAACTGGCGACGGACGTCGAGAGGCTTTCTCACTTGGCGTTTTCTGACTGTCCGACTGAAGTAAGAGAAGTCCTGGCGCTGCAACACTTCATCGACGGGGTGCGTGATCCGGAAATCCAGAAAGCTCTCCGAATGGCGGATCTCAAGGACTTAAAGGGGGCCCTAGTGTTTGCTATGAAATTCGAGGCAGCCCAGCAAGCAACACGAAAGGACAGACACCCCATACGAGCCGTCAACGAATCGGACACGTCGAACTCAGGTGTGGAGCGGTTAGAGCGACAGATGAGAAGCTTCTTGAATAGAGTTGAGTCTTTGATGTCCCAGAAAGCAGACGGGAAGAAGACCCTTAAATGCTGGACCTGCGGTCGAGAAGGGCATCTGCAGAGAAGCTGCCGGGCACGCCAAGGCGCTGAAACTAATAGCGCCTCCCAGAAGGAGGTGTCGGAAAACCACTTAATGGCCATCTCGTGGGGCGGAGGTTGCCAGATTTTGGAAAGCCCCATTTTCAAGTGTGTCAAATTTCGACAAAGAGTACCGGTGAGAATGGAATTTTTATAATGGGACATGTTAACGAGCTTCCCTGCAACATGATCATCGATACAGGAGCCAATGTGTCTATCATTCGGAACGATCTGGCTCAAAAATTAAAAGAGAAACTTATCTGGACCCCACCCCGCGTGGTGCTACAGACCGTGACGGGGAAAAGATTGATATTCACGGAAAATTAAAAGTCAAGATCAGGTTTGGAGACACTACCTACCAACATGCTGTGTATGTCGCAGATATTGCAGACCCTTTCATTCTTGGACTGGACTTTCTAAAGGAGCATGGTTTCACTCTAGACTTCAACAAGAACGAATTACGTTCCATACACGAAGAAGTCACTATATTCAAAATTGAACACAGGACAGAATCTATTCGACAGGTAACCGCTAACGAGAATATTACCATTCCCCCAAGGACTGAAATCATAGTACCTGGATACATCGGTAACGATGTGAGTTTCAACTCTGGCCTAATTGGAACTGCGGAAAATAAAGCGAATGGATTGCTAATAGCTTCGACGCTAGTGGACCTTTCCAGAAAAACTATCCCGGTAAGAATTTGCAACGTAACTGAAAAACCTAGAGTGTTCCAGAAAGGTGAAGTGTTGGCAACCTGCAGTCCAGTAACGTGTGTCTGCAAAAGTTCGAGCTTGCTCCTATCCAACTCGCCTCAACAGTTGACTTCCGACCTTCTAGAAAATGCTGAATTGTCCCCCGAACAGAAAAGCTCCGCAGAAAGACTGTTCCAAGAATTTGAAGACGTGTTTTCTAGAAACAGTAGCGATATTGGCCATACGACAGTGACACAACACAGAATTGATACAGCAGACCATCCGCCGATTAAACAGCACCCAAGACGCTTGCCGTTTGCTAAACAGGAAGAGGTCGGAACACTACTACGAGAGATGCAGGAAAATGACATCATAGAACCGTCTTCGAGTCCGTGGGCATCTCCAATCGTCTTGGTACGTAAGAAAGATGGCTCCACAAGATTTTGCGTGGACTATCGAAAACTTAACGACGTCACCAAGAAGGACAGCTACCCTCTTCCAAGGATAGATGACACCCTGGATACCCTTTCCGGTCATAAATGGTTCTCGACTTTAGATTTAAAGAGCGGATACTGGCAAGTGGAGATCCATCCCGAAGATAGAGAAAAACAGCATTCACTTCCGGCCAAGGACTATGGCAGTTCAAAGTCATGCCGTTCGGGCTCTGCAATGCGCCAGCTACTTTCGAGCGCCTGATGGAGACCGTGCTAAAGGGTCTGACTTTTGAAGCTTGCCTTATTTACCTGGATGACGTCATAATAGGAGGGCGTACGTTTGAAGAACATCTTCAAAATATCCGGAAGGTGTTATCAAAATTAAGCGACGCTAACTTGAAGCTAAACCCTTCGAAATGCAAGTTCTTCCAGAAAGAAGTCAATTATCTGGGACACATCATCTCTGCAGAAGGTGTTCGTACCGACCCCGAAAAAGTGTCCGCCGTAAAGAATTGGAAACGCCCTGAAAACCTCCGTGAGCTGCGAAGCTTCCTGGGACTATGTACTTATTACCGAAAGTTTTTGAAAGGGTTCTCTAACATCGCAAGACCCTTGCACAAGCTAACAGAAAGTAAACAAAAGTTTCAGTGGACAAAGGAATGTGAAGATTCCTTCCTCCAGCTTAAAGAAGCTTTGACGTCTTCACCGATCTTAATATATCCACAACCGGACAAGCCATTTACCTTGGACACTGATGCCAGTAATGAGAGTGTCGGAGCAGTATTATCTCAGGAAATAGATGGCCAGGAACGAGTCGTAGCTTATTGGAGTAAGTGTTTATCGAAACCGGAAAGAAATTATTGTGTCACTCGAAAAGAGCTACTGGCTATTGTGAAAGCCATCGAGCATTTCCATCACTATCTCTATGGCGAAAAATTTCTTCTGCGTACCGATCATGCCTCTTTAACCTGGCTAATGAATTTTAGAAATACTGAAGGCCGGGTAGCCAGATGGATACAACGGCTCAACGAGTATTACTTTGACATCAGACATCGTAAAGGCTCCTCGCATGGAAATGCTGATGCCCTTTCAAGAAGACCATGCCCAGAAAATTGTCGTCATTGTTCCAGAGTAGAGACCAAATAAGACTATGCTATACGCCAGATAACAACTTCAACAGCGACGCCACCCGATCCCTGGAGTGACGAGAAAGTTCGAGAAGACCAGATGGCGGATCCTGATATTAAACCCCCCTTATAGAGTTTATGGAGTCTTCCAGCAATAAAACAAGTTGGCAGGACATCTCGCTTATAGTCCTACAACTAAGCAGTATTGGGCCCTCTGGAATTCTCTACATCTCAGGAATGGTGTTCTATACCGAAAATTGAATCAGAGGATGGAAAGACATTCAGGTGGCAATTAGTACTTCCTCGATCTCGTATCCTGAGGTACTCAAAGAATTGCATGGCAGCCCAACAGGAGGTCATTTCGGTGTCATGAAAACTTTGCACCGAGTTCGAGAGCGATTCTTCTGGGGTAAAGTGAGAGCTGACGTGGAACAGTGGTGCAAGTCCTGTGATGCCTGTTCAGCTCGGAAGGGGCCAAAGATACGTAGCCGAGGGAAGCTGCATCGCTACAATGTTGGAGCACCCTTCGAACGTATCGCTTTCGATATCCTGGGACCTCTGCCAAGACTGCGTCTGGTAATAAGTACCTACTTGTTGTCATTGACTACTTCAACGAAATGGCCCGAAGTGTACCCCATTCCGGATCAAGAAGCCCCCACCGTAGCGGAGGCTGTAGTGCAGCACTGGATATCGAGATATGGGGTACCTCTTCAACTTCATTCCGATCAGGAAGAAATTTCGTCTCTGCGGTATTGAAGGGGGTCTGTGAACTACTCGGAATTGACAAGACCAAGACCACACCTTTGCACCCACAGTCAGATGGCATGGTGGGAGAGGTTTAATCGTACCATCCTGAATAACCTCTCACTGATGGTCTCCAAGAACCAACAAGACTGGGACCAGAAAGTTCCTCTCTTTCTGCTAGCGTACCGCAGCGCGCGTTCACGAGACTACCG
Source organism: Trichonephila clavipes (assembly GCA_019973935.1). Classification (NCBI taxonomy): domain Eukaryota; kingdom Metazoa; phylum Arthropoda; class Arachnida; order Araneae; family Nephilidae; genus Trichonephila; species Trichonephila clavipes. The sequence goes on along the minus strand of BMAU01005764.1, from coordinate 593,091 downwards.
GATATTCACCATCCCAGATGCTTTTGGCCGGGATCTTCGTCTCCCCTTGTGACCTGCTGTTTGGTCGCCCTCCGGATACACCTTCATCGCCTGAGGAGTACGCAGAATCTCCAGGCACGTTTTGAAGATGTACACAATTTGGCTTTGAGAACGAATCAACCTGAGGACGGAGAAAATGAAGACTCGGTACGACACAAAAGCCACAGGACATCAATTCAAGGAAGGTGACAAGGTGTGGTTCTACAACCCGACTCGACGCAAAGGACTTTCTCCTAAGCTACAATCGCATTGGGACGGTCCTTATACAATTTTAAAGATAATAAACGACGTCGTAATCCGGATCCGTAAGTCAACGAATTCGAAGCCTAGAATCGTTCATTACGACAGGCTTGCTCCATATTATGGACATAATTCTTAGTGTGTCAATTATCGTGTAATTTATTTTGACCATGGTCTTGTATAAATAAGTTAGTGTGTAAATAATCTTGTAAATAATTGTGTTTATTGTTTTGTAAGTGTTTATTTTGTACTATGCATTAGGTGTTTATTTTGTACTATGTATTACATGTTTATTATTGCATATTCATTTAGTTGTTTTTAATCAATTGCTTTATTATTATGTTAACGTCTGATGAAGGGTGTACTGCCCGGGACGTGCAGTTCTTGAGAGGGGGGCAATGTTACGAATTTAGTCTTATTCTAATTGTTTCTACTCATTTGTGTTCATTCTTACAGTTTAATTTGTCGTATCTAATGTGATTTCAACCCTGTTTACCTGTAATATCATTTCCACTGCATTGCACGGCCCCCATGCTTTAACATTGGTTTAAATGGTAAACTCGCCAAATATTGCAGCTAGCGCCAAGTTGGCGACGGATTTGGCGACTTAATTTTTGGCGCCAAATTTGGCGATATATCGCCAAATGTGGTCGATAAGCTTGGCGACCATGGCAACCCTGCTCCTAATAACCCTGTCTGGCAACCCTATCGCGGTATTGTAACACTATTGTATTGAATGTATTACTGTATTGAGCTTTTCTCGTTCGCTCCGGATTTTGCTAGATCTTTCTATTTCTCGATTATTCTGGCAAGTGCCAGAGGTTTCTGACCGAAAGGTATAAAAGGGCCCGAGCCGGCTAGTTAATCAGTCAGATCTCAGCTTTCATGCAAGTGATACCTCTCTGCTAGAGAGAGAGAGAGAGACGATTGCATAGTGCGTGTGTTATTGCTTTTATTGAGTTATTATTTTTGTGCTGAGTGTTTACTATTGCTTTTGTTAGTGTATTACATCTGTGTTATCAGTATTTTCATCGATTGTACGTGACTTTCTCGAACTGTTCTACAATTTGTGGAGGACTGTTTTGGCCAAGAATAAAATTGTTTTGGATTCCGCTCTTCGGCTTCAATCATTTCGAACCCCCGAAAACGCAACACTACATTTGTTAAAGGTTTAAGTTTAATATCTTAATAAAGCCATATTAAGATAATGTTTGATCCCAGTTCTTTCGCTGATCCTACACCTCTAGCTCACGCTGATACTTCGAGGGATGTACTTCCAAGGGGAGGTGCATCACAGGTTTAATAGTCTTTATTCGGCTTTCCCAACGAGTTGTACTTAGTGGTTTTAAAGCGCGTTATATATTTTAATAATATGGGCCAACGAAAAGTTGATGAAAAAAATAAATAAATTTTTTGAACTATATTAAAAAAATTACAGGCTTCTAATGATGCTTTTGCCATGTCATTAATGACCAAATTTAAAGAATGGCTACTACATGGTACATGGATTGTTTGGGGATTTAACGTCCTAATTCTACATTGTACCCCTGATTTCTCACCTCTCATGTTGGCTCCGTTATCATAGGCCTGCCCACGCATGTCTAGCAAATTTAGCCCCAATTTTTTAAGTTTCTCAACTATTAAATTTGAAAGTTCTTTTCCAGTCGATCTTTCAACTGAAAGGAAACATAAAAAGCTCTCATTTATTTTAACGCTAACTTCATTAGAATTAAATTTTTCAATACATTCATATCTTACCAAAAAGATCATTTGCTCGATCTTACTAGCATCAGGGGTGCAATCTAAAATTATCGAATAATACTTTAATTTTATGAACAGTTTGTAGTTTAATGTTCTCATGTAAAAGTGAAATTATTTCATTCTGAATATTTTTCCCTAGATAATGTACTTTAGTTTATTTATTTTTTAGCACTCTTCGAACATGTTCCTCCGTTTTTGGATCAAATTTAGCAAGTAGTTGAATTATTTGCAAAAAATTACCATGACTGGGATCGTATAGTTTATCACTCTTACCACGAAGGGCTAAGCAATTTTGGGCAAGCATTTTAATGTTGCTACAATGCGTTGAAACACCTCGCACCGATAATTAGTCTGCGAGTCGCTGTCAATTGTTTTACAGCATTGTAATCACTGACTAAATTCAATCCAAGCCTTTTGGCTTTGACTATGGTCCTTGGATGTTTCGTGTTCTTTTAAAGTTTCAGCGATGTGCTTCCAACCTTTAAAACCTTCTGTGGAAAGAGAACTAACGACACCGCCAAAAAGTTTGCAGCAGAAAAAATATACAGATTTTTTTTAATGGAATAAACTAACCATTTACGCATAACCTTTTCATCGTTTTTTAAAATTCTGGTATAATAATATGAGCTAAGCCTTTGACCGGTGGCATCATGAGGAAAATTATATTCTGTCAATGGCTTAGGAGGTCCTTCTTTCACCAAAAGACATCTATCGATGTCTGATAGAACAGCTGGCCAGGTTCCTGGATCTGAGCTGAATATCATTGTTAAAGTATCGTGATCATTGGTTTTGTCTGGAGAAGTTCCTATAAGAGCAGTGGTTGTATCAGTTGTATATATTTCAACTGCAAGATCCTCTTCATGAAAATCTAAATCAGATTCTGATTTTATACCGTCTTCCTTTTTTCTAGGGCCTTGCAAGTAGTTTAAACTTCCAGCTTGTTTTTTAATGTGGACTTGTTTTTCGAGTCGCTTTCTTTTAACATCAGGTAGTTTTTTACGTCCTCCCTCAGACATTCTAATTTTTTTAAAAAATATACTTAAATTAAGTAAGGGAAGTATGAGAAGATAATTGAGATAGAGTGATTTTCTTTCATACAAAAAATTTGAATTCATCAAAAATTGACCCATTTTAATTAAGAATCAATGTGTTTGAGATTTTCTAACATCTTATCGTAAATTTAAAACAAAGAATAAAAAGCCCTTATTTTACTTTCGTTTGAACACTGTATTTAATTATATTTAATATATCTAGAATTGATAACTGTAACGGTCTCTTTCGTCATTACTGGGTAAACCAAAAGTAATCGACAGAATCTCGGGGTAATTAAAATATTTTAATGACATAAAATAACACAGTTACAATGTATAGACACTTAGACACAATATAGGGTAAACATTTAGAGGAAATAAGTGAAAATTAAGTACATTACATAATCTAGGATTGGACAGTGAGACGAGTAACGTTTACTCATTCAGTTCCCAACTCTCTCTGACGGTAATACAGTGCTTCGTTTGGTAACACTTCCGTTACAAGTACCGCCATCTACACTTCGGTCTTAGAATTAAACCATGTGTTACAGACTCCCCCTCTGGTTCCGTTGACGTCTCGGCTCGGAACCAGGAGGTAATTTCTTTTTTGGGCATCCTCTTTTCCTTTAGAGGAGCAACAAATCTGGTGTTTCTTTCTGTTTCAGGTTCCTGATAGTCCTTTAAGGCAGAAACATGATAAGTTCCAAGGGCTTGGTCTGGGTTGGCCGGGTCGGCAATCTCATGTTACTGGTGATCTCAAGGTGAGTATGAGGTAAGGACCTTCTCTCATGGGCATAAATTTCCTGCTCCTGTTGTTACGACTAATGGGATGAATGCTCACCCAAACTTTGTCACCAGGTTTGTAATATTTTCGTCTTCGTCAATCGAAGTTTTCCTTCTGATAATCCTGTTTCTTTATGGGATTCATCCTGTTGCTATTGGGGGTGATCACCCATGTCAATACAGTGTTCAATAAAAGGCGTGGGCTCTCCCCCTGGTTGGAAACATGCCTCATTTCTGCCCAGGTGTATGTTGATTTTTCTTGCCTGTTCTGGAGATAGATTTTTGCCTTCACGCTCTCGAAGTTTAAATGCGCTGAGAGTTACATTTTCGAATGTCTTCTTGAAAAAATTGTATTGTTTCCGAGGATTTCCGGAAAAATGCTATTTTACACCCTGGACGTCAAAGACGATTCCAGCTGCATTGGGGGAATCCAGTCCTAAGAAAGTCTTATTTTCTTTGGCTTCAGGCAATACTAGAAATTCTGTTGGAATAACTTTGCCTTCAATGTACAGGTCGAGGACAGTACTCAGAGCCATAATGGTCTGCCGAATTCCATCAGCCATCATAAATGAAATCCTCTTGTTCGTAAAAGTGACATCATGTTCTTGTAGGAATTTAAACATCTTTTCACCTGCAATGGTATGGGAAGTACTGGTATCAGCACATACAGCAATCTTTTCACCAAAAATTTTGAGAACAATCACACTTGTGGGATACAAGTTTGAATTCAAGTTGAATAACATCATACAGTTCATTAGCTCTCGTGCAGGTAGGACACTTAAACTTGACGACACCAGGAGTCCCACATCCGTAACACTGTATCGGGTTTCTTCCTTCAGTTTTGTAACTTGGGAATCTAGGTACTGTTCTAGAGGGTCCAGGTGAGTGGTTATCACGGGATCCTCCAACAGGTTGACTTTCCTTTATTGGAAAGGGTTTCCAGAATTCTTTTTTCTTGAAAGTCTGATTTGGATTACTTTTCATTCCAGTCTTTAGACTGTCATATGCGTCCAACTTCTCAGCTTATTCCAAAGGATCGTTCAAACCCACCCAAATATCCAGAAAGTGTTCTTTGATTTTTGCTGGAGTTTTTCTTTTTATCTGATCAGCAATTATTAGACTTTTGAGTTGATCAAACGTGGTGATCTTCAATTCTTTGATCCAACCTTCAAAATAAGAACTTAATTCGAAATAAAAGTCTCGCCATGTTGAATCTGGGTTTTTCTTCTGTTGGAAAAAGTACTGCCTAAACCTATCCCCTGTAACTCGAAATCTTTTGAGAAGCATTTCTTTTACCTTTTCATAGTTTTGAGCATCATCTTCATCCTCTCTTGCAATGAGCAGAGCTATATCAGATGGCAGTGAGCCAATCAGGTATGCTGTCCAAGTTTTTTCAGGGATGTTCAAGAACTTCGCTTGACGTTCGAAAATTGTCAAGAATAGGCCCATTTCCTCTTCCTTCGAGTTGAATCTCGGAATAATTCTATTTAACTCAAGATTTGGGTTTTCTAACTGTTGACTTGTAACAGGTGCTAGTGACAGCTTCTGCATTTCAAGTTAAATTTTCATTTTTTCAAGTTCAAATTCTCTTTCTAGTTGCCGAGTCACAACCACAGCTTTCTGTTTCGCCTCCAGTTCCGCAGCTTTTTGTTTTTCTGTTGCTGTACGTTCTTCCACAATGACTCTGAGCACATCTTTGACGAATTCCTCATCATACCTATCACTGTTGGTTATGAGATCTTTTAGTTCAATAACTTTGAGATTGTCCGACGGAGACAGACCCAGTTCTGTGGCCAACATCCTTAAATTATCTTTTCTGTACCTTCCCAAAAAAGCCATTTTTCGTCACTTTTAGTCTATTTCAAAGTTAATTTAGTAACGTTCAATTAAAGTTAATGAATTAAAGTTCACTCAAAACTGTTAATTCTGTGATCTGAAAATATTATAGTCAAACAATACTTATGCACTTAAAAAAGTTTTCGTTATATATAAAAAATACTCTATACTATAATACACTCCTACTGAATGACACTAAAATTCTCTAATTTCAAAATGTGCTAATTAATTTTCAAATCAATATTAATGAGATTAAAATGAAACAATTTTTCAATATCAACTATCTTCTAATTTCGTACATCAGAACCAAAATAATAATATTTAAATAATATTCATTATTAATCAAAAGATTATCAGCTATTAACAGGAAATCGTTTAAATTAAATCAAAGAAAAATTTCGTTTTCATTGAATTAAATCAATTAAATTGTTTTTAATCAAAAGCAATTCAAATACGTTTCAATAGAAATACCATTCATAAATTATTTCATCCACTCTGAAGCTAACAATATTACAACTTGTTCACACTTAGTGTAGTACTTGAAATTATTTTCCCAAAAATTTTTAAATAAAAAGCAGAAATGTTTAAACTTAATCAATAGCATACAAGGTTTCAAATGTTATAGTAATACTTCGCACTCAATCATATACTTCACAAAAGAATTATTTTTATGCTAGACATAAAAAGAAAAAAAAGTATTATGATAAAAATTGCATTCAACTTAAAACTTAATTAAAAGTTTAGTAATCAAACAAGAATTAAAGTGAAATTATTTGAATAAATACCAATCGCAATAATTTCTTGATAACAAAGATATATGTATGTTAATGGCATTAAATTCTTAATTAGTATAAGAAAATATCCATTCATAAATAACCTTCAATTAGCTTTAATGAGAACAAACAATAGAATGCAAGTTTCGTTTTCAAAAAAGTATTAAGAATACTGACTAATGAATAAGTGAAAGTATCAACAAGTGAAAATATCACTTAAAATTCAATTACGTTACTATATACTGTAACACACACAATAGATACTAAGATCAATAATATATAATCACTGTTATTATACAGAATAACAGAACAAGATTATTTAGAATAAACAACACTTATCTATTTACACTTATCAACATTATTTATTCGCAGGGTTGCGAATCCTCGATTTCTTGTCGGGTGACAACACTTCAACGCCTAAACTTAACCCTCTAAGTGGATACATTCCTACTGAAAAGTTATTCCGAAAGCGTTAACTCTTATTTTGAAGATCGCTTTAAAAATGCAACAGCCTTCTTTCCTTTCCCCCTTTTAGAACTTGGGAGGTCGAAAGGGGATAATTTTATGACCTAGTTCGGTTACTTTGTCAAGTAAGAACCAAGATATCAATCGTTTACAGCTAGCTGTAGAGTTGCCTTGGGCAATCTTGTATGAAACTGTAGTGGAATTCGGTGTTTCTTTCTCCTATATGTTCCGTCACAGTAAAATTAAAACAAAATGCAGGGTAAAAAAAAAGGAAAAAATGAAATAAATATTATGTTAGAAGTTGAAAAATAATTATATTTTCTTCAAACAAATTTTATTTTTCTGTCATTTTTTAAAAATTAAAATATATATATATATATTTTTGGTATTGCGATTTGAACCAGAAAAAGCAACCTGTATTCATTTTTGAATATGAGAGTAAGAAAACGCGCTCACTTTCTTGTTTTTTAAAAAAGTAATGAGGTAAAAAGAGCAAAAGCCCTATCTCATTTTTAAACAATAACACAATAAATGGTACATACGATGATTATATTTATGAAATAAAACCGATCTTTCTCTATTCAGTTATATTTTTAATTTAAAATAGCATAAAAAAGGATTTCAATACTTTTAATTTATTTTAATTAAAATCATAAAAGATATTTTTATGTTAACTGAATATTTTTCGGAAAAAATTTAAATTTTCCTTCCTAGTGTTCTCTTTTTCGAACTTCTTGTATTAAATAAAAATTCCTTTTCTACATCGGCATTTGTGATGGACATAACACACATTCAGTCAATAATTTTTAATTTTAATGGGGGATATACTTCTTCAAATGCGCATGACAGTACTTCTAATCATTTTCTACTCAAGTTTAATTTCTTATCTTTCTGTTTCTTTTATTACAAGGAAAAATGTCACACATCGATAACTACATTTTCACACAATTCAGTCATTACAAATTCTATTGTGAGAAAATTCTCCCTAATTAATTTTGTCTTTCAAAAACAGTACACTTAAAACAATTTTGTTCAGGGAAGTTAACCGACAGTTCCACAATGTATTCATACCAAATTTTAAAAACAAATTTAACACTTGGAAATGTATCCTGTATTAATTTTTCACTATACACAAATATTTCCTGCTGTAGGGAAGATATAGTATGAGAGAAGTGGTGTGCGTTTGTGAAAGAATGTTTTCGTACGTGTAGACTATTTTTGAAAATTTAAATATCACTGAAGCTGATCATATAACTGCAAATGAGCCTTATTTTAATGTGTGCTGGTATCAAAGTAAAACACTTTACAATATTAAACAGCCTATGGGTTTATACTCAATATCAAACTATTCGCAAAATGGCTTACAACTTCTATTCAAATTGTAAAGAAACTGAAATATAAATATATCTTACTGCAGTCAAAAATATTCATAATATGTAACTATCCTATTCCTCCACTTATTTCAGTACATTTTAAAAACTGTAGCTGAATGCAATTTTTATATTTATAAACGAGGCATAAAAGCTCACACAGTCGTAAAAATGTCTTTATCATTTTTAAATATACTACTATAAAACGTATATGGATTGTAAGATCAGTTGAAAAATCCTAAAAGCTTTTAGAGGAGCTAAAAACATGTAATTTTGGACTGATCAAATTTTTAATATAATACACAAATATACATGTTATTAAGCAAATACATTTGAAAAATCAAACTTCCTTCTGAAATAAACGTAATTGAAAGAAAAATGTTTAATTGCAAATGAGTGGAAATACATGTTTATCTAAGGGGTATCCCCAAAGTGAGGTAATCCTCAAACTTAAGACTCAAACTCAGAAGCACAACAATCCATGAGGGCCAGGAACTACTGTGCCCATCATAATACACGTGACCATTGTACGCTGAGGTGCATGAACAGATGTCCCGATTTGGTGGTCTGTCTGAAGAGAGACCTTCAGTTTTTAAGACCCCAAGCAAGCTTGGTACTCATTTATCGACCCAATGTAGCGGGGTTGGAAGGCAGAGTCGACCTTGCGCAGCCCGTTAATAGAACCCCAGACCTGTGGTGTGGAAGCACTATACACTTTCACTCAATCCTATTCGGTGAAAAATAAAATTTAATGTTAGAATCTTATATAAATCCCTAATGAATGAAGGAGTCCAAACTTTTTTTTTCATGTAAACTGTTTAGACGGAAATGGTTAATTATGAACATTTCACAAGTTGCATAAATTAAAATTAACCGTTATAGTTAACATAAATTTTTAAGGGTACAAAAGGTGTATTTCGGCTGCACGAATTAATTTTAAAAGGAATACGGTTACGAAAAAGTAGTACAAATCTATCTAAAGTAGGGTTGGTTACCTTAGATATTGTCAAACACAACAATGTATTGGAAGCCAATTCCACAATTCGTTGTTATAAAAATGTATGGAAAATTACAAGACTTATTTTTGCATTTGTAATTTATATATATATAATTTTTCCTGGGAACTTTAAAAGCTAGAGCGGCATCCATCAAAACCGCGGTTCTCTCTCTGTTTTTCCAGATCGCCCCTGACTAAGCCGGCTCTGCCATAGTAAGTGAAAATGCCGGATTTTGTTTGTCAAGATCATTTTATAGCAGACTGCATTTTTCATGTATTTTAGATGGTCGTTTTATATTTTCTACATCAATATCTTAATGTCTGAATTTAAAATTACATAAAATTCTTGACATTCGCATCAAGGACCATGATAATTTTTATTAGTATATGAATGTGTCATCAAACGATTACATGACTAATATTAACATATTATTTTAACCATTTAATTAATATTAAGTACAACATAACGCAGACAAATTTTCTGTGAACTTTAAAATAAATATTTCGAAAACTACTTCAGATATACTCAAAATTTTTCATTCCTACGCTTTAGCTTCTCAGTTTTGCTTCTATGTAAGAATTTATTGTAATTGTATATTCATCAATTTTTTAGTATATTTTGCTCTTAGCATGCAGTTTTCAACTGAATTGTATGAAATCTTCGAAAAATATTAAAAGATACCAAAGAAGCTATATAATAAAATTTGAAATTTTTATTATACTCAAACAATTGCTAAAACTTATGGTAAATAATTTTTAACTGCGCGATGCATTTTTTCGAAATTTCAAATGGAATTTCTAACATAAAATTTCTAGCTTTATACGGTCGAGATTTCAAAAAATATCCAGATTTTAATTACTTATTCAGTTAGCCGTTAAAAAAGATAAATGTTGAGGTATTTTGTATAAATAGATATTTTTGAACAATAATTCGAATGTTTTTGAGAAGCTCGAATTTAAAATTGATTTTTATGTTTATTTATATGCATAAATGTCTACTGTAAATGTTTCCGTATATTTTTGATTGCCATTTATTCAAACATACAAGTTATAAAAAAATGTGTGAAAATCTTCATTCATGTTGTCTTTGATGTAAGCTGAAGTTCAAGCACTTAAAATTCAAATATAATTCGGTGTATTTTAACAATATGTAACTAGGCACTGTACTTAAACTTCCCTGAACACTTGGGCTTTGAAATCTAAAAAAAAAAAAAACTAATAAATCTTAATTAGTTTTTTTTTTTTTCGTTATTATTTTTATCAAAGTGTAAGAAAATGTTTCAAATGATTTGATGAAGTTTAAATTTATTCATTTTTAGTGGTTGGAAAATTGAAAAGGTTTCAAATTTTAAAGAGATTGGTGTTTTATTAATTTTTTCGGTATCTTATAATAAAATAATTATGTTTCAAAAACTGAAAGCTTTGATTAAAATAAGAAAAATGAAGCGAAAGAATATACTTAAAAAAAGATATAATTTGTCTAACTATATAAAATAGCAGATTGCACTGACACGCCCCAACTTGTTACAGTTTCAAATTAATATGAAACCAAAAGGGAATTGTAACATATTTTACTTATGCGTTGGGACTTTTCAAAACTTTTAAAATACGAGGTAACAAGTAAACACTTCCTGAGGTCTAAAGAAATTTCCCCCCGATTTTTTACGATTGTCCCAGGGTCAAAACACGGAGTTTCCTGGGAGCCATAAAACTTTCCCTCAGCGTCCTGCTGTGTTGCTTCCACCGTCCCCAATTATCTTTCAAGATGTTAAACCTTAAAAGGGGGAAAGGATTTCAGAAAAGTGCGGCTAATCCGCTTTTGAAAACGTTACTTGAAGGCAGAAAAATCAGTGCAGTCCATTTTCGAAGCATCTTTACACTGACGGAATTTTCCGTGCTATCCGGTTAGAGGTTAAGTGGAAAAGGCGAGAGGGAATTGGGGTCCGCTCGACGTTTGGCGCCAGAATTGTAACGGTATCTTACGTCATTACTGGGTAAACCAAAAGTAATTGACAGAATCTTGGGGTAATTAAAGTATTTTAATGACATAAAATAACACAGTTACAATGGATAGACACTTAGACACAATATAGGGTAAACATTTAGAGGAAATAAGTGAAAATTAAGTACATTACATAATCCAGGATTGGACAGCGAGACTAGTAATGTTTACTCATTCAGTTCCCAACTCTCTCTGACGGTAATACAGTGCTTCGTTCGGTAACACTTCCGTCACAAGTACCGCCATCTACATTTCGGTCTTAGAATTAAACCGTGTGTTACATAACTATATAGAGAGAGTAGGATATATCCTAATAAAGTATATTTTCCAGTATTAAAATTAGGAAATCTTTTTAATTTATATTTTCAACAAACCTACATATAAATCTGTACGTAACACGCACAAAATATAGAATGAATTTACATAATTTTTAATCAAAGAAAAATGTTCTACTTATATAACTCCCACTGAAAAAATAGTTTCCATTAATATTTGTTGGGGTGAAGAGAGTGAACTATTTTTTCTGGCGGAAGGATAACTGTGTGACCCGCACACGCACGTTTTCCCGCTTCACTCCAACGCATTTTTTCTAAGGGTTCACTAGCTGACCGGTCGCTGTGTGCTTTTGGTCAGAATTGCTGTGTGTGTGCAGTATCTGTGATTGCATGTTAGATTAGATTAGAATTACAGTTAAGAATTTTGGGGTTTTAAACGATTAGACTTTAAATATAGAATAGTACACATCAAGAATTTTCATACAAAAGGAATTCAACAAAAGAAAGGACTCACCTCTTCCAGGTTTTCTCTCTATTTAATGTATATTCCAATTCTCACAGGATGGTACAAATCAGATATTATTCGATTTCGAATAAGAATTGATTACAACTTATTTCGAATAAATGAATTACATTTGCTCAATGCAGACAGTAAATATCGTATAGTAAGAATCTCAATATCTCAGAATTAAGAGTCCGAATCCGAATGGCGAATTTGTTTTCTCCTCTTGGAATGCTTGCAGAAAGTTTCGGTTTCGATTCCTGGAGCCCTCTAGTGGTGGATTTCTGAATCTCCATCCTCCCGGGCTCAAATTGGCAGGACAACAATTTTGTTATTCGATCTACGAGTTAGTCCAGATCCGGTTTGTAGAATGGCTACTCTATTGGTTCTATCCGTGCCTGGTATGAGTTTTAGTATTCTTGCCATGGGCCAGGAGAGAGGGGGTCTGTTGTCATCAGATATCAGAACTAGATTGCCCAATTGTACCTCAGATTGGGAAGCTTTCCACTTGGGCCTGGATTGGTAGTGATGTAGAACTTCCTTGTGCCAACGATCCCAGAAGTGTTGACGTAGCTTCAAAAGACTTTTCCATCTGCAAGAGAGACTTAAAGAAGTATTAGTTATTGATTTACTCTCAGGAATTTCGAGTAAGGGTTCTCCGATAAGGAAATGCCCTGGTGTGAGAGCTCGTATATCTGCTGGATCACTGGAAAGTGGGACCAGGGGTCTAGAATTGATGCACGCTTCTATTTGGCACAACAGAGTCGATAGTTCTTGGTATCGTAAGTTGCTTGATTGGAGCAACTCAGGTTTTGGCACTTACAAGATGTATTTCTTGTTTAGATTTGAGATAGACGACTGCGGCGTACGCTTTTGTAGAGGCGTCGCAGAATCCATGTAATATGATATCAGAATTTTGATCAATCCCCATAAAACGAGGTATTGAAATCGAATTTAAATATTTACTTTCTTTAGTGAATTTATTCCAATTTTCCAGAATGGACGAGGGTATAGGATCATCCCAAAAGGCTTTAGATTTCCACAACTCTTGTAACATTATTTTGAGAGTTATAACCGAGGGTGAGAATAGTCCTAGAGGATCAAAGATTTGCGCAATGACGGAAAGTAATTGTCTTTTTGTTTTTACAATTTCTTCATGTACTACTTTAACTTGAATCGAATCTGTTTTCAAGTTCCAGATTAACCCTAGCACGCGTTGTTTAGTTTCTTCATCACCTAGAGAATGTAACGGCTTCGAAGCTAAAAGTGATGTATCTAGATCTTGAAGAACCTTTGGGTGACTACTTGACCATGTTCGAAGAATAAAACCACCCGATTTCAGTAAATTTTGAATTTCAATGATAATCGATTTTGCTTCAACTTCTGTGTCTGCACCCGATAACAGATCGTCTATATAAATATTTTCCCGAGCTATTTTTGCTGCTAAGGGAAAGTTTTGTTCTTCGTCTTGGTATAACTGCTGCAGCGTTCTCAAAGCGAGAAACGGTGCGCATGAAGTACCATACGTGATAGTTTGGAGTTCAAAGGACTTTAATGAATCAGAGGGAGTGGCTCGCCAAACAATTCTTTGATACTTACAGTCTTCATCCGAAATTAAGATTTGGCGATACATTTTTTCGATATCAGCTGTGAATGCTACCCTGTACGATCGAAATTTAATTAAATGATTAAATATTTCAGTTTGTAACTTAGGCCCTGTCATCAAAACATTATTTAATGATTTACCATTTTTTGTTTTAGACGAAGCATTAAAAACAACACGACATTTGGTTGTGGTAGATTTTTCATTTATTACCATATGGTAAGGAATGTAGCAATTAGGTGCTTCGTCATCCCGTTTTTGAGATATCTCACGCATATGTCCGAGTGCTAAATACTCGTTCATGAAATTTAGAAAATTGTCCTTGAAAAACTGCATACTTATATGGTGATTTAGAGGAAACTGTGTATGTGTTACCCCCTCCTGGTTATGAGAAATTAATTGGAGATGACAAGTTTGTAAATTGAAAAAGAGTATTTATGGTTTGCCACAGTCTGGTAGAAACTGGAACATGAAAATAAAGGGTGAATTAGAAAATTTTGGTTTAAAACAATTAACTTCTGATAATTGTGTTTTTATTAAATCGGATAATCAAAGTATTCTTATATTATGTATGTATATAGATGATTTAGCTATTTTTTGTAACAATGATAAAATGTATGAAGATATTGTTAGTAAGATTAAAAATGTATTTGAAGTGGTTGAAAATAAAACTAATAAGTTTTTAGGCATGGAAATTGAACAATGTGAAAATGGTATTTATTTATCCCAGTGTGACTACATTAATTCATTATTAGTCAAACGTAATTTAGAAAATTGTAAAAGTGTCAAAATTCCAATTGTGAAGGGGGAAGACAAAAATTATGCCTCTACAAATGAATTTATTGACATTACTATGTATCAGGAATTAATTGGTGAACTTTTATATTTAGCTAATAAAACTTGCCCTGATATTTCTTTTGTAACGTCTTATTTATCCCAATTTAATCATAATCCAGAGAAGAGACATTACAATTTGGCCAAACGAGTGTTAAGATTTTGATCGGCTCAAAAGATAAAACATTGTTTTATGAAAAAGAATTTGTGTGTGTGTGTGTGGTATTTTAAATGCTAGTTCAGATGCTAGTTGGGGAATTGCAGAAAACGGAAAATCATTTTCTGGAGGTGTAGTTTTACTTGGTAATTCATTAATTTTATGGAAATGTCGTAAACAAAAGAGTGTTAGTTTATCAACATGTGAAGCAGAGTTATTTTCTATTTCTAAAATTCATAAAGATATAATTGGGACTGTAAATTTGTTAACTGAATTAAAATGCGAACAATTTATAAATAATGCTGTATCTTTAAAATTCAGATAGTCAAGCAGCAATTCAATGGATTAAGGGTACCCGTTCTTCAAATAAATCAAGGCATATGAACTTACGTTTTCATTTTATAAAGGTTTTAATTGAAGATACTGTAATTAAATTAGAATATATTCAAACACAGAATTTTTAATTCCAGATTTCCTTACGAAAGCCATGAATGTAGGAAAGTTGGAATATATTCAATGCAAACAATTTCATTACTGTCTTGATTTTATGTCACTGTGTTTATTGTTATATTTTATGTGTATTGTGTATGTGTCTATAATATTTGTATTGTTTGAAAAAAAATGTATCACTCGCAGGAGGGGTATGTTGGGGGTGAAGCGAGTGAACTATTTTTTCTGGCGGAAGGATAACTGTGTGACCCGCCCACGCGCGTTTTCAAGTTTCCCTCCTACGCATTCCTTCTACGGGGTTCACTAGCTGACCGGTCGCTGTGTGCTTTTGGTCAGAATTGCTGTATGCAGTATCCGTGATTGTTATTTTCGTATTTGTATATAAATAAATGTGCTGTCCAGAGATACCTGAGTGGAAGTAATTTCACAAAAAGAACAACAATATTATTAATATTTAGAAATTAATAATCTTTATAATCACTAAAATTAACACTAATAAAAATACTCAAAAAATATACTACAATATTTAAAATAAAATAAAAAAAAATACATTATACTTCTCAGTTAAATAAAATTCTGTCTTTTAGCTTCCTCAAAAAATGTCATTTCGAAATATTTTTCATAACATTTAATTATAATCACATATAATCTCATTCGGAAATATATTTATAATACAAAAATAATATTACTAAATTAATCTCTCTTTACATCAAAGAAGAAGAAAGCATTGAAATAATTCACTTATTACTAATCTAATTCACAAACTTTAAATATTCCGAAAGAATTTTTATAAAATGCCTTTTCGATATTTCAATCAGCAATAACACAATTATTTATAACAATATAATTACCAGAGAGTATTACTAAATTTCTCTTGATGTATGAAAAAGGAGGGAAAAAATATGAAACCAGATCTGTTATATTGATTTAACATGATGATTCAGAAAAACGGAATCGAAATTTACAATAAACCGCAAATTTTTTAAAATTCAGGGAATAGTATTGAAGGTTGTGCAATGTGTGTCTCGTTCCGGAAAAGGAAGCTCTGTAATGAAAAAAATTTCGCGTCAACAACATTATTTGGATTTAATCTACACTATTAAAATCCGAAGGTAAACAAACGTATCTATGTAGGTAGGAATGATCTCAAGAACCACAAGACGTAGAAACTAGCAGAAGGTATCAAAATTTTGGGAATGATCCGAGGAATCCGTTTTGACCATTTATATTCCGATATTCCAATTAGTTAAAAATATATTAATTAAAAACTTAAAACGCATTTATTATGCACGTGGCGCCATCTGCAGAGAATCGGAAAGATATTTTATTTCGAGGGGAAAATTCGGAACTTCTTTTTTTTTTTTTTTTTTCAGAGGTTTTTAAAAATATTTAAAAATTAATATAAAATTATATATATATATATATATATATATATATATATATATATATATATATATCTTTTTATATATAAAAATCTTCTGTGCGTGTGTTTGTCACTAAACTCCTCCTAAACGGCTGGACCGATTTCGATGAAATTTTTGTGTGGGTTCAAGTAAATTCGAGAATGGTTTAGATTCACAATTCGGTCCGATATCGCAATTAGTTAAAAAGATATTAATTAAAAACATTCAAAAAATACAACTCAACATTCACCTGCATAGTTGTAACCACACTATCGTTATAAACACAAGTAATATAAAAAATTTTTTAAATCAATTCCTACTTAGATCAACCAAGAAAAAATTTATTTTAGCTACTTTTTATTAAATAGTTGCAATTAATATAAATATGTATATACATATGACAGAATCGCAACATTAAGTGGTAATTAATTTTTATGAATTATTGTTAAAGTATGGTATTGTCATCCAAAACAATCGTGTATATAAAATTTCCTTTCAACTGAATGCTTTATTTAACACGTGAGAAAAAAGCTTTTTCAAATTTTGACACAAGTCGCCAAAAGGGTCACCAATGTGGCTGTATTTGTAATTTTTTAAATAATTAGTTATAATCAATTAATTTTTATTAATTATAATTAAATTATTTCAAATAATCATCCAAAATAATCATGTACATTACATTTCAGCTCAATTGAGCACTTTAAAATGTATTTTATTAACGATTGAAAATTTCACCAAGATAAATAAATAAATAAACAAACAAACAAATAAAATATGTATAGAGGTCGTGAGCTAATAGTAGGAATTGAAAAAGACGTAAGTTGGCGTCGAAAATTGATTTTCAGCCAAACTGGCCAAACCCGGTCTTTATTGTTACGAAAATGCAGAGGATTCACGCTTTTTAGCGTTTTTAATTAATATCTTTTCAAATAATCTTTATATATGTAATTCTTCTGTGCGCGTGTATGTAACTGAACTCCTCCTAAACGGCTGGACCGATTTTGATGAAAGCTTTTGTCTGTTCCAGTGGACTCGAGAATGGTTTAGATTTATAATTCAGTTTAGAAATGTTTATTTAATTAACTTTTTATTTGATCTTGGAATGTTTTACATTGGATCCGGCAGACTGCGCTAAGATCGCAGTATAGAATATTCAAAATCTTTTATTATAATTCAAGTTAGTCCCGACAGTTGGTGCTGTGATCATTTCAGGAAAATATTTTGTCACTTCGTGTCATTATTTTGTTGAAATAAATCGTATGTTAATTAAATTATTACATTCAGATGTAATTAGTGTTTGAAGAGTTTTGAAGTGTGCATAAAAAACTATACATTTTATGTACAATTTAATAAATATACCTGTTATAAAATAGTTTGAGTCTCAACTTCTTCACCTTTAATTAAAACAAGTTCAAGTTTTTATTCACACAGCCTGTACATTCAATTTCGCTCATAGTATACACATACTCACACGCTATCGATTGATTGATTTGTGATAACCGTACATGTGATGACGTTAGACATTTTAATAACTTTTAAAAACAAATTTTACTCAAAACGGTCCAGATTGTTAAAGCTTATTCACAAAAACTTGGAATTTTTGAATTTAAGATGTGTGTACACAGGACAACGTCTGTCGGGTCCTCTAGTATATATATATATATCTTTCTTTCTTTTATCGGTCTTTATCAAATGATGTCCGAAAATTTTTTTTATTTTAAAGGTATTAATCACGTTCTGAAATTTGAAGTTTTATCTACAAGTTGCTTATAAAAATATTGCAGATGCCGCGTTGCGTGGTTAGACATTCTTCACTACAACACGGTTGAATGAAATAACAATAAATTTTTATTAACTTTAAAGATAAAAGATTAAATGAGCAATTAAGAGGTAAGCTTCCAAAAACTACAACACATGGTAAAAAACCAGGCACGCTACAAGAATAAAAGATCAATTCGGTTCAGTTTTGGAGTCGTTTTGTTGAGCTGTAAGGTCACTGCATACTCCCCTTCCAGTGTAAACGATACCTAGTTGGAAGATGAACTTTGCGACCAGAACGTGTAGATGGCTGGGTAGGCGTTGAAGCTGTTGGATCAGATTCCACAGTAGCAGTTGTTGAAGCTGTTGCATTAGGTTCCACAGTAGCAGGTGTTTCATTCTTGGTTTGAGGTAGTTGCAAGTCCTCAGTGTTAAGAAAGAAGGCAGGTTTGCACCTATCAATAGATACAGATACCCGTTTACCATTGATGTCAAGGAAAAACACTTTATCCTTCCTTTGTAAGACTTTGAAAGGGCCATCATAAGGTTGTTGAAGTGGATGACGTAACATGTCTCGGCGAAGAAAAACATGTGTTGCTTCCAACAGTCCTGGATGGATAAAAACTGGACGTTTGCCATGGTGTTTTGGTGGTTTAGGGTGAAGTGATTGCATGTGAGACTTAAGTTTCGAAACAAAATTCACAACATCATCATCTGGCTTGGAAGAGTCAAACATCTCCCCTGGCAGTCGAATAGTGGTCCCAAAAACTAATTCAGCTGGGGTACACAGAATATCTTCTTTAAGAGAAGCTCGTAGACCAAGTAAGATGATAGGGAGTACTTCTATCCAACGCTCAGTAGCATGGCACTTTTCAATGGGCGGTGCAATTCTTCGATCATCCCATTAGCTTGAGGGTGGTATCCAGTTGTACGACACTTCTGAACACCAAGTAGTTTGCTAAGAGCTTTGAAGAGCGAGGACTCAAACTGCCTGCCCCTGTCGGTTGTGAGAATTGCAGGAGTTCCAAAGCGAGACACCTAAGAGGAAAAGAAGGCCTCAGCCACAGTCTCAGCAGTTATGTCTTTGAGAGGTTGGGCCTCTGGCCATTTCGAAAAACGACCAATCATTGTCAGGCAATAGGTGTAGCCATTTGATGGAGGTAGAGGTCCAATGAGATCCAGATGAACATGATCAAAACGTTGGGAAGGTTCTTGAAATGATGAAAGAGGTGATCTAGTATGACGATGAATTTTGGATTTTTGGCAAGCTAGGCAGTGTCTTGCCCACTTAGCTACATCTGAGGAGATTGATGGCCAAACAAAACGCTGCTTTATCAAATGTACTGATCGACGTATGCCAGGATGGGATAAATTATGCATAGCAGAGAAAATATCTTGGCGATGCTGTTTTGGGATGTAGGGTCTGGCTGTGCCCATTGATAGATCACACATAATTTCAGTAGACGAATTGGGAAAAGTTACCTTTTTGAGTTCCAAGGAAGTTCCAGATGCTATTAGGGTGTGAAGCTCCTGATCAGTCTGTTGTGTCTCAGCAATACAGTCATAGTCAATTTGACTTGGGAAGGTGATTGCAGAAACACGAGAGAGAACATCAGCAGCAATATTTTCAGATCCTGGAATGTGTACAATATTTGTGGTGAACTGAGAGATGAAATCTAGCTGACGGATCTGCCGTGGAGAACACTTGTCACTTTTTTGCCTAAAAGCATAAGTGAGGGGCTTGTGGTCAGTAAACACTGTGAAATCTCTAGCTTCCAGCATATACCAAAAGTGTCGGATAGCCGAGTAGATAGCAAGGAGTTCACGGTCGTAGGCACTGTAAGACTTTTCAGATGAAGTAAGTTTTCTGGAAAAGAAAGCCAATGGCTGTAGCTCAGAGTCCACAACTTGGTGAAGTGCACCTCCTATGGCATAATCAGAGGCGTCCACATGAAGAGCAAGCGGGGCAGAAGGTGAAGGATGAGCAAGAAGTGCAGCATCAGCAAGAGCTTGTTTACACCTCTGAAATGCTGTAATTGCCTCAGAAGACCAGTTTAAAGGCTTTGAGTCCTTCTTACCTTTTAGAACCTTTTAAAAATTCACTTAAAAGATACTGTTGTTCAGCTGCTTTGGGCAAGAAACGTCTATAAAAATTTAACAGTCCTAAAAATTTTCTCAGAGAGCCAACAGTCTCTGGTTGTTTGTAATCAAGAACTGCTTGAACTTTGTCAGGCAATGGCTTAATGCCATCAGGAGTGATAAGGTGTCTAAGGAAAATGAGTTCAGTCACACCAAATACACATTTAGAGATATTTAGTTTTAAACCATATGAGCTCAGTCTTTGGAATATAGTTCTTAAGTGAGAACGATGCTCCTCAGCATTTTCTGAGTAACACAAAATATCATCCAAGTAGACAAAACAAAAAGGAAGTCCTTTTAGTACTTCATGCATGAATCGCATAAAGGTTTGTGGTGCATTCACAAGGCCAAAACACAAATGGGTATATTCGTAAAGACCCCATGGAGTTGTTACAGCTGTCTTAGGAATATCACACTCAGCTATAGGGATTTGGTGGAATGCCTTAAAAATGTCTATTTTGGAAAATATCCTCTTGCCATGTAGTGCATGAGCAAAGTCATTCAAATAAGGTATGGGGTAGCTGTCGAACTCAGTAACAGAATTCAGCTGCCTGTAATCCCCAACAGGTCTAACTGTAGAGTCAGATTTGGGCATAACATGAAGAGGAGAACTCCAGGGACTTTTGGAAGGTCTAATAATGCCTTGAGCAAGAACAAATTCAAATTCTACCTTCACTGCATCATACAGTTTAGGGTGTAGCCTTCTAGGCCTGGCAGTGACTGGTGGGTCAGTAGTAATAATATGGTGGACTGTGCCATGTGATGCTGATTTGGAAATTAAAGAAGGGTTGCTGAGGTCTGGATATTCCGATAAGATGTTTTTAAAACTAATGTTTGCATCTACAGTGAGGATTGAGGGCTGTACAATATTTGAAAAAACACAAGGAGTGAAAAGAGAAGTTTCCACATCCACCAACCTCTTTTTCTTAAGGTCGATTAAAAGGTTGAAGTGCTTTAGAAAATCAGCACCAATTATAGATGATACATCAGCAATTATGAAAGTCTAGATAAAAGGTCGCCTCAGACCTAGGTTCAGTTCTTTACGGACCATACCATAGGCTGGAATTTTGGTATTATTTGCAGCAAATAAGGAGAAGTTAGACTGAGGTGGTTTATTCATAGTTGGAGAAGGTGGGATGACACAGATTTCACTTCCAGAGTCTATGAGGAATTTCTGGCCAGACTTGCTGTCTAATAAAAATAACCGGCTGGTATGTTGCGAGGGCTCTGCCATTCCAGCTATGACAGAGCTTACTCGTTTTTTTGCACAAATGCACAAGGTGAAACACACTTGCGGGCCTGCTCTTTATAACGGCGATGATAGTAGCAGATGCCACTTCCTCTATTGACACTCCTAGAGCGTGAATGTGATCTCCGGCGGTCAGAACTATATCTTTGATGGCGAGAGGAATTGCGCTCTCTTGTCAGTTCAGCAACTTGTAGAGACAGCTCTTGGATCTGCCTGGCGAGAGAGTCCATGGTTGGCTGAACACTGCATGAAGATGACTGGGATGATGGAGGAACAGTTGTGGCAGCACAGATAGTCGAGGACGCACCAACAACCTCAGAAACCTTATCAGCGATGATAGCCAGTTTATCCAAAGGCTCTGAGGATGCAGACAAAACAGTCTGGATATGTGGTGGCATTCTTTGAAGCCACAAACTTCGCAGAAAGTCATCCTGGAGTTGGCCATTAGACAGCTCTTTCATTTTTCGCAACAGGTGGCTGGGCTTCTCATCTCTTAGCTGAAGGTCAGTAAGCAGTGTCTTAATTTTTTGAGTCTCCGAGTCGCTGAATTGGGTGATGAGTCGCTGTGAGAGAGTGTGATATTTGTCACTGTTCGGAGGGCTTAACACAATGTCCGACACGTAGGAGAGAGTTTCAGCATCCAGGTTCGCAACCAAAGCAGAATACTTAGTATCATCACTGGAGATACCACTGAATGTGAATGCATGGTCGCATTGCGCAATCCATAGGCGAACGTTCGATTTCCAAAACGGTGGCAGCCACAACGCAATACGAGCGACTTCAACGGTTTCACTAGTCATATTGTTGAATAAGCAGGAAGCGAAACGAACGAATCTCCGAGCAGATGCTTCAAGTGGCCTTGAGAAGAAGGAGGAAAAAATCTTTCGCTACGTACTGATCATCCGTAGTAGAAGAATTTGTATTGCATTCGCCAATAGTACAAAATAGCTTACGTGTTTTTAAGTCCAAAAGGGGTCACCACTGCCGCGTTGCGTGGTTAGACATTCTTCACTACAACACGGTTGAATGAAATAACAATAAATTTTTATTAACTTTAAAGATAAAAGATTAAATGAGCAATTAAGAGGTAAGCTTCCAAAAACTACAACACATGGTAAAAAACCAGGCACGCTACAAGAATAACAGATCAATTCAGTTCAGTTTTGGAGTCGTTTTGTTGAGCTGTAAGGTCGATGCACAGATAAAACAAACGAAATATTTAAAAAAAATACTTAGGTAAAGAAATGTTTAAAACTATTTCAAAATAAATTCAGAAATTACCTTTTTTTCTTTTTAATTTATGGAATGGTTCGCTATTTTTTTGAATAAAAAACATTCAGTTAGAATGTCTCTCTCTTTTAATAATACATTCTTAACAATTGAAACTAATTACACTGTAAATGGGTTTCATTAACTATTTCTTTTTTAAAAAAAGTAAAGTTTATGTAGTTAAATTAGGACACTGGTTCCTTTTTTTGAATACGAATTATAAGTTGTTTCGCTTAAAATTTCTTTCGTGTTAATGAAAAAAATATTTTACACTAAAAAAAGTTCAGATTTTTCTTTTTTTCCACGAGTAGAACAATATTATACGTAATCTGTACAAAAATTGATAAAATATCTTAAAAATTACGGTTAAAAAAAGTGTTTTTCAATTTTTTTCTCTTTTGCGATACTTATGTAAACATTACTTTTTTAAAAAAGCTTTTTGTTTAAAAATTACCGTTCCTTTCAATCCATATATGAAGTTTGAAAGCATTAACTTAAAAATGAAGCCCGAAAAAAAAATCTTTTACTTTAACAAATAACGAAATGGCGTTTGGAAAAAATTCTACCTTTATTTTAAAGCTCAATTCAATACTCTTTCTTGGAGTAAGCGTAGCTCAGCTGTTTTAAGCGCTGCTTTATAGAACGGTACTTCCTAAGTTCGAATCTGAAGAGACTTTCCTTTTCGCACCACGCCACTTTTTTTTTAAAAAAAAAAAATTGTTTTTTTCGTTTTCTTCCCTTTTTGCGAGAAATATTTAAGCATTATTTTTAATTTTTTGAAGGTTAAAATTGAAATGATATACCAAAATGTTTTTATCAGATCATTTTTTTTCAGTACATGTATATATATATATATATATATATATATATATATATATATATATATATATATATATATATATATATATAGGCCTTCCCCATACTGTCCCCTTACTGTTTTTTTTCTAACTTATATATTTATATGTTTAATCAAACGTTCAGAAAAAAGCAATCCTTTAAATACCTATCTGTTAATTTTTCTTTCATTTATTACTTATAGAATTTTGATTTTAATAAATATATATATGTTTTTTAAAAGGATTATTTCTATTATTTCATTGCGAAATTAATTCTTTGTTAATTAAAAAGTACATAGTCTATTTAAGAAAATAAGTGGAATGGAACAAATTTCGAAAAAGGGAAATTTTTTGACATAATTTTAGAAATCACTAACGTGCGCGTACAAACACACACACAGAAATGCTGGTGTCAGGAGGAAATAAGAAAGCGCCCGAGCAACGCTGGGCTAAGCGGTGGAGGGGGGGGGGAAGTCATTTTGAAAATGAGTATTAGAAGTTCTGATTTTGTGAAAGAAAGGGAATATTTATAAAAGTAGAGATAGCCTGTGCAACGCCGGGCCATGCAGCTAGTCTAAAAGTAAAAATTTTTAATCCATTACTCTTAACTATATAACTATGGATACGAATAAACAAAATAATTTCATTGAAATCAGAATAACCTAGTTTTCTTTTAACTCGGTAGTCATTTCAGTTATAATAGTTACTCATTTATGTGAATTTATTTATAACACATTTAATATATATATTAACAGAGATGTACCTTACAGGAAGCACTACTGTATTTGTATATTATTTTAAATCTTAAACAAAAACACAAAATAATTTGAAATTAAAAACATAATTACCTGTTGCTCTTTTAAACGAGCTAAATCTAAAAGATTCAGTGATGGTAGGGATCACAAGAGCTTATTTTAACTTCAAGTAATTACTCTAGAGTAAAATAAAACATCTTTAGCTCACTATCTTCAACAAACTTTTATTGTCTCTGTTTTCTCTTTGGTTAGTTGACGCCGGATATTTTATGGGTGTCCGGAATGTCCGTAGTGACCCCAGTCCGAGACGGGGAGAAAGTTACAGGAGATGGTATAAACATATCAAATTTCATGATTTAGCATATACTGCAGCCTGGAACTCTTCAAGGTTCAACATAAAAGTAAACTGACATTTAACGTACACAGTAGAAAATAAGAAACATTAAAGGAAATACCAGAATCACAATACTAACTAAACACTATAATAAATTGGAAATTACAAAAGAGTGAAATCAAATACACATTTAACGATAAATTCTGTCGGTAAGCCAGTCAAATAGTTAAATGTGCATGTAAATACGAGTGTTTTTTTTTCAAGAGATATTTATAAATTTGAAAGGAAAACAATAACTCTTTTTAGCAGACATAATTTTTAACTGTGTATAACAGCAGAATTTTGAAGAACTGCAATTTGCCGAACGCTGCTCTAAGCGAAATATTCTGTTTTGTGCACATTTATCACCCTTAACGTAGTAATTAATGTTTCTGATTTCCCGGTTTTTTTCCCTTCCCGGAAAAACACCAAAATTTCAAAAAATTTATAAACAAGTTTTTTTAAAATAATATCAATAATTATTACACAAAATAAGGAAAATATGTACCGTTTTTTTCTTCAATTTTCGATTTAGCTTCGACTCATAAATTTTCAGATTTTTAAACGTTTGTATGTACTTTTTATTAAAAATGTATGTCATGAAACAATTAATAAAACTGAAAAACGGTTTAAAATAATAAATAGTGTATGAAATGTATTTTCATCAGTGCTCCCTGCAAATTTAGTATAATTTTGTGAGCCAGACAGAAATTCTAAATTCTACCTTTGAACTCAAATGAAATCTCCCAAATGTTTTGATAAATAATTTTAAAATGTAGTTAGTTACAAAATCTGTAGAAAGAAGTATTTCAAAGGAATAAATAATTATTCTGAAGAAAGAAATTATTACTAATTCGAATACAAAAGAATTTATTTAGTTTATAATAAATATGTCACACTATCTTTATTTTGCAGATGCTGTTACCGATTTCTTGTTTATAGAGTTGCTGTATTAATGTTACATAAATATAAATAAATAAAGGGTGTTTTTTTAGAGGTATAGAACTTTAAATTGCAATAAAGCAACGATGTATTATTCGATTGACATGAATTTTTTTTATTCGAAAGATAATCTTGTGGCATTACATTTTAAATATGATTTCTGGCATAGGACTGCCACGGCAGGCTCGGATATAGTCCAATCTGGACGTCCAATTTTCGATGATTTTTTCCCAACATTTGTGGCCGTATATAGGCAATAACACGGCGAATGTTGTCTTCCAAATGGTCAAGCGTTTGTGGCTTATCCGCATAGATAGACCAATGACTTTACATAGCCCCACAGAAAATAGTCTAGCGGTGTTAAATCACAAGATCTTGGAGGCCAATTCACAGGTCCAAAACGTGAAATTAGGCGGTCACCAAACGTGTCTTTCATTAAATCGATTGTGGCACGAGCTGTGTGACATGTTGTGCCGTCTTGTTGGAACCACAGGTCCTGGACATCATGATTGTTCAATTCAGGAATGAAAAAGTTAGTAATCATGGCTCTATACCGATCACCATTGACTGTAACGTTGTGGCCTTCATCGTTTTTGAAGAAGGATTCCACCAGCCCATAAAGCGCACCAAACAGTCAGTTATTCTGGATGTAACGGTGTTTCGACATACACTTGTGGATTAGCTTCATTCCAAATGTGACAGTTTTGTTTGTTGACGTAGCCATCCAACCAGAAGTGCGAAGATTTTGTCGACGATAAAATGGACGTAGTGCGCGATACAGAACCATTATTTTCGAAATAAAATTGCACAATTTGAAAGTGTTGTTCAGGCGTGAGTCTATCCATGATGAATTGCCAAACCAAACTGAGAATAAATAACTTGACAGGTGTTAAATTGGTCGCCATCTTGGAAAGTAATGCCAACTTAAACTTCTATACCTGGAAAAAAAACACTCTTTATTAATGTAAGAATCTCACACACGAAAGTTTGTTTAAGGTATCCGACTACGTTCGGAACCGT
The DNA here is from genome assembly GCA_019973935.1 of Trichonephila clavipes. Classification (NCBI taxonomy): domain Eukaryota; kingdom Metazoa; phylum Arthropoda; class Arachnida; order Araneae; family Nephilidae; genus Trichonephila; species Trichonephila clavipes. Next base: position 566,229 of record BMAU01005764.1, on the reverse strand, counting down.
GATTTTAAAAAAATAGCATAAATGGAAAATCTTCATGATATTTAGTGTCACTTAGATTAGAATACATGTATGAAATTGTTTTAAGGACACTTTGACAAAAAAAATTATTTAAATACAATATTTTGGCAAAAAATTAACTTAGAATAATCTTTTTTCAAAATGTTCTCCTTTTGTGAAAAATGCTTCTATTATAATAATATTTTGCCTGTATATAGCTCAGACCTCTCTACAGAGGCTCAAATAGAATTTTTGAAAAATTCACATTATTTTTAGAGTTACCACCCATTGAAATAAATATCGGCGTTTTTTTCTTAAAATTGCTCTCCTCTGTTGTAGTAAAATATGGATAAACCCCCTTCTAAGTTATATATTTCAAAAATTCTAGTTGAGCCTCTGTAGAGAGGTCTGAGCTATACACAGACAAAATATTATTATAATAGAAGCATTTTTCACAATAGGAGAACATTTTGTAAAAAGGTTATTCTAAGTTAATTTTTTGCCAAAATATTGTATTTAAATAAATTTTTTTTGTCAAAATGTCCTTAAAACAATTTTATACATGTATTCTAATCTAAGTGACACTAAATATCATGATAATTATCCATTTAAGCGCTTTTGCAAAATTACGGTTTCGAACGTAGTTGGATACCTTAAGAAAAATAGTGAATAAAGAAAGTTGCGAGATTGCTTAAAAATAATCTCCCCAAAACAGTTTGGTGGTTCATTCCCTTCTTCAAATTACTAATTCAATTAAATAGCTTTTAATAAAAACAAGTATCCAAAATTTTCTTTAAAAAAATTAAATAAATAGTTTTAAGTATTAGTACTTACTACGTTATTCACACAAAAAAAAAGATCTCGGAACTTTGATCAGAGGCTACGAAATGCTATTTCTTTAAAAACTAAATACTTTCAATTCAGGAAGCAATGTTCGATAGACAGGAACTGATTTGACCAAAACGTTTTAAGGTTTTACTCTTTCCCACGAGAAGCTGAAAAATTCTCGATTCTTCATGGGTGATATTTTTCTCTTATTACGAGCTTACTCCACAGCTGGGGTAATGAAAATTCCTCTGTCTGGGAAGTTTCGGGTGAACGATCGTAAATTGCCTCAGTAGGGTCGGCTAAAAATTTAAAGCCGAGGTTTAAATCCCTAGTCCAGTAAAAAAAAAATACTTCATAGATTATTTAAGCCCCGTGCCATTCCCGGGAATACAAAAAGTACTGAAATCTGACGATTTTCCGGGATTCCTCTATATTAGTGCAGTGAAAATCTTGTCAAGATGTCTACTTGTATCCCGATATCGGGTGCCAAGTCAAATCGCCACGTAATACAATTTTTATTTTTTTAACCGTTACAAATTTTACTAGCAATGGTTGACTTTTCAATTCAGTCTAAAACAAAATGATTATGTTCCCTGTTTCTAAAGTGTAAATAATAATATTTTAGAAGATAATTTCATCCAAATTTTTTTCGTAAAAAAAAAAAAAAAAAAATAAAAATAAAATAAAATGCATTTTTTAAATTCGGTCCAAATGCCGCCCCGGACATGATCCGATTTGTCCGACCCTAGAGACACCCCTGGGAGGTGATTCTTCCCCAGGTGCGTCTGTTCCAAGGGGCTAATGGACCAGAATTAATTTTTATCGATGCCAATGCGCGTTCACACCGCACTGCTAAAGTTCAAAAGCTACTGGAAATGAAAGATATCACTTGAATGGTTTGGTTAGCATTCTCCCATAATTTAAATCCCACAGAACATGTGTGGTATGCTTTCGGGAGACGCTTGTGACGGGGCTTTATCGGGACTTCTATTAATAATCCTCTTGGGATATATTTGGAGCCAGAATGGCAATTTTTTCCAACCAACCCAAGAAGAGAATGCGGTTATGTAGATTAGGATCAAAAAAATATTGGACTATCCAAGATAGTTTGTGTGAGCGGGGAAGATGTAACCAATCAGAAGTGTTGGGTCCCTCATGCAAATAGATGAGTGCCTGAAAAATTCCTCTGATGTGTCAACTTTTTTGGAAACACTTTTACAATACAGACTTAAATTACTTTTACCTCATGTTGTTGGTTCATTAACAGAAGCATATTTCTTTTTGTTCTCAAAAAATTGATTAACATGAATATTCCCTCGAGATCATTGATTCAATGAACCTCCCTCCCTTGTACTTGTATTATCCAAGTGCTTTATCGGCTTGTTGGTTAGCGTTATGAAAACAAGTATTATTTTGCTACAAATTTGGCAACAGTTTTAAAGTTTCAATTAAGTTTAAAAATTCATCTTTTTTTTATTTTTCAATGATTATAATGCAAAAATATGAAAAATTGGAAAAAATTGGAGAAGGTATAAAGAAATATAAAAATATTTCTCAAATTGTCTATAGACTGATGAAGTGTGTTGATTATTATTTATGTATGATACATCTTAATATTCAATCAATAATAATTAACTCTAGTAACTAATGACATCTTGCTGTATAATATATGTTTTTCAAAAAAATAAGTTCATTAATTTGCTAAAATCTTTTCATCTTTGTTTTGAAATATTAAAGAATGGTAGTGTTACTTGTGATATATATAAGTTAAAATAGTTTTGAACTTTTAATATTCTAAATGTTTGCATATGATTATTTTGACAAGTGCAGAGAAAGTTTCATGTGTGTATTTTCATTTTGATTTACGGTTTTTCCCATTGAATTACAGCTTATGACTAATCCTAATATAGTCTCAAGAGTAAATCTTTGATAAAAATTACATAAAAGAATGTTATAAATTTTAAAAACATATTTTTATAGTGTATTAGTGTGTGTAAAATACAGTTTTGAATAAATTGCTTAAAATAATTTACATGTTCATATTATTTGAATTATCATATTATTATTGAAAATCCGTTTTCACTTATGAAATACATTTTAAAAAATGGATTTACTAATAGATAAAAAGTGGCTGTACTGATTGGTTACAAAGAACCTGGGGTTAGTGACTGCTTTTTTCAGGTGTCAACATAAACATTGGTAATACTACATATTGACAATAATACATCAACTGCAAACTCAATGACAATCTAGAATTTGCAATGGTTTGTGGCCCATATATCCAGTAGGTACCCACCAAATTAACAGATGATAAATTATTCAAAAATTCATAATTATAATTTCAGGTCTGTGTTCAAAATGTAATTAAAAAAAAACATTGCACTCAAATCTTGAAGTACAGAAACTTATATTATTGAAATTCTGCTCATCTTTTAATCTTGGGTTGGTGAAATCCCAAATTGCACTAATTGCTAATTTTTTTGTATAGCACTTTAATCCAATATGATGACAATAACTTGCCAATTTGACAATAACTATAGGTATGCACTGAAATAAAATCTAATTTCTCTTGGTCATATTTTCTTGATGACTCAGAATCATTTGAATATGCTTTAAATGTTTCCTGTTGTAATTTGTTAAATGAATTTAAAACTGATAAGTTTTTTTTAGACTGCCAGTCAATTAAGACAGCTGCTTTTTGGAGTCAAACATTATAGAAGCAAAATTAACATAGTAAATTTTTTATTTATTTAATAAAATTAAAGAACTTATTATTTGGACTTTGCAATTTATGTTTACTTGTAACATATTTTGGGGTACTTATGCAATATCATCACCACAGCAAAATTTGCACCATGATATCAAAACAACAAAAGATTCTTGCACTTTTTATTGGAAGAAAGGTGATTCTCATGGTGCAATGATGCTAATACATAAATACCTATTTCAGTTCTTGGGTATTATCGCAACCATATTGGTGACATTATATGAAACATAGCACAGGAGTGCCAATTCAACTCGTACGACACATGCAAAATCTGGTTTTCCAACTGGGTGACTTATCTTGAACATTGGCATAGTTGCAAAAGTACGCAAGTACCCATATTTCTGTTAAATAATTAATAAGTTGAAGAAAACAAGAGAAAAAAGAATGTTGAAGATGAAAGAGAAAATTTGGTACTTGCATATTAACCCCATGCTAGAGATTAGTCTAAAGATTTTGTTAGTTACAACATTTTACTATACCAACAAAATTTTTTTTGAAATTTTCCATATCACTGATGATTTGGGGCTACTATGTTTATATAATAAAAGGTTGCGAAGTTTATTATTTAAATTTCACTTTGGCGAAAATATCTTATTATCTTAAGATACTTTACTATTTCAGGGGGCCATAAAAATACAAAAAAATTGTAGTATTTGCGCATTATTGCATCCACATATTGGAAACATAATATAAAAAAAATTACATGGTTGCCAATTAGCACATACTACACAAGCGAAATAGGGGTTGCAGGCTTGGCAAATTGTGTTGAATGTTGGCATTGTTGCAATAGTACATAAAATTTTTAAAAAAAATTTAACATCACCAACGCTATTCTAATAAATTGAATTTTTTAGTGTATATTTTTTTAAGAAACTATAAATAGATTACAAACTAATTTGTTTATTGTCATAAATATGTTCCCTGGAAAATAAGATGGAAAGAACTAATTATAAATCATATACAAATCAAGGTACCCAAATGAAGTCAAGTTTGAGTTCGATTTTGAGATTTAGTATTAATCTCAATATATGTTTTAATTTTCAAACTTCACATACTTAGATTTTTAATAAATAGGGAGGAAAAACAATGCAGAATCAAGAAAATAATTTCTTGTAAAATAGAAATAAAGAATTAAAATAAAATTCTAGTTAGATTTTTTGAATATTTCCAACAGGGTTGAGATTCACTTCATTTATTAAAAAATCTACATTTATTTAGAAAAAAGAAATCTTGTGATTCCTTATGTTTACTCACAACATAACTGCAATGTATAAGCCTGTTGACAAATTAATTATAATTTGAAGTTATACCTTTAACATAATTAGTTCAATTTAAATTACTTTCTAGTACTTAAATTGTATAATTTTAGTGTAAAATAAATGTTTAATACAGCTTCGCATTCAAGGAAGATCATGTAAAATAGGGGTGTCAAACTCTTGGGCCTCATGTGGCTCACAGCAAGCATTTTTGTGGCCTGATCAATACATTGGCACACAATAATATATAAAATATCAAAATTTCTCCCAAATTAGGAAAGATAGTAGCAGAGAAGAGTTGTCAAGTGTCAGCACGTACATATTAATTTTTTTTTCTTTTATATATGTTTATTATAATGTATTATTCGAAATAACCTACTTTTCTATGAATTTTGATTTTCTTTGCGGCCCATCTTAAGTTAAACCTTGCTTATTTGGCAAAAGTCAGCCTTTTGAGTTTAATACCCTTAATGTAAAGCATCTGACTTAATTAGTTTTAAACGGTTTCGTATTTAGCTGTAAAAAATTTTATCACTGTCTCTCAATTAATAACTTGTTTTCCACTAAAGATTGCAACATTTGATAATTTTTTAAAAACAGGCTTGTTTTAAGTACCAATCAATGTAGAAAATTTATCTTGAATAGAAAATGCCTGTATATATATATACATGTGAACCTCATGTGATAGTAACCTTTAGCAAATTTCAAGAAATTTTCGTAACTGTCCATAGGGTGGTATCAAATAAGCTGCATTAAATTTTTAATTCCTGGTGTGCAGTTAATCATAGACAATAAATTGAAGGCATGGATAAATACACAAGTACCTTCGCAAAATGCAAGTTGATAATGGATCATTGTGTAAAGTTGTTCATAAGTAATTATGCATACAGTGTTAATGGTTTTTACAATTTGAGGATACTATCTTATTTATAATTTATAGAAAAGTGGGAAAATAGTTTTTTTTAAAAAAAAATACGATTTATATTACTTTATTAATTGGAAACTAAAAAAAACTTATGATCTGTAAAATTATTGCATGATTTGCAATTAATTTGATTGAGTTCTATTAAAAATAATTGTGACTTAAATCAAATTACAATATTTAACAAATATGTTTGAAAAATTATTGTCATCATGGAAAATACTTTTGTGCATTATATATGTTCATATTCTCTTTTTAGTTTTGGAATTATTGAAAACTATAAAATAAAAAAAGATCCTGTTGATATGTGCAATCTTGGAAGCACTATATGTTTTAAAGCTGAACGAAGTACTTTGAAACATGTTATAATTCATAACAATTTCATTATTGTGCTTATATCTGTTAATAAATATAATTTTTTTAGTACATCTTTATATTTTTGATTGTTCTAACTTTAGGTACTTATGGAACTGTTTTCAAAGCAAAGAATAGAGAAACACAAGAAATTGTTGCTCTTAAGAGAGTCAGATTGGACGATGATGATGAAGTATACAAATCTATATTTTTTATTAACATGTATAAAGTATCTTTTGATATGTATATAAGTACTTCCAATATACTTGTGTATTTTTACAACCACCTTGATGGAAATTGCAAAGATTGAGAATTGCTCCAAATTCTGATAACTTTGTAGCATCGTTTCATGGTAACTATTCTTTGGATTTCCAATTATGTTTCGATAAGTAAATATACCCATTTTCATTTGTTTTGACTCCTGTGTGTGTTTCAGTTGGATTTTCTTTTGCTTTTTTTTTTTTACTTAATCCAGTGCTTCTCAAACTTTCAATACTGGTGCCCCCCTTTTCAATCCCAATTTTTATCGCACCCCCCTTATACATTAATGTATTGAATGCAGTGTCGCACACAAGGGGGGGTCCTGGGGGTTCCGATTGATTATAATTCTAAGTATATAGTACGTAAAATTTAATGAATTACTTGTTATTAATGATTAATTTTATTAATTAATGCTAATTATTTATTCAAGAATTAGTTTTTTACTGTGTTTTGTTCCCAAAAATCGACAAAATCAAAAGGAGCATGATACAAGAATGGTGAACTTTCGACCCTGGACCCCCCTCCCCCCTTGAAAAATTCCTGTGTCCTGACTGAATGCAATAATAATGCACTTTGATGCTAAAGCTACAATACGCGATCTTAATTATAAACCATACAAATTAATAACATAAGTATTAAATTTTGTATGTTACTCATAAGCAAAAAAAATTTAAGTAATACGAAAACTATTGTTATTTTTCCTTTCTCTAATTTTTAAATTGGAACATATTGCAAAATGCAGTGGCTGCTTAGAAGACAAAATATAGATATCAGCTAAATATAGAAAAAGAACTAGAGGGTCAAATTCTAATCATAAGCATTCCTTTGAAAAACTTTGCTTGGCAAGACAAGCCCATGGAAGTAGCTAATATTTATTAAACTTGTTCTTAATTTAGTATTAATTAATTAGCTTTAAAATACTATGTGCAGCACTGATACATTAAAAGTATACCGGCTGAAGTATCCGCTCTTTGCACGAGTTCATTTATAAGAAAATAAAACAGTGATATAATAGCTGAATTGTAAGGAGAATAAAGCCAAGTGCGTGACAATGTTTACAAAAATGTAAAATGATTTTTTTAAATGATTGTTCAAATTATAATTAATTTTAAGTGAACTGTAATTTTAAGCCTTACAGAATTAGCATTTAGAATTGATGTTAAGTACTGAAAAATAATATAAAATTCCGATGAAGAATAATGTATTATTTTTAATATTTAAACTGAAAAGACTTCAACATGTTTTAACCTGGGAGCAGGCGCACACTCGATACTAATGGTGGAGCGGGGTTATTGAGTCACCCCAATCCTTTTTTTATAATACACAATAAAAATAGTAATTACAGTGAATAATTTAATTCAGAGAAAATATACTTACCTACTTTCAAGGACTTCAATTTTTCTTTGATAATTATTGGAAAAAATCCAAGAAAACTGAACTAAAATGTTTTAAATGTGCGTGACCTTAAAAAAGACACAAATCCCAGACACTTTTTGCTAACATTACAGGAATGTTATTTGCATGCTAAACTGTCATATTTTGTTCAAGTTATTGTGTAATTTTACTGTCCTTTGATGTTCGACAAATAGTGTGTCGAACTTTTGTTTGCTTGTGTGTTTTTGACAAAGCAAAGTGTGTCTTCTGATACTTATGGCTTCATATTTTAGTTGATGGAGTTCTTTTGATAGCATTTGAAATTTTTCTTTTGTTTCATGTTCATGGCTTTTCTCAAATTTACTTTAATATGCATTATTTCAGTAGGTTCATCCCTTTTTGTTATCAGTTTTAACGTCCTTTAATAGAGATCAAAGATGCCCATTACTTTTATATATATATATATTCTGCTTATTTACCAAACATTTATCTGCTCATTATGCTCATTTGCCAAATCACAATAAGTCGTTCAACAAGGCAATCAAAATCACTAAGTTATTCATAAGGGGAGGGGGGATGTAGAATGTACACAGAAAACATATTGAAAAAAAAGGGATTGCACCGGGAACTCAGTCAAAACAAGTACCTTAAGATTGTAAAAAAAATTTTGTCACTCCCAAAAAAGGAGATATGTGACAAATATATTTTAGTCCCCGTTGAGACTGCAAACAGGAGGGTAGTGTCAGGGCCATTGGTAACAATTAAACAGTTTTGCCAGAATTACCGATTTTGTGCACTCTGGGCTCGGCATGACCGCTCCCGAGTTGAAAGTGTATTTAATACAAAATGGATGTTCTAAAAAAATTGTGTAAAATGTTTTTCATTATGCTTTATATGTTTTGGAATACTCAAAAATAAATCTTGGCCAAGTAATCCTTCTAACTGCTCTCTGTGCCTTTCCAAAAATCATTAAAATATTCTACAAGGAAAAAAGCACAGCAGAAATAGTTTATTTACAACTTCCCTTAATGACAAAGCAAATACATAAGAGCAGGGATGTAACTAACCATACAAGTAAGTTCAAAGGTCAAACAGCAGCAAATACATTCTGCTGCCTTCAGCTAATGTATTTCAATAATAATAACAGTGATGAATTTTTTATCTTCCTAAAATTTTTTTGATTATGAGTCTGGGTTTTGTTTTTTCTCTGAAAGAATTGTATTTTAGGTATGAAAAGAAAAAATAAAAAAACTCTCATCATGAGGTTGGAGCAAATCAAATCAAATGTTTTTTATTTGGTTATAGTATCAAAGATAGCTAATGAGGTTTTGAAGTAGAAGCTTTTACTTTTGATGACTTAATATCACAGATGATATATATAAATTATATCTGTGTAAATGTGTATTTTTTTTTATTATGTTAGGAAGTATTTTGTTTTACTTCATTCTAGTAAATAAATTTTTTAAATCTTTTATTTTCGACATGCTCGTGCCCCCTTATAGCTTCACAGTTTGAGAAATGCTGACTTAATATGAATTCCTATAAGCGAGATTTTGGAATTTACCTGTAACAGAGTAAATCTGATAAAACAAAGAGCAACATTTCACTTCAAAGCACTGACATGCTGTGAAGTTGTAATTCAGGAAACAGGTGTTTTAGAAATGAAATTTTTAAGAACTATTAACATATTTAGAATTAAGAACTGTTGGTTCATAAACAGTTGCATTATCTTTTACCTCAGCATTGCAATCTCATACTTATATCTGTTGTTTTGTAACTTTCACTTTAAAAAAAAAGTTATTAGAACCTTAATTGTGTCTGTACAACATGGAATTAATAACTTTTTACTTCATAAATTAACATTTTCTTTTCCTATAAAGTTGCTCTAATTCATTAATGTGATTGTAATAATACACAAGTATCTGTAACACATTTTATAGTCATAATTCAGATGTTCGTAAATTTTCTAATATTTTGTCTTATTAATTGTGTTGATTTTCAAATTCTTATTAATTCCTAGTAAATAAACAAAACCTTAATACATGATCATTTACTATTGAAATTTATTTCTTATTTAATTCTAAAGTTTTATTATATGGGTATAGTTCAGACACTAATTTTGAAAAATGTTTGACTTCCAGGGTGTTCCTAGCTCTGCTTTAAGAGAGATTTGCCTTTTAAAAGAGTTGAAACATAAAAACATTGTAAGGTAATATTTCTGTTTGTCACATTTGAAATATAAATATTTTTTTCTGTGAAATTCTTTCCCTTCATTTATGACATGCATGTGGTTTAATTGTATTTTTTCTCTTAAAAGATACTATTTTACAAATTAATATATGTGTTTATAAGGTATGCCCATTCAAAGAAGAATAATATGAAAAATATAACAGTTGAGATAGAAGGATAAAAAAAAGTTAAATGAAGTCAAAGTTCAATTAATATTTTGAATAATTTTAAATAAAATGCATGTTAAAATCTAAAGGGAAAAAAAAGGTTGATTAGCTCGATAATTTCCAGATTTATCTGTCAATTAAAATATTTTCCAAAATAAATATCTTAATATTATTTTTTATGACATTGTGGAAGAGGGTTTCTGCAAAATCTTTTTGTGCGAATCTAATCAACATGATTAATATGCCTTCCAAATTTATAGTCTGTGGGTCTAATTGTCATAAAATGATTATTTTTATCTGTTAGGCCCCTGCAATTTCCTTCTGTCATAAGTATTTCCCCAAACCCCATTTTTTGTATATCTATACTCAACAAAATACACATGCATGACAGTTTGATGTCTGTAGGTCTAATAGGTTGAAAAAATGGGAATTTTTCTCTAGAACACTCTTCCTCTGCAGTCAATTTCACAAAACCTGTTCTTACTGGTTCTCTGCTCAACAAAATATTCATACCTGCAAAATTTTAAATCTGTAGGTCTTTTGGCTCTAGACTGGGAATTTTTGTCAATAATGTCCCTTGGAAGTTGATTCATGCAAAACTGACTCTAAGTGGATCTTTAATCAACAAAATAATCATGCTTGTTAAATTTGAACTCTGTCAATCTGATAGGTTCAGAAACAGGACTTTTTATCTAACGTCGCCCTTGGGAGTTGATTTCTATAAAACCCTTTCTTAGTGGATGTCTACTCAACGAAAGAAACATGCCTCCTAAATTTCAAATCGTAGGTCCTATAATTCTCATGATGAGTGAGTGAATTGCTTTTCTCCTTTACATATATAGATTGGTTATTTCATATTGATTTATAATATTATACCTGATTATATAGATTGGTTATTTCATATTGATTTATAATATTATACCTGATTATTGCACATTAAAAAAAATTATCGTATATATACAGATGTGTATTTAACAGTGAGTACAGCAGATATTTGTCTCAAGTTCCAACTCTTGAAGCACCCTCAAAAACCCAGCATTTGCATTTTTCACTAATGACATTTAAATATGATTTCGTATGCTCAAGCTGAATTACATGCAAGTTCACAATTGATGGTAAAATCTGATAGTATGTTTATATTTGCTTATTTTAATTATTTGAAGTGAACAGATATGAAATTTAATGTATAGTATACTAAATAATTTTAGAGTTTATTTTGGCGTTTATATTGCTTGTGTTAGAAAAGGTGGAATATGTTTAAATGATGTAAATTTATAAAAATAGCATTGATTTAAATAATTTTAAATTATAATGAGAGAGACAGATTTTAATCTTTTTGGGTGAAGTCAAGTGATGAATTAAATAATGTATGCAAAAAAGTATTAGATGTGAAACAATTTTTTTAAGTGTGGAAATTATTTTGAAATTTTTTTTTAATCATATCAATTTCAAATACATCTAGAGAATGATTTTTTTTCTTATCTCAAAATAATAAAAAATTGTTGAAAAAATTTAGTGTTAGCATAGAGACTAAATGAAATGGTTTTTTTTTTAATTTAGGGAGATCAATTTATTTCAAATTAATGTATATATGTATATATATATTCACATTGAAAATTTTTATTTCAAATAAAATTTTATGATAGTTCTGTTCCAATTTTTGTCCTATTAAGGGTGTCCCTGAATGTTGTGTACAAATTTGGAGGGGTGGTAGAGAACATTTTTAGGAGTTATAATTACATTGAAAAGCATGGGCGGAAAGTGATAGGTAGCACTGTATGTGAGCTCGCAAGGTCAGCATGTGTGGTTTTCTCATTTCAGACATGGGCAGCTTGTGATGTACATGAATCGTTATATGAACGCCGAGTTGGTGAATATCCACTTCATCTTTGGTGTAGCCAAAAGAAATGGACAAGCTGCTGTTTAGTTGGATGGGGAAAGGTATGCAATGAGGTGGTAATCGGATCATCAAACATTCACTTGAGTGCATCAGAACTTTGCAGAACATGGATCTTTCAGAGCCATGATTGAAGGTGCCAGGCAGCCGTGAACAGCACAAACACCTATAATCTAACAGGGTGTGTTGCATGCTGTGGACCTAACTTCCAGCACTTGCTGTTGGAACCAGAATATCTTGAACAACTGTACACCTTGAACTGCAGGATGAAACCTTACATCCCTTTCATGTACAAAGAGTGCAGTTATTACAGCTAGATGATCATCCACAATGTGTCACATTTGCACAGTGGTTTGTTAACCAAAATGTAACTGATATTCACTTTGCCAGTTCCATGTTCTGTGATGAAGCAACCTTTTCATGTTAAGGTGTGTTCAATATGCACATGTAAGCCTTAAACAACCCACACAACACTGGACCACGAGCAGCACAACAGTGCTTCACTGTTAATGTTTGGGTGAGTATCGTGGGAGACAGTTTACTTGGCCCATACATCTTGCTGCCTTGACTGAGCTCTGACAAGTATCTTGTCTTTCTACAGGAGGTACTTCTGGAACTGCTAACCAATATCCCTGCACCTGTTCGACCCTGCATGTGGTTTCAACAGGACAAGTGCCATCTCATTATAGAAGATGTGTATGTGACCATTTGGACTGGACATTTTCAAACAGGTGGATTGGGCATAGTAGTCCTGTTACTAGTCCTCTCAGATCCCCTGATTTATCTCCTCTGGAATTTTTTCTTTGGGCTGCCATGAAGAGCCTTGTGTATGACACACCCATCAATTCTGAAAAGGACTTGGTGGCACGAATATCCATCGCTGTTGCTACGATTCGTGAAATGCCCAGTATTTTTGTACATGTCTGCCAATTCATGTTACGTTGATTTCGTGCGGACAAACATGTCATCGGCCGCAATTTCGAACACCTCCTGTGATGCTTTTATATCGTACATTTTATTTATTATTGTTTTTTGTTTAATAAAGTGTTTTACACTAGGTTCTGTTTTGTGGCCTTACTGTCTTAGTGTCTCTTTTATCTCATTAGGGTGACATTTCTGCCTTTGCTTTCCAATGTAATTAAGGCTCCTCAGGATGTTCTCTACCTCCCTTCCAAGTTAATACATGGTATTCGGGGATACCCTGTATGCTATCATTACTTATTTACTTTTGTTCAACTATCAAAAAGGGTTATTATTATTATTGTGCTATGAGAAATTATATATACACAAAGATGTTACATTCAGATTTTAGTGAAAATAAAATATAAATATTGTATTTTTTTATTTAAAAATTATTTTCCCTGTCTTATCTTGCTCCCTTTTTACACGGAGCTCGAAATTTCCTTCTGCACTTATGGTCAACTAATCTTAATCCATCTCTATAAATCACTGTTTTGTAATATCTAGCCCTGGTCAGTTTTGTCATTTTACTGCCATTTTTAATTCTTGTATTTAGAATTTTGTACTTAATTGTGTGTGTTTTAAATATACAATTCCTTTCCCTTATTTCTCATTTTTCTCTTTGTTGTTGAAATATAACTTATTTATGAGATTCACAAGATTAAAAATTGTTTCTGAATACTTTTGGTGTGTTAAAAATGATATGGGAATGCTGTTTTCTGTTTTAAATATTTTTATCCAACTTGTTACTTACACTGTCGGCATATTCTATAATTTTCAAAAAAGTACATTTTTAGAATTTTGTGTTAATTTTTATGCTGTTTGTAAATTTAATTGCTTCAAAGCATTTAAGAAAAAACAAAGATTTAAAAAAATATCTGTACTTGAATAAAAGGGATGGAACATATACATTAATTAAGATATAGAACATAACATCCCTCCCATTTACATTAATTAATTGTTAACGAAAATCATTACTTTAAGCAGTAATTTTACACATTAATATGCATTTTTTGTAGCATTATATCCGTTGTATCTAAATACAATGGACTTTTCCTACAAAGCATTACTTTGACAATATGATTTGTGTGGTGAAATGCAGAAATTTTCTTACAAAGCCTCAATGGTTTAATGTACAGATACACATTTACAAATAGATATTTGCAAGTTTTTTTTTTTGCTTATAATATATTTATTGTCAAATTAAATAAGTTTTTCTTGTGAGCAGTGTTATATTTTTGGTAATATTACACTCAGCACAGTCAAAGAAGAGCTTTTTTTCATTTCTTTAGATATACTTTTTGATATGCGAGTTCCCAATTTTGCTGCTGAAATTATTTTTCATTATTTTGTTTACTCCTTTTTCTGAGTAACTGTGAACAAGTTTTTAGGTTTTTAATGAGGTACTAAAGATAGGTTGTTTTTTATTATTTTCTCTGGTAAGCAAATACAAACTGATTGAAAATTTTTAAAGTAGTATAATGCAGAATGAAAAAATAAAAGACTGTCATTAAAAAGGAAATTTGTGGTCCTTTCTAACAAAGATAAAATTTTTTTATCAAAGTAAAATTTTCCCTTTTAATTCCTTAACGCATTTGCCTGTGTCTGACATGGGTGAAAATTACCGACAAATTTGCACATGCCTGTGTCTCACACAGGCAATATTTTATCTTGCATTATTTTATTTCTAATGCCTGATCTGTTTAGTAAATCTGTTTAGAGATCTGTTTTAGTAAATGTAGAGGCTTCATGATAGATCATACAAATTGAATACACATCTGAGATCCTAGCCACCCCGTTCCCTACTGAAAGTGCAAAAAATAACTTACACTGTACTTATATATTCATTTTCTGTCAAAAAAAAAGCTTAATCATTTTTTTTTGCCAATTTTTCCGAAAAAGACTTGCTTTAAGTGGTTAAATTTTTTTTTCATATAGAACTGTGAATCCATTATTGTATTAGATTAGTATCTTCAATAGTACTATTGCCAACAATACAATATTTTCTAGGAATCTATCTGTCATGTTATAGGTACCTATGCTACCTTGACAAAAAAATGTAATAAATAATTTTTATTTCGTGTTTTTCTCTCTGTAAACTATTACATCATAGAAATCTTAAATACTACAATGAAATAAAAATAATGTTAACATTTAATTTAATTTTAATATTTACCAATGTAAGTGTAATCTCTTTAGTCTTTACATTCGTTCAGAAAGATTGTCGTTTTTGTTCTTTTGTTTAAAATGTGTTTCTGTACAGGTTACATGATGTTTTGCATAGTGAAAAGAAGTTGACATTGGTTTTTGAGCACTGTGATCAAGATCTGAAGAAGTACTTTGACAGCTTGAATGGAGAAATTGATGCTGATGTTGTCAAAGTTTGTTTATTTACTTATTTAATATTTTTGTTAGGCTGTTCTTTAATTGACAATACATCTCATAATTATTTTTAAAGTATATTGTTTTCACATATGCACTTAAATTTCACCTAATTATAAGTAAAAGAGTTATTTTAATTTCTTTTTATATATTTGTGAAAATTTCTTTCATTAATTCTTTTTTTCATTTTATATTTAAACTAATTATTCAGCATTATTTCATTTTTTCATGAATTTATTGTAAATAGTTACATTACTTTTTAAGAAATTAATAAGGAGTAAACATCAATGAAACATATTTTATGCTTGTTACTTAATATTAATATTCTCTAACTTTTATATTGTTTGCCAACGACATAATTTCGTAATTGATAACAAATTAAATAGTACTTTAAATATTCACTAAAAATAATTCTCTTAAAATTTTGTTATAGGCATAGAATTTCATTTCTAAAATGTAATTGTAATATAATTTATTATTAAAATATCTCATTCTGTGTCTGATACTTCAGTCTGTTTCTTTTATTTTTCAGTCTTTCATGTTTCAATTGCTGAGAGGGTTGGCCTTCTGTCATAGTCACAATGTTCTTCATCGAGATCTTAAACCCCAGAATTTGCTCATTAATAAGGTAGAAATCTTTGAATTACTCATGCTCTTTTGTATTTCTGATCCTTCAAATATTATAATGCTCTTTTTTTTTTGCCACCCCATTTAGAATGGGGAACTCAAACTAGCTGATTTTGGTTTAGCGAGAGCCTTTGGTATTCCAGTCAGATGTTACTCTGCAGAAGTATGCTTAAAATTTGTTTTCTTTTTAGTATTAAATTGAATAAGGAAATTTAGGGAATTTAAATTAATTTTGAATTTTTACAAAACTACTTTAAGTTTTATGTTTTATTTAATTACTGGTTTTTTTTAAAAATTTTAATTAAAGATTATAAATGGATGTGTGTGTGTGTGTTGATGACTGATTAGAAACTGATTGAATGTGATGTTCAGATTACATTGTTTTATTTTTATATTACAAAAATATTAAAACAAATTATGTTTAAGTGCTTTTTACGTATTTAGGTATAATTTGATAATATTGGTTTATTCTGTCTTTTTGTGTTCCTACTCATCAAGAACTTATTTATCATAAGGTGTCCAAGTGATCACCCTTTAGACATCATGTTTGGTAAACATAAATGAGGCACCCACCCCTTAGATACCCTAATGTTCTTTCCCTATTTCGTTAATTTACCGTCTTATCTTGTTTCAAGAGTAATTTTTTTAATACTACAAAAGTTAAGGTAGAGATGGACAAATGAGATTATAGTTTGATTAAATTTTGATAAATAAATTTTAAATTTAATTTTTGGTTTATTCTTTAGGTTTTCTGCTTTATTTTGCTAAAGCGTTCAAATTTATATGATTGTGTTTTTCATTTTAAAAGTTTTTTTGTTTGAGTTCTTTATTTTGCAGACAATGTCAGTATGGTTCTTAAAAGTCGAATCAGGTTTTTTCCTTTGACTCATTTTATTTTGTAAATAACTGCTGGAGGAAATCTGCTATTGGTAATTTGTTGATGAGGATTAGTGTTACAATTTACCCTCTGACTACTTAATTTATGGACCAAAATTGCTTCAAAAATTGTGGGATGCTTTTTTCTGCTTATTTAAAATCTATATATTTTGGAGAATTGAAATATTCATTTTTCTTTCTTGCAGTTGTCACAAAAATATATTTCTTAAAATAAATTTCAAGTGAATTACAGTTCATTTCTTTTTATTACAATATAAAAAAGTAAAATATAATGCACTGAAAAGAAAAACCCTTAGAAATAGTTTAGTATGATAGAGTTCGAAACAGGGTTCAAGGGAAAGTCATAACTTCACAGTTTTTGTACCAGATTTGTGTTTCTTTGTGAATTTTTTTTCATTTGCATCTTTTCTTAAACAGCACACAGTCTTTGAGGCTCACTTTTTACGGGTTTTTAGGTGGTATGTGGCTTGCAAAATAACAAAGCTGTCAATCACAAAGGGTTTGGAGTAAAACTTGGTCTTCCGAAACATCTGCTTTTATCTCCATCAGAATACTTCTGGATACTTTCCTCAATCATTCACAAATGATATTCCAAAAGCTTTACATTTTGTGTTGGGTTTTGCTTTTTGTAAAGTATGTAGGCATTCCACAACGATTGATCTAAAAACTGCCTGAAAATTTTGATATAATACTTCCCCTTTTGTTTTTGAAGCATAGGGTAGTAGGATGTTTCTAGGTTGTATAAATCAACTCTCCACATTGTGTTATTATAGACACAAACAACAACTGGTTTTATAACAGTCTTGTTAGTTTTGCTTGTCACCAAATAAGAGCTTGCATCATGATTAGTACTCATGAGACAGACATTCTTCTTGTCCTGCCTCTTCAATGTCATAATTTTACCTCTTTGGCAAGCAACAATTTCACCCTTGAGGACTTTCTCCTTTGAAAAATTGACAGGTCTATCTTTTCTTGTTTTATTCACTGTCCCATAAGTGTTCATCTTTTCTGTAACTAAGTTTAAGTTGAGGAGACATAAAAATTATCAATCATGACACAACCTTTTGCCAGGAATCGATCCATCAAGAGTAGGACAATTTTGGCGGAAACTGGAATGGGCTGTATTTCAGATTATACACTGTTCCATCACTTGTGTATATGAGAAAATCTGATATGTATCCACTTTCTGCTTCACAAAGAACAAAACACATCAAGCCAAATCTTGTTCTTTTTTTGGCAATAAACATTCTCCAGTTGAGCCTGCCTTTGAACCGCATTAAACTCTCATCTAAACTGAAATTTTACCCTGGTTTATATATTGACTTTGTGAACTTTGCTTTGAGGATGTTTCATTAGTTCATAAAATTTATTCAGTTTCGGCCATGGGTGTCAGTCTGTATCTGATTCCTCGTTAGTGGTAAATTGGAAAAACTTCTGAACAATAAAAATGTATTTCTTCCAATTACTTTTGCAAAAATTGGTATGGATAATATTTTATGCTTTGACCAATAATGCTCTTGTTCTGGTTTCTTTATGACTCTTTGGAGTTACGAAACTGCAAAAAATAGTCTTAGTTCTTCAACATATGTTTCTGACCATTTTTTTCCAGCATGTGCTCTCTTTACAAATTGCTTTATGAATATATTGTTCAGCATATCTATTTGTTTCTTCAACTATCATTCATAATATTTTATCATAAAAAAAAAATTTCAAAATAATTTAATATACTTGCATTGTTAGCTGTATTAACCGTAATTACTGGATTTCCATAAAAAGGAAGTGGAGGAGGAATATTCTTAACATCAATTTTGCACCACTGTCTAACACTTTGCAAATTTATTGAATCATGATCAGATTTATCGCTCTCTGAGGTAGGAGAGGGGGTGCCAGCTCAGGTGTCGTCCACGTCACTTGAGCATGGTTCAAAATTACTTGGTCCTTCGCCAAAAGCCCTCGTGTAGCTGAACAGTGCGACGTTAATATTCAATCAATAAATCGCTCTCTGAGAAACAGTCCAAAAAAATCTATATCACTATCAAAAGTAGTATTAATTTCAGAATCTGATAAATCTATAAATTGCTGAACATTTTCTAGCAACCATTTCTGATTAGAAAAAGGCAGCAAACATAGTGAAGTTAGAGCAATAAATACCAAGTACCTTCAACTGCTGCAATTTAGTGTATGCTAGAAATGGTCAAAATCTAATGGCTAACCAATAACCAATGTTGGTCAAAACCTAAATTAAATGTTGTATATAATTTATTTTACTGTATAAATGGTGAAAAGGTGGGATGTGCTCCTTAATAAAGGGGGGAAAACACATGCCCACAAAAATTACAGGGTCAACAAATTTTGCTACATTTGAGTTGCCTGTGGAAATTGTGGGATGAACAGCCAGAGGGTTAAGGATATCTTGGATAAGACAATAAATCCTTACCCCAAAGTTGTAGTAATATGCTTCAGTGTTACTTTTTAACACAGAAAGTTAGCTTGTGTAGATTTTCTCTCTTCAATTGATGGAAAATTATTGAAATGGATAATTTCCTCCATACTGGATTTACGCATATACTTTATATCTTGGTGGAGGCCAACCACCATTGATAGATTGAGTGGAAATTGAAACTGTAATTAACTGCTAATGTGTTACAGTTAAAAAAAGAAAGTCTGCCTTTTTACCATTTTTGTAACTGTTATCAACAATATGATTTAATTTTGCAGTTCTTATGATGTAGCATTAAATGTATTATTAATTTATGATACCTTATATAAAGATTTGTCTATGTTGATTATATACACATTTTAATTTCAATGATAATAATAATTTTAATATACATTGATGATCAAATATTTACAAATGCTTAAGAGCATAATATGTAATTATTGATCAAGCTGTGTACTGTTTTTTAATAAAAGTCCTGGGAATTGTTTAAAAAGAATTATTTTGTTTTTGAATATTTAAACTTATCATTCTATCTTGCTTGGGATACTGTAAAATGTAGCTATTAAATATTCATCTTTTGTATGTCATCTAAGTAGAAAGTTTGATATACTATAACTTTTAAAATTAAAGGAATTTTAAAATTGTAAATAAAAAAAATTAGAAATATTTATTGCATTTTATTTATTTATTTTTAGATATATGATTTTTTTGTATGATAATCTTAACATTTATATATTCAAGGTTGTGACGCTGTGGTATCGTCCACCAGATGTATTGTTTGGAGCTAAACTCTACACCACTTCCATTGATATGTGGTCAGCTGGATGCATTTTTGCTGGTATTTTTTTCTATTTGTGTTTATTTAAATTAAGAAGTATTAAAAATATACAGTAATACCTTAACTTAAACTACCCTGACTTACGTGAACCCGGAGTTACAGGATTTTGAGATCTCATCGATTCATCTTTTGTTTTTTTAAAAAAACAAAATTGGTAATAATTGAATAAGTTCTCAATCTTAATAGGCAAATAAATCTAGAAGTGGATTGTGATGATGTTCAAGAATTTCAGAATTCCCACAGTCAGGAGCTGACAATTGACATGGTCATGCAAATGCATGAGCAAAGGCAAGACATTCAAGAACTCAAGTCTTTAGACCCAGTTCAGTCAGAAGTTTGAATGATTGTTAGGAATTTGACAGAAGTTTTCAGTTTAATTGAATAAGGGTTACTAATTTTAGAAAATATAGATCCCAAGGATGAGCATATTTTTTCAACAAAACAAGGAATAAAAAAATTATTAGCATGCTATGAGGAAATTTTACTGGAGAAAAAATTTTTTTGAGCAAGCAGACTACTTTGTTACATTTTATGAAACCTTCTACATCAAATAACTTTGGTTTGCAATTTTGTATTTGTATTATCTAAAATTTTATTGAGTATTTTTTTCTAAATTATTATTTTCTTTTGTCAATGGACCCAGTTAAAAATACTTTATGTGTATTTATATGCAAAATCATATCCTGACATGTGAATTCGACTTAAGTGGTTTATCACTCAGTCCTACCTGTCGCATAAGTTTGGAGTATTACTGTAATGAAAGATTTATGGATAATCTGTAACTGTATTTATCTATCTGGAACCAGAACTGTCTAATTCAACAGCCTTACAATAGTTTTAGACTTTTGGTCCTTTAAAACCAAATTATTTGAAAGAATATTCATTAAAAGTAGTTTTTTTAATCAAGCTCTGATTGTTGGGGTTCACCAAGGTTTTTTAAACTTATAGATGATATAACTCTATGTATCATTTATATTTTTGTAAATGAGACTATTGTAAAAATTTTTAGACTTAAAAATATTAATACAACTTTGAAAAATTTAATGAAAGATAGTTTGAGACTTTTGTTTATAAATAATGTCATATAAAACATACTGGTGTATTTAGCATGAAATGCATATTGTTATATAAAGTATGATTATATACTCCATATGAGGTCTGATACTTATTTTGTACATTATTTCTTAATATTTTTCCTTCTAAAATCTTATGCAGGACAGAATTATGTAACTTTATTTATATTATAAAACAATTAATGGGAATAATTTTTTGACTATGCACTATTAAGATTTTTAAAATATAAATATTTCCCATTTCAGAACTTGCCAATGCAGGGAGACCCTTGTTCCCTGGAAGTGATGTTGATGATCAATTAAAACGAATTTTTAAATATCCTTAAAAAGTTATGTTTATAAAGAATTTGCCTTCATATGTAAATTCATGGATGAAAATGGAGTGTGTATTTCTGAATAGAAAAAAGTAATGCTTTTAAGTATATTAAATTGAATGTTCAGCAGTTCTGTAATATTTATGAATAGATGGTTATCTCTGTTTTTTTTTTTGCATTGGTTGTAACAGGCTCTATTCGTGATTCTTACTAATCCTCTAGGGAGTATACTTTCAAGAATGTAATATGATTATAAAACTACTTTCTGTAAACCAATTTGCGATTTATGTTAATGAGGGTTGCTATTTAAAATCAAGTGAAGAGAGGATGGTGATTGTTGTCATACAGAGACTGCAAAGAGAAGTTAATAGTTGAAATTGCTGGAGTTCAAGTAAAAAGGATTTGATGGGCTAATTTAGGACACTTTTTATTGCTGAGGATCTGCTATTCACGATAAGTACCTATAAATAAGATGAGTTATTATTACAGATATTTAAATTAGTGTTTAAGCTGACAGCTCCCATAGCTTATATTGAATTTAGATAGTGATTTGATAGCAATAATAAAAGTGTTTGTTTCAAGAAAATGTCTCATCCTTTAATAAGCACTCACATTTCCATGGGTGAGAGTTCACAACATGGTTATTAAATATTACATATGATTAAGTTTTGAAAATTATCTTTCTATACTTTTATCAACCTTAAACAAAATAGTACAAATATTGTGATAGTTGAATCCTCCTATCAATATCTTAAAGCATCTTTTAATTCAAAACCGATATCAGGTAATAGTATTTTTTTCTATTAATTAAACCCTTCTGCATAAATATTGTCTTGAATTACTGAAACCACATTCTTTTTTTATTTGTGTCATTGCTATGAAATAATTATCCATTGCAGGAAGCAAGCACATTTCCCCCCCATTTGGCTTTTAGTTATGATTAGCCCCTTTTTAACTTATATTGTCATTTTTTAGAGATATTTTGCATCTTAAGGATAAACAAAAGTGAAATTGTCAGATTTTGTAATGAAATATTTTCAATAAATTAGGATACCAGATTAATTTTATTGAACAATAAGGAAGTTATCTTTATTCTAATTTATTAAATAATACAATACTAGAAATATTTGCGAGAATGTCCATTTCATTAGTCAGCATGCCCATTGGTGTTAACCAGTACATGGGAGTATTTTGATTTTTATGCCACATGTGACTTATACTATTGTAAGTTCGAATTTTTTCTCTTGCATGTTTTTCTTTTCGATTAATTTTTAAGACATTGGTAGTCATTTAGTAGTGTATAAACCAATTTCAAAAAAAGTTAATACAAAGCAAAATGTTGTATAGATGATTAATTATTTGGGTTTTTGAATATGCAGTCATAATGTTTTGGTGTTTTCGGGTGCAGAGGAATAAAGTATATAAAATATAACATGTCTTGATTTGGGAGAGGAAGTTATAATATTGAAACTATTATATATGTTGAAATTCTGAAGATTATTTTTGTATTTTTATAACTTTATTTTTAACTGTAATTTTATCGTTAGTTAGAAAAGTTATTTCAAATTTATATGTTTTACGCTATTTTAACATTTTCTTCAGACATATTTTGCACCTTATTCTGTGATTTATTTATATTTTTGATGACAAATTCTGCATTGTTTTCTTTAACAATTTTAAGCTCTTAGGTACTCCAACTGAAGAAACATGGCCTGGAATGACGCAGCTACCTGAATACAAAGTATGCATGAAATTAGTTTTTATTTTTGATTACTGTGTAAACATCACATTTGTGTATTTTGTTGTCATACTGTTTTAAAGGGGAATGATGCATGTCTATTTTTTAAGTTATCTAATTTTATTTTCTTATAAAATAACTGTGCATATATATACCATAAAATCCAGCATATAACATGCACTTTTAACACAAAAAATAAGATAGAAATTCAAGGGTGCGCATTATATGCTGGGTATGAGAATTAGAGTTCTAAAAATAAGAAAAAGAGATGAGCATAAAAAAAGTTTGACTTCTAAATATATTGAAATATGTTTATTTGAAAGAAATGACATTCCTTGTGAACTTAAAGGGCTGTAATTCTAGAAATATACTTTTTTCTAGAGCTTTTGGTATAATACCTTGAATAAATGGCTTCAAAACATAACAGCATTGCATACATACATTTCAGGATTCTTTGTAAAAAGTAGGTGCACGTTGTATGGCGAATATACCTAAAAATAGAAAAATGCAGCTTGACAGTATATAGGTGCGCAATATACGCCGGATTTTACAATATGTATATAATATAATGCTTGGTTATAATTGAGTATGTTGCTCAAGCTATTTTTAAAATTTTCATTATATTTAAACTGCATTTTGTAAAAATATTTGTGTTCAATTTCTTTTTTTAAATCACTAAAAGTCTTAGTTGAAATAAACATAAATTGTAGTTTGTTTCTTCCCACCTTGAAATATTTGATGTGTCTTTCCTGCTGTCTCTTTTAAATTAAAGATAAAGTGAATAAATATCTCTATGGAGAGAGATGGTGCACTGTTATGCTTACCTTTCTAATGTTTACATATTTATTTTTTCAGCCTTTTCCGTTATACCATCCAACAACCAGTTTTGCTCAGGTAGTACCCAAGCTCAATTCAAAAGGCAGGGACTTGCTACAGGTAAGTTTTAAGCCCTTCTCTTGTGTGAACCAGTTAAACAAAAGTACATTTTGTTCTGTGAAAGGGCAGTATTTTGTTCAATGAGGGGAAAAAAATAGTTTTTCATTAAAAGCAAAAGACAGCTAGATGGGTTGTATTCGAAAACCCTTTTTAAAATAAAAATTTACATGTTCTTTATATCATTCACAATCAAATAGCTGTGAATATAAAATGAAATCAAATAGTTTTGATTTTTATTAATATATGAATCACTGAAATTTTTCATTAAATTTCAACTTTTGTTTAGTCAAGTATTATTTTCCTTTTAAATAAGAATACAATATGATTATATATATATATATATATATATATATATATATATATATATATATATATATATATTTTGTAAAATGTAAGAAAATAGGAATTAGAGTAGGGGTCTTCAACCTTTCATACTCACAGTTGTTAAATTCTTGGAAGATCCATGGGCCACTAACGTGTCAAAAAAAAAAAGTACAGCCAGAAAATTTATATAAAAAAGGGTGGTTTGTTTTATACAACTACAATTAATTTCAAGTGGTGTTATTGATTTTTATGTACATATACACTGCTAGAAAAAATTAAACAGCACATGGTTTTAAGGAAATTTCACAAATATTTCTTCTGATAACTAACGTAAAACAAAACATTCATAGTGTAAAACAGAAAACGTCATATGCAAATAAGCATTCTTGTTATCTAAAGCCGAAAAAAAGACACAAGTGCAGCAGAAGTTGTGATTTTGTAGTAGCTGTTGTTTTTCGTTGTCTCAGTGGTGAAATTCAACCTTTCAGTTGTTGTTTTGAGAAAAGGTGACTGGAAAATGTCACAACATAATCTACTGGAATCCATGGCTTGGTGTATTATCGAGAGACTAGAATCCAAGCAAACACAAAGGATTCTAGCAGAAGTTGTTGGAGAGACAAGAAGTGTCATTGCAGGACAAATTGATTCCAAGAAACTGGGCATGTTCAACGTTGGTCAGGGCAAAGTCGTCCACATGCTACTACAGTGAATAATGACCAATGTATTCCATTAACAACTTCTCAATTAGAACAGCTAATGCAGATTCAAATACAGTTTCTTTTGACAACAGAATGAAAGGTCTTGTGCCAAACATTCCGAAATATGGTTAATGCGCATAGGCTATTGGTGTGTATTCCGTTGATGGCAAGATACTGTGCAGCCCAAAGAAAGTGGGCTGCTGAACATCGAGATTGTATGCAAAGTGATTGAAGTCAAGAAGTGTTATTTACAGACTAGTTCTGATTCGGTTTAGAACAAGGGTGTCAAACTCAGAAGCTAACTTAGGCCAAACAAGCATGGGTTAACTGTAGGTGGGCCGCAAAAAAATTCTATATTCATATAAATTTAATTTTATTTTGAATAATACATCACTTTTAAACATAAATAAAAGAACAAGAGAATTTAATATTTACGCCCTGACACTTGACATCCCTTCTCTGCTACTATCTTTCCTATTTCGGGAGAAAGTTTGATATTTTAATATGTATTATTGTGTGGCCAGAAATACTGAGGTGGCGGCTGCGAGTTTGGCACCCCTGGGTTAGAATATGACACCGGATGTGTTTTGGTATGGAGAGAAAGGGGCTCTCAAAATAATCCTACATTTTTTCAGGAAAGATTACATTATAGACAAGATGGTATGATAGTAAGGGGTTGGATCAGCATAGGTGTACATACTGATCTGTATATAATTTAGAATGGCAATTTGATGACTCAGAGGTATGCAGACGAGATTCTGAGAGCTTCTGTCATACATCATGCTACAACCATTGGTAATTCCTTTCTTTTAATGCAGGATAATGCTTGACATAGTACAGACTGTCTTGAGAATTTTTTTGAAACCAAAACAATACTGCATATTATGTAGTGGTCAGCATTCTCTCCTGATACAATGTTTGGCACATACTCAGATGATGCATTGCTACAAGGCCTTCCTTTACTTGGCTTAGTGATCACACTTCATCAAGAGTGTAACAGTATTTTTCGAAATCTCAACAGCCTCATAGCATCTTGGCAGTCTTAAGCAGTTCGGGGGGACCACACACACCAGATTAAATATTCTGTATCATTTCCAAAAATCAGTATTTTTGTCATTTAGATGTTACAAAATTGTTGACCAGAAACATCATGTCATGTTTTTATGCTATTTGAGAGAGAATTAAAGCTTCCATACTTTTTTTTTGTTTCTTTTTTTTCTGTATTGCATTTTGTGTCTGTATTCTCCATTTTACGCCAATGCAGGGCTATCGCACAGCATTTCCTTTATTTTTTTGCTGGCTCCCGTGGTTTCTTTGAGGAGTATTTATAAATTGGTTCCAAAAAATTAAAAATGGAAGTCAAAGTGCAATATATATATTCTTTAATTATGAAAATAATTGAAGAGGTTTGAACTGGATAATGTTGCAAAATACAGTTACAGGGGGAAAGCACACACACAACTGGAGGTAGTTGGTAATTACTTTAGTCCTTATGGGAAATTTGACATTGTTTTTCTTTATTAAAACTCCAATACCCGGTTTAATTTGTGTTGTTGCAGTACGTAAATTTTTCTCCAAATGTCCGTCAGCCTTGTTCTTGTGTTTGGTTTTATGTTGCTCATTTTACTGAAAAGCTTTTCACATAAGTAGGTACTGCTAAAGGTAGAAGCCATGAATATTGCATGTTTACGAATTCCTGAATATTCGTCTTCAGTCATGTACTTTGAATAAAAATCGATTAAAGAAGGGTATTCAAGAAATTTACTTTTTATTCCAAGGTTCAAAGCAAATCTATAAATTCTATGAGTTCCTCTTTGGTGAAAAAACAATTTGTTGACAATTTAGTTTTGATTTTAATTCACTCACTTTGTCATTTTGAAGACGTCATTCTAATGCAGAATACCTCCACTTTGCCTAGAGACAATGTTGTATTCTTTCATCACAGCTACACTCTTGTTGCCAATAAGGCAAACTGCCTTACTCTTATGTTCAACAGAAATAATAATAATTACCTAAGCCCTTTTCTTGAAAAAATTGCATTTTATCTTTACCTTTTCTTAACATGGCTTTACTTCCTGTTGTACACATACTTCATTCATCATAACTGTTTGCAAATTTCAGAATGCGGAAGAAGTGTGAGTAATTTAGCTTAATGCCAACTGTACAAAGCATGCTTATTGCCAACTAAACAGAATGTTCACAGTCACCTGTCCTTTTAACAACAAAATGATTAGAAGAAATATAATTCTGTTCATTTATTTATCCTCCCTCTATTGTAGCAACATGCTCAAGGTCACGTTTGGCAAAGTATTGGCAGAAGGTAAAATATTAACATCTGTTGTAAACCTGTTAGACATAGGATTTCGCACTCTTTTCTGGAAACTGCTAAGATTTTATGCAGAATTAAATTTTTTTATTTTAAAAATTCTTTTCAAAAAATTTTATTTCGAAGGGATGTGAATCAAATGTTTTAAATATCAAGAATAACAGAAATGTTAGTTTTTTTCCCAACAAGAAGCTGACAAGAAAATTTTTTTTGAAATTGTCTCAAATTCAAATGGCCACTAAAACGCCTCCAGTGGGCCACAGGTTGATACCCTCTAAATTAGAGGAAGTAAAAGTTATAATATTTTAGGATAAACATTCATATGTGTCTAAAAATGATTTTTTAATTTCTTAGAAGCTAAGTAAAATGCAAATATTTTTTCCTTTATTTTAACATGGAGTTGGTATTTCACTGATATGCCTTTTAACCTAACTCAACTGCGTAACAGATTATGAGGGCCAAGGCCTAATGTTCCCATTTCTTTATACATGACCTTGGGCTTTGAGGTGCATGAGCAGATGCTCCGGTCAGGTGGTCAGTCTGACACGGAACCCCCAGTGTTAAGTTCCCAAGCAAGCTTGGTACTCATTTATCGACCCATTGAAAGGATGAAAGGCTGAGTCGACCTTGTCCGCCCGGATTTTAAATTTCGGATCTGTGGAGTGGAAGCGTGATGCACTACTACTTACCCACTGGGCTTTAATTTGTTCTTTACTATAATAAAAATATTATATCTTGCATTGAAAGTGAGGGGGAAAAAATGTCAGTCAATTTTGTGTTAATTAACTTTTGTTCTGTTCAGATATTCAGATATGCTTTTTCTGATGGGGAATTTTTTAAGGGAGAGGGGGATTGATTTTTAAAAATATTTTATATAACAACTATATGTCAGTGTGGGTATGAAAAGAAAAGGTATGATTTATTTACAAATGGATTTTGAATTTAATAAAAATTATTAATCTCATAAATTTTTTAGCTCTAGAGATTGATTTTATTGGATACCAAGGTAGATGAAAGGAGAGAAATAATTTATTTAAGTTATTTCTGTTAGCAATGTAGGATAATACATAAAATAAAACACTTACGCAATCTTTTCTATAGGCTTTGGTCTGCAGCTTAGTGGTTTGATACTTCGTAAAATTTGTATTTTAAACTAATTGTTTAAAAAAATCGCATTTTTATTCATTGGTGTACAAAAGGGGGGGGATTAGGTTCCCTACATTGAAGGATTTTTTTATATTTAGTATAAAGAGTAGGCTTCAATGCTTTCATCTACATGTTTTAAAATATAAACCCTTTTCATAAAATTAATCTATGTTGGAGAGTTTTTGACAAGTATATTTTTATTCCCAGAAACTCTTAGTGTGCAATCCAGCTATCAGGACTTCAGCAGATGAAGCAATGCAACATCTCTATTTCAGTGACCTCCCTCCTGCCATTAAGAATGGTTGAATTCAGGAAATAAAGTTTCTCCTTTTGTGTAAATATAGGCAATTCCTCTCATCCTAAAGAGATGAGGATTTTAGAAATCTCTCCTATTGGAAATTTGGAATCGAAAAAGTTTTCTCTTGAAGAATGTTTATTTGCTGTAAAAGAAAACAAAGCTCAAAGTGATTATGAATTAATGAAAAATATTTACCTGATTGATTTAATTCTTAAGGCTGTTTTCATATAATGCTAAAGAATAGAACCTAAAATCGGAACACTTTTTCCAGTAGAAAATTTTTTCAATATTATATTTTTATTAAAAAATCATACATTAATACAATATTAGACTTCACTTTCTAATATGTATTCCATATTTCATTTCCTATGTTGTTTTAAATCATGCATGTTAAAGTGGAAACATTGCTTATTTTTTGTATTGTTTTTACATTTTAGAGACACAATAAACAGATGTTGACACAAGTTTTTTTTTTTTTTTTTTTTTTTTTAACTTTGAGACATTTTTCCATTTGAAAATGTGTTCTGTTTCTATGTTTGGTTTAACATTTGGCATAGATGGTCTTAATGCTTCAGATTGTAATTTATTATCAGTTGTGATTTTTAATTTTATCTGTAGATGTTCACGTCTTTAAAATCAAATTAAAGATCAATGCACAGCTCAAATTCATGAACTCTGTAATCAAGAAAACTGAATTAAGTTCAGTTTATGCTCTGATTTCCTTATCTAATTATAGCAAATCTTTCAAAAGAGAAATTTCTAATAATTGTATATTTATGAAAGACTTTTAGATTTATAAATGTGTTTAAGTTGTATGAAGTAATTAATTTAGCAACACAGTGAAAAATTGATGAATTTTGTGTTATTTTGTTTTTATCTATTTGCTGTTTCTATTACACATTTTTTAAAAATTATTTGAGTTATTTTCTTTTATAAAGGATGAAATATCATTAATAACTCTGAGAGAAATGTAATTAAGTTTTAAAAATGTTCTGAGAATTGTACATTTTAAAAAAAAAATACTTAAGATTTTCTTTCTTTTCTTTTTTCATTTTTAAACATAAAACTATGTCCACTGCTGCATTTTATTAAGTAGATGCTTTGAAAAATAGAAAAATAAAAGTATACGTAAGTATATAAGTAAAGTAAAAGTTGTCTCAATGTCATTACAATCTGTAATTTTTATTGGGATTTAAAATGTTATTTTAATGTATTGACTTGCATTTAATTTTTATTCATTTTGACATCTGTGCAGTTAAGGCAGTTTCTAGTTTAAATAAAATTATAAGTGATTTGTGCTTTAACTTAATAAACTAACAACAAACACTAAATAAATTTAGTGTTTGTTGATGAAATATAGAAAAACATGATTTTCAATTTTGGTACTATAAAATAATCGAGTTTGCAATTTTACATCAATTTGACAGTTGAAGCATAAAAATTTCTTTGATTATTTTATGTGGGTCTTCAGTGGATATTAGTTTTTGAAATTTTATTAAAATGAACTTATTGGAAACATAAATTAAATTTATCTTTGTTGCATTTTTGCAAATTTAAGTTTTGTGCAACATAACTACTATATTGCATACTGAAATTTTGCAACCATAAATCATTTTCAGCATTGCAAGAACATGTAGTGTCATAGTATTCTTACTTTTGTTGTCTATTTTTATTTGTTAACTGGAATACATGAAATGGCCTTTGCAAATATCCTTGCTTTCAGCATTTTAAATGATTCTCTTCGATTTGCATGTCTAAATGTCAAAATTGTTTATTTTCTTTTGAACAGGGTATAATTTTTCACAATCAGATGAGTATTGATTCATAAAAAATCATTTATATAAGCATTTCAGGATATTGTTATACAATTCATGAAATACTTACTCCATCAATAGCAACTGGTATTATGTTTGCTGATTTCTTATACTGTATGTACTTGTGTTTTGATAAGTATATATAATGCCCCTCAGAATATCATAATAATTGGACTTAATCTGATACTATTCAAAGGAAAGTCTATTTTAGAGTGTGGTAAAACTGTTGAAGGAGTCTTCAACTCGTGATAATTATTCTGTAATAGCGGTCATTGCCAAAGATAGATATTTATATTTTGATTTTAGTTAGATGATATGTATCCTATTTGTTGTTTCATTTGTACATTATGTTTAAGGACTTTTATATATTGTTTTTAATACAATAAATTTGTTTTAAAAATGAGTAATTTCTTTTACTTGTGTAAAATCAAGAACACTTAAACTTTTAGATCTTAATTTTATTAACACGAATTGATGACTTGTTTACATATTTCTAAAGCAACTATTATACTTTCTGAAATTAATTTGATATGCCATTGATAATACATTAGGTTCAATTGTTATTTTTCTCAGTTTTAAAATTCTATGATTATAAAATTATATTTCGTATAAGTATTATCGTTTTTACAAAATTTGGTCTGCTTTTATAAAACCAATATGACTATTATTTTATAAATTTTTGTTGAAGTATCCAATTCTCTGAAAAAAACCCTTAATATTTGCTTTTAAATTCCCTTATTAAATTTTCAGTATTTAATATCAATAACAAATATCCAGTGTTATAAAAAATTCCTTTAAAGCACAACTTATGAAAGTTGTAGATCGCCAATCAATTTAAATACTATTACAAAAATCGCATTCGTTTTTTTTAAATTATTGTTTTTTTATTATTATTTATTGGATATTCTACTGAAGTGCAAATACACTCTTTTGCAAAAAAATCGAAGCACCAAGGAGTTGTCTGATTGTGATGAAATTTCGTTGGTGAAGACATCATGAACAAACATGCAAATGATCAAATTTCTAAGGCCAATGAACATGAATTGTGGCCGTAGCCTGCATTTGTGCTGAGAAACTCGCAGAGTATAAAACTAGTAATAGAGGCAGATTCTTTTTCTTTTTCGCCATTGTAGTTCCCATGACAAAAAACGAATGGCCACATTGTCAGAATGCATGAAGCTGGTTGGTTATAACGAGCAATAGGTCGTCACCTGCAATGTACAGACACAGCTGTGCTCAAGTGTTGGCAGAAATAGTTGCTGTCAGGAACTTATCGACGAAATGAAAGCCACAAGATGCACAAATGTGAGGCAAGATCGGATGATTGTTCGACAGGCCCAAACTACTGCAAGGGTAACATTGTCTACTATTCGATGTACTACAGCCTCTTCCATACCCCACGTGGTACCTTCCACCATTTCACGGCGCTTGGCAGAGGCGAGGTTACACTCACAGCGGCCTTTAAGACATGCCTTTGGCCTCACAATATTGGCAGAATCGTCTGGGGGGTCTCAGCCAATCATCATGGTTGTCATCGGACTGTCTCTCATAATTTTCAACGATGAATCTCGCTTTACTTTTAAAGCAGACGACCATCTTTTCCATGTCTGAAGAGACCGGGGCGATAGGTCTCAATCTGCCTTTGTTTTACAAAGACATACAGCTATAACCCCTGGTGTGATGGTGAGGTGTGCTATTTCATACGACAGAAGGTCATCTCTAATCATCCTCCATACATCTTTAACAGCTCAACAATATGTTTATACCATTCAGCGGCCGATTCTATTACCCTTCTTGGCACGTTATCCTGGGACCAATTTCCAAGAAGATAATACCAGGCCCCATACCGCTCGCATATTTGTGGACTATCTTTGTGCCATTAATACTCTTAAATGGCCAGAAAGGTCACAAATCGAACATGTCTGGAACATGGAGCAGCGCTAGATTCTGGCATCCCAAAAAATGAATCTGGAGCTACAACTGGTGGATGCCTGGCAGAATGTATCGCAGGATGATATAAGAAACCTCTATCACTCTTTACCAAGGCCTATACAAGCATGTATCGCCGCCAGTTGCTGTTCCATCAACTATTGATTTGAACATTCTTGTAATAGCGAGCCATAGAGAACCCCAATGGCCTTGAATTTTTTTTTTATTATTTCTGTATAAGCTCTACCAGGGCTGGCTCCAGCAGTTTTGCCACCCCAGACAAAAATGGAAAATGCCGCCCCTCCTTTCTCTCTCTCTGTATATATATATATATATGTTAAGTATTGTAGTAACGTTGGCCGATGTTGGTTTGCTGTCATATCTGGTTTAGTGAAAACATCTTCAGAATAACTTTTCATCCTTTATTATGAAGCACACATCAATAGATTAAATCACAATTGCGGTACATTTTCACATTGAATAGAGAAACTTTCGACAATTACCAAGCAAAGCAGACAACGACAAGCAGCAGCGGCATGTTGGAGGACACAAAGACAAAGAGCTGCAGTTATTTACATTCTGACGTGGATGTTTACATGCTGACGGCAAGCAGACAAAGAGAGCGATTACATAAGATATTTGCTTTTATACCGGCAGTGGTTATTACGTAATAGTAATTCTGATTGGATAGAATGGGCGGGACAGGGATTTCGGACTAGCCGATTACGATTAAGATTACAGTGTTATTTTTTAAACCAAAGAATTAAAGTTTGTTTAAATAATAGTACAAAGGGTTAATAAAAAGGATACTAGAGGGAATTATTACATATCAGGATATATATTATAAACGTGAAAGTTTGTGACGATGTTTGGCAGTCTTTCACGCAAAAATTTGGATTTAATGAAACTTTACATTGTGTGTGTGTGGTATAGCTTATACATCAGAATAACACATAGGCTGTAATTTATAAAGATATTGTATGAAGTGTCCAAAGTATAACAATAATTGTCAAGTAAGTAGGAAAAAATTCTGCCATCTGTAAAAAAGCCAGCGACGGCAAATATCTTTTATGTGTGAAGCAAACCTTTGCATTTTATTTTGTCTACGCCAGGCGCCAGGAACTGTGAAAGTTTGAACAGGCAGAGTGTGAGGCTGATTACAATTTCAACATAAAATAAACACAACAAAAAGTAATATTAACGTATTACATTTCCAGATATAGATTATTGATACTATTTTAATTGAAAAAAGAACATTGTGTGTTTATTTGCTTATATATGATTTTAGAAAAGTTCGAGTATGTTACGTTCGCCAAATTTTAAATCTTAATATTTACGGACCACGCAATATTAATTAAAGTAAAAATTCTCTGAAATTCTAAAGACAAAACACAGACAATTATTCTATAAAAATCCTTGCAAAAACGAATACGTCTCGAATCAGTCGACCTGAGAAAGAATGCATTTTGAACCAAGATAGATTTACGCCGTTTTTCAGAAAAAGTTTTTGGTTGAATCCTAGGAGGACCCACTTTTGGTCGCCATATTTTGAGCGATAAAAGTTACAATATGGTAACCCTTCCATTTCATCAAAAAATTTGGATTTTCAAATCACCGAAAAAAATGGCAACCCTAAAAAAAGTGCAACATTTTTCGCCTTTTCCGAAAAAACGTCATTTTGACATTTGACTTCGCTGGAGAAGGTTTGCTCTCCACCGGTTGTTAAGAATGGCGTGTGAAAGGAAATTACTTGAAAGTGAGGCTACGATAGGTCTCTTTGTGCTCCTGGGCACATAGGGAAAGAAAGAGACGTTAGAATGGTGTATGAAAGCTAATTTAATTGCTTCTCGTTATGAATGTCCGAGGTGTAAAAAAAAAATATGCGTTTGCAAAAGCGAAAGGAACGGTTGACGGCTACGAATGGCGTTGCCGCAACCAGTCGAAAGATAATCGCCACGACGTCGTTCGGAGTGTGAGAAAGGGCACTTGGTTTTAGCGAAAGCAAACTTGCTATAACTATTATCTTGCGTTTGACGAGATATTGGTTTGGCAAGAGCATGAATGCGTTCGTGATGAATGACTTGAAAGTTAATAAGAATATGACAAAGTTAATAAGACATGTGGCGGCGATCTAACGATCACAAGTTGGTGAATGAGAATTTTCATAAATTCCTTGCATCCATCGCAAGGGTGTATCCACCAACAGATCATGACGAAATGCAAGCGTAAGGTAAGTGCTTTTTAACATTTTTTAAAATGATTGATTTCATGTATTTCTTCGATTTTATCTTTGCGAAACGCCCCTTTCGTCCTTTTTTAAAAATGTAAATCATGTTGTACACACTGGTTTTAGAATGCTTTTTTAAAATGAATTTCATTGCTTTCTCAGTTTTTTTCTTTATATAATGATTAATTTAATGTATTTATTCGATTTCATCCCCCGCTGACGCATGCGCTTCCCAAGAGTTTTTCGTCATTGACGCCTTTTTGAAAACCTTCAATTTGGCGCCATAAACAGCAGTGGGTCCTCCTAGGATTTTACCAAAGCTTTTCACTGTTTTTTAAATCGTGCTGTATAGTTTTCAGTTATGGCAATTTAAGGTCGCTTACACAGAATTCGAAGATTCGGTATACTTTTCGATTTACACAACGTGAGAAAAAACGATATTTGAATGGTTTGAATGACGTTAGTGAAATTATTTTGTAAGTTAAATATTAACAGAGAGGTCTTCACTCTCAATAAATGTCTTTTAAATTCAACGTAAGATCGATTCTCCCATTTGAATGCAAAGTTGTAATAATAGTTTCCATTAAGCAAGGCGATAATTTAAAATTTAAATACTATTTATAGTGGCTCAAAGAATATAGAAACAAATTTACAGTTCAAAAGATAATATCGAAATATAAAACAAACTTAGTTGAAAAAGGCCAAGTATAGGACACCCATTTCACTAA
Source organism: Trichonephila clavipes (assembly GCA_019973935.1). NCBI lineage: Eukaryota > Metazoa > Arthropoda > Arachnida > Araneae > Nephilidae > Trichonephila > Trichonephila clavipes. Next base: position 530,482 of record BMAU01005764.1, on the reverse strand, counting down.
ACTTGAAGAACGGTGGATAGTTAGGAATATTATAAACCTATAACAAAACTGCAGTAAAATTGATACTGGATATATATCGAAGGTTTTACAAGTCTGTCAATGCATAATTCTAAACCTTTCAAGAAAGTGTAATAATAAGTATTATAATAATTAGTAAAAAAGGTAGTTTTAATATTTTTAAAAAATAGAAGACAAAGTAACATTTTTATTCTCACAGTTAAAATATACTCAAATTTTAAATATTTAATAACTAATCAAATTCAGAGTTTTTATAACTTCTTCATTTATAAAAATAATTCCATGAAACTTTTTTTTCCGTGTATCGAACATTTCAAAAAATGCTCACAATTTTAATTCAACATTTAATATATACAGTTGTGAAATTTTGTAATTATAAAAATTTCTACTTTTCTCAACATGCAACTATTTTTAAAAAGGTACATTTTCGTTTCCGGGTCCTAAAAAAGTTGCAAAGTGAGTGAGTGAATATTAAAGTCCCACTGTTCACTTACTCGAGAGATATCATAGCGATAGGGGAAGGGCAATTTCCATCACAATGTGTTATGCATTAAAAAACGTTCAAGCAACGCCGGGGGGGAAATAAACCTGTCTGACAGAAAAGAAGCAAAAAATTTCGAAACAGGGAATTTTAAGTTATACACTCGGTAAAAGTCCGGGCTAAGCGGAGGAAGGGTGGGGGTGAAAGTCATTTTGAGAAAGAGTATTAGAAGTGCTGATTTTGTGAAGGAAAGGGAAAATTTATATAAAAATAGAGAAAGCCCGAGCAACGCCGGGCCATGCAGCTAGTATATATATTAGTTTAAGTTAAAAAATTTGAAATTAAGGATATAATTACTTGATATTATTTCAAATCAGTGAAATGAAAGAGAAGGAATCATCTACTTAAGCTGGCCAATTTCTTCGAAAAATAGTTCACTAATAGTTTGGATCACAAGCGTTTGTTCTAATTTATTGTTACTGCACTCAGGACTAAAAGAAAACATCTCCTGTGGCTCACTTATCTACCAGAACCCTTGTCCTCTTGGATAGATGAACCGGACATCGTATGGGGGAAAAGAATGTCCGTTGCGACCTTACTCTGGAGTGGGGAGAAAGTTACTAGTGAAAGATGTGTAAATATATCAAATTTCATGATTTAATACATAATCCCACCTCGAACCCTCTATGTTTCAACATAAAACAAAACTGTCATTAAACATACACAGCACAAAATAAAAAAATAAGATACATTAAATGAAATACCAAATTCACGCCTAATAATATTTCAGAAAATATATCAATTTTTTTTGTAACTGAAAACGAAATTTTTTTTCAAAATTGATTCAAATGCCGGCCCGGGAAGGGGTTCGCTTTGTTCGGCCCTAGAGCCGCCCCTGGTTGTACACATATTTAATTTCATTAAAAACAACCACTTCTTTCATGGTACTTCGATTTTTTTTGAAAAAGAGTGTGTATAGTTTTCATTTATGAGAGACTCTTTTTACTTTTGCATGATTTGTCTTCAATAAATTCTTTTTAATAATTTTTCAATCAATGAAATGGTCTAGAGCAGGGGTGGCAACCTTTTAGCTGTTGCATGCCAAACCAATCTACCAATAGGATTCAGCGTGCCACACTGTAGGATATGTTTGAAACAATATATAATTGTCTATTTCTTATTTTATTTCCCTTCATTACAGTTAAATAAGAAAATAAATAAAAATTTTAATTAGTGCTTGCTCCGCTCTACTTTCATATCGCAAAATCAGGGGTATAATTTGTGACTTTCAACTTGACACGATTCTGAGCATTCAGTTGTTAAACAATTTCTTTGTGAAATATAATATTTTTCACTTGAGGGGAGATATGTAGAACAAAAGGCGGAAAGAGCAGAATGCATGCAATTTTCTCTCTTCAAACAATTCAATCTCTCCAACAATGACATTTAATAATTTAGAAAATAGCTGTAAATTTATCTTTAGAGTTATCTTTCAGATTTTTTCGTATTTTCCGTAAATGTCAATAATTCTGAAGATGTTCGTTAAATAAGGTAAATTACAATTTTATCAAACTCCATCCATTCAAATTTGCATAGTAGGACATAATGCCCCTGAAAATTGTACCGTGTACCACATGTGGCACGCGTGTCATTGGTTGCCGATCCCCTGGTATAGAGAAGTGGTCTTCAAATTGTGTTCCACGAGTCACAATAAAAAATCAAAATGAAAATTGTAAGCGTATGCAAAATGGATCCATATTCTCTATGAAGTTTGTTTATCCAAAATGATCTAAAACTCATCGTAATAATTAAAATTCTATTTATACATAATTTTATATATTTTGTAATACTTTTTTAATTTTTATGATAATATAATAAAATAATATTGAAACATTTTTTATTTACATGTAATACCTATTACATTGTGAATATTCTATTGTTTACTATCCCGAGTTCTACGAAATAATTCTATAATCTTTAGCACATGTTTTGCAAAACTAGGTAGTTTTCTGATAGAAAATGCACCTTTTTTTTATTTGTAGAAAAAGACATCTGTAATGAAGGAGAGGTAGTAATTTATCTACATTGTTGGGGAAGTGGTCCCAATGTGTTTTTGTCTCAGGAAACCAGACGAGGATGTTGACACAACTCTTTTATTTTCACACTCGGTTGCTCGGGGAGTTTGTCGGAACACTTACGATGGTCACCGTTATTCCGCGCTCTCGCTCTCTCTCGTCTGATCTCTTACACACACTCTGAAAACTCTTAATTCGCGTTTCGCTTAATACACTTAATCACCGCCGCGCGGCGCCCACTGCGCATGCTCGAACATACCCCCGGCCCTGCAATATTAATATTCAACAATAGCACAATACAGTTTTACAATTCGCAACAAGTTTCACAAAAATTACACAATTTTGTTTTCAAAATTATTATATATATAAGGTACTATAAATTTTCAGTAAAAAAAAGTTAAAATTACAATAGCACTATTTAAAGATAAACACATAATTTCTTAAATGGAAATTGACCTTAACTATTTACATCTATAGGTAGAATACAGATCTTAGTTATGGGCCTCTTAAATTCTCCAATCTTTGTTTTAATTCTGACTGTTCTCACTTTACCATCAGAACCATGATAGACCTCAACGACAAGCCCTAAAAGCCAGTTGCAAACTGGTGTAAAATCCTCCTTTACAATTACCATTATACCACACATTACATTGTCCTTCTCGATCATCCACTTTCCTCTCTGTTGGAGAGTATTCAGATAATCGGTACTCCATTTTTTCCAAACTACCTGAATTACCTTTGTTGTTTTCTGCCAACGGCTTAATCTATTGTCACTAATATTAATTACTATGGGGGCTCAAGAATAGAATTAATTGATCTACCAATCAAGAAATGTGCAGGCGTTAATACTTCAAAGTTATCAAAATCATTGGATATTGGTGTGAGGGGTCTGGAATTTAAAATTCCTTCTACCTGGATAATCACTGTTTCAAACTCCTCGTAGGTGAGTCGGGATCTTCCCAGTGCTCGCTTGTGAGGTGATATTTCACTGACTTTATGCCCGCCTCCCAAAGACCTCCCATATGTGGGGCCCTTGGCGGAATAAAATTCCATTCAATACCTTCCTCAATGAAATATGCCGCCAGATTTTGATCTGGAAAGTTAAGGGTCTTATAAAATACCTTTAGTTGAAAATTCGCACCAACAAAATTTGTTGCATTATCCGTAAAAATTTTGGAACATTTTCCTCGCCTAGACATGAATCTCTTAAGGGGTGTTGGAAAGCTAAAATCTTATTTTTTTGACAATTAGAGATTTTTACATTTTCAAATTGTATAGATTTTAACCTTTCTAAAAATACCTTACTTTAACCTCTAGGGTATTTAGAAGCCCTTCAAACGTATTTTTAAATAATCGTTGAATTTGGGCCACGCCCATTTTAATGGCGAAAATTGTAAACAAATTACTTTGTTTTTGATTTAAAGTGTAACGACCGATATAAACCAAAACATGTATCTTTTGTTTTAAATTGAGCCTTTTATTTTTTTACTTCCTAGCCAATTAGAAGTTTCACTGTATACATTAAAATCAATTTATCTCAAAATGTAAATTTTAATGTGCGATGTACCTTTTCTGAGAAACTACTGTTCACAAGTATGTAAATTTCTTATGAATTATTTATAATGATGTCTAATATATACTAAAATGAGCTTTTTGTAAAAAACTCAAAATTTAATTTTTACAAATTTTTTAAGTAAAAAATGGGTCAAATTTCGCAATGTTTGATGAAATATTTCATAATTTATTAAAAAATTCAAAATTAGCTAAAAGCTCATTTTTGTATAATGAGAGAGGTGTACTTTAAAAGTATGAAAAATTTCAAGCATGTACATAAAACAGATTTTGAGAAAAGGTACATCGAAAACAGCCAATTTAACATTGTCAGTATAGAGGGAGAGAGAGGATTCCAACTCCTCTTAAGGGTCGCAATTATTGCATCCGAAGTCAAATCGGAAAGAATTTCTAGGTGAATGGCACGAGTCACAAAGCAAATGCAAACACAAACAAATTTTATTCAAAACGCCCTTTCTTTGGTGTTTGTAAGTTACAAAATATGGACCTCCCAAATCTAGTCCAGTTATACTGAATGGAGGGGCCATATTTACTCTTTCATATGGAAGATTGCCCATTATTTGAGATGAGGGAATTGGTTTACACTTGAAACACACCACACAAGTATGAACCGTTTTCCTAGCTAGGTTTCTACCTCCTAAAGCCCAAAATCTCAATCTTACTGCATTCAGCAGTCCTTGTGGACCAACGTGAAATAATTTCTTATGCAAAGTTATGAAATATATTTTACTCAATTTAGAATTTTTAGCCAGTATAGCTGGATGCTTTTGGCTGTAGTGTATGGAAGCTTTTTCCAGCCTTCCACCAACTCTCAGGATTCCTTTATCATCCTGGAATATATTCAAAGATTTAAGATTACCTGACGGGTCACTTAAGTTAATGCCACTCTCTCTGGTCCTGTTTAATAAAAAAGCCAGGTTTCTGCATCATTTACCTCACTTGTAGTTAAAGGTCCCCTCTTTTTCACCTCGGATCTGCAATTTTCAATAAATCTATAAATATAAGAAACAATATGTATTATTTTAAAATAATTATTAGAAAGGTCCATAAGATGGTTGAAAAAGTCAAAGTTCTTGGAACTCAGCAGTGAAGTCTCCAGAGTTCTCTCAGACACCCTTAGTTCGCAGTCAAAGTCGTCTCTCTGGGTTGGTTCTGAAATGACAGTGGTTGAATAAGCACTCTGTAGAAGAAGCTCAGGACCATGCCACCATAAAGAGTCATCACGAAGCTCCTCAGGAAGTAGTCCTCTAGATAACACATCTGCAGGATTCTGTTCTGATGCAATGTGATGCCACTGGTCACAGGAACTTAGTTGATGAATCTTAGTTACTCGATTAGCCACGAACGTCTTCAATTCTCTTGATTCTCGATGTATCCATGAAATCACAATAGTCGAATCCGACCAAAAATGCACAGCTGTAATTTGATGATTCAATGCCTCCTTCACCTTCTTCATCAATTTAGTGGCAAGAACTGCCCCACACAGTTCAAGTCTTGGAATGGGAATCTGCTTCAGGGGCGACACTCGGCTTTTACTCGTTACGAGACACACTTTGACTTCTCCAAGTGTCCGCAGATATAGATTTGAGATAAATGGATGAACCATACGCCTTTTCCGATGCTTCGCTAAATGCATGTAACTCAATGCTCTCCGCTCTGTGAATCACAATACATCTGTCAATAGAGATGTTATTCACGGCTTCCAAAGAGTCGATAAATCGACGCCACTCCTTTTCTTCTTTAAAAGGAAGTTCATCACGCCATCCCAATTCCAGCAACCACAATCTTTGCATAAATATCTTTGCCCAAGTTATGATCGGACCGAGGAGACCCAAAGGGTCAAAGATTCTTGCAATAGTAGACAAAACCATTCTTTTGGTGAACGAAGTTGGCCTTGGTTGCTCTATTCTGAAAAGAAAACAGCCTAACTTAAGATTCCAAATTATTCCTAGCGCTTTAGTTTCATCAGACTCCAAGAAAGCATACTCTTGTAGATTGGAAGTTATCTCGGGTAAATTTCCACACCACTTATGAAGATGCAACACTGCGATCTTGAACATTTCTATTAATTGATGCTGCAATTCGATTACCTCTTCTATACTCTCGGATCCCGATAGTATGTCATCCATGTAGCAGGAGCTGCTAAAGGAAAATTATTAGCTTCATCCATCGCTAACTGTTTCAAAGTTCTCGTAGCTAGATAAGGTGCGCTAACTGTGCCGTAGGTTACTGTAGTTAACTCGTACGTTTTTATTGGATCTCTTATGCCCTTCAACAGAATTCTTTGGAAAAAAAGTTTGCTCCGGATGTATGTTTATCATGCGAAACATTTTCTCTATATCCGTAGTAAAGGCATACTTGTGCTTTCGGAAGCGAACCATAATGGAAAAGAGGTCTTCTTGAACCAGTCCGCCATTAAATTGAATTGAATTTAGAGATTTCCCACTCGTTGAAGGACTTGATGCATTAAAAACAGTTCTCAGTTTAGTTGTAGACTTTTCGGGGCGATAAACACCATGGTGTGACATGTAAAATGAAACTCCAGATCCATCCACCTTGATTTCCCTCATGTGGCCCAAATCCTCATATTCCTGTAAAAATTTCTCATACAGGGACAAATATTCCTTATCTCTACTTAGTCGTTTCCACAAGGAGTTTAATCTCTGAATCGCAGTTTGTCTGGATTCACCAAGACATGAAGGATCTTCTTTTAATGGCATCGCCACCGTATATCTCCCCTGGTTATCTCTCGAATGAGTGTTTTTAAAATGGTTTTCGCAAATATCTAATTCACTGGTTTTAACAGAATCGATTTCTACATTTTCGATTTCCCAAAACTTCTTAATTGAATGCTCTAGATTATCCACAGCCCGAATAAACCCACAATGTTCTTTTCCCTTCGCGTCTGAAGAAGTAGATCCGGAAACGATAAATCCGAAAACAGTGTTTTGAAAAATTACATTTGAACCCTCCGTCTTGAACTGTCCAGGTAACATTAATTCATAAAACACTTCTGAACCCAATAGCATTTGCACGCGCTCTGGAATATTGAAATTTTTGTCAGCTAATTTAAGATTGGGAATATTATTCAGATTAAAATCAATTTTCGTTGTTGGAACAAGATCTTCCGTTATTGCTGGTACCAAAAAAAAGTCTAATGTTTCATTGTAACTCCCTTCTTTATTGCTAATAGATACTGAAACACGCGAGTCTATTGGAATTACTGTTTTGTTTAGTCCCGAAACCGAAACATTAGTTTTGTATTTTTTCAATCCAATTAAATCGCATAAGCTCCTCGTTAAAAAGTTCGAAGTACTTCCACTGTCTAGAATTGCTTTGACTGGGAATAAACCACTTTCACATTTTATATAACAAATTGCTGAGCTTAACAAAACATTTTTTTTTCTGTTTATACTCGTTGCGGTTAATAAGTTATGCATTTCTACTCGCGACTCGAAGACTGGCGCTGATGTTTTAAGAGGTTCAAAGGTGGAATTCGTTACTTCCTGGTTTTGGCCTGTATAATGTATCGTTTTATGATGTCTCTTTTGACACTCAGAGCAAACAAATCTCGATTTAGTCTTTCGCTCTATGAGATGTAGAAAGGCAATTAAAGCAAAGGTTATTAGTTTTAATCAGATCAATTCTCTTATTTATGGGAAGTTTTAAATACACTGCACACTTATATAATGGATGCGATTCAGCGCAATAAATACATTTAGAATCTTTAATCTCACTCAAAAATACCCTTGATGCGTTTTTCACTGGATTATTTCTAGTAAGAACATTCGGCAAAGTTTTTAAGCTCTTTCCCCGAGAAGTATTATACAAGTCTATCTCTTTGGCAAGCTCTAGTGGGCGAAACCAATCATTTCCTGCTCGAACGGAAATGTGTGACGCTACCTCTTTTTCAAGCGAACTGAAAATTTTGTCGGACACAATATGATCGTTTAAGTTGTCAAAATCAGAGCCCTTCCTTAATTTTAAGTAATACTGCCAATTTGTAATTAAGTGAGAAGTATATTGAATAAATGTTTCATTTGGATGACGCGTAGCTTTTTTAAATTGTTCAAGGAATTGATTTGCACTTGGCTCATATTCTCTTAGTATTATTGATTTTAGTTGTTCATAATTGTTAAGCTCGTCATCTTTAACATATGTTAACACATTTGAAGCTTTTTCTCCCAACAAATTTAATAAAATCTCCGACTTGAATTTCTCGGGCACATTTTTTGATACAAAGGCTCTTTCTAACGAAGCGAAAAAGAATGCCCAACCTTCAGGTCTATTAGGCACCTTCACCGTTAGGATTCGAACACTTTTCACTACCGCATCCAGCGAGATACAACCCTCACCTGTTCTCTCATTATCTGAATTAAGTCTAACATTTAAACGTGCTAGTTCAAGCTCAAGCTCTTTTTCTCGTAACCTATTTTCCGCTTCTTTCTTACGGTCTTTCTCTACTCGCTTATGGTCCTCGATCGTATGTTGAATTAATTCTTTAACAAATTCAACATCCTCTCTTTAAAATATTTATTTTCTTTAATAATTTCAGTTAACTCAACGATAGTTACTTTTTCAGCAACACAGTCTCACCAAGTTCAAGAGCTACGATCCGAAGATCTTCCTTACGGCAGTTCTTAAAAATTTTTCTAAAATTAATTTAGTCCTCAATTTATAATAATAAAAGCACAAAAAAGACCACTACTCACGTCACCTTGAATAGCTCACTTCTCCGGCTCGGCTGGACGGACCATATTGGGAAATGGTCCCAATGTGTTTTTGTCTCAGGAAACCAGACGAGGATGTTGACACAACTCTTTTATTTTCACACTCGGTTGCTCGGGGAGTATGTCGGGGAACACTTACGATGGTCACCGTTATTCCACGCTCTCGCTCTCTCTCGTCTGATCTCCCACACACACTCTGAAAACTCTTAATTCGCGTTTCGCTTAATACACTTAATCACCGCCGCGCGGCGCCCACTGCGCATGCTCGAGCATACATGACATACCAACAGATTTGATGTTAAAATCTAAATTTCAGCAAGAGCAGCTTCTAGATTTTAGGTTGCAAAATACACAGGATTTCTCACTCTGCTATAAACATTTTAATGCCGTTCAGAACAATTTTATTTAAGTGACAAATATTTCTCAGCGTAAGTGGCTACAAAAGCAAAATATAAAAAATAAAATGCAGAATATGTGAAATGTGGCTGTAGATAAATTCAATAGACAGTTTAACGGTTTGTGTAAAAAAAAATGCAAGCACATAACTCAGTTACTAAATATAATGCACGGATAGGTGATACATATGTGAGTAAATTATATTAAAATAACATTAAATTTTTTTAATAACAAATTACTGTACTTTTTTAAAGATGAAGTACCCATAACATGTTGATCTATTTAAAATATTATTTTAATATATATTTTTCTCTAAGTGTATGTGTGTGGAATGGTATTCCCCGAAAACACCTTTGAGTTCTAAGGGTTCCGTGAGTCGAAAAAGTTTGAAGACCACTGGTCTAGAGCAATAGAATAAACACTGAAAAAGGAATTTCTTCATTACACGTACATTTAATTTTCATTTGATGGTCTTTTTGTTTAATATTGGGGATCACATTTATTTTTGGACTTTTATTATTTTTTTTATAATTTAAAACAGATTAATATTTTTTTCATACTATTATTAAAATTAGTCTTGAAGGTAATTTTGAAATTGTGAGGGAAAATTCACATAATCAATTCTGAAAAAGGGCCTTTTAAAATGTGCGAGAAAGAAATATATATTTAAACTAGCTGGATGGCCCGGCGTTGCACGGACTTCTTCAAGTGTACAGCTTTATGCCTTTGAAGATTCCCCTTCCCTTTTCAGCGTCAGCACTTCTTGGTGTATGTGTGTGATTTCTATATTAATGTCATTAAAATTCTCTTTTTCGAAGTTTCTTCCACGCCTTTTTTCTCGCCACTTAGCCCAGCGTTGCATGGGCTTTTTCCGTGGGTACAACTTTACCCCCATGGAAATGTTCCCCTTTTTCTCTGGACGCCATAACTTCTGTGTGTCTGAGCGATGTGAGTGATTTCTACGTTTATGTCATTTAAATCCCCTTTTCAGAAATTCCTTCATCTTCTCCTTGTCAGACAGGTTTCTTTTCCCTCCGCTCTGCTCATTGTTGTATGGCTTTTACCGTATAAAACCCCCTTTCCCCCCAAGGAATAAGATCTTTTCTTTTCAAATTTCTATTTTTGATTAAAAATTTACAAAGCCAATCCAGTTTTGCTCTTAAGAAAACACACAATATACGAATTTATTATTAAATAAATAATTTATTAATAAATAATAAAACACAAAATATAACTCTTATTCTTAAAAAATATTAATTTATATCATTTTTCGTTAAATAATGAATCAAAAAATGACTAACATGGAAAACATGGTTCGTAACATGGAAAATTCGTTAAATAGAGGTTCATCTCTTTCAATACAATTTATAAACTACATAAAACAAATTATAAATTCATAACCACTGTATATTTTAAAAAAAGTTATTATTCACACCTTTTTGTAAATTAATATCTATTTATTTTATATATCTTACCCATCAAAAAGGAAAGAAAAACTGCTAAGAAAAAAAAACTGATGTGCATGAATAGTGTTTTCACCATTAAGAAAATAATTCTATATTAAAATTAATGAATTTTAAAGACATTTTCTAATTTAAAGCATACAAGTAATTTTAAATATACATTATTTTATAACCAGTAATTTTTTTAAGAATGCACTGCCTTATGCGTCACTAAATTTAATTACTGATAAAACCTGTTAATTTTATTTGAGCTTTTTATTTGACAAATTAGGGCACTTTTATTGTTCTACGTGAGATAAACACCTGGTAAAACTAGTTCAAGGCCATTGATCACCATAAAATGTATTAAAAGAGATAATAACTTAAAATGTCCAGAAATACACTCATGGACAATAAAAAAAAATGGTGCATCAAGGAGTCATCAAAATTAAACGAAATTTTACATACGTAATGACTACTTTGATATAAGTAAATGATTAGAAAAACAAAGAAAAAGAATTATTTATTTCAGAGAAAAAAGGTAAAAGAACGGAGGATTTAATACCCTGTTGAACCCCCTCTAGCGCGATGCGATACGATCAGGCATGAATGCATACAAGTTCTGTATGATATCATGAGACATTTCGTTCCATATTTGCTGTAACTTTGCCTCCAGTTCGTTCAAACTCATGGGATGCCCAAATGACCATCCCAAATGATACCAGATATGCTCGATTGGAGATAAATCTGGGGATCCGGCAGGCCAAGAAAGGGTAGAAACAGTGTGGAGACAGTCTTATGACAGCCTTGAGTGAGTGAGTGAGTGAAGATTAACGTCGCACTGTTCAGCTACACGAGGGCTTTTGGCGACGGACCACGTAATTTTGAACCATGGTCAAGTGACGTGGACGACACCTGAGCTGGCACCCCCCTCTCCTAACTACCACACCACACCAACGGGAGGACGTTTCAGCTCTCGACAGATTTAGCGTGCATCGCTGCCCTACACGGCGGGTCTTTAGTGGTACTGGGCTCGAACTCGTGACAAAGCCAGCCACGATCCGATGCCTATACCACTCGGCTACCGCGGCCACATGACAGCCTTGAAGTGTGAGGCCGAGCATTGTCTTGTTGAAAAATGGCTCCTGGGAGCCGTTGCATGAGTGGCAACACATGTGTTTGCAGGATGTCATGGACATACTGCTGGGCTGTCATAGTGCCGCAGATCAATACTAGAGGGGACTGTGTATTGTAGGCAATGGCACCCCATACCATCACACCAGCTGTGGGAGTGGTGTGTCGCTGTAAGGCAAAGGCAGGATTGAGGCTTTCACCACGGGGTCTCCACATACGAATACGATTGTAATCACTGTTGGGATTGAATCTGGATTCGTTGCTAAAGACGACCTGGTTCCATTCCGCTGCAGTCCTGTTTCCTCGTGCGTGGCTCCACTCAAACGGAGGCGTCGATGGGAGGGCGTCAAGGGCAGCACACGTAATAGGTGCCACTATCCCAAATGTCTTTCAGCCAGGCGCCTTCGTATGGTTAGGGAAGACACAGGGGCCACTAGTGAAGGTGCTGCCTGTGCCTGGATGGCGGCTGGTGAAGCAGTTGGATATACTGGTGCATTTCTTCCGATGTCGTGGTCTTCTCGACGACTGGTCTGTAGAGAGCGTCCTGAGCCTGGTCTTCATGTAAATGACATCTCTCGGATCCACTGGTCCCAACACCTCCTCACAACGCAATCAGAGAGGCCTAATTGACGAGCTACTCCCCTAACTGATTACCCAGCTTCCATCATGCTGATGATTCTCTCCCTCTAAAACTGCGACAGCTGCTCATATTGTCTTCGAAAACGGCGTAGTGGCATGTCTACCTCGGCTCTTCCTTTGTAAACGATTCGGCCTACTCAAACAAGCTTTGGTTTTACTTATTTTATACTCCACAGAGAACGACATTAAACGCCCTTTACCAGCTATATGTAATGCGCAATCACGCTGCATTTCTAATCATTTGCATATCTCCCCGACATGTACCTTCATGCCAAGTTTCGTTACGATCCCGAAATTATTTCTTAGCGCGCTAATTTTTTTGTCCACACACACACACACATACACACACACATGCACACACACATCACACACACACACATGAGTGTTCTTCAAAAATAATGAGAAAAAAAAGTTAGTTATATAGAAAATGTACTTCGCTATTGGGAGGTTATTTTACGAAGTAAATCGTGAAATGTTCTTGGTTCCATTTAAAAGCTCCTTATACAGAAAAAATCGTAATATGGAGGTTTGACTGTATATATATATCCATTGTATTACATTAAAAGCTGGACAATATTTATAATTTTTTAATGTATTTATATATAGTTACAAAGAAGATAATTCTGAAAAATATTTTCCTTGAACAGCTGAGGATTACCAATGGGAAATACAAAAAATTAATCCAGTAGAATCTAAATATATATTTCTTCAAAAAATAATAATTTTCTTTTTAAGGTCTAGTCTTAAAGATGAGCTTTATTGAAAAAAAAAATATACAAATAACTTTTAATCTCCTACGACATGCTTCCCTTCCCTCTCAATACTCGTAAATCGCTGCATACGACTTTTCCACCGTTAAAGCAGTTCTGCAGCAGTTACATGTCACCTTCTTCAGTAAGTCTGCCGCTTTTGCCTTCACCTCTTCTACAAACAGAATATGAATTTCCTTCAATACATTTTTCATTTTTAGAAGCAGGCAGAAGTCGAATGGTGCGAGATCTGGTTGTTGTTGTTGTTTTCTGATGCCACCTGTCTGACGTAGTCAGATCGAGGCCTACGAAATTCATCGTGGCATGGGCAAGAGGTACGCCTGTCGTTGGCCTGAGCACCATACAGGTGACAGTACGATTTTAGCTCGGGCGAGATCTGGTGAATACGATGGATGATAGAGCACATCAATGTGTTTGTCCGCCAAGAACTGTTTCACAGAAAGCGCATTGTTCGTCAGAGCGTTGTCTCGGTGCAAAATCCACGTGTTGTTGCTTCCTCACTCTTTCTCTAAGCTTTCTCAGGGCCTAAATCTAGTACTTCTGGTTTATCGTTTGGCCTTGGAGTACCTATTCAATTATGATGATATCATTAACCCAGTGCTTCTCAAACTGTGGGGCGTGCCCCCTAGGGGGGAGTGATAACCCTACCAGGGGGGCGAGCATACTAAAAAGTCGAAAACAAAAGATTATTTAAACAAATTATTAACTTACTGAAAGTAAATCAATAAATACATTCTGACATAATAAAAAATAAAATACTCGTTAACATTATAATACATTTATAAATGTATCAGTACTTCACAAACTATTTTGTAATTAATTTAACAATGCTAAGTTAAGGACAGGTTATAACCCCCATGGGCTTCTGATATATAAAATCAAACACACAAATTAACACTTATCTCGATAATTTGTGCGATTTATAACTAATCCCTTAAATGCCGATTCAAATTTACGCGATTCATTTCCCAATGCCACCGTTAAGCACATAGGTAAGCGTATATGGTGTATTGAGAGGGAGTGGGGTTGTAGAAAAGGAATAAATAATCAAATCCTCTGAAATAAGTAAATCCTTCGCAAACACTGTCAAGGGCCTTTTATTGGTTTCCAAAGCCTTCGGAATGATTTTATGGATAGCAGTTCACAGAAAAGATAATACTTCGGAAAGACGTATATATACGTCGGGTGCAATTAACCCACTGTCTGAGCGAGACGTTTATATACGTCGGAGGACTTAAGAGGTTAAAGTCGTATTGTAGTTTTAGCGTCAAAGTATAGTATTGTTGAATTGAATACATCATTATTGTAGGGAGGGGGGCGATGATTGAATGATTGAATAGTGGGTCGCAAACATTGAAAGCTGCATTAACCCATTTTATCCCACTGTCCTATTTAGAGGACAGCTGATAAATATTATGTTGAAATCATTATATTTATGTTGCAAATAATTTGTCAATTGGAATATGTAGGGATATGTATTAGCTTCTTCTGACGTGAGTTATGTGTTTCTCCCTCACCCCCTCCCTCTGGAAATTTTGCATATTCCTCACATTAGTGGTCATAATTTGTATAATCTCTTTGCGGTTGCAGAATTCTTTTTCAGTTTACTTTGGACACTTGGTGGGGTATTTTTTATGTGTGTGTGTGTGTGTGATAGCACTTCTTCGTTATCATACTGGTAGTTAATTATAGAGCTATATATAATATATATACAGGGTGTTTCAGCTAAGATGTTACAAACTTCTAGGAGAGGTAGGGGACAACAAGACGACTCGAAGTATATAGGCAATGCTGGGTCGGAAATGCTTTCCCTAAGGCTCCACGCGCCGACAAAATTTAGGGTGCAAAACTTCAACTGGTCTTAAAAACGAGGGAAATTGTCGAAACGCTTTGGGTTTTGGTCAAAATTATTGTTATTATTTATTATTTCATTAAAAAAATTCTGAGCAATATTGCTGCTAAAACATCGCTAGAGGGCGCCTTAGACTTTGGAACGCTAGGGAAAAAAATTTTCAATATTTTTTTAAGTTTTTTGATAGCTTTCATAAGTTGAAACTTTAACTTGAATTTTGATACCAGATTTGGTATCCTCCGGGGAAAATTGATGTAAAAAATCGAACATTGTTCAGGGCACTTAAAGCACAAACGGTGCTAAAAAACGAGCAAAATGTTGGATTTCGGTGCGGTTTGCGCGAAAAGCATTCCGTTACTGACTAATTTGTTCAAAATGAATTTTGACTTGGTAGCCATTAATCAAAACCAGAGGGCGCTTTCAGACATTGCAACTTGGAAACTCATTTGGATAATTTTGTGGTTGGGTGTAAGCCGAATAATTACTAGCAATTTTTCCTCCTAAATGAGATTCGTGTGTTGCAAAAAAAAAGTAATTTTATAGCAAAAAATTTTAGTAAAAGAGGGTAAAAAACACAAGTACCAAATCACAAGAAGTAAAACACAAGGAAAGACTCAAAATAGGAGGAAAAAGCTGTTTACTAACTGCTATGCATAATCATAAAAGAAAAAGTAAAGAAAAGAAGGAAAAACTGCTGTCAAATGAGGTGTTCGAACTGACGCCCGCCGCATGTGATGCAGGCTTCACATCTTCGCTTCATGGAGCGTCGAACATTCGATAACATTTCTGGAGTGTTTCGTATTTCCCAGGCTGCTGCACTGATGCGTGCTACAAGTTCCTCGGCGCTGTTTACGGGTGTTTCGAACACCAAGGATTTCATTTGCCCCCAGAAGAATTAATCCAGACAGGAATGGTCTGGCGATCGGGGAGGCCAATGCACTGGACCTCCACGGCCAATCTATCGTTCACCACATGTTGCATCCAAGTGATTCCGAACAGAAATACTGAAATGTGCGGGGGCTCCATCTTGCTGGAACCACATGGAAGTACGAGTCGCAGCGGTAACGTGTGCGCTGTCCAATAACTCTGGCAAAACTTGTTCCAAGAATATCAGGTAGCGTGGACCAGTCAGGCGATCAGGCAGAATGTAGGGTCCTATTAGATGATCCCCTAGAATGCCCGCCCATACGTTAACCAGGAAACGATCCTGTGCAGCCCGAGTACGTGTTACATGTGGGATCGCTGCTGCCCACGAGTGGCTGTTATGGGTGTTGAAAATACCCTCTCTCGAAAAAGACGCCTCATCTGTGAACACGGAGGCTGCAAAAAAGGGATTTGCAATTCGTTGCTGCAAGTACCACTGTTAAAAGGCCTGACGAGGTGCAAAGTCACATTCTTTTAGTGACTGGACGCGCTGGTAGTGAAATGGATGCAGGGCACTATCATCGAGAATCCTCCAAACGCTACTGTATGAAATCCCGATTTCATTAGCGATACCTCGTGTACTTAAACTGGGAGTGGTCTCTACCATATCTAGTACAATTTCCTCATTCAATTCGGTACGTGCCGTCCGATCTCGATTACGTGCTGCCTTCTGGAATGAACCGGTTTCACATAATTGCTGGTGTAGGCGAGCAAACATGGTATGAGCAGGAGTCCGCCTGACAGGATGCCTTTCGGCGTACAACCTCTGAGCGGCTCGACCATTGCAATCTGTGGCCCCGTACGCCAGAATCATATCTACTTTCTCTGCGTTCCTGTACTCTGCCATCGTACAGCCAGTCTGTGTGCGATGGAAATAAAGCTTCCTTCTTATCGCTCTGTCCCTCTGGCGGCTAATTCACCTCTCGACGGTGAAATTTGCATATTCTGCCTTTAACACTCTCTCGCTAAAATTTTCGCCGAGAACCCTGCTCGCTTTATTCACTGCCACGACACTTGCAATTCCTGGGCTACGTATCAGGCTTTCGATGGTCTTACTGCTTCAGGAAGGCATTTCCGGACCACCTTTCTTATGTTATTCCGAGTCGTCTAGGTGTACTCTACCTCGTTGGTGGAAGAGTACACCTAGATAACTCGGAATCACATAGGAAAGGTCGGTCGGAAATGCCTTTTTACTTGTCTGAAGCACCTCTGGTTTTAAATTTGACAACAATGTCAAAATTTGTTTTGAACAAATTAGTCAGCAAGGGAATGCTTTTCGCGCAAACCGCACCGAAATCCAACATTTTGCACCGTTTGTGCTTTAAGTGCCCTGAACAATGTTCGATTTTTTACATCAATTTTCCCCGGAGGATACCAAATCTGGTATCAAAATTCAAGTTAAAGTTTCAACTTATGAAAGCCATCAAAAAACTTAAAAAAATATTGAAATTTTTTTTCCCTAGCGTTCCAAAGTCTAAGGCGCCCTCTAGTGATGTTTTAGCAGCAATATTGCTCAGAATTTTTTTAATGAAATAATAAATAATAACAATAATTTTGACCAAAACCCAAAGCGTTTCGACAATTTCCCCCGTTTTTAAGACCAGTTGAAGTTTTGCACCCTAAATTTTGTCGGCGCGTGGAGCCTTAGGAAAGCATTTCCGACCCAGCATTGCCTATATACTTCGAGTCGTCTTGTTGTCCCCTACCTCTCCTAGAAGTTTGTAACATCTTAGCTGAAACACCCTGTATATATATATATATATATATATATATATATATATATATATATATATATATATATATATATATATATATATATATATATATTGTTCTTAGGTAATTTTTAGCGCATTATTTTTAACTGTCCTCTAGATAGGACAGTGGGACGATACGTATGCAATTGACGCATTCTTTCTATCTTTATAACTAAGAGTAAAAAAAAAATACTAATTTCCCTTCTAGTGTTTTACCCCTATTGAGTTATGTCAATGCAAAGGTTTCTGAAGTTAGAAGAAGCATTAGAATTATTAAATACTTTAAATTCAGATGAGATCTACGTTGAAATTGCTGTGTTACACCACCAGATGCCAGTGAACTAACTGACGGAGATGAAGGGGATGAGAATGAAGTAAATACTGATGAGATTACTGAAAACGATGTTCCTGGGTCTCTGGAGGTTAGAACTTGAGATAGAGTTTTATAGCATGAACAGAGCTTTAGTATTTTGATAACAAGGAACAGAAAAAAGGTAAAAGACATAAGTTATCTTGGATAAAGGCTAAATCACCGCAATAAACAATTTTGCAATATGAATTTTGCTTTTAACTGTGTGTGTGTGGTTATCATTCAAATTCCTGTGAACGTGATTACTGGTCAGATGCTGAAGAGCTTGGCATTACTCTGGTAAAAAAATGGCATGACACGAAATCTTTTGCAAAAGTCGTAATCTTATTTACACTTTGTGGTCAATAGAACTCTGCTAGTCAGCATGCCCAGGATCGATCCTTCAAAGTAAAACCTTTGTTTGCCATACTTAATGATCATTTTATGAAATTTGGAAACAAGTATGAGGACAAAAATATAAAGTTAACGTGAAGAAGCGAATTTGATAAATTTTTGCAACAAATATATTGGTGATGTGGATCACCACGACTTGTTGGCTGGACTTTATTCGATTAAGGTATCCGACTACGTTCGGAACCGTGATTTAAAAAAGTGCATAAATTGATAATTTTCATTATATTTAGTGTCACTTAGATTGAAATACATATATAAAATTGTTTTAAGGACATTTTGACAACAAAAAAAAAATGATTTAAATACAATATTTTGGCAAAAATTAACTTAGAATAACCTTCTTTCAAAATGTTTTCCTTTTGTGAAAAATGCTTCTATTATAATAATATTTTGCCTGTATACAGCTCAGACCTCTGTACAGAGACTCAACTATGATTTTTGAAAAATTCACATTATTTTCAGAGTTACAGGCAATTGAAATAATTATCGGCGTTTTTTTCTTAAAATCCCCTCCCCCCCCCCGTTGTCGTAAAACATGGATATATTTATATATTTATATATATATTTCAAAAATTCTAGTTGAGCTTCTGCATAGAGGTCTGAGTTATATACAGGCAAAATATTATTATAATAGAAGCATTTTTCACAAAAGGAGAATATTTTGAAAATTGGTCATTCTATGTTCTTTTGTCAAAATATTGTACTTAAATAATTTTTTATTGTAATATTATCCTTAAAACAATTTTATGAACGTTTTCTAATCTAAGTGACACTAAATATCATAAATATTATCCATTTGTACGCTTTTGCAAAATCATGTTTCCGAACGTACTCGGATACCTAAAAATTCGTGGGAACAAAGTGGTACTCGCCCCTTTTTATACGTTCACTGGATGTGACTATTGTAAATGCCTGCACAATGTACAAAACTCTTAACAAAGAGGAAGTCCTAACTTGAAGGAGTTCCGAAGAACTATAACAATAGTTTATCTAAAAGAACTATAATAAAAAAGAAGAGGTAGAGTAGGATCTTATCTGTACCTTCTAGTGCAAAATAAGACATCTATAAAGACAGTAATGGTAATTTTTTACTTAAGCGCGAAGATAGTCTTTGTCTAATAAGAGAGAGCTGCTAAGGGAAACCAAAAACATACTGTTGCAAATGTGGCAAAACACTTTTTCAGGCTTGCTTTCAAACTTTCTACCAAGATTAGAGTGAAATTCAACTGAAAAGTGAACTATCTTGTAAAAAAGAAAGTATTATTTCAATAAAGTAAAGGTAGTAGTACTCGGAAATCGCTTTTCATAATCGAAGAACACACTAAAACATGTAAGTGTAAATTTGATTCTCTTTATCCTAGTGTTCTATTTAGAGGACGGGTCAGATTTCTTAGATAGAAAATTTAAAAAAATCTCAAATTTTGTTGTATTTAGTATAGGTTTAATTAACAGAAAATATGATTCTTCTCAAATTTGAACAAAATAAATAAATTAATATCAAACAAACACGATGTCCATGATCGTCAGATTGAACTTGCTCATTCCAGGTTTTTTTTAACTTAGCATTGTGGGGATCTTCCAGTGCATGGATTGTCGTTTAGTTTCAGGATCTTACTGAAAATTTTACGATTCGTCACATGTGATGACTTTTTCAATCACTCCAGGATCTTCTGCGAAGCGTTTCAATATATTAGAGCAAATAAATGATTTACCAGTTCATGTCAGATTTTTTGGTACCAGTTTTGCACAAACTTTCTTCATATACAGATCTTCGGTCTTTTTTTTTCTTACTGCCTCTCTATCAATGTTCGTAATACCTGACACCATTAGAATACTCCAACGCCGGCTCTTATGCAAGATTTCATAAATTTGTACAATGTTTTCATCAGCTCTTGATGTCACAGGTTGATCACAACATTCATCCTCTTCAGCAACCTCCCGACCTTCTGAAAATCATTCGTGTCTTAAAAAATTTAAATACATGACATGTAATTATCTCAAAACACCTCCTTTAACAATAGAAAACATTCAGTTGGAGTTTTTTTTTAATTTCACGTGGAATTTCATATTTATGCGCTGCTCGCCAAGCTTGTGTCGCGGCACATCGACACAATAACGTCTTACTCAAACTAGGATGGAAAAGAAAACTGAACTAGATAGCGGGACAAAAGAACGTGCCACATTCTCCGGAAGGATCAAAGTCAACTACATTCCATTTCCCCTCCTCCTCCACACCAAGATAAACGGTTAGGGCATGCGCAGTTCGAGGATTTAATTGTCATCCCAAAAATTAAAAAAATGCTTTAAACTCTTTCAGGTGAAAAAAATCATGTAAGAAAGCATATTGTTACGTAGATCGGTGTTCGAGGATTTTATGGTATCAGTCTTAAAAGAGCAAAACAGTTCTTCCGGAGCAATAAAAATGTAGTGTAATGTAACGTCATGACCCCGTTACTTTACTTCGCAACATGGTCGTGTTAGGGATCACACAGCTAATTGTCACAAAGACATTTATTCCAGATTAGGTAAATTAAAAGAATATTCATTATTAAATTATAAAGTTTACAGTTTTTTTGCGGTAGAAAAGTTCTAGTTCAATTTCAGTTCATGTATGCCAGCCTTTGCGCCGCTGACTCCGGCACTCCGTCTTTCACCATTAGGAAAAGTTCATCTCCCTAGGTAATTGAGGCGTGGCTGCCCCCACAAACTTTACCGAGAGTCTTTGAAGAGCACAAAACTTCAGAGCGGAATCATTTGGTAAAAGGCAAGAGATCCAGCCCTCTCAACTTCAGATCCAACTACTTGAGTGGATCACTCTCACGCCTCCAATTACCTCTCATTGGCGCGTGTAACCTATTTGCACCTGGCTCTCCTCACTGTAATCCTACTCCATTGGTGCATGGGGACATTAAGCCGGCACGTCTTATCTCCACGACGAAACGGCCTCGTGTTCACCATTTGGAGACTGTAACTTGTCTTGTCACAATTACTCTGAGAGTCTGTCTTTGTCTCGACCGGTTGACTCTACTATTCATGTTGTTTGTGGCCTAGATGTGCAAGGGGAAATCAACACAAAAGAGGCTGTTCCCTGAAGCTTCCTCCCTATAGAGCGTTGTGACTAACGATCACCTGTATGTCGACGAAAGAAAAGGTGCGGCGACATCAAAAACCTTTTTCGAATTAGTTCACAAAAGGAATGCGCTAGGTATAAGGAAAGAGTAACTGGTCATTTTTTTTGGAGATACAATGTCCCATCTGGACAACTCGATCATCCATACGTCAATCTTGAAAAGTATAGATGGGGTGGGTTCTGCTAATGAGAAGACGTCACAGTAGAACCCCCCTAGAAATACAGAATACAGCAGCAAAATTCCCAAAATAAATCCCAGATGGCCTTCACATCTCTTACAGCACTCAGATACAACTAACAGTGTCTAAAAATACAAATACGTAATGATTAATATTATTCGCAAGCACTCGTTCGATCGTAGACACTAATTGTTAGTCTATTCTTCAACAGTCAAAACAATACTGACTGAGTTTTGGCAAGTGATTCCTATTTATAGGCTGAACGGATATTTCGAGAAAGACCCGCTTACGTCATAGATCCCGAAACAAGTAGATTTCTCCAGTAATTTCCAAAATCATCCATATGGTCCCCAGCTCGCCAACATGGTCGCCAGAAATGATGCCGACTTGGCTCTATCGAAGCCAATTCGCCTAATTTCCATTAAATCGCTATTATAATGTAAGGAATGGCGTTGCTTACGAATATTGTAATTTTAACATAAAATAAATACAACAGAAAGTAATATTAACGTGTTACACATTCAGATATGAATTATTTACACTATTTTAATCATTCATTGCACAAAATTCGTAACAAAATATAATATCTCTGTGAATATTTGGTAGCAAATTTTAACCATGTTTTTTTATATAAATATATTATTCCTTAATTTTTTAAGAAATATTTCAATGTACTACCATGTTTTTCGTGTTCAATTTTTTAAAATTTTCCAAGTTAAAATAAAAGTATTATGTAAGATGAAGAATAATGTTTTATGTAATTGGTAAATTTATTACGCTTTGCAAGAGAAAAACTCGTCTTGAGTATGCAGAAGCTTCAGGTCATAAAAGGCTCGAGAAAATGTTTCACCGATACCGAATATGTGCACAATGGAATAAATTTCTGAACTCACGAAAAACATGGATTTAGAAATTCGAAATAAGGCTTGACGTTTAAAAAAAATGTCAACACTCAACAATTCATCTAACTTTAAAAATTTTTTATTAATGTGATCTGGATTCCGAATAAAATTAAGCTAAAAAAAGCTCTAAGTGCTTATATTCATTTCTTAGGAATTTTCGACAACCTACTGAGGAGTTTTTTTAAAAGAAAAAAAAAATGCGCCAAAATGCACACTACCGAAAGAATCTAAAATGCTAGCACTGAATTTTAGATTTTTACTAACACTGTTTAAAAAGAGAGATCGACCAGGTGGCATAAGCAGCAACAACAAAAAGAGACGGTGAGATTAGTAGAGCATAGGTTCATATCCTGGTTCCATCAAAGAATGTTGTGTAGATTGGCTATAGGTTAGATTCAACAAAGTTTAAACAAACATTTCTCATCGTCATCGTTCTCGTACCTATACCACCAAATAGCATCGAGTATTGACTGACAGCAGCAGCTACATCATACAAGTTGTGGCGCCTGTTGTTTTACCTTGTT
This sequence comes from Trichonephila clavipes, assembly GCA_019973935.1. Classification (NCBI taxonomy): domain Eukaryota; kingdom Metazoa; phylum Arthropoda; class Arachnida; order Araneae; family Nephilidae; genus Trichonephila; species Trichonephila clavipes. The sequence continues at coordinate 507,197 of BMAU01005764.1, read as the reverse complement.
GCAAGGCGCTCCCAATACGGTATATCAGCATGCGTATCGCACAATGAACTCTTAACAGCCTGTCTATATTTGACATCTTTCCCTGGCCGGCAAATTCTGTAGATTTGAATCCCATCAAACACCTGTGAGATCTCATTGGAAGTGACGAGAACCGAGGAACATCAGTGCAAACCGTAGATCAGGGATGGTGAACCAGTGGCACGTGGGTCATTGATGGCAAGCGACACAATATTTCTGGCACGCCAGTGATCAAAATGGTTTGTATTTCCTTTCAAAATTTCAAAGTTCACTATGAAGTATAACGAACAAACGCAAGTGATCGGCCGCTGGATGACGGGTAGCACACTCGTTTGTTACTGTCTTGGCTTAGTTACGTCGAAGAGTACAATTGCTTATGATGTAAAGTTTGTCTACTCTTAGCATAATCAATCCCATTGACACAACTGTATTTTAAAGTTTATCTGTGTTATATTTACGATTTTTAAATGTTATTTAACATTGCTAGATCAGCAAAAGAACAAAAAGTGCACGGTATTAAGTGCAACGAAGAATTTTAAATTTGATTGACTAAGAAACAGGGCATTTTTTGTAAAGGCGACAAAACGGTGTGTGTTCTATGTTCTGGAATAGTGGTATGCAGAACATCGTCTGTAAAATGGTATTTTGAAACAAATCACAAACCCTCTTGTCAAAAAGGTGAACCACAGCAAAACTGATTGATTACTTAGAAACCGTTTGGTAGATGACACAAATTCAGCATGTATTCTACAAAAAGATCTTACAATCCTATTATAAGTTATTTATCATCCATTCTGCAACAACACAGAAATCACAGTAATGTTACTTTAATTTGAATTACACGTATAACTAAAACATTTACAGCTATACAGCGCAAAAGGGATTTTTTTTGTATTAAATAGAGTTTTGTGTGTTTTTAGTATTTAGTTTTATTATTTTCCTAATAATCACAAGTCAGAATGATTTGACGGCATGTCTATACATCCGTAAACACTTCTTTAGAAACAATGGCACGCGCGCGTTGGTCTATACAGGTTCACAACCCCTGCCGTAGATGATCTGCGCACTGCAGTGGATGTGGCTTGGTAAAGGTTACCTCAGACAACCATCAATGAACTACGAGTAATTCATAGAATACCTCGCCCGATGGAGGCTTGTATAGCTACACGAGGTTGGCACATTAGATACTGAATAAATTGGCGTATAATCACATTTTATCTGTCTGTTTTTAATCATTTGTGTATTTACTCACCACTGTCTCTCCTGAAATTTGCATGACTCTACGTCAGTGCTTCTCAAACTTTCAATACTGGTGCCCCCCTTTTCAATCACAATTTTTATCGCGCCCCCCCCTTATAAATAATAATTTACAGAATGCAATAATAATGCACTTTTACGATAAAGCAACAATATTTATTATAAACCGTACAAATTCATGACATAAGTATTAAATTTTGTATATGTTACTTTTAAGCAAAAAAATTAAGTAATAGGATAATTACTAAGTTATTTTTCCTCCTTTCTCTGATTTTTAAATTGGAACATATTACAAAAATGCGGTGGTTGCTTAGAAGACAAAATATAGATATCAGCTAAATATAGAAAATGTACTCAGAGGGTCAATTTCTTATCTTAAAACTCCTTTCAAAAACTTTGCTCTGTAGGACAAGCCCATGGGAGTAGCTAATAATTATTAAACTTGTTCTTAATTTAGTATTAATTAATTAGTCATAAAATACTCTGGGCACCACTCATACATTAAAAGCAGTGTTTCTCAAACTTTCAATACTGGCGACCCAATTTTCAATCATAATTTTTGTCTCGCCCCCCTGTACAACAATAATGTATTTACTGCAATAAAAATGCACTTTGAGAGAGAGACGCTAAAGTTACAATACGATCTTAATTATAAACAGTACAAATTAATACGATAAGTATATTAAATTTTGTGTATATGTAACTTTTAAGTAATATATATTTTTAAGAAAATTACTTAAAATATATATTACTTAGAGAATTATGTTATTTTTCTTTCTCTAATTTTTAAATTGAAACAGATCGCAAAATGATGTATTTAATTAAAGATTTTTTTCCTTCAGCATTCATTTCTCAAAGTACAAATGTCATTAGAAAAATAGTCTAGTCAATGTCGCTCTCTATCATATCCATCACATCTGGCATTATAGGGTACGTTTGCGTGAGTCTGGGCAACCTATCGGACGTCAGCGCAAAACATGTAAAAATGCTTTTCCTCGTACAATTCCAGTCAGTTTTGGTCGACTCGATACTCCTATAGCTACCGAATCTAGCTTGAATGTACATTTTTTTAATTTCCACGTTAATTGTAATTCACGGTAATTAAGTATTTACGGCAGTAGATTAAAAACAATATCATACATACATTTTTAAGTCGTAAGCAAACATTCGACCATAATAAAGAATCAACAAGTACACAGACGAACGAGCATGGTTCCGAAAATTAAATCAAGGCGATCTTCTCAAAAATACTTAAATTTTGGATTTACCACTACTGAAGTAAATGATGGAAAAAAAAGCCCCAGCTCGATATGTGTTAAAACTTACAAATCTGTAGAACAACATGAGAAAGTTGTTTCTAAAACATGTAAAATCATTTAGCTATGTTGGCAAAGAATTTTAAAAAGTATTTTCTGGATGAGGACAGCTTGGTAGCAAGTTACGAGTGGATTAGGAATTTATTTCAAGATACTCCAGAAGGGCTCTCAACTTCCGAAGAAGAAATCTTCATAGATTTCACATCCAGTGAAAATTAAAAGGCAATTTTGTAATAAATCGCTCTTTTAAATTTTGGGGTAGAGGTGGATGAGGAATTGTCTGTACTGAAAACAAAAGCACTTCGTATACTATTACCATTTTCAACAACCTACCTTTTTCAAACCGGATTTTCTGCAGTGGATGCCTTGAAGACAAAATATAGATCTCAACTAAATATAGAAAAATAACTCTTTAAGTGTCAATTTCTGATATTAAACCTTCCTTCGAAAAACTTTCCTCTACAAGACAAGCCCGTAGAAGTCCTTAATAATTATTAAACTTGTTCTTAATTTAGTAATAAGGTTTATTGATTGAATATTAACGTCGCACTGTTCAGCTGCACGAGGGCTTTTGACGACGGACCATGTAATTTTGAACCATGGTCAAGTGACGTGGATGACACCTGAGCTGGCACCCCTCTCTCCTAACTACCACACCACACCAACGGGAAAACGTTTCAACTCTCAACAGATTTAACGTGCATCGCTGCCCTACACGGCAGGTCTTTAGTGGTACTGGGCTCGAACTCGTGACAAGGCAAGCCACGATCCGATACCTATACCACTCGGCTACCGCGGCCAAATTCAGTAATAAGAAATTATTTATAAAATACCTTCTTCAGTACTGATACATCAAACGTATACTGGCTGAAACACCGACTCTTCGCGCACGAGTTCAGTTTTTAAAAAATTAGAACATTATTCTTGATATAATAGCTGAACTGTAAGGAGAGTAAAACTGTGTGCACGACATTGTATACAAAAATGTAAAATGATTTTTTTTTTAGATAAATGCTATAATTTTAAACAACTGTTTAAAAGAACTGTAATTTTAAATCTCACACAATTAGCATTTAGAATTAATGTTAAATTATGAAAAAGAATATAAAATTCCGATGAAGAATAATTGTGTTACTTTTTAACATTTAAAGCGAGACTTCAAAATGTTTTAAACCGGGAGCAGGCGCGTACTCGATACTAACATTAATGGTAGTGCAGGGGGACTCAATCACCCCAATCATTTGTTTAGAATTATTTTTACTGTACACGATACAAATCGGAATTCTAGTGAATATTTTAATTTATAGAAAGTATACTTACCTTCTTTCAAGGACTATTCAATTCTTTGATGATTTGAGAAAAAATCCAATAAAACAACTAAAATGATTCAAAAGTACAAGACCATAATAAAGGACGCAAATCAGACACTTTTCAATTATCCTACAGAAATGTTAAACCATTCAATTCTTTTCCAAATATCGCAAAACTCAATTATTTACAATTTCCCTAAGCGAAAAGCAAACGCATAAAAGATGGGAGGGAACTAATATTGATAATAACCATACCATAAGATCGAAGGTCAATCAAATGATTAGCAAACGTACTATGCAGCCTGGCTGTGAAAAGTGAATCCTGACTTCCTTTTCTTTTTCTACAACTAATGTACAGTATTTCAATAATAATTACAGTGGTGAATTGTTTATCTTCTTAGAATTTTTCTCAGGGTCTGAGTTTCGTTTTTTCTTTTAATGAGTAATATTTTATGTTAAAACGTAATAAAAAATCTCTCATTGAGGAAATACAGCAAATAAAACAAAATGTTTTTTTTCTTTAATTTGGTTTTGGGATCAAAGATAGCTATTTGATGACGGACAAAAGCCAGATAATAAACATAAATTATGTCAGTGTTGTGTGTATTTTTTTTTATTATGGAAGAAAGCATTTTGTTTTACTTCTCTTTCCGGTTAGTTTTTTAAAAAAATCTTTAAATTTTCGATACGCTCGCGCCCCCCCAGGGGGGCGCGCCCCACACTTTGAGAAACACTGCTCTACGTACATTATTTCTTGGTGTAGCAATTTGACTTTTGAGAAGTGTATGATACAGGATGATACTTCTTTTCTTAACATGTTGGTGGGTCCCTTACATGAGCAAGTCACTACAACTTCATTGGGAAAGTATGAGGAGAAACATGCTTTTACATGCGCAGTTTCCCAATATTACGACAAGTATTAATAAAAAAAGGATTAATAGTGCTTAACATCCAAATCGACTCACAATTTTATGCAATATAGTGTACATCAAGAATTCTAAAACTTAATCTGCAATCTTAAAACAATCTGTTCAACAAACTCAAACTTTGGAGAAACAAAATAACATTAAAAAAACCGCGAAAATGAATGCAACTCAGACATATACTCGTACGTGCTTTAATTTCAAACTCAACCTGTCTCAGATTAAATCTGAGTCAGCCACTATAAAAACAAGGTTTCAAGAGAATAATTCATACACATCCGTATAAATGCCATCACTCCTTTCGACTGCTTCAGAAAGGCATTTTAAATGGAAAACTAGAAGGTGCTCAGTTCACTCTAATTCTTAATTTATTTGCGGTAACTGATTTCGGGCAATGCTTTTGGGTTCGTTAGAGGGAAAATATTCGACAAAATGAAATAAAATCGCACTCTGTGAAGAGATAAAGGTAGCAGTGAATTAAAAACTTTGGCGAAAGTATTTGTAAAATTTTTTATCGCATATTGCATAAGAAATTTTTCATTTTATATTAGCGGAAATGCTTAAGGTACCCGACTGCGTTCGGAACCGTGATTTTAAAAAAGCACATAAATGGGTAATTTTCATGATATTTAGTGTCACTCAAATTAGAATACACGCATAAAATTGTATTAAGGACATTTTGACAAAAAAAAATTTATTTAAATACAATATTTTGGCAAAAAATGAACTTAGAATAACCTTTCAAAATGTTCTCCTTTTGTGAAAAATGCTTCTATTATAATAATATTTTGCCTGTATACAGCTCAGACCTCTGTACAGAGGCTCAACTATGATTTTTGAAAAATTCACATTATTTTCACAGTTACAGCCAATTGAAATAATTACCGGGTTTTTTTTCTTAAAATCCCCCCTCCCCGTTGTCGTAAAACATGGATAAACTCACTTCTAAGATGTATATATTTCAAAAATTCTGGTTGAGCTTCTGCACAGAGGTCTGAGCTATATACGGGCAAAATACTATTATAATAGAAGCATTTTTACAAAAGGAGAACATTTTGAAAAAAAATTATTCTAAGTTAATTTTTTGCCAAAATATTGTATTTAAATAATTTTTTTTGTCAAAATGTCCTTAAAACAATTTTATACATGTATTCAAATCTAAGTGACACTAAATATCATAAATATTATCCATTTATACGCTTTTGCAAAACCACGGTTCCGAACGTAGTCGGATACCTTAAGAAATTCGTGCGAGATAGAAATCTTTTAATTGCATTAATCGAATGACGTTCGTTGCTGAAGTTTTCGAATATCCTAGTTTACATTCAAAAATATAAATGCATTATACTTTAAAAAGCACAAAATCAAAGGAGAGAGAAATTAATAATTTATGTATGTACTATCCGTCCCCCGCGAGCTTCGCAAGGTATTTTATGACATTTCATGAACATATATTGTTTACATATATATAAATTCTAGCATTAACGTTCGATTATATTGAAATATATTTTTATTTCAATACAATTTCAATACAATCGATATCTTTATTTCAATACAATCCATATTTTTATTTCAATACAATCCATATTTTTATTTCAATACAAGACGAATTTCTTAAATTAAATAATAGTTATCCTTTACATTTTCGTAACCACCCCAACATGGATTTCCGCAAAATCTATTTTTAGTGGATCTCTTCCTTCCTTCCTCAGTGGCTCGACAGCCCAGGGTGAGCCTTGGTCTTCTGAAGTAGCCTTTTCCAGGCCAGCTTTCTTCTTGCTAGTGTTCCCCAATTCTTAGTTCTCAAAACTAGCAAATCTTTTTCTAAGCCATCAATCTATCTAAGATTTGGCCTGCCCTTTCGTCGTGTGCCAATTGGTTGGGCATTGAAGACTTTTTAAGTGGTGCAGTTTTCGTCCATTCTGACAACGTGACCTGCCCATTTAATTCGTTGCATTTTGATGAAGTTAACAATGTCAGGTTCTTCATATCGTCGGTCTAATTATCAGACTGCGTAACTCCATCTGGGATGCTAATTTGATACAGTAGGGATAGGCGCCAAGTTGTTGCTTATGTTCGCCAAGATAGGCGATAATATTACAATATGGTTTACTTTTTGATATTTTTATCTTGAGATAATGTGGTTGCCATGGGGATAACGTATATTAGTGTTAATTTTTTGTTTTGGTTTTTTATCCGCGGCTCTATTTATTTCAGACGATTTTAATTCGATTGCTTTAAACATTTATCATTCCATTTGCATTTGTTCTTTTCGCAACTTCAGTCTTCTGTTGTACTTTGTGCTATTTTCGAATATGTGTATTTCTATTATCATTGGTGAGAACCAGGATATTTTTTTAAAAGAATGAGTGTTGTGCCTTTAATTATTGCTATAAATCGTTCTTTTTTATTTTATTTTAATTTTTAATAACGCTTTTTTGAACGTTCCTTGTTCGATGAAATTCATTGAAGGAACTCGCAGTTTTTGGAATATTGGAAGTTATAAGCACTTATTGATATTCATTATTAATTTTAATATTATGTAATTATTTTATTTACAACACAATTTAATAATTATAATATCGTTGGCGTAATTATCAGAATGCGTAACTCCTTCTGGATGAACTTTACATGAGCAAGTAAAAACTATATATTTATTATTGTTATGCGCGGGAATAATTTCAACGCAATTATGAATCTATTCGTAAAGATGATCAAGGAACTGAATTGTGCAATTTATTTTTAGACTTACAAACTAGATTATTAAGAAAATGGACTTACAAAATTTTTTAGCTGCAATACGCAACCTTGTTTGGAGCTACGAAGTGCAAGTTTGGAGAATTAGGACTTTTCTTCCTTTTTATTAATTACTTAGCTTACAACATAGGTAATATTTTTGTTATAAAAGTCAAGAATATATTATTACAAAAAACCTTTTATTCATGAGTGCACCATTATTTATCACAATCAAATTGTCTGTAATAAAAACTAACAAAAAAGGTTTAACTTTTTATACTTAACTCTTAGTATTATTATTTATTTAAGGCACAGCATTCAGATTTACTTATTAAAACTCACTTATTAAAAATAAATATCTTTTTCAGTAATCTTATGAAATAGAAAGCAACAGGGATTTTTGATAAGTCTTCATGAAGTCTTAAGTACCAAGTAGCTTAAGAATGAATTAACTATTTAATTACGTACCTACTTATGCTAAAGTTGCAATTGTATAAAATCAGATTGAAAGTTCTGTAAAGTACTGACATAGGTACATATACACATCACTTCTTATAAAATACAGAGTGTTTTTTTTCAGGTACAGAAGTTTAAGTTGCTTTCCAAGATGCGACCGATTTAACAGCTGTCAAGTGATTTATTCTCAGTTTGGTTTGGCAATTCATCATGAATAGACTCACGCCTGAACAACGCTTTCAAATTGTGCAATTTTATTTCGAAAATAATGGTCGATTTTCATAAGCGAATTTTGTTTAGCGATGAAGCGCACTTCTGGTTGAATGGCTGCGTCAACAAACAAAACTGCCGCATTTGGAGTGAAGCTAATCCACAAGTGTATGTCGAAACGCCGTTACATCCAGAAAAACTGACTGTTTGGTGCGCTTTATGGGCTGGTGGAATCCTTCTTCAAAAACAAGGAAGGCCACAACGTTACAGTTGTGACAAATCTATACGGAACTTTATCACTAACCTTCTGAGTCGTCTTTTTAGGGAAATTTAATTCCCTACCTATTTCCAATCTGCTCCAAAGAGAGGACTGGATTCCTTGTTATATGCAGATTAGATAATGTATTTAAGTCAAACGGAATAGTAAAGTTATAGCAGTAGGAGAGAGAGATTGAAGCAGAAAGTTATAGCAGTAGGAGAGAGAGATTGAAGCAGAAAGTTATAATAGTGAAGTTAGATTTATAATTGAAGATTTCTTGGTGGATAATTTAATCTCAGGAAGAGTTGAGATTCAGTGTGGTAAATATTGATTTATAATTAAAGTCTCATTAAAGCTTTATATTAGGAGTGAGATTAAAGTTAAATGTTCAATAGGAACATTATAGAATATAATTCTGGGATCTCTTATCGTGGTAATCTCTGTGTGATCGATATTCTAATTGTTAATTAATTAGATCATTAAATATTTAAGTTAATTTAAAGGAAAGACCCTTTTTTATACCTCATATAACTATTTCTTGATTTATTTGTTATTAAAAGTCTTTGATTCTATTTGGGAAAGATTACCAAATAAAGAAAGTTATTTATAAAAATGGCTACTGGTTCTTATATGACTCCAACTTATTCTCGTTCTCAAAGTGAGGTCCAAGGGGACCTTCACACAGTCAATGGTGATCTGTATAGAGCCATGATTATTAACTTTTTCATTCCTGAATTGAACAATCATGATGTCCAGGAGCTGTGGTTCCAACAAGACGGCGCAACATGTCACACAGCTCGTGCCACAATCGATTTATTGAAAGACACGTTTGGTGACCGCCTAATTTCACGTTTTGGACCTGTGAATTGGCCTCCAAGATCTTGTGATTTAACACCGCTAGACTATTTTTTGTGGGGCTATGTAAAGTCATAGGTCTATGCGGATAAGCCACAAACGCTTGACCATTTGGAAGACAACATTCGCCGTGTTATTGCCGATATACGGCCACAAATGTTGGAAAAAGTCATCGAAAATCGGACGTCCAGATTGGACTACATCCAAGCCAGCCGTGGCAGTCCTATGCCAGATATCATATTTAAAATGTAATTCCATAAGATTATCTTTCGAATAAAAAAAAATTCATGTCGATCGAATAATACATCGTTGTTTTATTGCAATTTAAAGTTCTGTACCTCTCAAAAAAACACCCATTACAATTAGAAACAATATATTTTTTTTCGTATAAGTAGGCAAGTACCTGAATAAGTTATAAAATATCAAAAAAGGCTAACAATTTCAAAAAGTAAATGGAATGTGGTAAATTTTAAAAGTGGGGTAAATTATCATAAAAATTGTGATACACCTTTTCCATGGTATCTTTTAAGGCTTGCAGATGCAAGTATTTCTCTTTCTTTATTTCCAGTCTTACCGAATATAATTGAGGAATGTTATTCCATGGAACGGCGCATATTTTTTTCGTTTTGATTGGGAACTCTCCCACACTGCGTTTATATGTCTCAATTTGTAAACAATCTTTCCGTCAGGTACATACCTCAAAGCTCTTATATTAGTCACTGTCGGATCACCTACCCCTTTTCCGGGTTTGATAGACTTTAAAAAGGCAACACTGTCTGAAAATCTTTGAAGTGATGATAAAGATACTCGACTTCGTAAGGATTTTTTTTGCAAGCCTCTTTGGCCAAATATGCATAGTCTGCTGGTACATTAATTTGTTTGTGTCTCAATGCTGTTTCTGTGACAGAATTCATGCTATCGTATTCCATTTGCGTATGGCCTTTCTCTAGAAACTTTTGTGTAATAGTTATCTTGTTCTGCATGCTGAAGTTGAGCAAGGCGTTGGACAGTACTGCATTCCTGTTTTGGTATGTACAGCCATTACTGTACAATATCAGTTCCTGGTCATCACCTATCGGATTCTGATTGATGAATTTCCCTTGAGCAGGGAAGATTAAGTAGAAAATTCGTTACTTGTAAGTTTTCCTTCACATTCATTCCAGATGTAACAATACCCTTTGTTTTTCCTGACATTGTATTGGGTGAAATTGTGTACTATGAGTTTTGTTTTATAATAAAGAGCTGACACATTCGATCGTGGGCTCAAAAGTACTGATTGCAAGTCCATATCAAACACTTCGTTGTTTAAGGCCGTGTCTTTTACTAATTGTGGACGAGCTTCTTTTTTCGTGTCATTATGCATCTTGTGTTCAGATTCAGTGATATTTTCAGTTTTAAACGACTCACAGACGTCACATAAATCTTTTTTTAGCCGAAACAATGACAGATTAACTATCTTCAAAAATGTTACAGAAACTTGTAATGCTCAGGGGTTAAACTTTTTCTCGTGGACAGAAATTGTCTTTATATGCATTATACAGCTGAGATTTTGATGTCCAAAGTGGCTCAAAATACAATTTGGATGAGTCTTTGCGACAATAATGAGATTCAAGTTTCGGCAAAGAATCAAAAAATCTTTGTACTTGTCTACGGGGTTTATCCATCACATTATTTTTTGGGACATTTTTTGGCACATCATCGTCGTTGTGTATAACCCATTCTTTGATGACCCATTCTCCAACACACAAACTGTTTAAAAACATCCTTTTGCATACTCGATATCTATTTTCTTTGCCGTCAAAGAGGTATAATTCCGCAGAACTTTCTCGCCTCGATGATGCCCCAGCACATCTTTTTCTTTGCTTACGTTTACAAAAGGATGACATTCTGACGTAAACTTTCTTTTCTTTCCAGCTCATGCCCCAGAATTTCTTGAAGCGTTTTTGTCGTTCTTCCTATGGAAGTTTTTCGCATTGTAACTTTGTATTGTCTTTCAAGCTTAGTTTGTATAGTTGCACCTATCTTTTTGATTTTTCCTTCACTCTTAGGCTCAACAAAACTCCATTTACCATCTATTTCTTTCTTTCCGAAATATGGTTTTCCTTTTTCCCTTTGTTCCTAATTATTTTATTGGCACTCCAATCCTGAGGATGACTTTTTTTGTCTCTTTTCTGACAGAAATTTTGTGACGTTGTATTTTCTTCAAAAGAGTGTTGATCCACAGTGTCAGTCAGCCGTTTGTCCTGTTTTTCAGACCAATCGTGATGTGCTGAATTATCGTTGTTAGATGTAGGTAATTCTTCATTCATAGCTTGTTTCAGGATGTGGTTATATTCTTCTGATGGGATGACATCACTAGTATGTGTATCTCCCATTTTTTCGTCTGTTTTTTGTATGCTACTTTGTGCCTCTTCCATGCTGTCTTGAATCTCTTCCATGTTGTCTTGTGCCTTTTCAATGTTATCTTGTCCTTCGTTCATGTTGTTTTGTGCTTCTGTTTTAATTTGTTGTTCTAAGATATAATCGGTAATATTTCCTGCAGTGAGTGACATTAAATCTGAATTCATCAATATGGAAACACTGCCCGTTGAAATATTTACCGACCGTATTTGGAGGAATCCATTATTGGTAAAAATAATATTGACTGGAGTACCGCAAAAAACGGTTGCCTTACGAGTTTCGTCCTTCTCAAGTAGTAATGAATAATCTTTTTCTAGAATATAAGACCCCGGTTGCGAATCGGAAAGTTCTGGTGTGACGTTTGTTCTACCGTAATCAATGTTTGATGAAACTTTATATTCAGTCTACGTCCCCTCATGAAATAAAGAACAATCTTCGTACGAAATGCAAGATCCTGGGTTGTATTCCAGATCTTTTCGAGTAATAAGCTCTTCTGATTCACTGTCAACGTTTTGAAGTATTTTTAATGTTCGTGGATTTTTAAATATCTTGAATATTTTATCTGGAATTTAAATAAACTAGGTACGTTAATTCAACTATATATTGCTTGCTGGTATACCCGTTCTTCGCACGGGTAAATTAAAAAATTAAACAATACAGATTGAAGGATAAAGAAGTTTTTAATGAGTTAATTTTGCGTGAATTGCAAATTAAACAACAACAAAAAAAAAGCTTTTTGCATATCTCTGCTGAACAAAACAAAAAAACATTTATTAAATTTTAAGTCTAGATCTAATAGCTGATGATAAAAGAGATTTTTGAAGTGAAACTTCTTAGCGCTCGAGAGTGAATGAGAAATTTGCCCAGTTTTGCGTAACAGTGAAAAAGCGAACGGAAGTAATCTCCCCTCTCCCCCGAATTGTCACCACGATGACAGGGTAGCGAGTTGGGAGGAAAAGGGGGAGCGGGGACACAACGTGACTTGCATCATATCCGTGTAAAAGTTCGATGATTGCTCACCTCCGATTGGTCAACTTGCCCACCTTCCTATTGGGGGTCCTTTTCCCCCAGACCCGGGAACATCTATCAATGGTTGTATGAAATGCAGTGACATTACGGTGTAGACAAAATAGCTCTCGCAGTAAAAGCGTGCTTTTTGAAATATTTTCTTAGATTGTTTGCTACCTGGCGATGTTTTCGGCGGCTAATCTGCTTTTTTGACTTTTATTTGAGTTTAATTATTATATTAATTCTAGTCAGAATGCCTAAATCAAATGCACAAAGGGAAAAAGTGTTTCGTGAAAGAATGTAAAAAGAAAAACTAGCAGCAAGTCCAATCGAAAAAGTGACAAGAAAAAAGCAAAAAAATAAAAAAAACCAGAAAAATATTGCGAATTTATTAAGTGTTACTGCGGAATCTCCATCAGAGTACATGGGAGAATATCGACCACGAAAAAAAAAAAACCCTGCAAAATACTCTCTTAATGCTCAGTTTAAGGGATGGGAATGCTATTGAGACTCTTCTAATGACTGCGCAGATTAATACGGACTTAGTGAACCACCTTGTGTCATTAACTACAGAGCCCTCAACAATTCTAGTGCGTGTTGGAACTGATGCATGTATAAATCAAAAATATATAAATTCTATCTTACGTTTACAAAGACTATGATTCCCATAAAAATGCTCACAAAGATTTTCAAAAGCGATTCATTGATAATCGTTCAATTGATACGGGCGTTCAATTTATGATAGATTATGGTTTAGAGGATTTGAAAACGTTTGTTGCTGAGCACAAAAAATATTTTACTGGGAATTTAGAAGACACATTAAAGCATGCTACAATTGCCGACAAAGTTTAAATAGGAAAAGTATACGAAATTTATCAAAATATAATGGTATTGTATACCCAGAAATTTCAGGACATCTTTCTACTTTGGATTTAGTATCAGAAAGACTCATTTTGCCACGAATACCTTTAACGCAAATTAGGCGATTGAGACATGTGCTCGGTCAATTTGGAATATTGGGGTAAATAATCAATGTTCCAACGTCGCCAAAGAAGTTTCACTTCTATCGCGTGGCATTCCACGCACGCACCATTTTTTAAAAAGTATATTAAAAGATGAGCCTCTATTTATCGCATAAAACAAATATTTTAAATTCATAAACTATGTATTACTTAAAAAGGATTTTTTTTTTATTTATAACTCCCAGTAAATCTCTTGTGAGTTGATTTTTGAAAACACCTTCTTAAGCTGATCTCTTCTCAGCAAAAGTAACGCATTGTTACAAATTTTGTGTAAGGAACGCTTAAAATAGTATAAATAATTTATATCTGGAAGTATAATACATTAATATTCCTTTCTGTTGTATTTATTTTATGTTTATTCCTTTCTGTTGTATTTATTTTATGTTAAAATCTTGCCACTACCTCTCCCTTCGAAATCTAGTTTTATTATGAAGTAAAAAAAAAAAAAAAAAAAATAGTGATTGTACACTGATCAAAGGAATAAATTAAAAGTGGAGCTAGCATTGAGGCATGGCGTAGATAAAAGGGAAAACTTTGCTTGGCGCTTTGGAACTCTTTGGTCGAAACTTTGAAACCGCTGCTTGGCGCGATTAAGGAATCGCGCCAGTCTGATAATTAGGCCGACGATATGCCGTAGAGATGGTGAATGAGTGAGTGAATATTAACGTCACACTGTTCAGTTACAAGAGGGCTTTTGGCGACGGGCCACGTAATTTTTAACCATGGTCAAGTAACGACGACGACACATTATCTGGTACTCCCCTTTCCAAACTACCACACCACACCAACAGTAGGACGTTTGAACTCTCGACAGATTTAACGTGCATCGCTTCCTTACACAGCGGGTCTTTAGTGGTACTAGACTCGGCCAGACATGAGTCCGTTTCCTTGACCACTAGGCTACCGTGGCCTCGTCGTAGAGATGAAACCAGCAGAAGACTTTTGTGTTCACAGTAATGTAATAGTCAGAAAACTCAATAATCGAGAATAAATGTTTTGTATGGGCAATAAGGCGGCAAGGGGTTCCTCACGATAGACTAGTGGTCAAGGTCGTGGACAGCACGTCATGAGTTCGAGCCCACTGCCGCTGAAGACTCCCCGTGTAGAGGGGGCCGCTGCATGTTAAATCTTTCGAGGCTCAAACGTCCCTCCGTTGGTGTGGTGTGGATTGGAGATTAGGATAGGGGTTCCAGCCAGTTCGGGTGTTGTTTTCGTCACTTGACCATGGTTCAAAGTGACGAGGTTCTTCACCAGTAGCCCTCGTGTAGCTCTATAGTGTGACATTAATATCACTCTCGCTTACACACCCCTAGTATTAGTAAAGATTTTAAAAAAGTATCGAAAAGGATCAATGTCAGTAGACTTCAAAAAAATTTAAACATTTCAATCAAAAACGTTGATATTTATTATCTGCTATATTGAGAATCATGATTGTGCTGTATGCAACATCCATTTAAGAAAGTCCTCCATTCTCATATCATGCTCCAATACGCCGCCCAACATATTCTTTTGATTTTGTCAATTTTCGGGAACCAAAAACCGTTAAAAATTAATTATTGAATAAATAATAAACATTAATTAATACAATCAATTATTAATAACATATTGAATTAAACTTTACGTACTAGGATTATAATCAATCGAAAAAAAATCAAGGGCTAAAGGGGGGTCCGGACCCGGAACCTCCCCTCTTGTGTGTGCCACTGGTGTTTGGTTAAAAAGGGATGGATACATCTGGGAATGCTGAACGATCTAAATGGATTTTTGAAAGGCAAAATGTCCTGCATCAAAATATTAAGAATTACATTTTTAAAAAAATTTAATTAAGTTTTTTTTTTAATAAAAATATAAAATGTATCATAATATTGCTCAGTGCGTGTGTAATTGAATATTGCGTAACTGGAAAAAAACAAATTCGATTAGCTTGAAATATGAGTAAATACGAAATTGAAATTTTCAATTTGCTCTTTGTCTTTGTGTGCGTGTTTTGTCATTCGAACTACAGGACCCTTACACGGATGTACCTGAATCCCCTTTGAAGGAGAATCCTGGAACCGATTCCTGCTTTCGTTCCAGTGAACGAGTTCCGGAAAAAGAGAGAGCTCATTCTCTTGTGAAAAAGCGGATGGAGCCGGTTACCATAGCGACAGTGGGCGTGACCGGCAGAGGTGGAGGCGTGGCCGCATAATTGTTCGAGTCACGTGCAATGAGGATGCCGCACGGATGACCTTTGCTCTCCAGTGTTGACAAAGAAGCGAAACTGTTTTCCACGATTCTTTCTTTCTCTTCATGGAAATTTCGTCTCTGTTGCGTCTGAGAAGATCCGACATGAACTGCTTTTTGAAAAATATTTCATATACTTCGTTATGCTTCGTGCATGTTATGATATTTTGTGTTTAGATGTTGAAATGGCTCGGAAGTGATCCACACTATTCTACACGGAGTTTTGATCGTTTTTAGTTTCAAATACAGTCGAACCTCCAGATAACGAATCTCTATATTGGGAATTATTCTATAAAGCGAACTTTTTCCTGGAACCAAGAACATTTCACGATTTTCTACTTAAAATAACCTCCCAATAGCGAAGTGCATTTTCTATATAACGAACTTTTTCTTGTGATTCAATTTTTTCTCTCTGTGTTTTAAGTATTTCTGGACATTTCAAGTCATTCTCTCTTTTAACACGTTTTATGGTGGTCATGAAGGGATTTTTGGTGCATTGCAAAGATGTGAGGTGTATTACGAAACAAAGCTTTTTCAAACAAAATTAACAGATTTTATGAAATTAAATTTAAGAGTGTGCATGGTAATGTGTGTTTAGAATATCTAATTATAGAATAACGCATGTTTATAAATTTAGTTGTATGCTTTAAATTTGAGAATGTCCTGAAAATTCATTAATTTTAATATAAAATTATTTTCTTAATGTTGAAAATACAGTACATTCCTCGATATTCTTTTTTCTGGTTTTCCTTCAAGTTTATTTCTTTTGATGGGTAAGGTACATAAAATAAATAGATATTAATTTGCAAAAAGGTGAGAATAACTACTTTTTTTTAAAAATATATAGTGTTTATATGAATTTAAAATTTGTTTTATGTGGTTTATATAAAGTATATTAAAAGATGAACCTCTATAAAACGAATTATCCATACAGCGAACTTTTTTTCGGAATTTCGTGACTTCTTTAAATAGAGGTCCTGCTCAGTAGCGCACACAGGAATTTTTGAAGGGGGTAGGGTGGGGTGGGGTCCAGGGTCGAAAGTCCACCATTCCTGTATCATGCTCCTTTTGATTTTGTCGATTTTTGGGAACAAAAACAGAAAAAAACTAATTATTGAATAAATAATTAGCATTATAATTAATAAAATTAATCAATAATAACAAATATTTAATTAAATATTACGTACTATATACTTAAAATTATAATAAATCGGAAAAGAATCAAGGACTTTAGGGGGGGCGGACCACTAGGATACCCCCCTTGTGTGCGCCACTCTCCTCTCTGGTCCCACTGTAATATATATATATATATCCCAAAAAGAAATAAAATAAACAGAATAAATAAATAAATAAAAAAATAAATAGAATTCGTGTTGAAGAATGTTTTATTTTCCCTCGACCATGTTGCCAGAAAAATGTTGAAGCCTAGTGGTTATGGTCATGAACTTGTGGCCGGAGAGTGGCGGTGGGTCGAGTCCCGATGCCACCGAAGAACCGCTGTGTAGAGGGGCTGATGCACATTAAATCTGTCAAGGTTCCATGTCCTCCCATTGGTGTAATGCGGTAGTTTGGAGAGGGATACCACCTGACGTGTCGTCCTCGTCACTTGACCAAGGTTCAAAACTACGAGGTCCGTCACCAATAGTCCTCGTGTTACTTTCTTATACGACGTTAATAAATACTCATTCACTCACTTGAAGGAACACGAGGGCTATTGACAGCGGACCTCATAATTTTAATCTCCAGTGAAGCGATAAGGACGACACCTTAGTTTGTACCACCCTCTCCAAAATTTTCATGCAACGCCAGCATGAGGACTAATAATTACTAAATTATTGGCACTAGTTAATAACTAAAACAAAATTAAGAACCCCTCAATATATTGGTTGAAGAAAGAAAAAAAAAAGAATTTAATTAAAACTACCTGAAATAGTATTAATTATTTCTTATTACTTGTTGATAATGCATTTATGGCAAGAGAAATTGAAAGTGTTGTTCTTTCTAAAAAGACTTTTCATATCCGCTCTGTATGAATGCATTAAGATTTTCATCCTGTAATAATGTTTTGAGAAGATCAAATGTTTTCCGAAATATTTTGCCCTTTTTTTAATCAGAAAATATTTTTATTCATTCATTTTATTTTTGTGCGATTTCTTTATAAAATTCTTGACACATTCAGCTTATACTACAATCTAATATTCATGTTGGAATATTAAGATGCGTTCCACGTTTGGATCACTACTTACAAATTTAATATCTATTTTTATTTGGGAATTGAAGCAACAAAGGCTATTATCCCAATTTACAAATTTATTTTCACAGTGAAACATTTTATCCTCGTCCTTTCACATAACAATCAGCGGTCATAAATAGTGGTAGAATAAATCAGACATTAAAAAAAAGGTAGCATAGATCGAGAATAAATCGTAGAGTAGGAGAAAAAAAAAAGAATTGTGTGTACACTTAAGAAGTGTTTTCTTTCAATTAGTAATATTTTATTTGTTTAAAAAGTCATTTGGAACAGAAAGGGCCGCGAGTTCTGTCTTCAAAAATTACTTTATTTCTAGATTGTTTTAACAACCGGAGAATGACTCGGAACATTGATTAAAGTATTTGCTAAAAGCTCTTTCAGACGTTTTTACTTCGTTTGAAGCTTCATTCAAGATTGAAATGTGACCGCGGTAACCTTGTGTCAAGATAGCCTAATGGTGGGCGGCATGCCATGAGCTCGAGCCTAGTACCGCTGAAGACCCCGTCTAGGGGATGCATGTTAAATCTGTCGAAGCTCAAATGATTGAGTGAGTGTGTGAGTGAATATTAACGTCGCACTGTTCAGCTACACGAGGGCTTTTGGCGACGGACCACGTAACTTTAAACCATGTTTAAGTGACGTGGACAATACCTAAGTTGGCACCCGTTCTCCTAACGTCTTCCCGATGGAGTTGATTGATTGAATATTAACGTCGCACTGTTCAGCTACACGAGGGCTTTTGGCGACGGACCACGTAATTTTGAACCATGGTCAAGGGACGTGGACGACACCTGTGAGCTGGCACCCCCTCTCCTAACTACCACACCACACCCTCGGGAGGACGTTTCAGCTCTCGACAGATTTAACGTGCATCGCTGCCCTACACGGCGGGTCTTTAGTGGTACTGTGGCCGCGGTTGCCGAGTGGTCAAGGTATCGGATCGTGGCTGGCCTTGTCACGAGTTCGAGCCCAGTACCACTAAAGACCCGCCGTGTAGGGCAGTGATGCACGTTAAATCTGTCGAGAGCTCAAACGTCCTCCCGTTGGTATTGTGTGGGTGCCAGCTTAGGTGTCATCCACGTCACTTGACCATGGTTCAAAATTACGTGGTCCATCGCCAAAAGCCCTCATGTAGCTGAACAGTGCGACGTTAATATTGACTCACTCACTCATGTTTGAAATTTGATTCTGTTTGTAAGGCCAAGAAAAATACAGATTCACACAAATACACAAAATAAAGCTTGAAAATAAATTGATATATCAAATTGCCTGTCATAAGGAAAAAAAAACAATACAGATAGGAATTATTATTTTTTTCTAATGGTGCTGCGCAGTGGGAAGGGGGGGAGGTCCGGACCCCCAAAAATGTTCTGCACTTAAAGAAAAGTAATACATCTTTTTCTTTCTTTTTTTTGTAACTTAAATTAAAGAAAATTAAAAGGAATTTATTAGAATTGTTATGCATTGAAAAAATTGTGATATTTAAGTTAATCAATCACATGTTAATAGTATTTATTTTTGAATCAAAGTGAAAGATTAGAGATCGAGCAACTTCATGAAATATCAGTTTGGCTGAAAATCGATTTTCAACTCCAAAATCGTAATTTTTATAACAATTGCATTGTTACATTGCGGCCGAAACGAGATCTTAATGTTTTTAATTAATATCTTTTTAAATGATTATAATTTCTAAATTTATATGATCAAAATGGATTCCTTGGATCATTTTGGAACTTTTGGTGCCTTCGGTGCTTTTCTGCGTTCAGTGGTTCGTGAGAAGATACCCTTAATATATAAAGGGTGTTTTTTTAGAGGTATAGAACTTTAAATTGCAATAAAACCACGATGTATTATTCTATTGACATGAATTTTTTTTTATATATTCGAAAGATAATCTTGTGGCATTACATTTTAAATATAATTTCTGGCATAGGACTGCCACGGCTGGCTCGGATGAAGTCAAACTGGACGTCAATTTTCGATGACTTTTTCCAACATTTGTGGCCGTATATCGGCAATAACACGGCGAATGTTGTCTTCCAAATGGTCGAGTGTTTGTGGCTTATCCGCATAGACCTATGACTTTACATAGCCTCACAGAAAATGATCTAGCGGTGTTAAATCACAAGATTTTGGAGGCCAATTCACAGGTCCAAAACGTGAAATTAGGCGGTCACCAAACGTGTGTCTTTCAATAAATCGATTGTGGCACGAGCTGTGTGACATGTTGCTCCGTCTTGTTGGAACCACAGCTCCTGGACATCATGATTGTTCAATTCAGGAATGAAAAAGTTAGTAATCATGGCTCTATACCGATCACCATTGACTGTAACGTTGTAGCCTTCCTTGTTTTTGAAGAAGGATTCCACCAGCCCATAAAGCGCACCAAACAGTCAGTTTTTCTGGATGTAACGGTGTTTCGACATACACTTGTGGATTAGCTTCACTCCAAATGCGGCAGTTTTGTTTGTTGACGTAGCCATTCAACCAGAAGTGCGCTTCATCGCGAAACAAAATTCGCTTATGAAAATCGGGAACAACGGCAATCTCGTTTTGGGCCCATTCGACGAATCTACGCCTTGCTTGATGATCGTTTTGATGAATTGCCAAACCAAACTGAGAATAAATCACTGGACAGCTGTTAAATCGGTCGCCATCTTGGAAAGTAATGCCAACTTAAACTTCTATACCTGAAAAAAAAACACTCTTTAGATAGAGACATAGATATATAGATACGTTTGCTTACCTTCGGATTTTAAAGTGTAGATTTTTATCTTTAAGAGAACTAAATTACGAATTTTAAATTTTACTATCATAAGTTATATAACTACATCTCTTTGTGTAACCAAAGTAAGAAACTAGAATGCGGAATAAATAAAGAGATTTCATTAATTTTTACAGAATCTAATAAGTTCAAAATATGTTCGTAATAAAAGGCAATGTATAAAAACATTCAAAAATGCATTATAAATCTTAAATTTACCCACAAACAAACTTTAGAGAAACATTGAACTTACCATTTTTAGCGTCAAATTAATTTTTTTTATAAATGAATGAAATTATAACTGAAATTTTACAATCAAATTTTTTTTCATCTCTACATTGCTTAGCATAATTGAAAAGCATAGAAATAAATACATATTTGTAAGCGCAGGATCTGATTGTTGATTATTAATTTTGTCTGGTCATCCATCGCAAAAAAATGTGGAACAACGTGGCTTTGAAATAGGGCAATAGCGAAGATTCTGAACGATCATCGGAATCAACATTTTGGGTTATACTGTATAATCACGTGAATACAACCCCATACTCCAGATTCTCATGTAAGAGGGTTGGAAAAAAAATTCCGACTAAGACCAGGTTTTTATCTCCAACCGCATTTTGCTTACTATTTGTGGGTTTGCATGTAAACAGGGTACATGAGTATTTTCTCCCTAGAAAAATATGTACATGCCTCATGTTTATCCTATTCCTGAACTATTAGACCAAGGAAGCCTAAAACACGCTGGCCTTTTTGTGAAGGATTTTGAAACATAATGAAAGCCTTTTTACGATAAAATCGAGATTAAATTTGGTATTAAAATATATGTAAACATTTGAAGGGAATTGTTTGATCCGTAACTGTTGCTGACAATGTAACTTATGCACTAGAAAAATTCATCATTCAAAATTTAAATAATTTGATAAATTGATTAAATAAAAATAATTGAATTGGATTTCTTCCTGTATAATACGCACGCACCATAGAAGAATTTCTAACAAGTTATAAAATCGCTGTTTCATGGAAACTGACTTCAGCAATAATGAAACAAGAAATAGACCATGTCACAAAATACAATATAATCCAATACCATCCTTTAGTAAAAGACTTCTTTTGAATATTCTCATGCAAAAAAAAAAAAAAACATATCTACTCGAAATATTTTTTTTTTCTCTCAATACATAATACAGCATTAGGACTCTGAAGACCTGAGAGTTCTGATCTAATTGATGCGACCCCACTGCACTATATTTTGTTCAACGACCCAATCTTGATCCTCTCCGCATGTACGCCATTTGGATTTTAGTACGTATTAATTTCTCAGCTCATTTGTTATCATTTTAGATTTCAGTATGTTAGCTTCAATGTTAATAAGAGACGTGATGCTTTTTTACTCGTTTATCCAAGTTTTGCATAGTGAATATCAAAATAAACTATATACGTTGAGTAGATAAACTTAAACTGACTACTAAATAAATATTATGATAAAAAATTTCACTTATTTCTAAATAATAGTCTTCTAACAGTGAAATGGGGATCTAAATCTGTTCCGAAGAGGCTCCTCTGGCTTCAATAATACTTCAAATATGCAAACGTCAATCGCTCGATTACACATCTTCGCTTTCATTCAGGAAAAGCCACTTCAACCAGTGGCGCATACAAGGGAGTATCCTGGAATCCGGACCCTCCCCCCAAAGCCCTTGATTTTTTTCTGATATTTTATATAATTCTAAGTATATAGTACATAAAATTTAATTATATATTTGTTATTAATGAGATTAATTTTATTAATTAACGCTAATTATTTATTCAATGATTAGTTTTTACTGTTTTTGTTCCAGAAAATCGACAAAATCAAAAAGAGCGTGGTACAAGAATGGTGGACTTTCGACCCTGGACCCCCCTTGAAAAATTCCTGTGTGCGCTACTGTCCTCGTCTCTTTTCCCCGGGTGAGGAGGTTTACCTACTATAGCAGCGTTTCTCAAACTGTGGGGTGCGATAACTCTACAAGGGGGGTGCGGGCATATTGAAAAGTCTAAAACAAAGATTTTAAAAAAGTATTAATTTACTGAAAGTAAAACAAAAAATACATTCTGACATAAAAAAAATGCACATTTACACTTACATAATACACCTAAAATGTATCAGTATTGCACAATGTATTTTACAATTAATTTAACAATTCCAAGTTAAGAGCACGTTTAATAATTACAAATAACCCCATGGACTTGCCATATATAAAATTATACACAAAAAGTATCCCTTATCTTGATAGTTTGCACGGTTTAAAATTAATCTCTTTACTGCCGATTTAAAATTACGCGATTCTCTCCACAATGCCACTGTTTTCCACGTGAGCACACTTATGTGATGTATTGTGGAGGGGGCGGCGGGAGAAAAGGAATACGTAAGTTAAATCGTCGGGAATATGAAAATACTTCGCAAACACTGTCAATGCCCTTTTGTTGCATTCTAAAGCCTTCAGAATAATTTTATGGATAGCAGTGCACAGAAAAGATCATACTTCAGAAAGGTGTATATATACACCCCCGGGACAATTAACGTTTTGGCTAAGCGAGACGTCGGTGACACTTAAGTTAAAGTCCTATTGCAGGTTTTACTTTAAAGTACAGTATCATTGAATTCAATACATTATTGTATGGAGGGGGAAGGAGGGCGCGGTGAAAACTACGATTGAATTTTGGGTCCCAAACATTGAAAGTTTGAGAATCACTGTACTATAGGGGGAATCTCTCGATTAGTTTTTAAAACGATGGAGTTTGCGAGGGGAGTACAACCAAAACAAATTCTTGTGTTGACTCTTTCGATTTGAAATTTTGATCCCCACAGCCGGTGGATTGAAGTCTAACAATTTTTAAGACTCCAGGACAAAAATCCCAAGGTGGTTTTTTTTAAGAGAATTATTCATAAAGTTTTTAATTCACTAATGAGACGCGTGACCAAGTGAACTAAGAAGAAAAGAAACAATTTCTTATTAAATTTTTTTTAAAGCTATATATATATTTATTGCATCTTTAAAGTTATCCTTCCAACCAGTATGGTGGATATGACCCTCAGCTTGTAACCCAGTGGGTTCGGGTTCGAATCCCTAGAGAAAGGCTTGGTTGTATTCTCTTCGGGAAAAGAAGTCGGATTTTCGCCTGTAATGGATTCCCGTCTCGAATGGAAAGCAGCGCACTCCTGTTATATTCTAGGATCATTATTTGCACTAAATGTCTATGCTCTTCTGTTTGTATTGCAAGTTTCTGTTCTTCACTTGTATTTCGTACGCATCCCAGGATTAAAACACACAACAACAATATTTTTGAAATTTTAATGCCACAACAACTTTCAAACACACAATAAATTTTGTGTTTTAACTTCCTTGCATAGATTTCTAACTATATTAAATTTCTAAAGCTGTGAAGCTGTCTTGAACAGGAAACGAACAGATTCTAAATCTTTTATGCTCAGGCATTAAACTAAGAATCTTCAGTACACCTTTTGGTTCCGTACTTCACGAGGGATACCTGCATCTAGAAAATCTTTGAGTGAAAACAAAATTTAAGACTTACAAGCACAAACTTTTATGTCGTATTGGGTTTTTTGAATTTCAGTAATAAGTTTAAAAAAAGGGCGAGAAAAATCCATGACACACACACTGCCCTTCCTGTCCCCCAAGGCACTCAATTCGTAGACACATCCCATTCACAGCAATATCTTGGAAAGCCTTTGCTGTGGACGGTATTTAGAACACTTAAATACATTATTGTCGTTGTATTATATGGGATAACAAAAGGAAAATCGGGGGGAAGTTTTGCCACAATTAAGGACTTTTCGATTTAACAAGACCATGAAAAAATGCACTTTATTTTTCAATATTTAATTGGTTATATATACAAGTTAATTCTCTTTTAAGTATGAAAAAAAAAAGAAATTTAATGGTAAAGAAATTCATTTAATTGTGGCCTCTTCCCCATTACATATGGGGAAGATACCACCAGTCAGGGAGTAAGATGCTACAACACCACAGTAAAAAAAATTAAGACAAACATTACCAAATGAAATGTGAAGTAACAATAACTATAGAAAAAAACTAAATTCTTTCATAATTAGTTTGCTAAAAGCGAATTTCCCTGCAGAACGGTCTACAGCGGGCTGGAGTAGTAGTCGACTTCTGCCCTGCTCATCCTCGTGCTATGGAGATCCCCTGTGTCATCCTCACAGCCTAATTATTAATTGTAGTTATATATTTATACGATAATATACACAGTGTTATAGAATGAAAAAAAATTCAAAGTTCATTTCTAAACCATGTGGCTTCTCCCCCCAAGTATAGGGGGCACACAGATGCCACACACCATTATTTCCTTAATGGCCGTTTCTACATGCATCGTAAGTGTAACATTATGCGTTACTCACTTTTATTGCTAATATCTTATTTAAAATAACAAGCACGTTTTTATAAATTTTAAATAGGAGGAACGGAATATCATGAAAGTTGTA
Organism: Trichonephila clavipes; assembly: GCA_019973935.1. Taxonomy (NCBI): domain Eukaryota; kingdom Metazoa; phylum Arthropoda; class Arachnida; order Araneae; family Nephilidae; genus Trichonephila; species Trichonephila clavipes. The sequence continues at coordinate 481,685 of BMAU01005764.1, read as the reverse complement.
CTCGCCATTTTAAATGCTCACAAAATAGAGAAATAAAGACGATTAATTCAGGTAAATTCACAAGTCACACTCAATGTCGCACCAGACTCTTCACTCAAGCAGCTCAAAATTTTCATCTATCGACGCATAAAAGTACTATTAGCAAACTGGCGTCTTCCCCTAATTATCTTATATATATATAGTCTTATTCTCTACAAACAAGAGATAACATCCAAAACAATCACATTCGAAAAACACATAGACAGTAGGAATATATATATAGTCTTATTCTCTACAAACAGAGATAACATCCAAAACAATCACATTCGAAAAACACATAGACAGTAGGAATATATATATAGTCTTATTCTCTACAAACAAGAGATAACATCCAAAACAATCACATTCGAAAAAGACATATACAGTAGTAATATATATATAGTCTTATTCTCTACAAACAAGAGATAACATCCAAAACAATCACATTCGAAAAACACATAGACAGTAGGAATATATATATAGTCTTATTCTCTACAAACAAGAGATAACATCCAAAACAATCACATTCGAAAAACACATAGACAGTAGGAATATATATATAGTCTTATTCTCTACAAACAAGAGATAACATCCAAAACAATCACATTCGAAAAATACATAGACAGTAGGAATATATATATAGTCTTATTCTCTACAAACAAGAGATAACATCCAAAACAATCACATTCGAAAACACATAGACAGTAGGAATATATATATAGTCTTATTCTCTACAAACAAGAGATAACATCCAAAACAATCACATTCGAAAAAAAAACACATAGACAGTAGGAATATATATATAGTCTTATTCTCTACAAACAAGAGATAACATCCAAAACAATCACATTCGAAAAACACATAGACAGTAGGAATATATATATAGTCTTATTCTCTACAAACAAGAGATAACATCCAAAACAATCACATTCGAAAAACACATAGACAGTAGGAATATATATATAGTCTTATTCTCTACAAACAAGAGATAACATCCAAAACAATCACATTCGAAAAACACATAGACAGTAGGAATATATATATAGTCTTATTCTCTACAAACAAGAGATAACATCCAAAACAATCACATTCGAAAAATACATAGACAGTAGGAATATATATATATATATACAGTGGTGCACACAGCAATTTTTCCAAGGGGGGGTCCGGGGTCGAAAGTTCACCATTCTTGTATGATGCTCCTTTTGATTTTGTTGATTTTCGGGAACAAAACACAGTAAAAAACTAATTATTGAATAAATAATTAGCATTAATTAATAAAATTAATCATTAATTTTAAATACTTAATTAAATTTTACGTACTACGTACTTAGAATTATAATCAATCGGAAAAAAATCGAGCTTTGGGGGGGTCCGGACCCCCAGGAACCCCCCTTGTGTGTGCGCCACTGTATATATATATATATGAGTAATTCTTAGAATGACAGGAGAAATGCAACGTGCAGCCTTTTATCCTATTATATTTTATCTTTAATGTTCAGCAAAGTAGTCTGCACTCTAAGCCATGACAAAATGAGCCATATTTTTAGCGTCGATCAGGAGCCAGTGCGTCGTTCGTTCACGTGGTTCTTCGTAAGTTCGCCGGAGTCGAAGTTAAAGTTCTTCTGCGGGAGGTGAGTTGAGTTGTTCTGGTAGGTTTTACTCCAACTGATACTTAAAGGATTGGGGGTTCATCACACACACACATATATATATAGTGCGTGTCTCATCCAAAAAAAATATCCTCAGCTTCTAATGAAATATCTAAACGTCATTCTCTTTTCTTTCATCCTCTCTTGTACTGGACTATTGCAATCTAATCCAATTCCATAATTCGATTAGATATTCCAAATCTTTAGGATGTGGCACTGGAGAAAAATGACGTCTTCCTCAGTGGCGATTGTAACCTAGTGGTTATGGTTACGAACTCGTGACCGAAGTTGTCAAGCCATTGAAAAGCAGGTGGTGGATGTTAAATCTGTCAAGGCTGAATGAGTGAGTGAATATTAACGTCGCACTGTTCAGCTACACGAGGCTTTTGGCGACGGACCACATAATTTTGAACCATGGTCAAGTGACGTGGACGACACCTGAGCTGGCACCACTCTCCCCTAACTATCACACCACACTATCGGGAGGACGTTTCAGCTCTCGACAGATTTAACGTGCATCGCTGCCCTACATGGCGGGTCTTCAGTGGTACTGGGCTCGAACTCCTGACATGCCTGCCATGATCCGATACCTTGACCACTGGGCTACCGCAGCCCTGTCAAGGCTGAAAGCGTTTATGTTGGCATGGTGTGGAAGTTTGGTGAAGTAGGCGTTAGATAAAATGTCCTCGTCATTTGACGGTGGTACGAAATTCGGAGGTTCGTCGCCGATAGTCCTAAAGGAACCTCAAAGTGTAACATTTATAAGTAATCAATTAATTAACCCATCGTTCTGTCCACATTTTTAGCAGTAATTTGTCAAAAGCAACTGCAACTTATTCCACCTGAAAGACTTAATGTGTGTGTGGTGGTGGGGAGATTGGGGTGCTAGCTCAGGTGTCGTCCTCATCATTTGACCGAGGTTCAAAATTGCGAGAAGCGTCGTCAAAGGTTCTTGTGTAACTCAGAGTGCAACGTAAATCAAAATCAATTAAGATCTTGGAGGATTTTGCAAGAGCATTGGCTAGTAACACGTGGCTGGTCACAAGGTGGACATCGCCAGTGGAGTGAGATGTTTCCCTGAGAGAAGGGATTTCCCACGGGAGGTGACCCGAAAGGTGTGCGGAAGCGGATGTCTCCGAGAGCTGACACTTTTCAGTGTCGTTGCTCCCGCGCATTCTTCCGTCTTCCGAGGAAGAGTTTCCCTTCCTTCCGGGATGTGCACAGAAAGGGGTTGTCGACCCCTCGTCTCAGGAGAAAGCGAGCACCTGGGGTGAAAGGGAAGGCTGGGGGACCGTTAAAGGGGATTCTTGCCGCCACCCCTTACGGGACCATCCCACATTTCGAACGTAACTCACACGTGTAGAAAGGGAGTGGGCAGGGGTATTCTCCCCCCCTCGTCCTCACTTTCGAATGAATCCCGTTCCCTTCCCCCTCCACCAACCTTACCTTTTGGAACGGGGAATGGAAGGGGGGCAGGGAAGCAGCTGCGGGAACTGTTCGAAAAGTAGGTCAGGCGCGTGCGCTGACGTTTCCGGTCCTATCGTTTGGGGAGTGACGTCACATTTCAAATATATCCAGATAGATGGAAAAAATTAAAAGGGGAAAAGATGGAAAAAAAGGGGGGAGTAAATGCAGAGTCTGAATGAAGAGCTCTCCCCATCGATCAATGTGAGAAAAACGGAATGATTTGCGGAATATCCTTCCTGGTGGAAGTTCGGCGGTTTCCTCTTTGACACCTTTCTCCACACTTCGGGCCGCTGGAAATTGCCCGAGCACACATCTAAGTAATATAGGATGGCTTATATCTAAAGAATAAAAAAAAATGCTGCCCCTAAAACTCTGTACACTTTTTTTTATTGTGAAAAGAGCGATTTAAGCAATTGGAGGTGTTATTCAAAAGCAAAGGATGATTAGTTTTCAGAAAATTGGGACACACATTTTTCTCTGAAAAATAGCTTTCACGGCATCTTATTGGAATGTATCTTTCTGCGATTCCGAAAATAACTATATACATAAATGAATGCTTTTTAAAATTTTCTTTCAATCTGTAATTGCCATACAAATGGAAATGGTTTTAAGAATCCAGCAAGATGTCCAAGGCTACAGATACGGACAATGAGTAAAACGTAAGCACTTGGGTTGGATGAAGCTAAAAAATATGTGTTTAAAAGATATTCTGTAAAATTTTCATGATACTTATAACAAAAATAAAGTAAAATAAAAAATATCTACATAATGTTGTTAAATTTTTAAAAGCTAAAATGAATTTTTTTAAAGCTAAATACGGTAAATGAGATTACAGTTTGATTCAGTCGACAATGTTTGTGAGCGAAATTTCATCTATTTTTGAGAAATGGAAAAAGTTCTATGGTTCTGATACGTAGCTCTAACTTCGTTTTACAAGAGCGCTTAAGAAATATTTTCTTTTAGTCTCGGATTGTTTTGATTTCAAAGTTTATAACGTGATTATTAAACAAAGATTTTAACTAGGAATTAACTTTAACCATCGAATTGTTTTTTTGCGAAGTGTTAGAAATTTTTTTTAAAGAAAAAACTTAGAAAGAGACTTTTTTGTTTGATAAACAATTATTTAAAATGTTCAAATTACTTGCTTGGGCAAATTTTTATTATAATTTACCACTATTATCAATTAGATCAGGGATGGCACGCGAGCCAATGATGACACGCGACAGAATATTTTGGGCACGCCATCGATCAAAAACGATTTGCATTTTAGCTTAAAATAATTAAGTTTACTATGAAGTATTATGAACAAACGCGAGTGATCCGTCGCGACGCCGACAAGTCGGGGAGCAGACTCGTTTATGTCTTGCGTAAATACTTCGTATATTATAAATTGCTAATGATGCGAAGTTTATCTACGCATAGTGTGTGTATGTAACTATTTCTAAATATATTCAAATTGTTTAAAAAACATATTCTAACGTTTACATTAATAGTTCAGCTTGTATACATCTAATTTATTAATGTGATCTAATTCTTGTCTTGTAAGTCTAATTGGTAAAATAACTCTCACTGCTTTATTTTTAAAAATTTTAATGACCTGAGACAAAAGCGAAAGAGCAGACACTACAGAAATCTCGTACAAGCACTCAATTTCCTAAAAACAAACCTGCCCATGAGCCCGCAGTCGTGCGCAGTCAGTAAAAAGGGTTTTTTTGGTGGTGGTGGGGGGGGGGATCAAGCGAGAGCACATAGAATAGTCAATTTCATCGACACAACTGTACATTTAAAGTTTTGTGTTAAATTATCAATTTTTAACTGCTATTTAACATGGCTAGTTCAACATAAAAACAAAGTTCAAGATAGTAAGTGTAGCAGAGAATTTCAAACTTGGTGGGCTGAGAAATATGGCATGATCAATAAAGGCGACAAAGCGGTGTGTGTTTTATGTTCTGAAACAGTGCTATGCAGAACATCGTCTGTTAAACTGCATTTTGAAACATCACAAATCCTTTTGTGATAAAAGCGAACCAGAGCAAAAAGAATTAATTGCAAGTGCAATAAAAGACAGAAATAAGCAGTCGACGTCTATGTTTAAATATGTATGCAGAAATTGTCACACAAGTGAGGCAAGTTACTCGGCTGCAAATGCCATTGCGCGGCATGGTAAACCTTTTCAAGAGGGAGAGTTTTTGAAGGAAGCTTGGTTGGCATGTGCGCCCTCACTTTTGATGATTTTGATAATAAAGATAAGATAATTCAGCGCATCAAAGATGTTCCGCTATCTAGAAGCACAATGAAAGATAGAATCTGGAAATTGGCAGAAAATGTTACAGACCAACAAAAAAGTGACATTAACTCCGCTCCTTTTATATCGCTATGTCTTGACGAAAGTATTGGCATTACTAAATCGGCACGTTTAGCTGTCTTTGCTCTATATTGTGTAGGAAACATCATTAAGGAAGAATTAATTGCGAGAACATCGTTGTTAACAACTACAAAGGGCACAGATATTTGTACGGCAGTAAGAGATTCGCTTGCTGAGAAAGAAATAGATTTGAAAAAAATTGTTTCAGTAACCACACACACACACACACACACACACACACACACACACACACACACACACACACACACACACACACACACACACACACACACACACACACACACACACACACACACTGATGGTGCTCCAAATATAGTAGGCAAAAAAAAATGGTTTCATTTTTTTATTTAAAACAGACGTAGGACATTCGATTCTTGAATACCACTGCATTATTCACCAACAAGCCTTATGTGCAAAGAGTGGTTTAACATCTCCTGATAATGTAATAACTTAAGTCACAAAAATAGTCAACCTCATATCGTCGCAGGCTTTAAATAAACGAAAGTTTGATGCTTTGTTGGTTGAAGTCAATTCGGTTGTATAATGGCTTAATAATGTATAACAATGTTCGCTGGTTGAGCCGCGGGAACGTACTTCAAAGATTTATTGATTGCTTGGAAGAAATCAGACTGTTTCTACAAAATGAGAGCAAAATTGAACAATACTCACAGTTGATGGATATTATGTCGCTTTTAAAATTGATGTTTTTTACAGACATATGCCATCATTTCAATGAATTGAACATAAAGCTTCAAGGCCCGAATAAAACAGTTATCGTCATGATGGATCTCATTCGCGCTTTTGAAGCTAAACTATGTTTTCAGAAACGATATTATTACAAAAAACTACAAGTACTTCCCAAACTTGAAAACAAATATCAAAGATTTAGATGCCCAAGAGAAACGAAATGAAGAAAAAGTTATTGACTTTATTTCCATAATGGATTCTTTAATCAAAGAATTTTCAGCGAGTTTTTCTCAGTTCAAGGAATTAACGGAAACGCTCAAATTTATTACGTACCCTGATGTGATTTCGTTTGATAAATTGAACTTGTCTCAATTCGATTGGTTGGAAATTGAAGAACTTGAAATGCAACTGATTGATTTCCAGTCTAGTTCAATATGGATTCAAAAGTTTATTAAAACAAGAAAATGTTGGAATTGAGTGAAACAGAAAAATTCACAAGCAATATAAGTAAAAGTGTCAGTAACGAAATTTTGGAAACATGGAATTCAATTCCAGATATATTTAACTGTTTGAAGAAGCTGGCTCATGCTTTTTTAACCATATTTTCATCTACCCATGCCCGAGAATCATTTTCAGAGATGAACATCATTTAAGACTCACTTAGAAAACCATTTGGCAGATGACTATAATTCAGCATGTGTTCTGCTAAAAGTAACATTTTACAATCCTAATGTAAGTTATTCGTCATCAGATCAGCAACAACAGAAGTCACACTAATGTTACTTTAATTTGAATTACACGTATATTCAAAACATTTACTACTATACAGAGCAAAATGTATTTTTTAATAGTAAATAAAGATTTCTGAGTGGTTAGTATTTAAATCTTATTATTTTCCCAAAAATCACAAGTCAAAATTATTTGACGGCACGTCTATACCCCATTAAATACTTTTTTAGAAAAAATGGCACGTTGATCCAAAAAGGTTCGACACTCCTGTCCTATACTGTAATATTAAATGGGCTATGTCATCACGTATTAAAACAAAAAAGAAAATATTCATGGAAATTTTGCAATTTTTAAAAACACTATATTATTAACAGAGGTATGAGTTATGAAATTGCAAATTTCCATGGAAATTGAGGCATTTTTCTGTCTGAAAATGTGCTTCGCGTTTAGTTTAAGCTCTCGTAACACACAACTTTTACCGAAGACAGTCTTACAGAAGAACATCAATAAATAAACTGGATGAAACAAAAATTCTTATTTTCCATAGTTTCTTTTAATCATGAAAAGATACTAGAGGAAGGTGAAAGATAAATCATTTGAAATTGAGAGATATCAATCTTCCTTGAAAATATCAAAATTTAAACATGTTTTGGAATTATTACAATGAAGAGTAAAACGCATAGTGAAAAATACATCATTCATTATATATACGAAAGAAATTGAAGGAAATAATTACTTCTTATCCGTAGAGAAAGTTTACTAAATTAATTTAAATCTTAGATGATTGTAGTAGTTTCATGTCAAGGTTTTTATTATCAATTTTTATATGTATAATTCAACTATGGTAATTATTCTTATTAGCTATTATTTTTTTTTCTCAAAAAGTGTAGAAGGTATGATTGGATGCCCATTCAAGACAAGGGACGTCTTGAGACTCTTTGAGGCCCTGAGCACCCAAACATTTTAAGAATTTGAGGCCCTAGTCCCCTATGCAAAACTAGGCCTTACTTGAGATCTTTAAAAGTAGATAGCATGCACTGTCATATACTCGTACACACGGTCATTTGAAACAAATAAATGTGCACAACTCACAATTTCAAAAACCTAGGCACAAACCGGCTTGATCAATGGCCGCATTTCAACTAAATGAGTTGAATGATTGTTTATGGTACCAGGCTTAGGCCTAGACATGGACATGGACAATGGTCATCACATAATAATGCAGTCTTGCTACTTCTGCCAGTTGACATGCAGTTTGAAACTCCCTGTTTTTCGTAGAATATGCACGAGAATAATGTTTGAATATTAAAACTATCTGGATCATGATCTTATTAAGACAGAGTTGAAAACGGAAAGAGGCCCCATTGATTGCGTGGCCCTGGGCCCGGAACCAGTTGGCCCATGCCTTAAGACGTTCCTGCAAGAGGGCTATTAGTAATGGACTTCGTTATTTCGAACCACGGTCAAGTGACGAGGGCGACACCTGTGTTAACAACTTCCCTCTCCGAACATCCACCCTACACCAACGGTAAGATTTTAAGCCTCCACAGATAGGACGAACATCAGCCGTCTTCAGCGACCTCGAGTTCATGATACACCTACTACGTTGAATTAGATCATTTTGTTTTTGATTGAGGAATCTACCTTTCATGATACTTGTTTGCGCAAATTCTCGTACTTGAAATTTATAATTAAATTTTGAATATTTAAGGAGTCGATGAAATAATGTGTGAACATATAAAATATTTTTCTTAAAAATAAATTTTTTTTTCTATATTGAAGATTTATTTTTGATGGACTTAAGAAAATTTTTTTGACAAAGATTTATTATTAGGAGATCCGTCCCAATTCATTCGTAATTTAATTTACGTCTAGTTAAGATATCCGACTACTTGCGACAACTTTTTTTTTTTTTTAAAAAAAAATGGAGATAGAGATTTTTTTTTGCTGTTTTTAAATTTATTTAGTACATTTTAAGAAAAGAAGGCTAAAATTATGAAGAGGAAAATAAATTATTACTACTAAAATGGGAAAAATGGGTAAAAATTGACAAAAAATTACATAAACGGGGCCCGCTCTGTACAAATAGTAAATGAACCAATTCTCAACTTTTCAATTTTGATGAATTACTTTGCTATTCCCTTTTGAAATGACCTTCAGGATAAGAGACATTTTAATATTTACAAAAACAGGAGCACTTTATCTTCGTTATTATTATAAGATACCGATTAAAAAAACAATTATATTCATATAAGGAACTGTACATTTTGTAATAAAACAGTGTTTGATACATCTGAAGGTTTAAACACTTCTACTGTTATACGGAACACACACACACAAAATTTCAGCAAATTATTTTAAAAACTTTTTGAGCTATCGCTGTCCCCGTTTGAGCTTTTCGAAAGAAAAAAAAACGCATTTTAAAGTTTGACATCTTATGTAAAGCTTTGACATCTGCTTTTACTAAAACACTTGTAGTTTTTGTTCTAGAGAATGGAAAATAAAAAACTTTGGTATTTTTATAAAGCTTATAAGATGGCATTAAAATAAAATTATATATAAAAAAAATTTCGTCAATTTTTTAAAAAAAATCGTGATTTTAGGGTAGTTGGATACCTTAAGAATAATCAAACAAAAAATCAACAAAGCTAAATAAATTTTTATGTTTTAAAATATTCGAAAATCTACACCTGTGCTTGGAGAACAGCTTCCCCATTTACATGAATTGGATTAATTTCCTTTCTGATTAAGTCTGGAAATATATTCTTTTTTTCATCAAAATTTGAAAACTTTTGGTGGGAGAAGAAATGAAATTTTATTGCTTTCTAACTTTTTCGTGACACTGAAAAATGTCTTTACCCGAAGAAGAGGCAGCACACTGTTTGAGAGTCATTCCTTTTTTTTTGGCAATCTTTTTTTTTCCCCTTCCATGCGAAGTTCATCACAGCGCCGCCCTCGAGCGAAGCGACCGACGGGTCGTTCTCAGAAATCGTTCGGAGGGATGAAGGGGAAAAAAGAATCTGCGTGCAAGGCACCTGTGAATGCGTGCAAAGGGAGAGCATTTTTATATAAAAAAGTTCGAATGCGCAAAAAAAGAAACCCCGAAGCTTTCTCAGTCAGAAAGGAAGAGGGTGGGGGGTGATGTGCTTTCTCCGACTCGAAGTTTTATGATTGCAGATCGCGATGTTCCTAAGCGGAGCTTTTCGAACTTGTGGATTTTCCTTCATTAAGGGGACAGGGTACGAGTTAGAAAAAAAAACATTCTTTTATTTAATAGTTATTACAATTTTTTTGCTTGTAATTTATATATATGTTTTCGTAAAACAGTTTTTGTGCTCGAAATGCATCAAAAAGCTAACCATTAAATTTTTTAAGGAAAAATTACAAAATAAATGAAAGGATTTTAAAAAAATGCTACACCTCTTGCAATAAATTACGTCTGCACACGAAATTTGATTTACATATATGTACACGACAAAAGTTGGTATGGGTTTTGTGATAACGCATGACTGATATTCGGAAAATACTTTATTTTATGAAAATTCCTTACTTCCTTACTGAAAATTCCTTGACAAAATGTATAAATTCTATAAATTCAGCTATTTTTTTAAAAAAATAAGCATAATAAGCTATGATTCAAAAATACATAACATTTATTACGTGTACAAATAACGATAGGTAAAAAAAAAAATATCAGATCATTTGGTACAAGAGAAAAAAGTCTTACCAATTTTAAATGAAGATATGCTACTCTAGTTATTTTTTCTTTGTGAGAGTTTAAAGTTTTTACTTTCCATCCGGATCTTAATAAACATGAACACAACATAGCACCTTAGAGCTTTTAAATTTTGTGAGATTATAGAAAATTATATAAAAAAGCACAATTTATAGGCTAAAAAAACTTTATTGGAATTTTCATCAGATTTTTGTCAATTGAATCGTCCCCTTAAACAAATTCGAGCAACTTTGATTCGCTCTCTCTGTTCCCCTTTAAAAACATCGAACCAAGCAATGAACTAAATAACCTTTTGTATTTAAAAAAATGTATAGGATAAAACTAAAATAATTTATACAAAAAAAAATTATAATTTAGCACAGTGGTTCCCAAACTTTTTTAACCAATGAAGTCTTTCATAGTCAAAACTTGCCAGTGGACCCCTTTTAAAGTCAAAACTTTCCCAAGGAGCCCTCCCCCCCTAAGTGAAAGAGCTATATAAACGCATAGTACAACAATTACAAATTAAAAAAAACCATTTTGTTGAAGAATTATTTATTGAAATTTTAACTTCTGTTTGAAATCAAATAAAAAAAAATAATGACCTGGATGAACTTGATGAGATGTTATGAGTATATTTATGTCCGTCTCAAATATTTGTGAGTAGCAACCGCAAATCTCCACGAGTACTAGTTTTTAGTCAGTTTCTTCTTTTTTTGTGATGAGGTTTTTTTACGGCACTGAATGCACATTCTACCAAATTGAAAGACGGAAAAGCAGTCAACAACTCTTGTACAATAATCCATAATGCAGGATATAAAATTGGGATTTGTTTTTGTAACCAGAATGTGTGTTATCCTTGGTTAAATATTGGTTTAAGTCCCTCATTTGTGGATATTTCAATAAGAGACGCTTCTGTATTAGTATATATTCATCTGTGTGTTTGGGATCTGAATTAATCCACGCGCACACACAAAAAGGTTCAACACCTACTTGGGAATATCCAAGTGAATTATTGTTACTTATTTAAACTATCCGTAAAAATAAAAATGGATGAAAAATTTTTTATTTTAAATTAAACCTTGCGCGGGGGGACCCCTGACATTGTTCAGGGACACCCTAAATCAATTTAATGTTCCACGGACCCCCTGAATAATATTGGGGACCCCTGGGAGTCCGTAAGTACTACTTTGATAACCACTAATCTTGCAAATGGGAACAGAATTTTTGTAAAACAAGATCTCATAATGCAGTCTTATTCTGCAATCTGCTACTAGTACTAGCTGACCAGTCATTAGTTGGATTTCAAAAAATACCGAAAAGGGATTAGGCCTCTGAAAAACATGAAAACCCCCCCGGAAAAACGCGTGACGGAGAAGAATCCTATTTATAGAGGTCATCTATAGGAGTTCCTCGTGCGTAAAAAAAAGTTGTTTTTTTGAAAAACACTTGACCATAAACTTCCTCTGAAAGTCATTTGTTTTCCGACCCCTTGATTATTATTTCTTCAGTTATTTCAAACCCACGCTAAGCACAAGTATTCTTAGATATGAACTTCATCCGTGATGGGGTTTCTTTTTTCCTTGCTACTGGAAGTTATTTTGTGAGAATGTTCTAAATTACCTTTCTTCTGTTTCTCTCGTCCATCAACCAATGGCCAGTGGGCAACGTGTTGCCATTTGTTGATCCATCGGGAACTGTTAAACCGATTGCCGGCGATGCCCCTCCCGTGCATCGTTTGACCATCCCCCTCTTTCTCCCAGAAAGGGAGAGGAGGAGAAAGAGTGCACAGGAGAAGAATTTCCTTCGGTTTTCGGTAAAGGAACTGTTCCTTGCTGCAACTAGACCGGTGTCGATGCCAGGGACGTCTTAAGGTATCCGACTACGTTCGGAACCATGATTTTAAAAAAGCGCATAAATGGATAATTTTCGTGATGTTTAGTGTCACTTAGATTAGAATACAAGTATAAAATTGTTTTAAGAACACTTTGACAATAAAAAATTATTTAAATACAATATTTTGGCAAAAAATTAACTTAGAATAAACCTTTTTTCAAAATGTTCTTCTATAAAAAATGCTTCTAAAATAATAAAAAATATTTTGCTTATATAAAGTAAATACTTCTCCAGAGAGAGTCTGAACTATTTTTTTTGAAAAATTCACATTTTCAGAGTACAAACAATTTAAATAATTATCGGCGTTTTTTTCTTAAAATTTCTCCTCTGTGTTGTCGTAAAACATGGATAAACCCACTTCTAATTTAAATATTTGAAAATTCTAGTTCAGCCTCTGTACAGGAGTCTGAGCTATATACAAGCAAAATATTGTTATAATAGAAGCATTTTTCACAAAAGGAGAATATTTTGAAAATGGGTCATTCTATGTTCATTTTTTGTCAAAATATTGTACTTATATAATTTTTTTAAATAATATTCTTAAAACAATTTTATATACATTTTCTAATCTAAGTGACACTAAATATCATAAATATTATCCATTTATACGCTTTTGCAAAATCACGGTTCCGAACATAGTCGGATACCTTAAGGCATGGGCCAACTGGATCCGGGCCCAGAGCCTAGTCCTTGGGGGAGGCCTCATTTCGTTCACGAATCAGTCCTATTAGAATCCTGATAAGGATAACTTCAATGGCCAAATATTATTCCCGTACTTATTTTCCGAAAAACAGGAAATTCCAAAGCGTACGTCAAGTGGCAAGACTGTATTATTATGGGATGACCACTGTTCATGTCTAGGCTTAGATCTAATGCCATAAACAATCATTCAACTCATTGAGTCAAAATGCGGTCATCGGATGAATGAGTGAGTTGAATATTAACGTCGCACTGCTGAGCTACACGAGGGCTTTAGGCGATGGACCTCGTCATTTTGAACCATGGTCAAATGAAGAGGGCGACACTTGAGCTGGCACCCCACTCTCCTAACTACCACACCACGCCTACTGTAGGACGTTTGAGCTCTCGACAGATTTAACGTGCATCGCTCCCCTAAAGGGCGGCTCTTTAGCGGTACTGGGATTGAACTCATGACATTCCTGCCATGATCCGATACCTTGACCACTGGCTACCGCAACCTCATGCGGTCATTGGTCCAGCCGGTTTGCGAGACTTTCGGGTCATGCACATGTAATAATTTCATATTACCGTTTTTACTAATATTTGACAATGCATGTTATATACTTTCTACTGTTAAATATTACATGTAAAGCCTGCTTTTCCATAGGGGCCCGGGGCCTCAAAAAGTCTAGACATCCCTGGTCGATGCAATCAAAAAGTTCGTTAATCACAAGATAGAGTTGGCAAACGATCGACGATATCCACCCTCAATAAAATCCAATAATGGGTCACATTCCCAAACGTTGGATTTTAAAATTTCTCTTTAAAGGTGTCTTCATTTGAATATTTTGTACACTACTGAAAATCAGTTCTGACCCAATTATTCATCTTACTTGCATAATTATGAAATTGAGTGAAAAATACGAATCACTACCACACATATATAAGGAAAAAAACATAGCAGAGAAGAGACCCATTTCAATGATATAAACTATATATAAGTGAGTGATAATTGTAAAAAAAACCCCGTCACTCTCAAAAAAAAAAAAAAAAACAATACGAGGGCTATTGGTGTCTTTTTGAACCTCGTTCAAGAGACGAAGATGACACTTGAGCTGACATCTCTTCTCCGAACTTTCACACCACGCCAACGGGAGGACGTTGAGCCTCGACAGATGTAACGTGCATTGGCGCCATCTACACGGCGGATTTTCAATGGCACATACATCGACTTTTATTATCTCTTTCTTTTCGAGTAGATGCTTCGAAAAAAACATTTCTTATCCGTAAAAATATTTATTCACAGAAATAATGATAGAAATATAATGGACTTTTTTAATAGAAATAATAATAATATAGTAGTATTTACATATTTTGTTAAAAAAAGTATTCAATATTTACTTTTGTCTGATATATTTAGAAGCAAGGAGCAGCATATCGCCCAACAGTGCAATTATGACGCACGAGGGGTGATCCTAAAAAAAGTTTACAAAACGAATGAAAAAAAATCATTCACATTAACTATAGACACAAAATAAAAATGGGAATCAAGAGACATATGTGGTGGTCACTTTTCTACATAATCACCAAACTTGCTTTATCTCTTATCAGACCGCTGGACCTATTTGTTTAACTCATTTTGGTATAATAATCAGGTCCCTGCTGTCTGAACATCACTATCTTAAGTGAATCTTGTTACGGATAAGTGTTTCTTCATTGCCGGAAAAAGGAAATAGTCACAGGGAACCATCGGGGGAGGGGGGGGTATTGTAATAATTTAATACAAAAGTTGTATATTTTGATATCTATATATATATAAAGGAGAAAAGCGATTCACTCACTGACTCATTGACTAATCACGAAATCTCCGGAACTGTTAAACCTACAGACTTGAAATTTGGTAGGTAGGTTCCCTTCATGGAGTAGACGTCAGCTAAGAACGGATTTTGCAAAGATCGAACCCCAAATGGCGTTACGGGGTTTAAGGGGTGTTATAGATAATTATTTCCATTACTAAACTATTAGATGTACAGTCTTGAAAAAAACTTGGTACACAGATTTCTTTCATAAAGTAGAGATTCCCTACATAATGATTTTTACGAAAACCGACCTCCAAGGGGCATTGAGGGCGCTTAAGAGGCGTTATGCATAATTATTTCCATTTTTAAACTATTAGACGTACAGTCTTGAAATTTGATAAGCGGATTCCTTTCATAGAGTACAAATCCCCTACAGAATGGGTTTTGTCAAAATCGACTCCCAAGTGGCTTGATTGATTGATTGAACATTAACGTCGCACTGTTCAGCTACACGAGGGCTTTTGGCGACGGACCACGTAATTTTGAACCATGGTCAAGTGACGTGGACGACACCTGAGCTGGCACCCCCCTCTCCTAACTACCACACCACACTATCGGGAGGACGTTTCAGCTCTCGACAGATTGAACGTGCATCGCTGACCTACACGGCGGGTCTTTAGTGGTACTGGGCTCGAACCCGTGACAAAGCAAGCCACGGTCCGATACCTATACCACTCGGCTACCGCGGCCACGACTCCCAAGTGGCGTTGTAGAGTATTAGAAGGCGTTATAGGCAATTAACTCCTTTTTTAAACTATTAGACGTAAAATCTCGAAATTTAGTAAGCTGATTCCATTCATTAAGCAGAGATCCGCTATAAGATGGGTTTTGTGAAAATCGTTTCCTAAGTGGCGTTGCGGGGTCTTAAGGGGCGTTATACATAATTATTTCCATTTTTTAACTATTAGACGTACAGTCTTAAAATTTGATAAGCGGATTCCTTTCATTGTGTAGAGATCCGCTACCAAATAGTTTTGGGGAAAATTGCTCCCCAAGGGTCACTGAGGGGGATTAAGGGGCGTAATAGATAAATATTGCCGCTTTTCAGCTAATAGACCCACCTGCTTGAAAATTAGAAGGTATGTTCCGTTCATGAAATAGAGTTCCTTTTACAAAGAGTTTTGCGAAAACGGACCCCCAAAAGAGTGGGGTTGCGAGGGATTAAGGCGTGTTATAGAAAAATTCCTGTGTTTTTGAGAATTTAACCCATTTACTTGAAATTTATTGAGCCCGTTTCTTTAATTGAATAGAGTTCCTCTAAGAATGGATTTTACGGAAATCAACTCCAGGGGGAAGCGGGGAGAGTTATTGGGGCGTATTGATAGACAAAATTCCCGTTTTAGAACTGCTAAGACTATTATAATAAATTTTGGTTTGCATGCTTCTTTTGTTGAATCGGAATCCTATAATAATGTTCTCAACGAGGTATTGATGATAAAAATTCCGTTTTTGCCCTGTTAGATTTAGACTTGAAAGTTAGCACGCATATTTATTTTATGGAGTAGAGATCTACCGAAAGTTGCTTTGGTCGAAATCCCCTTGATTATTAGGTTAAGTGAGCGAAAAAAATCTTTCTACTTCTATTTTAGTTATAAATAGAAATTAGATATTATAATTTATGTTCTTTTTATATCAAGAGGCGAGAGTTACAGCTATAAATACATTTTTCAATACAATCGAATTCTTAATGCTAGTTATCAATAATTCATATATATATAAACAGCGCAACATACAGCGCAAACAGAACAGGGAAAATGACGTTTCGTTAGTCGTAGAATTCCAGAAGATTAGCTTACCCGATTTTTTTTTTACATTTGAATCGCTATAATAGTTTTGTATAAGCCTTTCTACTAATTTGCTTCTGAACTTTAATCCGCCTCCATTTTTTATGCAAAACATGCGTACCAAATGCTGATGTCTGATATAAAATTGTAAAATGTAAGAAAAAAATGTCCTTTATCTAAATTTACGAAATCAGAACGAGGGATCACAATCAGACGCAGACGGCACTTTTTTATATACTCGAGTGTTAAAATTACAGCAGCATAAAATATGACAGGGGTAGCGAACCTTATTGGATCAACGTGCCCTTTTTTCCAAAGAAGGGTCTAATGACGTGTAGACGTGCCGTCAAATTATTTTAACTTGTGATTATTGGGAAAATAATAAAACTAAATACGAATACATCACAAACCTCTATTTACTACGAAAAAAATACTTTTGTGATGTATAGTTATAAATAAATGTTTTAGTTATTCGTGTAATTCAATTTAAAATAACACTAGTGTGACTTTTATTGTTGCAGATAGGATGACAAATAACTTATATTAGAATTGTAAGAGGTTACTTTATGTAGAATACATGCTGAATTTGAGTCATCTGCCAAACGGTTTATTAGCAATTAATTTCTTTTTGTGGTTCACTTCTTTTGATAAAAGGCTTTGTGATTTGTTTCAAAATACCGTTTTACAGACGATGTTCTGCATACCACAATGCCAAAACACATACTGCTTTGTCGCCTTTACTAATAATGCCATGTTTATCGGTCCATCAAATTTGAAATTGTTTGTTACACTTACTAACTTGCACTTTTTGTTCTTTTGCTGAACTAGCCATTTTAAACAACAATTAAAAATCGTGAATATAACACAGGTAAGTTTTAAAATACAGTTGTGTCAATGAAATTGACTGTGCTATACGTAGACAAACTTTACATCATAGGCAATTGTGGTCTACAACGTAACTAAGGCAAGACAATAACAAACGATTGTGCTCCCCCGATCACTCGTGTTTGATCGTAATACTTTATAGTGAACTTTGAAATTTTGAAAAATAGAATACACAAGCAATTTTGATCACTGACGTGCCAAAAATATTGTGTCGCGTGTTATCAATGGCACGCGTGCCACTGGTTCGCCATCCCTGAAATATGACTATCCTCAAATTAGCTAGAGTGTACCCAGTTGGATCAGTCTATCGCGCTCGAATTAACTCGAGTGCACACGTTAAGGGATTCTCAGGGATGTTAACTTTCTCTAGAGGGCTGAAAATACAAACAATATTTAAATATTTACATATAACTCTTAGAAATTAAAATTAAAAATTCGAATCTTTTACACATTATTTGTAAGGGAATGTGGCTTCAGAAAAGTGTAAAATGTTTAAAATATAATCACAATTTAAAAAATTATAAGCATATGAAAATAAGAAACATTTCTATAAGAAATATTGATTAAATTTTACGTTGCGCATGCTATTTTCTAAAATAGTAGCTTTCATTTCTAGCCATAAGTTGATTTATAAAGTTAAATGTATCCTTATAACACTGTAGTATTTTTATATAAATAGAATAATAAGCTATATTTTTTTAAAAAAAAATTTCAATATTTTTCGAAAATTTTGAAATACAAAAGATATATTCCTCTTAAATTAAGAAGGGTTTAAAGAGTATGATAAACATTTAATAATTCTATAAAGTTTTATACATCAAAGGGGCTACTATTTTAGAAAATAGCGTGCGCAACGCAAAAATTACTTAATATTTATTATAAAATTATTTCTTATATTCATACACTTATAATGTTTAAAATTATGATTACATTTCAAACATTTTGCACTTTTTTAAAACCATAATCCTTTGTAAATAATGTGTAAAAGATTCGAATTATTTAATTGAAATTTAAAAGAATTATACTTGTTTGAAAATTGTTTATATTTTCTTCCCTCGGAACAAAATTAACACACCTGAGACTTCTTAATTACGTTCTTAATAGTAATTACGATCTTATTTAACTCTCATTTATATATATATATATATATATATATATATATATATATATATATATATATATATATATATATATATATATATATATATATATAGTTCTTCTGATTATTAAATTCTTCTCAGTATCTTTAAAGCAGGGGCCGAACAAACCGGACCTCTGCTCGAGGTAACATTTGGATCGAATTTGAAAAATAACTTTTTTTGTTACAAAAAATTTGACACATTTTTCCTGAAAATATTATCAGGTGGAAATTTGGTATTTCATTTAAGGTATCCGACTACGTTCGGAACCGTGATTTTGTAAAAGTACATAAATTAATAATTTTCATGATATTTAGTGTCACTTAGATTAGAATATATGCATAAAATTGTTTTAAGGACATTTTGACAAAAAAAAAATGATTTAAATATAATATTTTGGCAAAAAATTAACTTAGAATAATCTTTTTTTCAAATGCTCTCCTTTTGTGAAAAATGCTTCTGTTATAATAATATTTTGCCTGTAGTTCAGACCTGTGTACAGAGGCTCAACTAGAATTTTTGAAAAATTCACATTATTTTCAGAGTTACCACCAATTGAAATAATTATTAGCGTTTTTTTCCTTAAAATTGCTCCTTTCTGTTGTCGTAAAATATGAATAAACCCACTTCTAATATTTCAAAAATTATATATTTCAAAAATTCTAGTTGATCCTCTGTAGAGAAGCTTGAGCTATATATACAGGCAAAATATTATTATAATAGAAGCATTTTTCACAAAAGGAGAACATTTGGAAAAACGATTATTCTAAGTTAAATTTTTGCCAAAACATTGTATTTAAATAAATTTTTTTGTCACAATGTCCTTAAAACAATTTCATGCATATATTCTAATCTAAGTGACACTAAATATCATGAAATTTATTCATTTATGTTCTTTTGCAAAATCACGGTTCCGAACGTAGTCGGATACCTTAACGTATCTTATATATTCTTTTTATTTTGTACTGTATATATTTAATGCCAGTTTTCTTTTATGTTGGAACTTGAAGGGTTCAGGGTGGGAGTATATGTTAAAGCATGAAATTTAATATGTTTAACATATCTTTCACTAGTAACTTTCTCCCATCTCGGAGTGAGGTCGCATCGGACATTCCTTTCACCCTTACGATGTTCGGGGTAAGCTTTCCGAAAGGGATTAAGAGTAATAAGAGGTTTTGGTAGATAGAGAGCCACAGGAACTGTTCCATCTTAGTCCTGAGTGTATTATTACAAGTTAAAACAAACACTTGGGATCAGTAGACTACTTATCGAAGAAATTGGCCTGCTTAAATGGACGATTCCTTCTCTTAAATTTCACTCGTTTGAAAAAATAACAAATAATTATGTACTTAATTTCGATTTTTTTTGAATTTTTTAAGGTTTAAAATAATATATATAGAGAAAGAAGGGAGTGGAGAGGCATTTCCCATTTTTGTCCGGGTGGCAAAATTGCTAGAGCCGGCCCTGTTTCAAGCAAAAGCTTACTGTTGCTATTCTTCTCAAGGAAAGCGTGCTAAAAATGTTTTGATAAAATAAATATTTCATTGCTCTGTGAATCAATGGTAAGTGTGACTTTTGCATATTTACTTTGCAATTAATCAAAGAACAGACATTCACTACAGCGTCAAAGGACTGACTCTGGACCATCTCTCATTCGAGTGGAAGGAAAAAAATAATACTTATACCAAACACCATGAAAGGAATAACAGAAAGGCATTAGAAAGAGGCCTCATTTCGGTGGGAAATGAGGCAATCGTTCAGCTTTTACGCCGTCGTTACTCTGCGAACAAAAAATAATCTGACTTCTCGGAGAAAGTACAACACGTAAAACCTATCTCACTCTGCGCTGTTTACGATGATCGAAAATGACGGACATAGAACGTGACCCCCTCCACATCACTTTGAAGAAGTCTAGCTACTTGAAAAATGGCTTTCTTTTTAAAATTTAGTTAAATTCGTCTTTTTTTCACCCAAAACATTGTATTCTGGAATGGAGGGGAAGAAAAACAAGCCCCTAGTTCACCTAAAACAGAGGTACGTTTGTAGCCTCCAGTCCTTTTCAAACACATAAAATTCGAAGAGAACACAATATTATATAGTGACATATCGTCGGTCTAATTATCAGACTGTAACTCCATCTGGGATGCTAATTTGATACAGTAGGGCTAGGCGCCAAGTTGTTTCTTATGTTCGCCAAGATAGGCGATAATATTACAATATGGTTTACTTTGATATTTTTATCGTACGATAATGTGGTTGCCATGGGGATAACGTATATAAGTGGTAGTTTTTTTTCCTCCCTGCGGTATCTCTGCTCAGCAAAAGTAACACATTGTTACAAATTATGTGTAATGAACGCTTAAAATAGTGTAAATAATTTATATCTGGAAGTATAATACACATTAATATTACTTTCTGTTGTATTTATTTTATGTTAAAATCTTGCCACCACCTCTCCCTTAGAAATATAGTTTTATTATGAAATAAAAAAAAAGTAGTGATTACACTGATCGAGGAATAAATTAAAAGCGGAGCGCATACTGAGGCATGGCGTAGACAAAACAAAAGGATTAAGTAATCGCGCCAAAAAGCGCTCGGCGCGTTGCACTCCTATACCAAATCAGTTACACCGGTGGAGTTACGCAGTCTGATAATTAGGCCGACGATATATCTCATACATTTCAAATTCACCAGTTTTTTTTTTAATATTTATTTAAAGAGATGTAATTAAAAATTTAATTGGAAACATGAAATTTGATTTTTACTTCACTATCGAGCAATTATGCAGAAATCATAGAAGAAATTCTATAAAAAAGAAGTTGCATAAATGTAATAATGCACGTATATATAATTTTGCTGATGTGTAACTTACCATTTTATATAGAGAAAACTGTCATGTAGAGATTATGTGCATTTCTAAATTTTGAAATTTATGATGTCGCGTAGTAAATATGACTACGTGCTTTCCGTTGAATTCAAAACTAACATTATATAACAATTTAAATTTTGATAATTGGGTAAGGATGTCCAAAAGTATTCAGATTCTTAAAAAGGTTTTTCAAAATAAAAAGTTAATATTTCTTTAAAAAAAAAAATTAAATGCATTTCGTTTATTTACGTGCGTTGTTATTGTTAACAAATATGTTTTTAAAATAAAGTTTCTGTGAAAAGTAAATGTTTTGGTCACACTTTTACCACAATGACATTAATTTTATCGTTTATCATTTTATTCTTATATTAAAAACTATTTTTTACTTTTTAGTTCGATTAAAACCATAAAAGCGTGCTTTTTAGTTTTTTTAAAGCTATAATTTATTTATCTGCCCAGTGGTGTAGCTACCAATGGGCTAGGCGGTGCCGTGCATTGGGGTCCTCAGACCCTGACAATCAAGCAAGCAAAACTCTGATAATATCTCGCAAATTTACGATATAAATATAAAAGGTTGCAACATAACTATAATCATGGCAACTCAGGTGAAATTTTGAACTTGTGGGGAATTTCTCTAAATTCTTTCCGTCGTTTGTTTAATGTGTTACGAACAATTTACTCTTATTTAAAAGTTTATATTATATTTTCAGTTCTTTTCTTTTTTCTTTAAACTGTTACTTGAAAGTTCCATGAAAAATTTTACCATACTTGTTATTACATTTTGAGAAACCTACACAAGAGGCAATTCCTTCTTAGATACATTCCATTTTTAATAATAACGATTCATAGTAAGCTAACTTCCTGTTTCAATATTTCGCAATCTTCTCTTATCTGCAATAGACTGATGTAATTTTGCCCCCCCCCCTGCTGTTTTGCAGAGGTGTTTTGTTTAAAAAAATTATAATATTGTATATTATATTTTCTTGTTGATGCATATTTTTTGCATCGTTTCCTGTCTATCTCGGAGGACCATTTTGTAGCTCCAAGTCCTCTGGTTGGTGAGTTCGATCCTCCCAAATAAATAGCCAGAGATTCTCTAACAACATTTTGAAGCGTGGAATTACGTTTCTCCTTCCTTTTAACGTCAGTAAGTAGTCGAGCACATACGAAGTGTATTGCATAAATGACAAAACTGTAATTAGGGATAAACAAGTAATATATATATATATGAATTTTTATATTGGATTATATATATATATAAAATTAAGTCAATAACTTGTTTGAATGGATGAATAAAAAGTATTTTATTAACGATTGAAAATTGGAATAGGATATATATATAAATAAATATATATATAGAGAGAGAGTGAACTAATAGTAGGAATTGAAAAAAGAGCATGATTTGTCTGCATTGTTATAAAAATGCACACCCGGTTTGGCTGAAAAACAGGTTTTCGACGCCAACTTTTGTCTTTGTTTTAACAGTTACATTGTTACAACAATAAAGACGAATATAAGTCAAAAACCGATAGTTAATTAAATTTAATTTAATTAATTAATCAATATTTGAAAAACTGTATTAACATCAAGTGTCATCCACTGCAAGTTTAAAAAAAATATATTTGAACTTGATTGGATGAATAGAAAGTATTTTATTAACGACTGAAAATTTGAACAAGATAAATAAATAAATATCATTTGTAGAGAATTTAGAATAAATAAATATATTGAGAGAGTAAGCTAATAGAAGGAATAGAAAAGAAAGAAACCCAGTGGTGTGTTTAAGTGCAAACAATGCCGAGAAAGAGAAGACAGTAAACACAAAGATTATAACTTTGTATATTTATAATATTCATACATTTTTACTTTTTTACTTGATAAAATACAAACAGCATAGGGCCTTCGTGATTTTTAGCACCAGAGTCTTTGGATACCTAGTTACGCCACTGTATCTGCCCTTAGTGCAGATACAGTGGCACACCACTCATTTAAAATTTTTGCTAATCCACACCACTCATGTATGAACCCCAAAATTTTCGAAATCATATGATCCGAGGAGGAGAAGGCAAGAATATTTTTCCTCCCATCAGAGCGAGCAGTTAAAAGTAATGATTGAGACAGCGGAGAGAGAAATGTTTCATTTGCGCCTCCTCCTCGTGTTGGTAAGGAAAGGAGCCAAGACTTTCGCTTCGTTTTCGTTCTTTTTACGCGGAAGGTTTCGAAACCGGGTTTTTGAATGTGCCTCTACCCCCGTGACCATGGCAACGCGCGACCTTGAGGCGGGAGGCAGTTACCATCGCAACTGGGGATTGCGTCAGGTGATGGTAGGAAACATTGATTAAATCCTTCTTAGACAGCGCGCTCTGTGCGATCATCAGTTTGTTAAACTGCTGCTGCTCATTCCAAATGTTTTCTCCCTCTTAAATATCCACACTGATGCCGAAAACTCTCTGGAGAGCTACTAATTGGTTCTTCCCCCTCTCCACCTAGATAAAACTTTGTTCGTTTTAGAGATCCTCGCGATTAGAGCCATTAACCAGACTCGAATTAGAATTGGACGCTTCGAGTGAGATTTTCTTGAAAAGTCTCGAAACATCGACATTCACAACTGAAGAAAATTTCAGAATTCCCTCAATCAAAATATTTTTATTCTTCGAAAAAAATTGTATGTTTTCTCAATCAACAAGCTCTTTGAATTATTTACACATTGTTCTCTCAACCTCAAATTATTCTCGTTTTTTGCATAAATATAAATTAACGATAAAAAAAAAAGAATACGAGAGAGAACACTCTTCGACTTTTGTCGATAACAGAAGATGTGACTATATTTTGGAAATACGGATGAAGATTTTTGGGGTAATGATTATAATTGCTGCCTCTTGAAAACTTTCTTTAAGGAAAAAGGGTCAAAGTATTGGAAAAAGTACGTAATAATGGAGAAATATGAAGAATAACACCATTTAACTTTATAAACTGTGTGTGACTGATGCTAACTTTGAGCTTAAAACGAAATATATAAGTGCAACTAGGAATTTGTTATTTTAAATCCCATGTTCGGTTTTAACTTAAACGCCATTCTACAAGTAATGGTATTTCTAACAAAGGAATAAGGTCTCGTAAAAATTGCTAATGATTAAAATTGCAGTGGATTATTTAAAAGAATGTTGTGAAGTTGTGGCAACAGGGATCATTTGAAAATTATGTGGCAAGAATAAAATATTTTACTTTAAGAGATATTTTACTATGAATTGTGGCCACATTGATATTTTAACTACTCTGTTCTGATTTTTTTGGCCTTTTTTTTAAAAAAGAGAATTTCGATTTTTTGAAGCAATTTTCAGAGTTTCTATATGCTTATGTTAAAATAAAAGTTATTCACCATAATTTTGACTTTTTATATGTGAATTTAAAAATTCATTCCACTTTAAAATTTACATTTTTTTGTAAAAATTGATTTATCAGCAGTGAAGCAAACACGATCTTTTGACTGTTTGATTGATTGATTGAATATTAACGTCGCGCTTTTGAGCTACACGAGGGCTTTTGGCGACGGACCACGTAATTTTGAACCATGGTCAAGTGACGTGGACGACACCTGAGCTGGCACCCCCTCTCCTAACTACCACACCACACCAACGGGAGGACGTTTCAGCTCTCGAGATCTTTTGACTGAAATTCAATACTTCAATTGGAATTTTTTCTGAAGTGGTTATTACAAAGAACATTCCTTGATGTAGTACTTCAAATAGTTCAAATTGAATAATTCTTTGTTGAAAAATATTAAACGTATTGTGTAGTACAAACACAATAGGATACAAATGCACAATAGCTTCTAGAACTATTGAATGTCAACAAAAACAATCAGGGACATTGTCGTTGCGTGTGCAAAGAGCAATATAATCTAAATATGTATTTTTCGAAATCTTTATAAAAAAACTAAGCGGAAATATTCAGAACATTGTTTACAAAGCATGTAAAAATACATATCTATACTAAAAAAATCTTGAAGGAATCGCAGAAGTTGGAAATTTCATAAAAATAAATTTCTTTTTTGATATTTTTTAGTAAACATCTTTTCGCTTTCCAAAAAAATGCGTCTGAATTTTAAATTTACATTGATAAATTATTTTAATATGAATACTTCTGGATATGGGAAGAAAACAATTATTTACAAATATCCGACAATTTCAATAGTTCGTCATAGCTTATTCGAAACGAGAATTATACTTATAATATAGGCTATCCAAGAAAGAATATATCACAAACTTCATTTTAATATAACTCTATCGAGTTATATTAAGATGAAATTTGATATTCTTTCGTGGATATCGTGTATACATTTCGTAGAATTGTAATAATTAATATACGCTTTAAAATTACGTGTATTAAATAAGGTAAAGTAAATGAAACATTAAATAATCGGGTTTTTCAATTGTGTTAAAATTACTTCAATGCCCCTAATGCAGTAATTTTCAAATTGTGTTTCATGGGATCTTGGGGCTCTCTGAGGCATTCCCAGGGGCTCCACGAATCATAATAAAAGATCGAAAAGAAATTATAAAGGGGCAGGCAAAATGGATCTATGTATTCCATGATGTTTATTTAACCCCAAGTATTTAAAGCTTATCGCAATCATTAAAACTGAAAATTTTATTTATACATACTAATTTTATTTTGTAATACTTTTTTAGCTTTCAACTCATAATGTAATAAAAGAAAATTAAAACGTCTGTGCTTTATATGAAAGTTAATAATATTCCATTGTTTACTATCCTGAATTCCACGAAATAGTTTTATACTCTTTAGTACAATATTTTGCAAAACTAAATAGTTTTCTAAAGAAAAATGCAACTTTTTTCATTTGGGTAAAAAATATCTATAATGAAGGAGATGGAACTAATTATCGACATATCAACAGATTCGACATTGAAATCCAAATTCAAGTAGGAACAGCTCCGAAATCATAGGTTGCAAATTCATACAGAATACACAGGATTTTCACTCAGATACAAACATTTTAATGCCATTTAGAATAAGGTATTTAAGTGAAAAATAATTCTCAACTAGAAAGGTTAAAAAAACAAAACAAAATATATTAGTAAATTAAACGCAGAAAGAAAATACAAGCATATGTCCCAGTTACGAAATATAATGCATGGATACGAGACATTTGGTTCGCAAATTAATACTGTTACATTGATTGGGGTTCGAGGACTTAATGCAGATCAGTCGCAAAGAACAAGACAGTTCTTTAAGAGCTATGAGAATTTATTGTTGAAAATCCAATCCTTGAAATACGAGATTTAGCAGCAATATTCACAGAATAAATCTCTGGAGGTCTTCACACCTTCAACAGCACTCAGACACAATTATCAGTGTCTAAAATAACATCTGTGAAAGGTTATTCAAAAACCTCGTTCGTCCTATTCAACAACCGAGCTAATTGGTAATCACGGTCAAGGCAAGCCTACTAATAACTAGTCAAAGCAATTCTAATCAATCGCTAGTCAAAACCAGACTGATTCAGCTCGGCGAGCATCTCTCTATTTATAGGCCTCGTGGATCATTCGAGAAAGATCCACTTGCGTCACAGGTTTTGAAACTAGTGGGTTTATCCACTATTTCAATTTCCAGAAGAATCCAGAGAGTTCTGAACTCACCAAAAATGGTTGCCAAGTCGCCAAGGTCACTAAAAATGAGGCTAACTTGGTTCTATCACCAAGATTTTGCAAAGTTCCCATTGAATCGCTATTATAACGCAAGAGACGGTGTTTTTTATGAATATTACAATAACATAAAATAAATATTACATAGAATAATATAAATGCATTACACATCCAAATACAAATTATTTACAATATTTTATACAAAATCCGTAATAATACTATTAATGAGTAAAAATCATACCAAAAATTATACTAAAATTTTTGATAGTAAATACAATACGTTTTCAATTGTCTGTAAATAAAATTGTGTTGACATGATAAAGATGACACGTTGATCAACTTTAAACATTGTTTTAAGATATATTCTTTTAAGTGCGAGCGGGATGGGGTTCCCTGAAAACACCTTATATTCTAAGGGTTTCCACTGCTCTAATGCAATGTTCTGTTAATTATTAACTGAGAGAGAGAGAGAGAGAGAGAGAGAGAAATCACACTTACCCGTGTGAGAGAGAATGTGGGATGCGCTGGGTCAGCCCATCTACCCAGGTCCCGAGGAACTAACTTGTGTCCGAGAAGCGCCACAAGTTAGGGTCTCAGGGAATGGGGAGGAGGCTACACGGCATCCTGAAAGACAAGAAAAAAACACCCTTTTAGCACAAAAAAAATGCATTCTACGAAATTAAATAAATATTTTGTGTATGGGATACAATTATTTTTTGCCAAAAGAAACAACACATCACGAAAACAAGTTTTATAAAAAATTGTTACGTAGAACTATTCACTTTTTTGATAAACAGTTTCACTTGCATTCTTATCATTTGCTTTTTCAATTCCTATTATTAGGTCTTACTCTATCTCTCATTTATATTTATTTGTTTGTTCATTTGTTTATCTTGGTGGAATTTTCAATCGTTAATAAAATACATTTTAAAGCGCTCAATTGAGCTGAAACTTTATATACATGATGATTTTGGATGACAATACAATAATTTTTAATTATAATTAATAAAAATTAGTTGATTAAAACTAATTATTCAAAGAATTCTAAATACAGCCACTTTGGCATCATTTTTTGCGACTTAGCGTCCGTTTCGGCGACTTGTGTCGAAACTTGAAAATAATTTTTTTTACGCATTAAAGCGCTCATTTGAGCTGAAATTTTCTGTACACTATTGTTCTAATAATTGAATTATAATTAATTAAAATTTCCTGAAACTAATTATTCAAAGAATTACAGATGTTGGTTTCATTTTTACCGGTTTCTGACGCCAGCTTAGATTCGTCTCTATTGTTGTATATAACTATGTAACTTTTAAAACAAAGACAAAAGTTGGCGCCGAAAACCTGTTCTTCAGCCAAACTAGCCAAACAGGGTGTGCATTGTTACAACAATGCAGGCAAATCATGCTCTTTTTTTAATTCCTACTATTAGTTCACTCTCTCCACCTATATATCTTATTCAAATTTTTAATCGTTATTGATTACTATCTATTCATCAATTCAAAGAAGGAATTGACTTAAAATTATTTTTTTATATTACTTGTTTTATAAGCATCATTAGAATTGCTCAAAATGTCAATTGATAGCGTCATTAAAGTTGCTCAAACCATTAATGACTATACACATTTGAGACCTATTCGTCTAATAATAATACAAGTGATATGTTATTTTGTTACTTTATAAGATAAAATGTCGCGTTTCATTAATAATATAATATTTAATTATAGCAAAACCCATTTTTATTGGATCTGTACTCAACAAAATAAACATGCTTGCCAAATTTAATGTCTGTATGCCTGATAATTCAAAAATTGGAGTTTTAATGTATAACACTATAGGCAACACATCATAAGGTATCCGACTACTTGCGACAACATTTTTTAAAAAAAGAATGAGGATATGGAGATTTTTTTTTGTGGTTTTTAGATTTATTTAGTATATTTTAAGAAAAAAAGGCTAAAATTAAGAAGAGAAAAATTCATTATTACTACTAAAATCGGAAAAAAGGGTAAAAATTGACAAAATTACATAAACGGAGAGCTCACTCTGTACTAATAGTAAATGGACAAATTATTCATTTTTCAATTTTGATGTATTACTCTTTGTTATTCCTTCTTAAAAATGACCTTCAGAATAAGAGTTATTTTAATTTTTACAAAAACTAGAGCCCTTTGTCTTAGTTATTATATGGAAGTGCTTAAAAAAACAGTGATTATATTCACATAAAGAACTGTAAATTTTGCAATAAGGCAGGGACTGATAAATCTGACGGTTAAAACACTTCTATTATTATACAGAACATACATAAAAATTTCAGCAAATTACTTTAAAAACTTTTTGAGTAATCTCTGTCCCCGTTTAAGATTTTCGAAGAAAAAAACATATTTCAAATAAAACGCATTTTAAAGTTTGACATCTTACGTAAAGTTATAATATCTGCTTTTACTAAAACACTTGTAGTTTTTGTTCTAGTGAATGGAAAATAAAAAAAAACATGGTAATTTTATAAAGCTAATAAGATGGCTATAACATAAAATCATAAAAAAAATGTCAGTTTAAAAAAAAATTATGTTTTTAGGGTAGTTGGATACCTTAAGAAGCGATTTCCACATAACCCATTCTGAGTGGATCCTTACTCGAAGTAAGGAACATCTGTGCCAAATTTCAAATTTTTAGGTCTAATAGCTCCGGAGATCTCATGATGAGTCGCTTTGTCCTATATATATAAATAGATAGATGAACACTATCTTATAAGTTTCTTAAATATAAAATATCATTAAAAGCGCAAATGGAAAAAAATTCTACCAATATATATAAGTTTTATTTAATGTAGGTTTTAAATCATTTAAATGGAGACTCTTCCCCTAAGCATAAGGTAAGGAAAAAAAGTATAGAAATGGTAACACACACACATACTATAAAAATTTTTTTTAAGTAAGTTTCTACTTTGAATGGATAAATAGAGAAAGTATTTTATTAACGATTGGAGCAAGACACACACACACACACATTTATTTATAGGGAGAGAGGGAACTAATAGTAGGAATTGAAAAAAGAGCATGATTTGTCTGCATTGTTGTAACAATGCACACCCGGTTTGGCCTGTTTCGAAGAAAAACCAGTTTTCAAAGCCAACTTCTGTCATTGTCTTTGCAGTTACATTGTTACAACAACGGAGATGAATCTAAGTTGGTGTTGAAAACCGGTAATTAATTTAATTAAATTTTGATTAATGAATTACTATTTGAAAAAATGTATTAACATCAAGCGTCATCCAGTACAAGTTTAAAAAAATCATTTGAACTTCATTGGATGAATACAAAGTATTTTATTAGCGATTGAAAATTTAAACAAAAGATAAATATATAAATATACAGTCGAACCTGTTTTTGTGCGGTCTTTTTTTATGCGATTTCTTTTTTGTGCGATTTTTTATGTGCGATCTTTTTTTTTATGCGGTATATGAATTTCAATAGCTTTGGTGCCACTGTAATGTTTTATATCTATTTACTAGTGTCGTAACGAGGAATGTTGGGACCCCTCCCCCCTTGAAAGTCAGGTTTTGCTTTTAATATTTTGTAAATTGGGTAAATACGTATTTAGGGTATTAGTCAGGCTTTGAACCCCTAGAGTCCTGCCTCTCCTTGATGCGGAGGTGTACGTTACGCCACTGAAATGTAGACACTTCAAGACGCTGTGTTCATTTGTTACAAACAGTCTCCCGACAATACGCATTCAGATGCTTTCTCTCAACGTTCCCGCAGCCCGCGCTTGATTGAAGACGAAACTTTCAATGACAGTGACATTATCACTAATTTAATAAACTATGAAGACGGACAAGAAGCCGGATTCTTTGAGAGGGGATAAAAATATGCAGGGATCTAGCTTTCCAACAAATTGGAAAAACATTTTCTTAAAATAGATACCAATTAAGAAATGAGTATAAAATTCCAAAATGGGCTTCAATCATGTATATCTGGTTATCGTGGCATTTACAAGCAATTGACCACCCGACCTTCGTCACAAAAACTTACCGCTTACTTTATGTTGCCAAAAAATAAATCAATTGAAGTTGCACCTTCAAGTGTCGAAAGCGATTTTGAACTTATCCATTACAGGACTTTGGGTTACGATGAGTAGCGATGAATTATGTATGTGCATTTTAAAGACTTATCCGTAAATACAACGAGAAACTATATGTTTTAAAAATGTTTCCATGTGTAATATTTAATTATTTATTTTCTTATGGAAGTACTCTTACAAAAATTTCGTAAATAATTGCCCTATTTTATAAATGCGACTTTTATGCGGTCTCTATCCACCGCATTAAAAAAGTTTTTTGTAGCATTTTCACGAATTAGTTTGTTTTATGTAAGAATTTATGAAATTTTTAGATATTTGTTTTGTGCGTTTACTTTTATGCGGTCCCTATCTACCGCACAAAAACGGGTTCAACTGTATAGAGAGTGTGAGCTAATAGTAGGAATTAAAGAGGAGAAATGGGATTTTTTTTTGTGAAATAATTTTTCCATATATTCACTTGATATAATACTAATATATTACATTAGTACAACGTATAACAAAAATTGTTCCCCTAAAAAATATAACTGCAAATTTCGGAGGGTTTGTTAAGTAGACAAAATCAATTTTTTTTAAGAGGTTGAAATATTTGTCTTAAATATAGAGTGGCAAAAAGAACCCCTTTAAGGAAAAACTTAGCTCTTTTAAGGTATCCGACTACGTTCGGAACCGTGGTTTTGCAAAAGCGTATAAATGGATAATACTTATGATATTTAGTGTCACTTAGATTAAATTCATGTATAAAATTGTTTTAAGGACATTTTGACAAAAAAAAATTTAAATACAATATTTTGGCAAAAAATTAATTTAGAAAAATCTTTTTACAAAATGTTCTCCTTTTGTGAAAAATGCTTCTATTATAATAGTATTTTGCCTGTATGTTGCTCAGACTTCTGTACAGAGGCTCAACTAGAATTTTTGAACTATATAACTTAGAAGTGGGTTTAGCCATGTTTTACGACAACAGAGGGGAGAAATTTTAAGAAAAAAAAACCGCCGATAATTATTTCAATGGATTGTAACTCTGAAAATAATGTGAATTTTTCAAAATTCATAGTTGGGATTCTATACAGAAGTCTGAGCTATAAACAGGCAAAATATTATTATAATAGAAGCATTTTTCACAAAAGAAGAACATTTTGAAAAAAGGTTATTCTAAGTTCATTTTTTGCCGAAATATTGTATTTAAAGAATTTTTTTTGTCACAATGTGTCCTTAAAACAATTTTATGCATGTATTCTAATCTAAGTGACACTAAGTATCATGAAAATTATCCATTTGTGCATTTTTTTAAAATCACGGTTCCGAACGTAGTCGGATACCTTAAAGTAATCATTCTAAAAACTAAAATGTGTGGCCAAAATATTTAACAATAGTTGTAATTATGTTATTGAATAATATGTTTTATAGATATTCAGATTATCTTGATTTTTCTGCCTTAATGGAAATTTTAGAGACAGAACAAGCAGAAATGCACTTCATTGGCGACATTTAATAGCACTTGATAGATTAAAAAAATAGGAGAAGGAACTTGAATTTCTCGTTTCTTCACCCGAAAGGTTATTGAATACCCCGGGAAGCATAATGTCCCGCTAATTTCGAAAACAAGAAAAACTTGGGGCTTTTTTTTTCGGAGCAAATGAACGAAAAAAGTGATATAAGCATTTTACAGCAAGCACAAGTAAAATCTTTAATTTATAAAAGTTTTAGTTTCACAAATATGTATGATATTTACTCTGCAAAACTAATTTTTTAAAAAAAATAAAGTTTTTTTTAAAGGAATTTTTTTTCCCTTTAAGAAATTTAACGCTATCTTCCAATCAAGGAAAAAAATCCCCGCTAAATAAAAATATTTTGCTTTTTTCTCCATCCAAAATTTGCTCTTTACTGTTAACTATATATTTCACGCCGAAAGAAAAACCCTTTTCTTACTTTTTTTCCCTCTTTGTAGAGACTTTTTGCAGTCAGATATACCAACAGCGATGCTTCTCCGTTAACAATGTCGGCCAGCGAAATTAAGAAATCTTCCTAAATTTTTCTAAACAATATCTTTCTCCATATACGATTATGCGTAAAGAAAGAGTTCATGAAAAATAAAATCGTGACGTGTAGAAAAGTTTAAGAATAAATGCAACAAATCGAAGATATAAAAGTTTTTTCCTACACAGCTACAATAAAAAACCTTTGATGCTAATTTCATTCATTCATCAAAACTGAGGAATATATTATTATTACTATTATTTTCTTGCGTTTTTTTTCTTATGTGTGATATTTTACGTTGAACTTTAAGTTTCGTAATTGCAGGGAAGCAGTTGAAATTGAAATACTTTTTGAAAAAAGAAGGAACCAAACCAATGAGGGATCAGTTTCTTGTAGCAAGTAATATAAACATTTTTCAGTTTCTACTTTGGTCAACAAAGAAAAAAAATGTAGTTACTTTTTATTAAATAATTATAATTGATATATAAATATGTATACAATATGACAGAATCCCAACATTAAGTGGCAAAATATAAAACAATTTTCCTCGCAATTTGTTTTTCCTTTGGATATATGGTGTTGGACTGTAGTTTTTGTTTGTTACTATTTATTCATTAATAACATTTAATTAATTAAAATTAGAAAAAACTGCATTTACATCAAGTGTCATCCACTACAAGTTAAAAGAAAGGTATTTGAACATGAGTGAATGAAAAAAAAGTATTTTATTAATGATTGAAAATTTGAACAAGATTACATTATATATATATATATATATATATATATATATATATATATATATATATATATATATATATATATATGGAGAGTGGGAACTAATAGTAGGAACTGAAAAATAACTACTATTTGAGGATTTGAATCGAATCACTTTATTTGAGAAACTACGCTAAAATCAAATCAATAATTTATCTTACGATTTTAAGATAAATTATTCCTTCATGCGAATAAGTTGCAGCCGAATTATATAGAGACACAAAGAACGTTCCAATAATTGCCTTGCTTTTAACACCATTAAAAGAATTACGATTATTGATACACTGATTGTTTTCATGGTGTGATTGGGATACATTGGTAAAATTAAGCCAAGATTTATCGAAAGACATTTTGCCCCTATAAAATCGCAATATTATTACAAATAACGTTTATTGAATATAATTTATTATTCATTTATATAAAGTGCAGTCTATATATGTCCATATATCATATAAGATACATTATTAAAAAACCTCGTTTTATATTTCGTAGTTAAAAAAAGTTTGGTTATTATTAAGGTATCCGACTACGTTTGGAAACGTAATCTTGCAAAAGCGTACAAACGAATATTTTTTTTAATATTTAGTGCCACTTAAATAAGAATACGTATATAAAACTGTTTTAAGATTATTATTATAATAAAAACTATTTAAATACAGTATTTTGACAAAAAATGAGCATCGAATGACCTATTTTCAAAGCCTTCTCCTTTTATGGGAAATGCTCCTATAATAATATTTTTCCATACCTCTGTACCGAGCCTGAACAAAAATATTTGAAATCTAGAACTTAGAAGGGGATTTATCCACATTTTAGTACAACAGAGGGTAGAAATTTTAAGAAAAAAAACGCCAATAATTATTTCAATTGGTGGTAACTGAAAATAAGGTGAATTTTTCAAAAGTCTTATTTGGGCCCTCTGGAGACGTCTTTACATTATATAAGTAAAATATTATAATAGAAGCATTATTTATAAAAGGAGAACGTTTTGAAAATAGGTTATTCTAAGTTATTTTTTTGCCAAAATATTACATTCAAATAATTTTTTGCTGTAATACTATTCTTAAAACAATTTTATACGTGTATTTTAATCTAAGTGACACTAAATATCACTAAAATTATCCATTTATGCGCTTTTTTAAAATCATGGTTCCGAACGTAGTCGGATACCTTAAAGTAATCATTCTAAAAACTAAAATGGCCAAAATATTTAACAATAGTTGTAATTATGTTACAGAATAATATGTTTTATAGATATTCAGATTATCTTGATTTTTCTGCCTTAATGGAAATTTTAGAGACAGAACAAGCAGAAATGCCCTTCATTGGCGACATTTAATAGCACTTGATAGTTATCCATTTATGCACTTTTTTAAAATCGCGGTTCCAAACATAGTCGGATACCAATGAATTGGATTATGCAAACTATTTTTCCCCAATGGGGCTGCATGTTAGCAACATAGCCTTTGCAGACATGACAAGTCACAAATGCGAGGCCATTTCATGGTGACACCATCTAATGTCGACCTCGTTATCAGATTTGGACGCTTGAATTAATTTTAATTCAAGCTCTCATTGGATACTAAGTATTGCAATGATTTAATTTTACCAATAGTACCAGAGCCAATTTGATACTCAAGGTATCTTTTACATGCCACATAATCAAATGACATGCATGCTTACGATTTTCACATCCAGAAAATCTATCGACTCCAGCCGCGGTCGAACCCGCAACCTTATGCCTACGAAGCGGCACGCTACCTCTAAGCCCCCGGGAGTCTACAGATTACACAAACCAGTTGGAGACACAAGTACACACACACATATGTCTATACAATCAGTATATGTCTAACGTTTCAAAGGAAGCATGGAAACTTTTCGGAAATAATAATTTTCATCCATGAGACAACTTTTTAGCGATGCAAAACAACCCCAGTTGTACTGATTTTGAGTAGGATTGTACTTTTCTTTTTGGAATTGCTAAATTGTTCTTTTTTTAACACGTTTTTATAAACTTCACTTGTACGTAACGGAATCTTTGATCTATATTTTTACTCACTTTGAAAGGTCAGATTCATTCGAAATTTTGCACACTTGTCAAGGACCGATGGCAATACAATAATTTTCTAATTTTGTTTCATTGTCCTGATCAGGATCATCAGGATTAACTATTCCCAGATTTGGCGACTAACTATTCCCAGATTGGCTAACTATTCCCACCCGTACGATATCGACAGCAAAAAAGAAAATTTGATATATTTGATTCCTTGACAAAGAATTTCTCACCAAATTTTTAATACATTGTTCTAAAATAGTAAATATCTCACAGCAATGGACCATAATCGGGCCACTTAAAAAGGCTCGGTGGGCCGCAGTTGAACCGATCGCTAATTTAACCGAATAGCTTGTGTGTTTCTGTCAGGTCTAGGGTTCGAGTCCTGGTGCCCCTAAATATCTACCATGTTGGGAAGTTGATGCCCGCTAAATGATCAAGACCTCAAGTACTCATGTTAGCCTGGTGTGGAAGTTCGGGTATGTCATACCAGATGTCTTCGTCACTTAGCCGGGAATTAAAATAATGAGATCCATTGCTAATAACCCGTTTTCTTTTGTTTGCAGTTTTAGATACTTATGTAATTTGAAACTATGAAGTTGTTTAAACGAATGCTTTTATAATGTGCTTTATTATGTTAAGAAGAAAAAAATTGGCTCTAAACCCTTCAATCGTCTTGACGATCCTGCTGATTGATTGATTGAAAGGTTGAAGGGGATATAGAGCAACATGCGCCGTTAATTCCCAGTTAGTCTTAAATATCTGTGTTAGCGAAATAGACAACATCCAACAGTGTTCTATTTTACTCTGAAAAAATTTGATACTTTTTTTAAAAAACCATCATTATAATAAGATTCGCTAAAAGAGATGGAACGAAAATCAAAATTATTTTGTTCCGAATTGAAAATTGAAAACTTTGTCGATTTTGCATACAAAGATAGTTATTCTTTTGAGAAAATTTTTTCGTTCATGCTCGGTCAAAAATGAACACGAACATAGAAATTGATTTTCGACCTTCTTTTTAAAGAAGTTTCCGGGAACAATCAGACAATTCAGACTTTTCTTGTGAGTGATAGTGGTTGAGTAAAAGCGCACTATAAAATAACTAGAGGACTATAGGTTATGAATCTCGTCATTTTGAGCCTCTGTCAAGAGACGAGGACGACACCTGAGCTGATCTCATCTCCTAATTTCTTGACATCAAAAGACTCAAACGATTTAACGTGTAGCGCTTCCTCTTCTACAAGGTGAGTTTTCAGTAGCACTAAGCTTGAACTCATGACACGCTAATCACTAGGATACCGCCGCCACACCTTGTGGCTACTTTAAAAAAAGAAGGATATAAACTTCTTAAAGAACACCTGAAACATGTTTTTTGTAGTTTGGTGGAAAGAAGGTGAACCCATTTCCATCCTCCTAATTCCAGTTTCAGCATAGTCTTACCTATTAGCTTCAGTGCGGCCAACATTCCTGTTGAAAATATTTAGCTCCCTTTAGGCAACCAGAACTGGATGGTTTGCGGGAAGGAATCTTCTCTTGCTATATTAATCAAAAATATTACCTATCCATCCGTGCGATTCACCCCCTTCCTAACTACCACACCACATAACGGGAGGACATTGAACCTCGACGCATTTACTGCGCATCGATTCCCTCTACACGGTGGATCTTCAATGGTACAAGGATTCAAACACGCGACTGTGAGTGACTGAATATTAAAGTCGCACTGTTCAGCTACACGAGAGTTTTTACCTTATAATTTTGAACCATTTTCTAGTGACGAGAACGACACCTGAGCTGGCATCCCCTCTCCTAACTACCACACCACACCAACGGGAGGACGTCTGAGCTCTCTACCGATTTAATGTGCATTGATTCCCTACACGGCGGGTCTTTAGTGGTACTGGGCTCGAACTCGCGACATGTTAGCCACGATCCGATACCTTAACCACTAGGCTACCATGGCCACTCCAACCCGTGACATTCCGGCCACAAGTTCGTTACAATAACTACTAGGTTATAGCGGCCTCGAGACTTTTCTCGAAGAATAGATGGATTGAGCATACAAAACCAACAGAATGGAAACGATGATGCAAAAATCCTCGAAAAGAAGGGATAAGAAAAAGTGAGACTGAAAAGCGGTTAGCTCAATTTTAAATTCTTATAGATTTTCGCAGTCTGAATTTATCGTACTTGAGTGTAGTCATTTAAGTTATAACATTACATCCGATTGAAGTAAATTATTGCCGGAAATGAATCGTAAGGTTAATTACGATGAACATAAGAAAAACGACGCGCGTTCTGTGATGAGTTTAAAAAATGCAATTGTAAACGATCAATTTAAAAACATCCAGGGAAAAGAAACGGATTAGAGGCTTTTCAAAGTATTGCAATGAGCAATATTTTTTCAAACGATTCCATAAAATTACTTCAAAAGATTATGATTTGACACCAGTGGCAAACATTGGAATTCTTCAAGGGGGTTCCAGGATCGAAAGTCTACCCTTCTCGTATCATGCTCCAATACGCCGCCCAAGATATTCTTGTGAGTTTGTTGATTTTCGGAAACAAAAATTAGTAAAATATTAATTATTTGATAAATAATTAGTATTAATTTATAAAATTAATTTTTTATTAACAACAAGTACAATTTTACGTACTATATACGTAGGCTTATAATCAACCGAAAAAAAAAATTAAGAACTATGGGGGGATCCAGATCCGGGGCCCCCCTTGTATGCGCTACTGTTTGACAGAGAGAGAGAGAGAGATAGAGCAATACTTGAAAGTTTAACATAAATACTTTCACTTTAAACCTTGGTAACAAGCGATACCTAAGTTGGCATCTCACTCTAATTCCACACGCCGACGTGAGGATTCTCAGCTTCAACAAATTAAATGTTCTTCAGTTTTCATACAAGGTGGGTATTTAGTGGTACAATGCTTCGAAACCATGATTCGACAGAAACAACGATGGACACGAGTTCATGACTATGACCACTTGGTTATCGCGGTCACTTTGTGATAAAAAAAATCAGTGAATGCGACTTCGTTACAAAAGCTGAATTTCATTCATTTTGTTATAGAAATTCCTCCAGGTTTAAAAATGAGAAGTAGAAATCAGAATGTTACATCTTAACTACGAAGCTCTATTTCTGATTGTCAGTGACAGAGTATGTAAAAATGCAGAATATGTTTAAATGTTTATTTTTTTTTAACAAAAGGAGAACACAAATTGATATCTTAAACTGAAATGCGGCGCTTGAAAAAATCCTTCGATCAGTCCACTTATGGAAGAGTCTCCACAATATCTGTCGGTCCAATTAATGTTCTCTAATCTTCTGAAACTTAGATGCGACTGACAATCCATCCTTCAACAGGTGTTTTTTCGGTCACACAACTCAATGTTTTCTCTCTCCGTTAGAACTTTTGACTCTACCCATGCTGGGGGGATAAATCTCGGAATTGAATTCATCGGCTGAGGATCCTGTCATGAAATGAATTATAAAAGCTATTTACTGCAAATTAATTCAGTTGTTGGCTTTTGCTAATTACATTGATATCTTGATATCTAAGACAAGCCTCCTTATCTTTAGAGAATGAGGCCCTCGGGATAGGACTGAAAATCAATGAGAATAAGACCAAATACATGCCTTGCACTAAATCATGTTGAAACAAATTCCCACTTTAAAATTGAAGAGTATAATTTTGAAGTTGTTGACAGTTTCACTTATTTAAGTTCGGAAATTAAAAATAGAAGTGATTATACAACTGAAATCCAAAAGAGAATTACAAAAGCTAATAGATGCCTTAATGGAATGAGAAAATATAGGAAATCGAATTTAATCAAAAGAAAAACACATATAAAAAGGGGGTTTTTTTTTATAAAAGTCTCTTAAGATCAGTATTAACTTATGCATTGGAAACTTGGTCCATGTCACGACCAGATGAGATCATGATAAGTATCTACGAAAGGAAGATTTTAAGATTTATTTTTGGAGGAATTTAAGAAAATGGAACGTGGCGAAGAATATTAAATTCAGAGCTCTATCAATCATATAATTAATCTGACATTGTTAACTTCATCAAAATACCATGAATTAAACGGGCAGGTCACGTTGTCGGAATGGACGAAAACCGCATCACCAAAAAAGTCTTCAATGCCCAACCAATTGGTACACGAAGAAAGGGCAGGTCAAATCTTAGATGGATTGATGGCCTAGAAAAAGATCTCCTAGTTTCGAGAAGAATTGGAGAACACTAGCAAGAGAAAGGCTAGCCAGAAAACGGTTTCTTGAGAAGGCCAAGGCCCCCGAGTTGTCGAGCCATTGAGGAAGGAAGTATTTACTGCAAATCAGTTCTTCCAAAATCTGAGAAATATGGACAGGAAAAGCCGGCCCTTAATGTTATTCAAAGATAGAGTACTTAAAAAAAAAGGCAGATTATATTTAAAAATAAGTATTTAATTCATCAAACTGAAGACTAAAAATTATGCTGACCTTCATTTTAGACAGATATTTCTTTCTGTCTTCCTATTTATCTATCCATATAGCAACAACAAAACTACTTCAAACTATCCAATCTCCTGTGTGTTGTTACTCCAAGAAGTAATTCCTATCATATCTGCTCTTGAACCCGATGTAAAGCCCTCAAATAGCTGAAGAGAGAGAGAGTGCGACGTTAACATTCATTCAGTCACTCAAACCCGATGTGGTTGCAACCCTAATTTTTCATTTTAATTTTTTAATCGCATTGATTAATCAAATAATTTATAGTGGGAATATTTTCTCACGTGTAATAATGGGCTCAATTCATGACAGTCCCATGATAAATATAATATCACGTTCTCTATTTAATTGAAAACACACATTAGTTTTATTCTGGTTTTTCTACACGTAAAATTTAGATAAATTTTCGAATTTTTGATAGCTGGGGAAGCATGCTCAAATATTAAGATTGTGCAAAATAAAAAAAAACTTATATTATGTATGTATTTTTAAATCAAATACAGTTTGTTCTTCTATATTCGTTCTTATTGATGATAAAGGCGTGTTCTTTTAAAAGGAAGTATCTGCAAAATGGCAACAGCAACGTGCATGAACCAATTGGCTGAAACACGTGTTTTCTTTTATCATGTGTTTATGACATCACATGAACTTATGAACCGATTGGCTGGAAACGCAGAATTGTAGTTTATCATGTGATTATGACATCATATGAATTTAGGCTCTCTCTCTATTAAGGGCTTCATGGCTATCAGATACAAAAAAGGATGCAA
This sequence comes from Trichonephila clavipes, assembly GCA_019973935.1. Classification (NCBI taxonomy): domain Eukaryota; kingdom Metazoa; phylum Arthropoda; class Arachnida; order Araneae; family Nephilidae; genus Trichonephila; species Trichonephila clavipes. The sequence goes on along the minus strand of BMAU01005764.1, from coordinate 440,087 downwards.
GTGTGAGGTGGGTAGTAGATAAACCAAATCTTTAGTGAAGTGGAACTCACATCTACCAACACTGCATGCTACCTTGGTAGTGAGCTCACGAATTGTTGACTCACTGTCGCAGCCTTGATGGATTGATTCGTTGGTCATAAAGGACGTAAAGCCGGGGTAGACATTACGTCGATCGCGATCGACAGGTAGACCGTCAAGATATTTTGGAGTGACCACCTGAAGATTTTACCGGTTAGTAACTATATACAGAAAATTCAAGATTGGCTGATAGTACGCACAGACTATAAGCCTTCTACTGACTATAGCAACTATAAAACTAACTTTAGATAAAAAATTTTTTATTTTTTAATGTATTCTGAATTGTTTCATAATAAATGCATCATTTGATATAATTATATTTGTGACTTGTATTATTCACTATATATCTTGCATTTTGCTTTAAAAGTGGTTTTAAAAGTATATTTTACATATTTTAGTTCTGAGGCAAGTTCAAATTCCGTATTTATTATTAAGTTAATATAATAACCTTTTCTTTATGCCTCACCACATCTACGAAATTGGGCAGTGGTGCGTACAAGAATTTTTCTACCATTCTCGAATCATACCCCAATACGCAGCCAAACATATTTTTTTTGATTTCGTCGATTGTCGGGAACAAAAAAACAGCAAAAGGTAAATTACTGAATAAATAATTAACATTAATTAGTAAAAAATTACTAATAGCAAATACTTAATTACATTGTATGTACTATATACATGGATCATAATGAAACGAAAAAAAATAACCAAGGGCTATGAGGGAGGTCCGGGCCCGTGGAACCCTCCCCCTCCTTTGTGTGCGCCACTAACACTGGGTGAACCGCCAACACCTACAAAAAATTAGAAGTGCTCGTACCCTGGAAAAGTCTACCCACCCCCGACTTAAAGCCTTGCTCTATGTCTTTTGTGACGTCCTACGTCCTTTTAACACGTTATACATTTTAACAGTGTTACAACCTTTCCATTGCTAACAATTTGTTTTATAGAATGCATCTCATTAATTTTTCGCGTTTCTTCTGTTAGGGGCCGCGGTAGCTTAGTGGTCAAGGAAACGGACTTGTGGCCAACGTGTCATAAGTTTGAGCCTGGTACTGCTGAAGAGAGGGGGCCGATGCCCGTTACATATGTCGAGGCTCAAACTTCCTCCCGTTGGTGTGGTGTGGAAGTTAGGAGAGGGGGTGCCAGCTCAGGTGTCGTTTTAGTCACTTGACCATAGCTCATAAAGCCGAGGTCTGTCGCCAAAAGCCCTCGAGTGGCTGAATAATGTGACGTTCATATTCACTCACTCCCTCACTCATTCTTTAGGTTGATTGATTGATTGAATATTAACGTCGCACTGTTCAGCTACACGAGGGCTTTTGGCGACGGACCACGTAATTTTGAACCATGGTCAAGTGACGTGGACGACACCTGAGCTGGCACCCCCTCTCCTAACTACCACACCACACCAACGGGAGGACGTTTCAGCTCTCGACAGATTGAACGTGCATCGCTGCCCTACACGGCGGGTCTTTAGTGGTACTGGACTCGAACCCGTGACAAAGCAAGCCACGGTCCGATACCTATACCACTCGGCTACCGCGGCCACACTCATTCTTTAGGAGGTAGGTGGCAATTACGGCTTGAAATAATATCAAAGAAAACCCCAGAATAGTTTAGAGAGGGAAACCTCGCGCGATAGCCTTTTGACTCTTAAAGAGTAATTGAGGTAACACAAATGGGAATAAATACCATCCAATAACAGGAGGAAATAACGTAATAAGAAAGAATTAGAGAGATTAATGTGGTTGTATATGTATTATACTTACGTGCGGATCAATCATTAACTATAAGATTAAAAATGTTTACTTTGTAAAATACAAGATGCATTATAAATCTTAATTAAAACGAGTAAATTAAATTCTAAAATGGATGTATTTGATTAAGCATAAAATGAATGATAAATTCATTTTTGTAAGATTAGATATTTAATTTTGTATCATATTTTAATACATATTATTGATAATAAACTCTTGGATTCCGCCTCCATAAAAAATTCCGTAGATCTTCAAGTGAGTAATAAAAATAGAGCGGAAAATATATGAATCTAAATCAAGTACTTGATTTACAGAAACCTACCACACAAGATGTTGCAAATACTCGGAATGCTTTTTTTAGTTAGAGCAGAGTTTAGTAATAAGTGTTCAGGTGTATGAAGGGAAATAGAGAGAGATTACGCATTTCCAAAATTCGAACGTAATTTTTCGTTTTCATGCTCTCATGCTGGTGAATGCTGTTTTTGCAAAATGATGCTTTGTTCAAACAAACATGACAAATCAACACAGCTGTTTTTATGCCATTTCTAGCCGCCCGCTTCACTGGGTATTTCAAAATGACTATATAAATCAGCATTATTATTAAAGATTATTTTTTTTTAAAAATTATTTTCTGAAAGGAAGTGAAACAAAATACATTCGGACGTAATACAAAATAAAATACACATTTACACTGATATAATACACTTATAAATGTATCACTACTGCGCAATTTTTTTTATAATTAATTTAACAATACTAAGTTAAGAATAACATTAATGATTACTAATGACTCCATGGGCTTGTCATATATAATTGTGTACAAAAAAATTAATATTTTTCTTGATAATTTGCATGGTTTATAATTAATTCCTTAACTGCCGATTAAAAGTTACGCGATTCGCTCCCCACTGCCACCCCTTACCACGTAGTTGTGCTTATGTGTGATGTATTGAGGGGGGAGAAAATAAATACGCAAATCCTCTGAAATAAGTGAATCCTTCAGAAACACTTGAGAAGCATTGCTATAAACCGTTTTTAAGTTGTTGAGATATATATATATATATATATCTAAGTCCTGGAATTATTGCACTGCTGAAAAACTTTCTTAAGGCCCTCGCCTCTGATTGAAAAAGAACAGGATGTTTATTTCTAAAATGGAAGTAGATTTATCTTTTACACCTCTGTAACCCTTCCCCCTACCTCCTTTCTGTCTCTGGAGTCGATTGCCACAAAACCCGTTCTTAACCGATCTTCGTTCAGACAAAGAAACTTGTTTATCCAAGTACAAGTGTTTTAGTAGGTTTAATAGTTTAAAAACGAGATTTTTTTGTCTATAATGCCCTCATAACCTCCTTTCGGGAATCAATTCCCGCAAAACACGTCCATTGCAGATCTCTGCACAACAAAAGAAACATGCTTACCAAATTTCAAGTGGGGTCTGATAGTTTCGGAGATTATGATCACAGAGATTGAGAGTCGCTTTTGTTTGTAGATAAAAATAGTTACATATAAATATAGTAAACACACACACACAATATTTTGGCCTTCTATAAAAGTCATTAGTTCAGAAATAAATTTTTAAAGACTCTTCAAACGTTTTAGAGAAAAGCTTGATTTTTTTATTTATCCGTTGTGAAGAAATTGTGAATTTTTTTCCTAGCAAATGATTGAGAATCAAAACGTATAGAATAATACTGGAAGCATTTTGCAATTAGAATCCTCTTAAATTCCAATTTGTTTAAGTTCCTACTGTTCAAAATAATGTTAACTAGAAAATTAAAATAATCAGGTAATTAATAATTAGTTTATTACGAGTTTTTTCCCCATACTGAAATGATTTTAACTACAAACCATACTATACCGTGAAAAAAATTAATGTTAAGGGGAAAAAAAAGAAAATCTAGTGGCTTTCAGTGAACATGTCTGAAAGCGATTCATTTCTGTTGAATAAAATTTCTTCGAGGACTTTTTTTATGATAGTTAAATTACTGTTTTTTTACACATTTTACTTTATTCTAGTGGCATTTCTTTCATTACATAGTATTTTTGCTATTTTTAAACAATCTTTAATCCAAATGAATATTAATCAAGTTGACTATATTTAGGCTAAGTTATAAAAAAAATTGAATGTAATACAGGTGAAAACAATCTTCATCAAAGACTCCCATTAGAATGAGTTTGATTGATTGATTGAATATTAACGTCACACTGTTCAGCTACACGAGGGCTTTTGGTCCAATTAGAATGAGAGGAAGCTCATAGAAGAATAATCCTGATTTTAATTTTTGAGAAGTAACAAATGTTCGAAGGTAATGGGATAAAATCTGATATGTTTTTAAAAAAAGAAATAAAAATTAAAAAAAAAAACACCTGTAAATGTCATTGATTTCTTGCAAATTTCTTAGAGAAACTGCAGTATAAACATAATTTTAAATAAAAGTCTAAAGTATATATATATATATATATACCGTTTTTAAGTTGTTGAGAGAGAGAGGGAGGGAGAGAGATATATCTAAGTCCTGGAATTATTGCACTGCTGAAAAACTTTCTTAAGGCCCTCGCCTCTGATTGAAAAAGAACAGGATGTGTATTTCTAAAAAAAATGGAAGTATATATATAATTTTTTAAAATAGTCTTGCCTTACTCGAGATATTTACTTATTGCCTTTTCAAAACGGAAATACAATTTATCAATACCTTAGAACAATTTATTTGCCTCTAAAAAGCTGTTATTATAACCACCAAATTCAAGCTAATTATGATGGCCATGACAACCAAGTGTTTCCGCATGCGTCTAACGAATGATTATTTTTAAGCATTTACGACTGTAAAGTGTACTTTTTTGTAATAAGTTTAAAATAAAAAATGCGTTTAGACCTGAATTTTTTTTTGTAATTCAAAAAGTATAAATACAGTTTCCTCATAAAGTTTCTCTAAATTATATTTTCAGAGAAAAGTTCTGATTTTGCGGTTATTTTAAAGAAAGAAGTCAAAGAAAAATCGTTTTACATTGTCTAAATATTGAAACAATTGTGTTTTAAATTCGTTGCATTAAACAATGTAAGAAAAATAAAAAGTCAAAATATAAGGATTGGATTAGTTTCAATACGAACTGATAATTCTATAGCGATAAAAATCATTACAATCTCAAAATTATACTCAGGATTTCTTAACATAAAATATTTTGGAATTAAAATTAAATTCATTTTTTTGTGATTTACTAAAGTATAATTATATAACTACTGAATAGGTAATAAATTTTCCCTTTAGAATACCGGGTTGTTATCTTTGACCACGGTTCAATATTGAGAGATATGTCGCCAAGAGTTTCAAAGTTCGACTTCATTGAACAATCCACTTCTGTTTGACAGTAGCCGTGTTCGGATACGGGTAGAGCAGGGAGTGGTATATTTTGTAACACTCCCGGGAGGGATGTTAAAATCAGTATAAGGAATTCTGACCACTTTGTCTTTAGATCGGAACTCATTGCTATGAGTGATGCTTTCGATCATGCTCTCAACTTAAATAAGGACAGTATCTAGATCCTGACAGACAGTAGGAGCTCTATCCAATATTTGAAGAATTGGCCAAATATTATGGACAGTATTGGTCTGGATATTATTTCTAAATTGGCTAGGCTTGGTCAGAGGAAACAAGTGTGTCTCCAGTGGATACAGTAGCATGTGGGTGTACTTGGGTACGAGACCGCTGATGAGCTGGCTGGTATGGGTTGTTCCTCTGTCTTGAGCCATTTTAAAATTCATTCCCTCCACAGAGTTAAAATGAATCTGACTTGGCGAAAACCTCCAGCTCACCACTGGTACTCAGATAAGAGTCCTGGCCTATCTCTACAGTTCAGGAGATCCAGGGCTCTTCAGACGGCCTTGGTGCGCTTTAGAAGTGGTCATTACGTGGTATGACCTTTGTGCATGGGGTAAAGTCTTTCTTTACCTGTCCCCACTCTCTCCCTGCTTCTCCTGATCATCTTCTGGACTGATGGGGAATTTTCCTGGAAAAATTGTTTGGAGGTCAAGATCTGGCTTGTGACATCTTTATGCGGAAAGATCAAATGGACTTGGTTAGGCTTTCCTCCTCCGAGGGGCTTTGAAACAACAGCAACAACTTCTGCTGTAACAGGGGGAGTCGAAAACCTGGTGTTCTTTTTATCGAGTCATAAGCAGTTGTGATGTTGAAGAATCACCCTATAGAAGGGCTAATGCCCGTTAATATGTGTTGGTGGGGTGAGTAAGTTCCAAAAATAGGTACCAGCTCAGGTGTCGTTCATGTCGCTTGACCGTGTAACAGAAGGAGGAGGAATGGCCGTGTGTTCATTCGAAGTAAGTTGTGTTACTCCGAATGCGACGTTAAGGTATCCGACTACGTCCGGTGATGAGATTTTAAAAAAGCGCATAAATGAATAATTTTCATGATATTCAGTGTCACTTGGATTATAATACATGTATAAAATTGTTTTAAGGACATTTTGACAAAAAAACCCTTTTAAATATAATATGTTAGCAAAAAATTAACTTAGAATAACCTTTTTTCAAATTGTTCTGCTTTTATAAAAAATGCTTCAAAAATAATGTTTTGTTTATATAAAGTAAAGACTTCGCCAGAGAGTGAACTATTTTTTTTGAAAAATTCACATTATTTTCAGAGTTACCACTTATTGAAATTATGAACGGTGTTTTTTTCTTAAAATTTCTCCCCTCTGTTGTCGTAAAACAGGCTTCTAAGTTGTATATTTCAAAAATTCTAGTTGAGCCTCTGTACAGAGAAGTCTGAGCTATATACAAAGAAATTATTATAATAGAAGGATTTTTCACAAAAGGAAAATATTTTGAAAATGGGTCATTCTATGTTCATTTTTGGTCAAAACATTGCACTTAAATAATTTTTTATTGTAATAATATTCTATTCTTAAAACATTTTTCTGTACATTTTCTAATCTAAGTGACACTAAATATTATCGATTTATACGTTTTTTGCAAAATCACTGTTCCGAACGTAGTCGGATACCTTAATAAACAATTCTTCTGATAACTCAGGAAAGCAATTTGTTAGCTATAGCAACCTCAGGGATCTGTTCAAGTTTTCACGGGGTTTAGATAAAAATATTTCGGGAATAGGATTAGTGATAAAATATCATTAAAGCAATAACTTAATAAAGTAATATAATGACATAGAAAAATTCTGCAATTCGTAATTAGGGGATACTCGGATTTTGTGCAGCTTTATATTTAGTTAACAAAAATATTATTTTGTTCATAAGAAATTCGTATAGAAGAAATACTTCTCATCGTTTTCCCAATCATTTTATGCCGTGTGGGAGAGCTATGCATGTTAAATCTGTCAAGAGGTCAAACGTCCTACCGTTGGTGTGGAGTGGTAGTCAGAAGAGGGGGGGAAAAGTTCAGATGTCGTCCTTGACACTTGACCATGGTTCAAAATTACGAGGTCCGTCGCCAAAAGACCTCGTGTAGCTGAAGAGTGCGACGTTAATATTCACTCACTCATTCATTCCCAATCATTTTATCTTGTGAAATGGAGCTTGAGTTGTGTCATTGTGTTTAGTTGTCTTATCTACTTGATAGAGTAAAAAAAAAAGATGTTCTCTCTCTAAAATGTAAAAGCCAGATATTAAAATTCCAATTACAATATCAAAATTATCTCGTTTATAAGTCAGGCTTTTGGAATAAATCCTTATTTGTTGTTTGAAATGGTATATCAATTTTTTATTATAGATATAGCAAAAAAAAAAAAAAAAGTTTCATTTTTATTATTAAAAAGAATTGTTATATACATTTTTCAAATAGCTTTGAAATTGTTTGTTTACTTTTAATAACATGCAATTAAGTATTTCCTTCAGAAATTGTGTTTAAATGTTTTACTATTACCTTTAATATTCTACGAATAAATATTTGATTTAGAAGTATTACATATGCTTATATAGAAGTCCACAAGCAAAACACTGCTAAGAATTTCTGCTAGATGAGCTTGGGTTTTGGGGTGAGGATGCAGGAACTGGGTCATGAGGTTTTTAAGACAATGACACTATACTTTTTTTAATACTTAGGTAATTAATTTTTTTGTGATTTTTATATCCCTATAAAATGGCATTCATTAAATATTATAATTATCCTTTTTCAAATTTATTACAAAAATAAAAATGTTAAAAATAGTCTTATAAAAGTGGTTCTAAAGCGCAGGAGCGAGTTCAACTCAACCCCGTACAACTTGTTTCAGTGCAGCTATCATCGCTTGGTAAGAAAGGAGCATTTAGGCAGTTTGAAGCAGTGTCTCTATCACTATCGTTTGTCTCAAATATTTTTACCAAGCAAAAAATTGTAATAATTTCTTATTATTTGTCTATGTGTAATCATTTTCAAAGAAATATTGATATCATATATTTTATAAAATTGCCTGCTTTTCGAAAAAATCTCTAAAGTATCTATAAAAATATTTAAATTGTACATACGTAATTATATTAAGTAGCTTTTGAAATATAAACGGACCTCTATTTAACGAAGTTGCTAAATCCGGAAAAAAGTTTCGTTACATGGAAAATTCGTTGTATAGAGGTTCATCTTTCAATATTCTTTATAAACCACTTAAAACAAATTTTAAATTCATAAACAGTCTATATTGAAAAAAAGTAATTTTATTCGCACCTTTTTATAAATTAACATCTATTTTATATATCTTGACCATCGAAAAAAAAAACAAAAAACCCCTGATAGGAAAACACACACACACAAGAAAAAAGAACGTCCAGGAATATACTGCATTTTTAATTTATGAATTTTAAGGACATTTTCTAATTTAAAGCATGCGAGTAATTTTAAACACACACATACATTATTTTATAACTAGAAATTCTAAACATTCATTATCATATAGGTCTTTAAATTTAAATACTCATAATACCTGTTAATTTTGTTTCAGATTTTGTTTGAAAAAATGCTTTGTTTCATAATATGGCTCGCATATTTGAATGCATCAAGAATCCGTTCAGGCGTATTTTTCCGTGTCTTCTCTTAAATTATTTTTCTAGTCATCCATTTCTACTTAGAAATTGGTCGTATACCAATACTTTCGCAAATTGAAAAGCTTTCTTATTTACGAAAAGTAAGATTGATACATTTTTATTTCGCATTGTGTGTATCCACTTCAAAACTGCCTCGTCGACATCTTCATAGACACACACACATGTTCTTAAACATTTTGAACAAGAATTCGATGAATCATAATTTTGTAACTTATCTCGATTTTTAATAATAGTTGATAAGCTGTTTGGAGGAATACCAAGTTTTAAAGAAATATCCTTTTTCTTGACGTCTTTATCCATTTCTTGAAGGATTAAAAATTTTTTTGTTTGATGCTCAAGTACTTACGTTTTGACATTTTCGAGCTACAAGGTACGAATGATCAACACTACAAATGAACTGAGACTAGTTCAAGGACACGAGGACACAAGACAACTCTACTGAGGGTGAAAGGGGATATCAAAGATGTTTCTAGTGAACTGGACAACGGGGGTCAAAAGTTGCACTTCTTGGATGAAACACCTAGAATTCTATTTCTCTCAGGTAGTTAGGCCCCTAATAAAACCAGTTTAAGATTTATGACCATCATAAAATGTGTTAAAAGAGAGAAGAAATGTTCAGAAATACTTTAAAAAATAGGGAGGAAAAAAGTTGAATCACGAGAAAAAAGTTCGTTATATAGAAAATGCACTTCGCTATTGGGGGAGGTTATTTTACGAAGAAAATCGTGAAGTGTTCTTGGTTCCAGGAATAAGTATGCTACATAGAAAAATTCGCAATATAGAGGTTCGTAATATGGAGGTTTGACTGTATGTATCTGGCAATGGAATTTTGTTCTACTTCTTACAGTTTTGGTATTTATTATTTCAATAGTAAGTTTTTAGTTGTGTGTGTGTGATTGATACACAAGCCGACACGGGAAAGTTAGATAATTATTAAGCATTTACTTAACATGATTCCTTATTGAGGTTCTTATTTTGTATATGATTACCTCATTCGTATATTGAAAGTAGTTGGGATTAGATTTAGTTAGTTAAATGTTTTAATATCTGTTATTTTCAGGCAATAAATAATATCTTAAAGTATGTAAAAAATTCTATCACGGTGGATTTTAAAAACTGATTTTTTAGATACAGAAATATCTTTAAAAGACTACACCTTCCAAGAAAAAAAAAAAAGGGTTTTTTAACATACCTTTTTTTTTTCTATAAACGATCGTAGAAGCATTGTTATCAATAATATTAGAAAATTTTTTGTTAGAAATCATTTGTTTTTATTTGTCCAGGACATGACTTTGGAAATTCAGTTCGGTAGATTAGTAGTATACCTAAAATATGTCCATTTGCATAAGGAATATTCGATAAAAGCCACCTGGTGGTCAAAATTTATACTATTTTTTTTTTACTGCAGAAATCTTTTCCTCGTGGTACATATAGCATATATTTCGATTCATCAAAATCCCATAAACAGAACAGTTTCTACAGAGAGGCCTCTGAATAGTTTAACTTTATAGGGTGTTTTTTTAGAGGTATAGAACTTTAAATTGCAATAAAAACAACGATGTATTATTCGATTGACATGAATTTTTCTTTATTCGAAAGATAATCTTATGGCCTTACATTTTAAATATGATTTCTGGCATAGGACTGCCACGGCTGGCTCGGATGTAGTCCAATCTGGACGTCCGATTTTCGATGACTTTTTCCAACATTTGTGGCCGTATATCGGCAATAACACGGCGAATGTTGTCTTCCAAATGGTCGAGCGTTTGTGGCTTATCCGCATAGACCAATGACTTTACATAGCCCACAGAAAATAGTCTAGCGGTGTTAAATCACAAGATCTTGGAGGCCAATTCACAGGTCCAAAACGTGAAATTAGGCGGTCACCAAACGTGTCTTTCAATAAATCGATTGTGGCACGAGCTGTGTGACATGTTGCGCCGTCTTGTTGGAACCACAGCTCCTGGACATCATGATTGTTCAATTCAGGAATGAAAAAGTTAGTAATCATGGCTCTATACCGATCACCATTGACTGTAACGTTGTGGCCTTCATCGTTTTTGAAGAAGGATTCCATAAAGAGCACCAAACTGTCAGTTTTTCTGGATGTAACGGTGTTTCGACATACACTTGTGGATTAGCTTCACTCCAAATGCGGCAGTTTTGTTTGTTGACGTAGCCATCAACCAGAAGTGCGCTTCATCGCTAAACAAAATTCGCTTATGAAAATCGGGAACAACGGCAATCTCGTTTTGGGCCCATTCGACGAATCTACGTCTTGCTTGATCATATTTAAAATGTAATGCCACAAGATTATCTTTCGAATAAAAAAAATTCATGTCAATCGAATAATACATCGTTGTTTTATTGCAATTTAAAGTTCTATACCTCTAAGAAAAACATCCTATATAACCACCCGGTATTTTAGCTAATTATGATATGATACTATTATTTATGATCCTTATTAGTTTGATTCTTGTGTGTAAAAAATCAGAAGGAAGCAGTTATTTGTAAAATTTATGAATGAAAATCTTACATGAAATTCTCTTTCAATATTAAAGTTTTAATTTACCTACTTAAAAATGTATTTGAGGGATTTAATCCGATTTAAAATAAAATAATGTTTTTATATCTTTAAATAGCTCCAACAGTTGTTTCTTAAGTAAGAAAAAACTATTTAGGATTTCATTTGCAATATTCTTAAATGATCAGTTTAATTAAAAAATTCTTACATTTTTTAAAATAATTAAAAAAACTATCTCAAGGTTGAGTCGAAGCCGGATCGTCCTGCTGGCAAGTGCTACTAATCTGTTCGACCTCTCTTTCAACAGGATAATTAGGTATAGGTATATAAACTGCGTTTGGAACTTTTTTTTAATGGGAACAATTATAAAATCCCCGTGCAACACGAAGTATCACAAAGGGCTCACAGAAGTTTTAATCTCACATTATAAAGAAAAGAAGGAAAAAAATTGAGGTTATGAAGAATTACAAATATTTACCACAAATTCACAGAACTTTTTAAAAGCACTTCTGGGGGAATAGAAGTTGGTGAAAATTTGGAGGCCAATTTATATTAACCTTTGAAAGCCCGTCTTGGATCTTTCTCTCTTTGACATACTTGGAACACAGAAGGAACACATGTGTTCTACATTTTCCTCACCCTCAATATTACAATCATAGGAAGATAACGGAACTAAATTAAATTTGTTCAAGTAGCTTTTAAAGTTACCGTGGCCAGTGAGAAATTGAGTTATTTTGTACTTAGAATTAAAATGATAGCATGACAGTCTCTTATTGATGGTTGGAAAAATTTCTTTGTTAACCTAAGCTCCCTTTATTTGAAATAAGATATTCTTGGTTCGAAGACTTCACCATTCTTTCTTTCGTGGTCTTCTTGTAAAATGACTTAAGAATATTAACGACAACGTTAATTTTGTGCTTGGTTGTAGCTTTTGCAAGCCAATCGGCCCGCTCATTTCCAAAAACGCGCCTTTGCGTCCGCTAGCTAATGCAAAATCTATTGAGATGTTTTTATCTTTTAGGCTTTTAAAATGCTTTTGGAGATCTCGAAATTGTGTTATATTAAGAAATACATTTAAGAGAATCCAAGGTTTGAAACTTTGAAGGTTTTTTTCTCGGAACTGGCAGGTTAGTGTGCTTTACTACTTTCATGGATGGACACTTTTAAGTGAATTACTGACCTATATATATACGAATTCTCATCGCGAATTGAGTCGCATCCTTCTCTTGTAAGGTTCTTTGCATCATGAACTTGTTGCTTTTCCGTAGTTCTTAAATTTCATCAAAATTTGGGGATAATTACGTGATTCGATTTTTCACATTCATATTGATTTGATTTCCCCTTCGACCTCATTCTTAACTATATACAATTATGTGGATTCCTCTACATACTTTATATATATTATATATATATATATATTCTAAATAAAATTTATAGATTACTTAAAGATAATAATTGAATGGTTAAGCAATTTTTACGTAAAAAATTTATTTTTGTAGGCTATATTAAACAAAATAATTAATCAATTGCAATATAACATAAGAATAGAAAAAATAATAAATATATAAAAAATTTAAAAATATAAAAAATTCTAAGTCACACACAACACAGAAAAACATATTTTTATTTGCAGAAATAATAAAAATAGTTATAAATATACTATTTCCAACAAATTTATTTCTAAAACTATTAAGTTATTTTTTAATTTCTACTATTATATAGTTCACTCTCTTCCTATATTTATTTATATATATATATCTTATTCCAATTTTCAATCGTTAATAAAATACTTTCTCTATTCAATCATTCAAAGTAGGAATTGACTTAATTTTGGCGGGTCTTCAGCGGTACTAGACAGGGAACTCATGACAAGCCAGCCACGAGTCCGTTACCTTGACCACTAAGCTACCACGTCCACACCAACGTACCGGTCTACAGCTATGTCGTATACGCGTTAGACCAGTGGTCATCAAACTTTTTCAACTCGCGGAATCCCTAGAACTAAAAGGTATTTTCGCGGAACCTCTAGAACTAAAAAGTGTTTTCGTGGAACTTCATTCCACACATGCTTAGAAGAATATATCTAAAAAAAATGTCGAAGTCTATGTCTATTGAAATTATCTGCTGTGTGTGTCGCATTTCATATTCTATGTTTGATTTGTTTTTATACTTTGTTTTTGTAGTCACTCACGTTGAGAAATATATTTCACTTAAACACAATGTTCTGAATGGCAGTAAATTGTTTATAGCTGTGTGAGAAATACTGTGTATTTTTCATGAATTTGCAACATAAAGTTTAGGAGCTGTCTGTTCTTGCTTAAATTTAGATTTTAACATCGAATCTATCGATAAGTTGTTTCCTCTTTTTTATTATAGGTGTATTTCTATACAATTGCAAAATGGTAAATTTTCCATTAGAAAATTATTTAGTTATGCAAGACATTGTGTTAATTAACGAGCATAAAATTATCTCGTGGAGCCCAAGATAGTAAACAATAGAATATTCACGAATAGTACGAATCATATAAAAAAAGATAAAACATTTTAATTTTCTTTTGCTATCATAACAAAAGTTCAAAAAGTGTTGAAAAATAAAGTTTATTATTTATAAATAAAAATTTCCAATTTTAAGGAATAGGATATTATATAAATAATAATTTCGCATTCATATAGGTTTCTTTTCGATTTTTTTTATTATGAGTCGTGGAACTCTTGGATATGCCTTGAGGAAGGCTAGGGTTTCGTGGGACACAGTTTGAACATCACTGCGTTAGACGAATGGGATGAATTCCTATTCGGGCGAGTCGTTAAGCGTTCTTATTCCTGTCATTTGCTGTTAGTGACTTGCGGGAGATGGGACCACTGAAATACTTTAATTATTGAGTGAAATTACTTTTGAGAAATAATTTGGAAAGTTAATAGCCTTTCGAGAATAGTCTAAAGGAGCAATTTTAAACTATTCAGGATGCCTCCGAAAAAGACCCCTCCTTTTCAAACCTTTGTCAATTCCTTCTAATTTAATTGTTTATGCAAAGTGCTTTTGCGATTGTAAATCTCTCTAACACTTTTTTGTGTTAACTCAAATAAAAGAAATAAACATATGAATTTTAATGAAAATTCCAATTTTTTTTCGTGGAATGGAAGTGGATTTCCTGGAAATCTACTTTTACACACAAATCCACAGTTTGGCAAAAGCTGTCTGAAAAACAACCCAATCCATTCTTTCATCCGAAAATTTTTTTTTAAATTTTAGATTGATTTTTCTAATGGGTGGCACCAATAAAAATTTTCTTTCGCAAGTTGTCCGTTATTTTTTTTAATCCCTCTTGCTTTAAAAACTTAATTTGAATTGTAATTATTTTTTTATATAACTTTACAAAACTTTTGCTAAAGGCCCTCCAATCCATTGGGCAGTACATAGATAAGGGATCAAGAGTTAAAGATTTTTTCTAGATTAGTGCATGACCTGATACATTTTTAGCCAGCCTAGACAGTGATTGAGTGTTCGGTCCATTAAAAATTCTCTTTTATCGGACAGAAAGAAGCCTTTAAGAAATGAAAACTATAATTAAATGTGAGTGTGCTTATAACTCACCACATTAAAGAAATTGAATATGGAATTGAATTTTCCTTTAAGTATGTTTTTTAAAAAATTATCCCAGACATTTATCGGTTCATTTCATAATGAGAAAGTCCTTTTATAGCTAAATCAGCTAACTTATTTGTTCGTAATTTAAATAACGAATACCTAGATCAGCCTGTAATCGTATATTTAAAAATAAACAAATAAAAATCCCGCATAACACATTTATCTCAGTAATTCGCTGACCCATTCTGTAAATGTGGTAATCAATATTAAGGTATATCCGACTAAGTTCGGAACCGTGATTTTGCAAAAGCGTGTAAATGGATAACATTTATGATATTTAGTGTCCCTTAGATTAGAAAATGTATATAAAATTGTTTTATATAAGAATATTTTTAAAAAAAATTACTTAAGTACAATATTTTGACAAAAAATGAACATAGAATGACCCATTTTCAAAATATTCTCCTTTTGTGAAAAATGCTTCCATTATAATAATATTTTGCCTATATACAGCTCAGACCTCTGTACAGAGGCTCAATTAGAATTTTGAAATATATAACTTAGAAGTGGGTTTATCCATGTTTTACGACAACAGAGGGGAGAAATTTTAAGAAAAAAACCCTGATAATTATTTCAATTGGTTGTAACTCCGAAAATAACATGAAATTTTTCAAAAATCGTAGTTGAGCCTCTGTACAGAGTTCTGAGCTATATACAAGCAAAATATTATTATAATAGAAGAATTTTTCACAAAAGGAGAACATTTTGAAAAAAAAGGTTCTTCAAAGTTAATTTTTTGCCGAAATACTGTATTTAAATAATTTTTTTGTCAAAATGTCCTTAAAATAATTTTATACTTGTATTCTAATCTAAATGACACTAAATATCATGAAAATTATCCATTTTTGCGCTTTTCTTAAATCACGGTTCCGGACGTAATCGGATACCTTAAGAAATCAAAATTATATTAAATGTGAGTATGCTTATAAGTCATCACATTAGAGAAACTGAATATGGAATTGAATTTATATATATGTATATATATATATATATATATATATATATATAGTATTTTTTTAAAAAAAATATCCAAGAAATTTTTATTGATTCATTTCATAATGAGACAGTCCTTTTATAGCTAAATCAGCTCATTTATTTGTTCGTAATTTAAATAACGAGTATATTTTTTAATACCATATATTTTTTATAAAAAAATAAATAAAAATTCTGTATAACTAATTTATCTCAGTAATTCGCTGACCCATTCTGTAAATGTAGTAATGAATGTTAAACTGTTGGCGAAATGGGAAAGTTTGGAGAGAGGATTGCTAGCTCATGCATCATTCTCGACTCGAGAACGTAATTCAAAAAATTGCGAGGTACATATCCACACAATAATTCTCTAAACAATTGCAGGAGCCTAATGAGTGGGAGGTGTACACCGACGGTTCCAAAATTGGGACAGACCGGTTTCGTGGTGTGCATATTTTATAGGGGTCCCTTTATGGGACCTAGTTTTTTAAATTAAAACCCTTCAATACTGTTTTCGAAGCAGAGGTATCTGCAATCGGATTCTCCTTCCTATGGGGGGTTGCTAAAAATGCTAAAATTAATATTTACACGAATAGTTTATCATCGATTCTTTTTCTTAAAAGTCGTAACAATAAATCTTCCTATCTGAATTTACACTACCGAATAAACTCTCTATGTACCGCAACTTTTATAATATTTTCTGGCTCATAATAATTTTCTTAATAATATTGCAGATCATTTTACTAAAGTCGCTAATATTAATGATGTAGAGGTGAGTATCCCCACCCCTCACTCTTATATCATCAGATTCCTTCAAAATAAATTGAGGACTGGTAGAGTTGGCGGTCAGTCTCTAATACTGGCTTAAGAGTCATATCCCATAATCCCTTCCCCAAGCACAGTTTAGATATCAATCCCCATTCCAGTTACGTTACACAATTCTTAACAAATCATCGTCAATTTGTTTCTTATTTGCATCTCTTCAAATTAAAAGCTACTCCCAATTGTCTTCGTGGATCTGTTGGGGACACTGACCATTATGTATTCGCATGTCCCCTGACTAAGGATTTTCATTTGGTCTCTCCATCTCAAAATGCTAAAGAAGCCTGGTTCCAATCTATCGTTAGAAATCCTTCCATTCACTCTAAGCTAAAATCATATATTAAAACTGCTTCTGCAATCCGGGATCAAATTCCTTAATTTGGATTGGATCGGTACTCTTATGTGGTAAAAGGCGTATTCCCCCCTTCCTTTTCTTTTTTCCCCTCCTTTCCCAAATGTTTCCTGCCTTTTTTTCTTTTTTGTACGGTGCATTTATATTTTATATTTATATTATTTTTGACGTATTGGCAAGAACGCTGGAATAATTTATATTATATTTCCTTTCTTACCTCCTTTATGTTCTTTATTATTACTTTCAGCTTTGTATGTGTGTACCTTGCAATAACACATGTATTTCGTTTCATTTACCTTTAATTTGTAACATGTAAATTTAATGTGTGCTGCCATACAAAAAGTATACTATGATTTTGCTCAATAAAGATTCAATGCGGAGTTGGTAGTAGCGGAGGTCATTTTGTAGCTCTAAACCTCTTTCCGGTGAGCTCGGTTCCTTTGGGCATTCTGCCAATAGATCTCAAGTAAATTAAATTAAATCAGTAATTCTCGTTTGCCTTTTACTTTCCTATTTAAACAACACAATGTAATTATCCTTCACCGGAGAAGTTATTGACAGTAATATTTTTGCATGCAGCAAAAATGACTCTCAATGTAGCAGATAATAAATATCAACGTTTTGATTGAAATGTTTAAATTTAAAGTCTACTAACATTGTTCCTTTTTGATACTTTTAAAAAAACTTAACACTGGGAGTGAATGGGAGTGATATTGACGTCGCAATGTTCAGCTACACGAGATCTTTTGGTGAAGGACCTCGTTATTTTGAACCCTGGTCTACTGAAGAGAACGACACCCGAACTGGCTGGAACCCCTATCCTAAATTCCATACCAACGGGAGGACGTTTGAGCCTGGAAGGATTTAACGCGTAGCGGCCCCCTCTTCACGGCAAGTCTTCAGCGGTCCTAGGCTCAAACACATGATATATCAGCTACGAATCCATGATCTTGATCACTAAGCTACCGCAACCATTTGACACTATAGGGAAGATGTTCTCTTTGATTTCGAAGAACATCTTCGAGGGGAACAATAAGCGAAAAAAAGAGCAAGCGAGATCAATCAGTATCAAAAGAATCAATAAAAATTCCAAAATTATAATAGATGGGCTTACGCTAATTGAGAGAAGAAAGAAAGATAGTTTTTAGATTCATGGGCAAAAATTTCACGTTTGTACTAGTTTCTTTTTAGTTTCCGTTATGTCTTCATTCGATAGGCCGATTACTTAACATTTTTTTTAGTTTAAAGCCGCATTTATACCAAGGCAATCAGCATCAAGCGTTGAGTGTCTAGCCAATCAGATATTGGAAAACGTCACTCTGAAGTGCTTTTATGTCAAAAATACATGTGTATGAGCACCTTCTCTCCTTTGTAACAACAGTAGAAGAGGATGAGCGTACGCTTGACATCTCTGGATATTTGGCTCACGAAGCGAGCCTCCATCCCATATCATAGTCTTTTGGTGCCTGGCGAAAGTAGCAGTCCAGTAGTATTAGAAAGTAGCAGTTTCTTCATTTGCCACCGGCAAATGAAGAAATTTAACATAACGGAAAGGTTGTACGAGTCAAGGAGAATTCTCCTTGGTCTCTTGGTGAAGAGGTTGAGGAGAATAAGATAAGAGGTAGAAAAGCATGAAATTGTTAACGGTTAAGCAATCTGTACCTTAATTGGATTAAACCATGATGAATAGGAGTGTTTAATTACATTGAAACATTGTTAAACAACAAAAGTCAGGTGTGGAAAACACCGCACACACAGTTTATAATGCTCTCTTAAAATATAATAATTAATAAAAATTCTCAACTGTTTATAAACTTTATAGCCTAAACACTATATTTAAACCAAAAGAATCCTTGGAGATTCCACACGTACTTTTGTATTATACAGTTTTTATTAATTCCTGAAAAGTTCTAACTGTGTGACGAAGAGTTTTTAAAATAATCGATTCAATTCTTCACAGACCGTTGAGTGAGTGAGTTAATATTAAAGTTGAACTCTAAAGCAACACGAGGGCTAGTGGCGACGGACCTCTTAGTTTTGAACCGTAATCAAGGGATGATGACGACACCAGAGCCAGTACCCCATCTCCAAAATACAACAGTACACACATGACAGTACGATCAGCCTCGACAGATTTAGCGTGTTTCAGACTCACTACACGGCTGGTCTTCAGTGACATCCGGACTCGAACCCACGACACCGCTGGTCAGGTGTCTGTAACTATGACCATTAGGTCATGCGGCTACCACAGACCGATGAAATGTTATCAGAGTGTCATCTTGTAATTGAACAATTATGAGTGCGTTTTGTTGCGGATCATTAAATAATAATCTATTTTCAGATTGAAGAAAAGTGTATAATTCGATAAATTAAAAAAATACTCATGGTGGGTGATAATTATTTCTCTGTATAACAACTTTTCTCTATGGATCTGACTCACAAAATATTATCAACAAACTGTTACAACTATTACAAAAATTTTAGCTTGCTCTCATTATAATTTGCCATTGAAAAAATCTCTGTTACCTATTCTTTACGACAATATATGGAAGAAGTCTGAGACATTTAAGGTATCCGACTACGTTCGGAACGGTGATTTTCAAAAGCGCATAAATGGATAATTTTCATGTTATTTAGTGTCACTTAGATTAGAATATATGTATAAAATTGTTTTAAGAACATTTTGACAAAAGAAATTTATTTAAATACAATATTTTGGCAAAAAATTAACGTAGAATAATCTTTTTTCAAATGTTCTCCTTTTGTGAAAAATGCTTCTATTAGAATAATATTTTGCCTGTATATAGCTCAGACCTCTGTTCAAAGGCTTAAGTAGAATTTTTGAAACATATAACTTAGAAGAGGGTTTATTCATATTTTACGACAACAGAGGGGAGCAATTTTAAGAAAAAAACGCGAATAATTATTTCAATCGGTGGTAACTCTGAAAAAAAAATGTGAATTTTTCAAAAATTCTGGTTGAGCCTCTGTACAGAGGTCTGAGCTACAGGCAAAATATTATTATAATAGAACCATTTTTCACAAAAGGAGAACATTTGGAAAAAGGTTATTCTAAGTTAATTTTTTGCCAAAATATTATATTTAAATAAGTTTTTTTGTTAAAATGTCCTTAAAACAATTTTATGCATGTATTCTAATCTGAGTGGCACTAAATATCATGAAAATTATCCATTTATGTGCTTTTTTAAAATCACGGTTCCGAACGTAGTCGGATTCCTTAATCAGGAACAAGTAATATATACAAAAAATATTTAAGTCAATTCCTACTTAAGTTAACAAAGAAAATTTTATTTTAGTTACTTTTTATTATTAGAAAAATTTGTAAAATTTTAAAACATGTTGTACATATGACAAAATCGCAATATTAAGTGACAAAATAGAAAGCGATTTACTTGCAGTCTTCCTTTCTAAATAGGGTGTTGAACTATTTTTTTTGTTTCTTACTATTTATTCATTATTTAAATTTAATTATTAAAAAATAGTATAATAAAAAAATAAATCTTTCCCCAGAAATTGGGCCATCTCAGGTGGGTTTTGAGCCCACGATCTTTGAATTAGAAGTCCAACGCACTATCCATTGCGCTACAGGGACACAACGAAGGATTTTCCTTTCTATATATGCTGTTGGACTATTATTTTTTTTGTTATTAGTCATTCATTTTTAATTTAATTAATAAATTAATATTTGAAAAACTGTATTAACATTAAGTGTCATCCACTACAGGTTTAAAAAATGTATTTGAACTTGAATGGATGAATAGAAAATTAACGATTGAAAATTTGAACAAGATATATAAATAAATATATGTATGTATATAGGGAAAGAGTGAGCTAATAGCAGTAATTGAAAAAGCGAATCAAAATCAAAGTATCGTCTTGAGAGGCTGTAGTTGCGAAGCAACTTTTATGAACCCTCTCCACTAAACAATGTACAGTTGCGCCATTTTAATTGCGTTTGAGGTGAGTACGTTTTGACTTGCGTTCGAAATGAAATATATTTTTTTCTAGGTGTGCTCATTATTTTCCTTAATCTACGTAATTTATCCAAGTTTTGTGTCTTAATTGGTTTTTGGAATATGTAGAATCAAGTTACATGCACAGTGTTGTTCATTATTATTATTTGCTTACAATGTTTCATCCAAATCGAAAAGGGTTCCAAGAAATTTGAACCAAGTGCGGTAAATTAAAACGAGATTTAAGAAAATATCTTTTTATTGCTCCTTTATTTTAGTTGGTTATTAATTCATTAGATGGTTCCATGGAATCAAAAACGAAAATACTGTTTAACGGATCTTGAATAGCATATTGATTGCTTTGAAGAAAACATCCAAAAAATGATTACTTAAAGGTAATTTTACATGAAAAAGTATGAATTAACTATTATATATATACATATAATACGATTCTTTTCTATACGGTTTGTGGTTATGTTCTTGAATGTATCGCATTATATCAAATTATTCTTGCGAAAATTGATGATTGATATGAAGTTATTGTTCACTGTTTAGAAGCATTTTTTCAAATGCCTGAAAGATTGGAGAAATAATTATAATAAAATGCAGAAAGGATCGAAAAATGCTTGGAAATATATTCATTTATTTTCTAGCTTAAAAAAGATAGAAAAAAGGAGTAAACAAGTAATAAAAAACTTTATAAGTCAATTCCTACTTAGATCAATAAAGAAAAATTTTATTTTAGCTACTTTTTATTAAATAGTTACAATATATATATAAATATGTATATACATAGGACAAAATTCTAACATTAAGTGGTAATTAATTTTTATTAATAATCATTAAGGTATAGTATTGTCATCCCAAACAATCGTGTACATAAAATTTCAGTTCAACTGAATACTTTAAAACGTGAGAAAAAAAATCTTTTAAAGTTTTGACCTAAGTCGCTAAAATTGAAACCAACGTGGATGTACTTGTAATTCTTTAAATAATTAGTTTCAGTCAATTAATTTATTTAATTATAATTAAATTATCATATTCCCCCCAAAAAAAACAATAGCGTATAGAAAGTTTCAGCTCAAATGAGCGCTACAAAATGTGAGAAAAAAACTTTTTCAGGTTTTGACAAAAGTCGCCAAAAAATGATGCCAACACACGTGGCTGTATTTCTACTTCTTTGAATATAATTAGTTTTAATAAATAAATTTCTATTAATTTTAATTAAATTACCGTATTGTCATCCAAAATAATCATGCATATAAAATGTCAGCTCAATTGAGCGCTTTAAAATGTATTTTATCAACGATTGAAAATTCCACCAAGATAAATAAATATATAGAAAGTATAAGCTAATAGTAGAAATTGAAAAGGACTGACATATTTAATATTTTTCTTTGACCCGGAAACAATAATAAGAAGTTTCGTACTATGTCAGTTTATTAGTATCATTTCAAAAGCAATACAAAAGCTACTGGCATTGAACTTTAACGTTTTGAGTAATGTTCAAGTGACGAACACAGCACCTGAACTGGCAAACCACTTTCCTAACCTCTACATCACTCTAATGTACTGTATCAAAGGTGCATCAGATTCGATTTGATTGTTTTCATACTTTGAAGTTACAAGTGGTTTAGTGACGTCGGGCGTCATAATTTTGAACCTCGGTCAAATGATGTGACCGATTCGCCCCCCCCACTTTAAATGTACACACCACACCAATGTGAAGACATTGGTACTCAACGCAAGGATACATCAGTTGCAAAATGAGTGTCATCAAAATGCAAACATTTTCGATTTACAATAATAGTGATTTCAAAGGATTGAATTGGCATTGCATTATTTTTAAATATACATTTCGTTCTGTAACTAATGACATTTCAGATAATTTGAAATTGTACTTCACAATTAGTATGAAGTTAAAATAATGCACCCTCTCTCAGTGAAAGCTTAGGAGAAATTTAATTCTTCGTCTTTAATTCTAAGCATTGAAAGATTCTCGTTTATATCAATATTCTTCTGATTTTCTTGTTCTAAACTGAGGACTTTCATAAGTATTCAGGGGCTGCGGTTGATTGATTGAATATTAACGTCGCACTGTTCAGCTACACGAGGGCCTTCGGCGACGGACCACGTAGTTTTGAACCATGGTCAAGTGACGTGGACGACACCTGATCTGGCAACCCCTCTCCTAACTACCACACCACACCAATGGGAGGACGTTTCAGCTTTTGACAGATTTAACGTGCATCGCTGCCCTACACGGTGGGTCTTTAGTGGTACTGGGCTCGAACCCGTGACAAAGCAAGCCACGGTCCGATACCTATACCACTCGGCTACCGCGGCCACTCAGGGGCTGCGGTAGCCCAGTGGTTAAGGTATCGGATGATGGCAGGCATGTCGTGAGTTCGAGCAAAGTACCACTAAAGACCCGCCGTGTAGGGGAGCCATGCATGTTAAATCTGTCGAGAGCTCAAACGTCCTCCCGTTGGTGTGGTGTGGTAGTTAGGAAAGGGATTCCAGCTCAGGTATCGTCCTCGTCACTTGACCATGGCTCAAAATTACGAGGTACATCGCCAAAATTCCTCGTGCAGCTGAACAGTGCGACGTTAATATTCACTCACTCACTTCAGAAGTATTCAAAAATCCATTTTACGCTGATTCAAATACTTTTAAAAAAGAGTGTTTGTAAAATTTATGTTAAGCATTGAAATCGAACATTCAAATAATAAAATATTTAAAAAAATTTTAAAAAATAAATTTCTAGACACACGGGATTTTTCTCTCTTCATATGTACACATTTCTGGGTTGTTAGTGGGGATGAAATAGAATCTATTCTTCGGATGCTGCAGTTTTCAAGTCCATTGATCCCGGGTTGCGACGGACGAAAGAGAATCGATTGAACTGACCCTTGCAGAAGAGAGATAAAAAAAAAGTTGGAGCTTTTCTTTCAAAGAAAATCTAATAGGTGTCGCAGGAGTGCAATAGGCAGAAAATAGTCTTTAGAAAAAGTTACGCTACTTCCGTACTCTCTAATGGTTTTCGGACGAATTTTTTTAACGGTGAAATCGATTGGTAACATAGCTGGAGAATTGTTTATATATTTGTATTAAATTGAGAGAACAAATAATATTTGAAGTTTTAAGGATATATATCAGGGATGGCGAACAGGTGGCACGCGTGCCATTGTTGGCACGTGACACAATGTTTTTGGCACGCCAGTGATCAAAATGGTTTGCTTATAATTTTAAAGTTCACTCTGAAGTATTATTAAAGTTAACCCGAGTCACATTTACGATTTTTAACCGTTGTTTAACATGGCTAGTCCAGCAAAAGAACAAAAAGTGCAACAGGGAATTTCAAATTTGGTGGATCGAGAAACATGGCATTATTAGTAAAAGCAACAAAGTGGTGTGTGTTTTATGTTCTGGAATAGTGGAATGCAGAACATTGTCTATAAAACGGTATTATGAAACAAATCAAACCCTCTTGTCAAAAAGTGAACCACAGCAAAAGTAATTAATTGCTTAGAAACCGTATGGCAGATGACTCAAATTCAGCATGTATTCTACAAAAAGTAACATCCAAAAGTAACATTTGTCATCCACACAATCTGCAACAACAGAAGTCACACTAATATGTTACTTTAGTTAATTTAGAAGAGAGTTATTTTAATGTTATATATATATATATATATATATATATATATATATATATATATATATATATATATATATATATATATATATATATATATATATATATATATATATATATATATAATTTGAATTAACGTATGGCTAAAAAATTTATAACTGTACTGTGTGTGTGTGTGTGTGCGCGCAAAAGGTACTTTTTCGTAGTAGATATAATTTTGTGTTGTTAGTATTTAGTTTTATTGTTTTCCTAAAAGTCACAAGTCAAAATTATTTGACGGCACGTCTATACCTCATTAAACACTTTTTTTGAAAAAATGGCACGTTGACCGATAAAGGTTCGCCACTCCTAATATATATTACAGGTCGTAGCTCCAATATCTTTCGTTAGTAACACACAATTACATAGCGCGGGCATTTTTTGTTAAGAGCTGATTGTACGCCAAAATGCCAGAAATTAATTACCAATTGGATTGAATTGCTTTTTTAGCACGCTTTTATAAATTTCACTTGTATGTAACGGAATCTTTGAACTCGATTTTTACCCACTTTAAAAGGTCAAATTAATTCAAAATTTTTCACACTGCAAGGACCGATGACAATACAATAATTTCATAATTTTGTTCCATTGTCCTTAACAGGATAATCAGGAATAATGATTACCAGATTTGGCGATTAATTCATTATACCATTTCCAGATTTGGCGACTAAAAGATTAAAAGTAACCCTAAAAGCGAAGACGTTTTTTTGGCGTCAGCCAAATTTCTAATAATAATATAAACAATTGTTCAGTCTTTCTGAAAATGGAAATTAAAAAAAAAAATACTCGTACATGTGAAAAAAAAAATGTTCTAACTCAGGGATGGGCAAATTTTATCGGTCGCGGGCGAAAAATTATAAAAAAAGTGTATGAATAAATCATAGTTTAAAAAAACTAAAGATGCATGCTTTTACTATAGATCGAACTAAAAACTAAAAAGTAAATTATAGTTTAAAAAAACTAAAAAACACTCTTTGATGGTTAATTGAACTAAAAAGTAAAAAAAAAAAAAAAATTCTTAGTATAAGAATAAAATGATTTTCGAAATGATTGCTTTGTTCTACATTTTTGCACTATAACTCAGCATTTCGGAATAGAACTAGTAAGAAATTATAACACTTAATATAGAACACCCCACGCTTTTACCACAATGGCATTAATTTTCTCGTTAATCTCATTTTATTCTTATAATAAGAATTATTTTTTTACTTTTTAGTTCGATTAACCTTAAAAGCGTGTTTTTTAGTCTTTTAAACTATAATTTATTTAAGCCGTACTTTTATAATTTATTTAAGCCGTACCGGTGACTTTGAAAAACTTATAGCAGCTTGATTATCACAAAACATTACATTTTCACTTAATTCCAAATTTAAACTTTTATTATCAATTACATTCTTTAGCCAAATGAATTCCTTAGCTGCTTCTGTTAAACTAACATACTCAGCTTCCATGGTCGACAGACTAACGGATTTTTGCTTGAAAGTTCGCCATGAAATTGGAGTTTCGTCTATAAAAGTTATGAACCCTCCCATCGACACTCGATCATCCCTATTTGTAGCAAAATCTGTGTCTGAATAACATCTTAGTTTTAATGATTTAACTTTTGAAAGTTCTAATTGGTATTCTTTAAATACCTCGTCAAATGACTCACCTCGTAATTGTGTGTTACCTCGCGCAACTAAGCGGGCCTTGTATCTAACAATTATTATTTTCATCATATTTAATGGTATAAACCCAACGGTTTTCTAAAATTTTTATATTATCCGGATGATCAACTAAATCCCAAACTTTACGTTCCATCATTACGTTAATTTCTTTATCCATTGCATCACGCCATTTAGATGCGTCTCTGGATCTTATCGCCTGTTTGTAACAATTAGGAATAGTTACTTCAACCATAAGAGCTTCTTGTTGCTCTGACAAATCTGAAAATTCCTGGGATTCGGTATTATCTTTTCTAAAATTAAATAAACTAGGATCATACTTAATATTATGCCTCTTACAGTATCTCTCTATGTCGTTAAAAGATTTCAATCGGGTTGCTTCCCCTTCTATACTATAATATACGTTAGATCCAGTTACTTTCCTACCTATATTTCGAATCCACTTAACCTCTGTACATGGGATCAAGCTATGATTATCGGAAGATACATCTGGTTTTTCAGATGTTGAGGGCATTTCCGTACTTGTCTTTGAAACTAAACGACTCGTTAATGAATCTTTTACTCTATCAGAATCATCCTCATCATAATAATCAGGAAGGTTTAAATTATATCCAAGGTTACTATTAACTTTTTGTCTAAAATTAATTCCCTCTTATTTTCATCGAATCTTACATTAATAGTCTCGACTAATTTATTTTCATCTATCAACCATATTCTATAACCCTTAGTACGTTGTGCGTATCCCATCATAATTCCTATTTTCGCACGCATATCGAATTTTCTAATTTGTTTTGGCACACCAGCATATGCCAAACATCCAAAAGGTTTTAGATGCAATACCGATGGTTTTCTACCTGAATATTTTTCGAAAGGCGTTTTGTTACTGTCTTTGTGACAAATTCGATTCCACGCATAAGTGAAACAAAGTAATGCTTCTCCCCAAAACTTATGGGGAACTTCACTAGACTTAAGCAATGTTTTGATGCTATCTAGAGCGGTTAAATTGAATCTCTCCGCGACCCCATTCATTTCTGGCGTATATGAATTTGTTACCTCATGCTTTATACCCAGTTCTGTCAAGAAATTATCCATATCTTTATTACAAAATTCTAGTCCGCCATCAGTTCTAACTGCTATTACCTTTCTACTTAGAAAACGTTCTGCTCGTTTCTGAAATCTTATAAACGTATGAAATACGTCAGATTTATTTCGGATGGGAAATACAGTCACCTTTCTTGAATAATCGTCAATTATACTCAAGAAATATTTATTACCGCCTTGGCTTTCAGTTGGCATTGGACCACAGAGGTCCATATGCAACAATTCCAATGGACGTTTTGATCTTACGGCCCCCGTCTTTTTGAATGAAACTCTCTTGGACTTTGCTAATTTACACGGTATACAATGAGTCTTACCATTATCAGTTAAGCGTGGGAGACCTCTAACACTATCATTTTTACTAGTTTTTACCAAGTAATAGTTATTAACATGACAAAAGCGTTGATGCCATATTTCTATTGATCCGTTTTTTGTTTTAGCGGTTACATTACTAAAAAAACTAATTTCTTTACTCTTTGGTATAATGTAATGATCCGGCTTAAAAAAATACAAATTTTCATGGCGTGTCGCCGAGAACAATTTTATCCAGTCTTTATTAAAAACATTAATTTTACCTTTAGTACCCACAAAATGCGCACCTTTACTTTCTAATCTGGAACCGGATAACAAATTTCTCCTCAACTTAGGATTAAATAATACATCAGTCAAAGTTATTTCATGAAAACTCCCCTTATATTTTACCCGAAATCTAAGTGTTCCGATTCCTTCTACGGGACAACTTTTATCCTCCGTTGCTAACGACATTTTCATGTTAGTTATCGGTTTAAGATCTAGAAATAAACTCTTGTCATTACAAAAATGACTCGTGGCAGCAGTATCTATTACCCAAAGACCTTTATCAAACTCTGTGTTAAAAGTTTCATTTACAGTTGAAGGAGATTTTGGTAGAGACTTTTTCTCTTTACAGTTTACTTTAAGATGCCCGTACTTATTACATACATAACACGGACCTATAGTCTTAATAGATAGTTTAAGATTTTTAATAGTTTTACAGTTAAATACCTTACCACTTCTCTTTTGGTAATCATTCTTGCCATTTGGATCTCCATGAGCTGCAGCCGTAGCACCAGGTAACGTCTTCGACTTCTTCGAAGTGAAACTGCTCAAGTAAGCATTCTCCGCTTTCTCCAAATCTTGTTTCATCAACTGAAGACGATTGGCTTCTAATATCAGCTCTGCTTCAATTTTGACAACTCTGAAGTCCTCTTCTTTCCATCTGTAGATTTGTTGCACGGTAGACTGGAATTCCTGAGGAAGCCACCTTATTAATTGAAATCCTATGTACAGGTCGTCCAATTTATGACCCGCTTCTTGTAGTCTGGTTGCCGCTGTCTTTACACGAGATATGAAGATTCCAACATCTTCCCCTGGTTGGTATTTTGTTCCAAAAAATTGATCTAATAGTTGAATTACCCTTGCTCTTGTGACTGGTTCGAAGTGATCTTTTAATATCTTCCATGCCGCTACTCCGTCAGTTGTTTCCGTTGTCAGATTTTTCAAATCTGAACTGATGTTAGTATAGATCAACGTATAACATCTATCCTTACGAAGTTGTAGATCTAATTTTTCCTTGTATGTTGCCTCTTCATCAGGTTGCTCTGGCTTGGTCTGTATTATAAACTGCCAGCAACCATAATGCATATCATGCTTCCACGTGTTCCAGTTGTTTTGAGTCAACACTGATATCTGGTTGTTAAACTCCATATCTGTTACTCGATTTAGCGTACTAGCAACAGAGTTCATAACAAATAGTTCTAGACTGGAACAGTATTTAAATAGACAAAGTTCATGGCCTGGTTTAACTGCTTAGCCTGTCTCGACACAGTACATGGACTGGGCCCATAACCAAATTTGATACACTTATTGGTAAGCTAATTTAAATTTTTGCAAAGCTAGCAGTGAAATTTATGCGTCGAGGAGGCATGAAGACGAAAAACAGTTTCTTAAAAATTGGCCTTTAATAATCAAT
This sequence comes from Trichonephila clavipes, assembly GCA_019973935.1. Lineage (NCBI taxonomy): Eukaryota > Metazoa > Arthropoda > Arachnida > Araneae > Nephilidae > Trichonephila > Trichonephila clavipes. The sequence continues at coordinate 410,460 of BMAU01005764.1, read as the reverse complement.
CATAAAGTCACTTTGCTCGTTACTGGAGCGATAAAAAATAAGTTCAAAAAGCAACATTACCAGAGACATCCGATTCGAACCGTCTTCTAATATTGTAAAACTAATCTCTAATCTAAAATGGTGATGCAACCTGCAGTTGCATTGCCAAACAGCCTTTCTCTCCCTCTAAGAGAGTAAACCACTCACATACTTCTTATATTTCCGTTTCTCCTTCCTTTTTCAAACTAACATGAGCCGAGTTTAAATACTAGCTCGATTTGCATGGCAGTTGCTGCCAACCTCAAATCACGAAACTCAAAAAGATCGGGTTCGAATCGGTGTGCTTACTTTCATTGAGATCATGGAACGGGATTGGAAAAACAACACAAGGAGATCATAAAAATTTGGATCCGATTTTTTTTTTTTAAATGTCTAACAGAAGCTACACAAGGGCTATTGGTGATGGTCATTTTGAACCTCGGTAAAGTGACGAGGACAACACCTGAGATGATATGGTTCTATCCAAGCTGCCAAAACGCACAAACGAAGAAGTCTCTACACGGCAGTGACATCAGGACGCGAAACCCCGACTAGATAGAAAGAAAGTTGTCCCCGATTTTTTTTTCGTGATCTCTTGCCTAACACGTCAATGACAAAGAGCCAAAAATTTTTAGTTATAACAGCCTCTTATGAACAATTGTGAACATATGCTGACATTCACCAAATGTCGCCAATAAAAGAGTATCGAAACAAATCTTTCGAGGAAATAATTTTATTATATATACATTTGGTTTCGAAGGATATGGAACTATAAATGTTATACTAATTCTTTTAAAGATATTGAGTTCTTTTTTACATAATGAATATCAAAGCAAGAGGAAAAGAATTTTAAAGATTGATTTACAAGTCTTTTGCCTCGTCCTTAATTTCCCCCAAAATAAAATCGCATGGAGATTCCTTCTCTTTTCGGGTATCTTAAAAAAATAATTCTGAAAAGAGAAATATATATACATATTTGGGCCAGAATTTTTCAATATCCTTTATACGGTTACAGATACTGCACGTTACATTGTCTTGCAAATTAAATTTGTGTAATCAACACGGAGGGGAGGGATTTAGATGTTCAGACTGAATATTCAGGTGTTTCAAAATTCTGGAATTTTTTCCTTTAATGAATACTTATGAACAGGATGTCCTTCAAAATTTACAGATATTTTCCAGAATAAAAACTCAATTCATTTTTGCGTTCGTTTTTGGTGGGATTAATTCAGGGGTAATGGAGTAATCCACAGCCAATGTATACGTTAAACTCTTTTTTTTAAGAACGAATTCATCCCCTAGTGCATTCAAAAAAATTTTTAGATGAGTTTCAATTATACAGAAAGTATTGTTAGTATGTTTTATAAACGTAGGAAAAGGCAAAGAATAAAGGGGTTGTCAAGTAGAGGTAGTCGCAGACGATTGCTGCGTGAGTGAGTGAGTATTAACGTCGCACTGTTCAGCTACACGAGGGATTTTGGCGACGGACCACGTAATTTTGAACCATGGTCAAGTGACGTGGACAATACATGAGCTGGCACCCCCTCTACTAACTACCACACCACACCTACGGGAGGACGTTTGAGCTCTCGACAGATTTAACGGGCATCGCTGCCCTACACGGCGGGTCTTTAGTGGTACTGGGCTCGAACTCGACAAGGCCAGCCACGATCCAATACCTTGACAGACGATTGATGCAATAGAACTGCGAGTTCAAATCCTGGTGTGTCCGATGCATTAAGAGACTGATGCGTGTTAAATCTGATGAGGCTCAAAGCATTTTTTGTAGAGTGGTGTGGAAGTCTATAGAGTTGGATGTGAACTCGGGCATCTTTTTCGTCACTTACCATTGTTCAAAATGATGGAATTTGTCACTTATAGCCCTTAGAAAGCTATGTGATACTTACAAGTGCGACGTTGACAGAAAAGCAGGTAAATACAAACTTTAATACCAGTAATCAAAGAGATATATATAGTAGGTTTGCATTTAACATTTTATCTACAACATTATGATTTACTGCAGTTTTTTTTCATGCACTATTTTTTTTTAATCACTCCATTTAAAATTAAGGAACATACATAAAACAAAAAATATTCAACTTTGGGAAATTTAACCCGTTAGATCTAATTGATTAATTAAAGATAATCAACTGTAAAATTAATTATATACACTTGTCAAATCCCTTTCTAAGGTCTTCATTTACATACAAAAAAAATAACACACTTATATTTTGACATTAACTATTTTTTCGAAACAAAAATGACAATGCGCTGAAAACGCAATTTTTGCTATAAAATTATTCGCCTTCTCCGCAAAAAAAAAAAAAAAATTCTCATCAAAGAACCCGTGCTGTCATATACCTTGGAAGAGTGGTTTTAAAAGAAAATTCCTGCTAAGTATCGTCAGAGCATTCGTAAAAATGGTTATTCTATGTAATTTTAAAGTGAGTGGTACTTATAAGTTCAGTCGGTAGATAAAGGGTCAAATTTGGTGTATTTTGTAGAATATATCCTTATAGTCACACAGCCATACTAGGTGGGGGGAAGAGATATACTCGGTAAAAATGTTCTAAATCATTGAACATTAAATGAAAGTTTCAAGGCTCCTAGTAAAGGAAAAATATTAAACAAAATATTTTAAGTGGCTTTGCATTCGACAATGAAATCAAACTATTAATAGTATTTCTCTAAATATCGCCACAAAACAGCAATTGGAAATTTCCAGAGTTCAATATTACTTGACCGCAGGACCCATCCTAAGGTGTCGTCAGTCCACGTGCAAAGGCCTAATGCGTGCAGCCCCTCTAGAGAACTTTTTAAACTTTGATTAATACTTAACGTTGATTTCATAAACTCATCTACCTGTATAAAAGTAAAAACATTAATAAAAATGCATAGAGGTTCAAAAAAATCCCTTCTTCCCCTATTTTGTTTTTCTAAATTGTAAGGCCATTATTCAACTGAAAACTTAATATACCCTCAAATCCATACTGAACTTAAACACCCTCCTGTGTCTAAGTTAATCTTAACCATATTAGATTTTTCGTAAAACAACTTTCACAAAAGTATAATTTTTGAGACGCCTTTGTTAAGCATCGATCCACAGTATGCCACTAGTACCACTGATAAGCAACAACTTTTTTTTTGCGGTATTGCCGGCTCTGCTACGAATTTTGCTACAAAATGAAGGATGTGTAAAAAGAGTAGACATTAATGGACTAGGGACCAATACACACTGTGTATTAACATTCTATTTTTCTTAAACTACGCTATATTATCTGGAAATCGAGACTTATTTCGATTTTTCAATAACTGTAAAATTCAGCTATTATAAGTTTTATCTTAAGAAATTCTAAAAAATTATGTTTGGTTGATTGAACCATATGTGGCCTTCAGCCACCCTTTACTTCTAGCCACCCACGTGCGGTGCACGCGCTGCCCACCTGCTAGGAGCGGCCCTGCATAGCCATAAAAAATGAGACCAAACTAAAGTAAATTACAACCAAAAAATAAATGAGAAGTATTTTTAGCCGGATAAGATTGTTTAAAACGCATTTTTTAAAAATTCATTTGTAAAATTAATGGGGTTTTTTTTGTGCGTATGTAACGCAGTATATGAATATTCATTTAACATACGTTGTTTCTAATACCACCTGTCTGACGTAGTGAGATCGAGGCCCACGAAATTCATCTTGGCAAGGGGCTAGAAGTACGCCTGTCGTTGGCCTTGAGCACCATACAGGTGACCGTACGAATTAGCTCAGCGAAATTCCCCGAAAGGACGATAGATGATGACACCACCTATCTCCACCTCCACAATTCAGGCATGGAACTGAAAGGGAGGGAAATATTCTCCAATTCCCTGCACTCGTGATTCAGCCCACAAGACTTTCGGACCCACTGATTTAACGAGCACGTACTCCGTGTGTACTCAGAGGGTATTTGGTGGCATCGGGCATCTAACCCAGGCCTTCCGGTCTGGAATCTGATGCTCTAACCACTAGGCTACTATATAACATATTCACCCTGATATCTCTCTTTTTTAATAAAAAATAAACAAGATTATACAAAGGAAGAACACTTTCATCATACTCAGATTTCTTGATGTTAACGTAGAACTTTGAAGCTACACAAGGCGACGCAACGTATTTTTTTAAACCCGACCCAACACGTCTCTCTCCAAACTTCTACACCACGTTTAGTTGAGGACTTTGAACGTCGATAGAGGGAACGTGGGTTTTAAATGGAACCAGAACTCGAATCATCAGGAAAAAAAGTTTAGAATTTCACTAATTTGTATAGCTTAACTTGTATATTCTATCAAAATAAGAGGTCTCAAGGGTGTGTTAATTTTGTCTCGAGGGGTTAAAATATAGTAAATAATTTTCAAACAGGTACAAGTCTTTTAAATTAAAATTAAATAATTCGAATCTTTTACACATTACTAACAAAAGATTATGGTTTCAAAAAAGTACAAAATGTTTGAAATGTAGTCATAATTTTAAAAATTATAACCATATGAAAATAAGAAATAATTTTGTAATAAATATTAAGTAATTTTTGCGTTGCGCACGCTATTTTTTAAAATATAGTAGCCTTTGATGTATAAAACTTATAGAATTATAAAATGTATTACACTCTTTAAACTCAACTTATTTAAAATTAATAAATCTATTGTATTTCAAAATATTTGAAAAATATTGAAATTAAAAAAAAATTCTAAAAATGTAATTTTTAAATTTTTTTTAAAAAATAAATTTATTCCATTTATATAAAAATAATAGTGTAATAAAGCTACATTTAACTTTATAAATCAACTTATTGCTAGCAATTAAAGCTACTATTTTAGAAAATATCATGCACGTAAAACTAATTAAAACTTCTTACAGAGATATTTTCTATATTCATATGTGTTTATAATTTTTAAAATTATGATTATATTTTAAACATTTTACACTTTTCTGAAGCCCCATTCCTTTGTAGTAATGTGTAAAAGATTCGAATTATTTAATTTTAATTTTAAAGTTACATATATTTGAATATTGTTTATATTTTCAGCTCTCTAGAGAAAGTTAACACCCCTGAGACCATTTTTAAGAATAATGATGCTATGTAACAAAAAATGTTTTTTTATTTTCATTGATTTTCACATTTTTCGAGCTCATGAAATGAAATGATATACACGAAATAAGATTCTTATAGTCGATTCACATTTTTTTCCTACACAATGTGGTGAAATTTACATATTAATCCCCTTTACAATTCAAGTCGTTCCTTAAATCCTGGCTTAAAGGGCATATTAATAAGGATTATTTTGAGCATTTGTGTGGAACTTCTTGAACAAGTTTTGAACAGGGGGCGTCCTCGTCCTTTGACCGTGGTTTAAGATTACGAGTTTCATCACGAAGTGTCCTCACGTTGCTTCGCTCGTTTATAAACAATCTTGAATAAATAAAACGCAAACAATTACTAAAAGGAAGAGAAGTCTGAAAAAATTTAATAAATATCTGATGGTTTTAATAGTATTGTAGTGAGATTTGTTGGTTGTGGTGCATTTTCATTTGATATATATTATATAAATTAGAATTAAGAGTATAGAAATATATTAATAAGATAAGTTTCTTCCTTGGACCTAATGATCAAGCTTGCCAGAATAGCGGAGAAATTAGATGTGAGGAAATGCGAGGATGATGCGCGATTCAAATTCACTGATTTGAAGTGAATGAATCGTTATATTGGAGATTTTTTGAGATCCTCTGGCTACATTTATCAAAATATTTATTCATGCTTCACTTACTCGAGAAAATTTTCAATGCTCCTTCAATGATATCCAAAACGAGTTTTGGGTTCGAATCCTCTACATATCCATGGGATATTTTATCATCGTGCTAAGGCCCCATTTTAAATCGAAACAAAGTTTCTTGCAGTGGCATGGGAATATTTTATAAGTTTAAAATACATGTGAACCAAAACGTTAAAAAATTTCTTAAAATATTTTAATGTCATAATATATATATATATATATATAATATCATAATATATATATATATATATATATATATATATGATATTTGTTATGAAATTCATTTATTTCCAATTGTTATCGAAAAACTTGATCGTCGCTTCTATTTGATTTGTGATCGAAATCTTAACTCTCAACATACAAAACTACATCGATCAATGCACATCGATGTGTTTATTAACAGCTTTCTCGTGTCAACATATCTTAGCGTTCCTTACATCATGCCGCTTTTTATTTGAAAACTCACATACACAAATGTATTTTTTACAAGTAATTTTGTGGAGTATAAGTAATTTTTTTGGAGTACTCCCAAATAAAAATTTTCATTCGTCAACAAGGGTTGAACATATTTCGAATTTAATTTTTTATTTATGATATCTAAAAGTCTCTCTCAAACATTTTCACTTGCATCCAAGAAAATATCCTTGCGACCTGGATATTTGATATTTTTTAACACTCTTTTATAAGCTTCATCTGCATGTAACGGAATCTTGAACTCTATTTTTACCCACTTTAAAAGGTCAGATTAATTCAAAATTTTGCACACTTATCAAGGACCGCGCGATGACAATACAATAATTTCGAAATTTTATTTCATTGTCCTGATCAGGATCATCAGATTTAACGATTTCCAGAGATTTGGTGACTAAAAATATAAATAACCCTAAAGTGAAAGTGCCAGTGGGTATTCCAGATCATAAGAAAATGCCGCATTTAAGATTAATTCATCAAAAAATAAATAGTTTAAAAAGCTAAAAAAATTTTTTTAATTAAAAAACACGCCTTTACAGTTAATAGAGCTAAAAAGTAAAAAAAATATTTCTTAATATAAGAATAAAATGATTAACGAAAAAATTATATAATGTCATTGTGGTAAAAAGGTGGGGTGCTTGATATTGTTATAATTTCTCACTAATTCTATTCCGAAATTCAGAGTTAGTGTAAAAATGTAGTACAAAGCACACCCGCACGCTTTTACTACAGTGATATTAATTTTCTCGTTAATCATTTTATTCTTATATTAAGAATGATTTTTTTTTACTTTTTAGTTCGATTCACTATAAAAGCGTGTTTTTTAGTTTTTTAAACTGTAATTTATTTTTGTCAATGTCACCCTGTAAGGCAACGCGAAGGCTATTGGCGATGGACAGCATTATTTAGAACTATTTCAAGTGATCCGAGTTGGCATCCCACTTTCTAAACTTCCACACACGCCACAGCCATGGTAGTCGAATGTTCATGGTCCCGAATTCATGGCTGACGAGTGACGAGCTCGAGTTCTCGTGCTGCCGAAGGCACGCTGTGTAGAAGTGTTGATGCACATTAAATATTTCATGGTTTAAAATCCTCACGTAAGCATGATGTGGAAGTTTGGAGAGAGGAATGCCATCCCAGGTGTCCTCGTCATTTGACCAATGCTCAAATAGCCCGTCTTTAATAGCCTTTGCGTTGCAATAGAGTTGGATGCTAATAATAAATCGAAACCAATTCACTCCACGCCAACCCGGAGAACGGAGGTATACAAACACAAAATTCGAGTTTAAAATCGATGCTGAAAATTAAATGAGAAGATTTTTTGTCGATATTGATGCAAATATAACTTAAGCATTCATTAAAGCAAAAAATTCGATGTGATAAACTGAAAAAGAAAGTGTTTACTTAAAGAAATAATTCTTGGAGGAATGTTAGACACTGCAATCATTTCTTGGGCGCCTTTTGAAGTTCCTTCTTATTTTTCCATTTCACAAAATTTAATGCTGGAACTACCACTTTATATAGAAATATTTAAGTACGCTGTATAAAACTTTTGAAATGTATTTCATAAAATGTTGTTCTACCAAATCTAGACTCATTTGATGGCTATTTGAAATTTTCGAAGATTTAAAGATGTGTGGCTCGAAAATTCGATGAATTCCACTGAAGCTCTCAAGATTGGTACTTCAAATGAAAACGCCTCGACGAAATCAGTTTTTGACAGCGAAATTCGAAAAAAAGAGAATTGTTTATATTTATGTCTGAAAACGCGAGTATGTTTTAAAAATATAAGAATTAAGTCTTTCTTAAGTTTAATTTTTTCATTATAAAAGAGTGTAGAGCCCAAAGTTATGTGAGAATTTCTGAGACTTCCGTAAATAAATAGAAACGAATTTTTTTTATTACTATTAGATTCCCCATAGATATTTGGGAGTGAAGAAGTAGCCAATTTTGAGGATGAAGAATAATTTATGCTTATATGATATACATTCACACAAAACATGTGGTTCTTAATTAGCTTTTCCCAGACGCAGAAAGAGCAGAAGTACCGCATTCCGCTGTTGGGGGGAGTGAACGGGAATTGATTTTAGAAAAAAAGAAGGGGGGTCAGCAGACCAAGGGGTCAGCACAATGAAGTGGACAGTGTCCCTAATCCGAATGGGTGAAACCGAACGCTATCGAGCGCTCCGGAGATGGAGAGTGATTGGAGGAGAGAGAAAAACTGTCAGAGGGGGGCATGATCCATAATTCGATCGGAGCAGGGGTCGCCCGCGCGGAGGTGGCGCTGTTTGTTTCGTCGCCCCCTTCCCTTTTTCCGACCACCTCTCTTCTCTCAGACGATAAAATGGCCGTGCCCTTCCCCTGGCTCATACTTTTGTTCGTCCGTCTCATTCCATCGCAATTCTTGCAGCGATTCGCTTACATTCTTAGAAGGAACTACATTCTTATTTTCTTACAGAACACTGATTGGCCAAGAAGAAAATATATCGAGTATTCCCTCCCCTTCCAGCAATGTTAGGTACAAACAGTCCTTGGTTTTAATGGAGATTCCCCTTTAGCCTCTAATTCCAATGTCAAAATTATTTACTTCTTTTTCACAAATTTTCTTTCCTCGATTAGTTAATAAATCGTTTGTTATAGAATTCTACACAATAACAAACTGGACGACTCGCTGCTCAACCCTAGCCATGAACAATTTAACAATGATTTTTTAAAAATAATTAACGTCCGTCCTTTATTATGTCAAGCCCAAATGCCACTTAAGTCGTGGCTGCGGTAGTCTAGTGGTCAAGGTAACGGACTTGTGGCCGGTGTGTCATGAGTTCATGCCTAGTACCGCTAAAGACCCACCGTGTAGGGGAGCGGTGCCCGTTTTATCTATCGAGAGTTCAAACATTCTCTCGTCGGTGTGATGTGGTAGTTAGGAGAGGGGATGCCAGCTCAGGTGTCGTTCTCGTCATCTGACTATAGTTCAAAATGACGACGTACGTCACCAAAAGCCCTCGAGTAGCTGAACAGTGCGTTGCTAATATTCACTCCCTCCCTGTACCACTAAAGTCTCACCGTGAAGGGGGGCTGATGCGCATTTTATCTGTCGAGGTTCAGAATCCTCCTACTGGCATGGTGTGGAAGTTCGAAGAGAGGGTTACAAATCACGTGTTGTCCTCGTTACTTGACCATGGTTCAAAATGATGAGGTCCTTCGCCAAAAGCCCTCGAGTAGCTGAATAGTGCGACGTTCATAGTCACTCATTTTTTAAAAGTTTTATAAAAGCATTGTACAGCTGAATTTCTCGATCGTCTTTAATAACTATAGAAACAGAAGAATTGAAAAGGACACTCGATTTTAAGAATCGAAGAACCAGAATAAAAAAAATATATATAAAACAATTATGTGTTATGAAAGAACCAATCGGATCTTGTGAGGAAAATTTCCCCATTTAATTTCTTATTCACAATCGACAGTGCGATTATTGCTTTGAAAATTCAAATTTCTCACGAAGATGACACCGTATAGTTATCTTTCACGTACATAATTAAATAATGTCAAATTTGGAATAATATTCAAAGAATGACTGAAAACGTTCTTAAATACAGCAAAGGCTTAATTGCGATGCTGCGAGATGATTTCGATCAGCACACAGGAATTTTTCAAAGGGGGGTCCGGGGTCAAAAGTTCACCATTCTTGTATCATGCTCCTTTTGATTTTGTCGATTTTCGGGAACAAAACACAGTAAAAAACAAATTATTGAATAAATAATTAGCATTGATTAATAAAATTAATCATTAATAACTAATACTTAATTAAATTTTATGTACTATATACTTAGAATAATAATCAATCGGAAAAATATCAAGGGCTTTGGGGGGGTCCGGACTCCCAGGACCTTGTGTGCGCCACTGATTTTGATTTATTTCATGAAATCAAAAAGTGACTTCCAATTTTGCCCACCACAATCCCAATTTTACAAATATTGTATTTCATTATGTAATCTCTAAAATTTTTCATTTAAAAATAATTTATTTAAATTGTATTCAAATTTTTTTTACGTCACTGATAATTATAATTTCTATCGCATATTTTAAAAAAAGTTGTTTCTCCAGATTAAAAATTATTTTTTAAAAAAAATCGCGAGATCTAGGTTAGCTTAGAATGATTTGCTTCTTGTTTTATTAGTCGAATTAAGATTGATCGAAATTGTCAATTATAATGTATTTATATATCAATACAATGTATAATACAAATGTATTTCAAACAAAATATACAAGAAAATGAATAGAAAACGCATGTGTATTCTACGAAATACCATTTCAAACTGTTTTATAATAAGCAAATGTGTTTGTTTTTTAAATTTGCTAACAATTGTTCATGTTATTAAAATATTAATTTATTAAGATAATTTAATTATTTATCCTTTTCTTCTATTCTATTTCATGTGGTGTATTTTTTTATTGTAAGAAAAAATGTAAGCCCTATTATTATGTATCGAAACCCGCTTTTGCTCGAGTTGGTCCTGTCCTCAAAAGAGAAAAGAATTTTTAAAATCTTTCGTTATAAAAATGAAGTGTTGAATAAAATATCGGACGTTTATTTCGTTATGAAACTATAGTAATGACCAATATAACATTGGAAAAAATAAATATATAAAATCTTACTTTTTGTTTTTAAATGAAACATTTTACAATGATTAAATTTCAAAACAATAAGCAGAAAAATGCAGCAGATTTGAAAAGGAAATTAAGAAAATGTTAATATAAAACACATCAATAAAATACACGAGGCACTCTGAGGTGCTTTATCAATGTGAGAAACTAAAGTGCTCATTTAAAGCACTAGAAGTTTTTTACGAAATGTGATTTATTTTTAATTTAAAAAGAATTTAGCAACGGATGCTTGTATCGAAGCGAAGCGCCTCAAAATAAATTTGGTATAGCTTAAGATAAAATTTGTATATATTATATAGAAATAATTTTTTATGTGTGACAACACTTAATCATAAGAATTTTTAGAAGATACTTCACAAAAATTCATCGATGTTCCTATATTTGTGTACGGTTTGCGTAAGCGATGGGCGTTTCTCTTTAAGAGTTTCCCTTTAAGACTTTTTATAAACACAGTATTTTTTGTCAGAAGATACATAAATATATACAAAAGAAGATACATAAATGTATAAGGGCCCTTTTCATGACAATAAGGTAAAAAAAAATTTTTTTAAGTGATTTCCTACTTTGAATGGATGAATAGAAATTATTTTATTAACGATTAAAATTTGAATAATTTGAATAAGATATATATATAGGGAGAGAGGAATATAGTAGGAACTGAAAAAGGAGCATGAGATTTGTCTGCATTGCTGTAACAATGCAATCCCGGTTTGGCTAGTTTGGCTGAAAAACCGGTTTTCGACGCCAACTTTTGTCATGGTTTTAACAGTAACATTGGCAGCTCAGGCCTTTCTGTATCAAGGTACCTGTGTACTTGGTAACTTCTTTAATTAAAAATTATTTTGCAATCTGTTCCATTTTAAAAAATGAACAAGGGAAAATAACATGATATACTTATCTGTTACTTGAAAGTAACTTAAAATATCCATTACTTAAATGTAACACATACGAAATTTGATACTTATCTTGATAATTTACACGATTTATAATTAAGGTCGTTTTGTATATTAAACATCAAAATATATTATTATTGCATGTAGTACATTCTTATTGTGTAAAGGGGGGCGATGAAATTATGATTAAAAATTGGGTCGCACACACATTGAAAGTTTGAGAAGCACTGCCCTAACGTGTTCTATTGGTAATAACTGGCAAACTAGCTGGGCAAAGCCATTACGCGTACGAAGACAATAATGGGAAAGACGTGTAATCGGTGAGTGTTTATTAACGTCACGCCGTAAAGCAACACGAGGGCTATTGGTGACAGACCTCATAATTTTGAACCATGCTCAAGTGACGAGGATGAGGCTTAACCTGTCACCCCCTATTCGAATTTATACACTATGCCGGCGGGAGGATTCTGAACCTCGGCAGATTTAACATGCATCTGTCCCTTATAGCGAACATTATTACGAAAGTCCAGTTACGTCAGAGATGAAACCAGTTGATGCTGTCAGAGACGAAAAAAAAAAAAAAAAAAAAGCTCATAGTGACTGACTTAGATTGTAGAGGGACAGGGTTTTCCAGAAATCCATTTCCCTTACATTCCCAGATAGACTCCTCTAAAGGACATGCGCAGAGACAGATTTTACGGTCCCGGCTGGAAGCGATAGAAAGAAACGAGGTCTAGAGTGGAACATGGCGTTTTAGCATGTTTCATGTAATTAAAATTGAATATATATCTCTAGCCTGACCGTGTGTTTTCGTGTCCAATACACGGCGGGTTTTCAGTGGCACTTGGGCCAGAAATTACGACGCACCGTCCATGAGTCGGTGACCTTGACCACTAGGCTACAGCGACACCAACACGTATGACTGAACATTGTATTATTGCAATGTTATCTGAGGGTGCTATGGAAAGAGGAACACAACGTAGACATTTATTCATACCGTGTCTAACTCACCATTAAGTGAATGAGTGAATATTAACGTCGCACTGTTCAGCTACACGAGGGTTTTTGGCGACGGACCACGTAATTTTGAACCATGCTCAAGTGACGTTGACGACACCTGAGCTGGCACCCCTTCTCATTAACTACCACACCACACCAACGGAAAGACGTTTGAGCTCTCGACATATTTAACGTACATCGCTCCCTTACACGGTGGGTCTTCAGTGGTACTGGGCTCGAACTCATGACATGCCTGCCATGATCCCATACCTTGACCACAGGGTTACCGCTACTCACAACTAAAGGGCGCTATCAAAGGAAATAACATTGCAGGCATCAAATTATAGGAGTGTGGGGTGGATAGCTGGTTATCAAACCTTAATTTGTCGCGGAACTCATCGACAAATTCAATTATATTCCCTTCAATTGAATTTCAGGATGAACGAGTTACTTTAAAATCACTCATCGCTTATACCTGCGGGGGAATCGACGTCATGGGCATTCTTCGCCCCCCCCTCCCAAATAATTTTTGTGAGTATGTGGAGTCGCGAAATCACATTGTATCCCTGTTAGTGACGAATTGGTTGCAGTAGAAGCACTTCTGTTGTCGATTGCTACCTTTCTGACTATGCATTCTGCCCTGACTCCATCATTCGTGCCAGCATCGTTGATAAAGGGCATCATTCCGTTCTGAATGTAAATTTGATTATCCTTAACTCAATTGTTCATTTCTTAAGAGGCGACAGATGTTTTAAAGCAGAAGTGATGAGGACGACACCTGAGCTAACACCCCACTCTCCAAATTTCCACATCACGCAAACGTGAGGATACCTTGTTGCAACCAGTGAACAACAATGTTTATGTTTCTTTTGCATGATGCATTAAATTTTTTTAATCTAATTGATAAACAGATTTTATATATATATAATTTTAAATTAGTTTGCATTTTTTGCTCACTCTATTATCAAATAAAAAATTATAAATTTCCGTATTATTTACAAAACCTAGTTTTAGACCGGTTGTAGTAACAAATATATTTCCATAATCCGGTTTTTGAGTTTTTTTAAAAACTGAAAAATCAGTATAGTAGCCAAAAATCCGAAAGAAAACTATGCGCTCTAACAATTGGGAATTCTCTCTTACGTGGCTGTGGCAGTCTAGCGGTCACAATCACTGTCTTATGGTCAGCATGACACGAGTTAGAGCCATAGTGTCACTGAACCCCCTGCCGTGTAGAGAGGCTGATGCTCAAAAACCTCATCTTGGTGTGGCGTGGTAGTTTGGAGAAGCCGCTCAGATGTCGTCCTCGCGTCACTTGACAGAGGCTCAAAATGACATGTCCGTCACCAATAGACTCGATTCATTTGACGTCATAATCACATGATGGTACGTCAAACAAATAGCCACGTGTTTCATTAGTGTTCAATTCGACTGATTTTGGCGGCATTTTCGGATTTGATCTCTACTATCGTATAACAAAATGAGAAATCTTTTCTTTCCTTTAAGGTATCCGACTACGTTCGGAACCGCGGTTTTAAAAAAGCACATAAATGGATAATTTTCATGATACTTAGTGTCAGTCAGATTAGAATACATGCATAAAACTGTTTAAAGGAGATTTTGACAAAAAAAAATTATTTAAATACAATACTTTGGCAAAAAATTAACTTAGAATAATATTTTTTCAAAATGTTCTTTTGTGAAAAATAGTGCTATTATAATAATATCTTGCCTGTATATAGCTCAGATCTATCTACAGAAGCTCAACTAGAATTTTTGAAAAATTCACATTATTTTCAGAGTTACCACCAATTGAAATAATTATTGGTTTTTTTTTTCTTAAAATTGCTCCCCTCCGTGTTTGTAAAATATGAATAAACCCACTTCTAGGTTATATACTTCAAAAATTCTAGTTGAGCTTCTGTATAGAGGTTTGAGCTATATGCAGGCAAAATATTATTGTAATAGAAGCATTTTTCACAAAAGGAGAACATTTGGAAAAAAGATTATTCTAAGTTAATTTTTTGCCAAAATATTCTATTTAAATAAATTGTTTTTGTAAAAATGTCCTTAAAACAATTTTTCATGCATATATTTTAATCTAAGTGACATTAAATATCATGAAAACTATCCATTCATGCGCTTTGCAAAATCACGGTTCCGAACGTATTCGGATACCTTAACTTAAAAAAAAAAACAATAAAATTTTTATTTTCATGCATTTATAATTATATATATATATATATATATTTTAATTTCACATTAATATTTATTTTTATTACAAAACTACAATTTGCAAATTCTCGGAACACCTATCGTTAAATTATGTAGTTTGGCTATCAATTCCGGTCGCCAAAAACACCCAACGATAGATTAAGTTGCTTGGCGATCGATTCCGTTCACCGAAAAAATTAACATCGCCAAGCCCCCCGCTATCTTTGTTCTACACTTTAACACTTAATTTTTAAATAAAAAGGATTTTGCGTTCAATTAAACGATTCATAATTTTTTGAAACACAATGTGGCTGGCAAACTAATTGCTAAGCCTAAGAGTATATAAAAACACACGAGGTCAAAGAACAGAAGTATAAACTAAGGTTAAATCTAATACTGTAAACTAAAAAACTATGTACATATTTAATAACTATACGAAAAAAAAAGCCTTGTAGAGTACTAAAAAACTTCAAAGAATATAAAACTTGAATGTAAGCAAAATTGACGCTTAGCATACAACCATAAGTGTAATACGATTAGCTGTTATTGTTTACTTAATAATCATGTGATGATTCGCAAACGATCACAGCGCCCTCTGGAGATGAATAGACTCTATTGGGGATCGAATGATATTTGCATCAGAAATTCCTTTATAATCAAAAAAATATCTTTAATAAAAAAACGTGTTTTAGAATAAAAGTTTTGAATGATTCGTCAAGAAAATGTCAGCCTCTAATTCGCAACCATAATTATTATTAGCAGTGAAATAAGAAGAATCATAGGAGAAAATTACACATACCTCCCGAAAAGAATGAATTTAAATTATCGTTCTAGATTGTAATATTTTAAAACTCCATTTGTTTTGCTTATTACAATTTTTTTTTTTTACTTTCCCCTCCTTTGTCCCATAAAATCGAATTTTCAAACTGTTTTTAAATTTTGTGATATATATTTAGACTGTTATATATAAATTAAATGAAGCATGAATAGAGGGCGCTGCAAGTCATCTGAGCTGGTAGAGTGAGTGAATATTAACGTCACACTGTACAGCTACACGGGGGCTTTGGGTGACGGACCTCGTCATTTTGAACCATGGTCAAGTGACGAGGACGACACCTGAGGTGGCACCACCTTTCCTAACTACCACACTACTCCATCGGGAAGACGTTTGAGCTCTCGATGGTTTTAACGTGCATCACTCTCCTACAAGACGGATCTTTAGTGGGCTCGAACTCGTGACAAACCAGTCACGATCCGATATCATGACCACTAAGCTTCCGCGGCCATCTGAGCTTATAGAACTAGTTATGTAGTGTTCTTTGTGCTGTGTAAATGTCTTCTATGTGTGTCGTCCAATAAACTAAAATGGCTAAAAGACGAACTGAATTATTGAAATAAGATAAAAATATTATGAATATAATCGTCCTAACTGACCGTGGAATTAAGGAATTAGGAAATATAACATAGACAGTAAAATAGGAAACGATTTAAATTCTATTTCTATTCTGGGATATTAATTTTGCGTCATTTCCTGGTTCTTTCGAGCAATACTCTCTTCTACAGCGTTAAGAGCTTTTAAAAAATGTATGAATGAAGCAAAAAGACACCTTCGAGAAATGGAGAACTTGTGCGCAGGCGCCACTTTTCTGAGTCCAGGTGTCTCTGGAGTGAATAGGGAAAAGAATGAAAAATACATCAAATTCGTATCATTTATTTTTTAAAGTGAAATCCTTTTTCTACATCCATTGATAAAGGCTTTGGTAATTGGGAAAAAGAGTGAATTATAGGGATTGATCAAGGAAGAAAACAAGAAATCTCAAGATATGTGTAGCAGAAGGTTTTATAAGCAAAAGTAAGTTTTTCTAGAGAGAAAAAAGGGGCACTATATAACAGAAGCCTCTGGAAAGTTATTGGATATAAAAATACTCTTCCTAATCTTAAAAAGTTTCTATAAGGTGCTCTGTAACATTTATTTTCCACTTATTTAAGTACCCTTTGCATTTATTTACTTTATAGATTATATTAAGTTTATATTTATTAGCCCAAAGTTTTGAATTCCGCTCCATTTTTTACAACTACTAAACTTCCACTGAACTAGAAAAAACTGTATGAACCACCTGGTGGGCCTTCTGAGATAAAATACGTAACCTTAGGTTGTTGCTGAATATTTTGTTTTGCTCTTCTCGTATATATAATCTACTATTATGAAAATAAAACGTATGTTTTCCTCGAGCGGCCTTGGTAGCCTAGTAGTTGAGGTCACGGTCTCGCGGCCGACGTGTCACGAGTCCGAACCTGGTTCTGCTGAAGAACCGCCGTGTAAGTTGTTGCACGTTAAATCGGTTCTGGTTCAAAGACCTCACGTTAGCATTGTGTGGAAGTTAGGATAGCACGGTGACAGCTCAGGTGTCGTCCTCGTCACTTGACAGAGGTTCGAAGCTACGAGGTTCGTCACCAATAGCACTCGTGTTGCTTTATAGTGTGACTCATATTTTCACTCACTCATACTTCCTCCGAATTATTCTCCTCCCGTTGGTGTGATGTGGTAGTTAGAAGAGAAGGGGGGGATGCCAGCTCTGTGTGGTCCACGTCATTTGACCAAGGTTCAAAATTACGTGGTCCATCACCAAAATCTCTCTTGTAACTGAACAGTGCGACGTTAATATATATTCACTCACTCACTCACCGAAATATAGTCTACACTTTTCCCATTAAAACACGCTTTGTGTATTATTCATTTTTCACAAATGTGTATTAATGTGCACATAAAAATATAAATCACTATATTACGATATATGCCAGTGTATGTTATATCACTTTGGGTTAAATCGATGTTTCTCTAAAAGAAATTTCTGTAAAAGTGAAATTATATGTAATTTTCAGAAATATTTTTACGTTTTCGAGGTTATAGCTTAAGTTATATTTTTTGTGCATAAACGTGTATAAAAAAAATCAAAAATCTTTTCGAAGTTCTAAATAATTTCCATAAGATTCTTGAAAAATATAGCCGAAATCTTTTTAAATTACATGTATCTACAAAAATATCAATGACCAAGGAGAATCATTTCTTTGACATAGACAAATATTTTATTATTTTTTTTATGTATTCAGTTTAAGTTTCAAACAATGAATGTTGGAACATCAATTAAATATTTTTAAAAAATAATTTAATAAATATTCATGTACTTGACCCGAACAATATCGATTCCTGTCAGTTACCAAACACATAAGCGAATTAACTATCTCAAAAAATTATCAAATAGAGAATATCAAGAGTTCTTCGAAAGAATTTCCCTCCAAGGGGACAAGTGCAGGGCTACCCAACCTTTTTTCATATCTCCGCGGACCGATAAATGTTTGATAATTTTACCGCGGCTCACTGAGGCTGGAGAAAATAATTTATATATATTTTAGATAGTTTTAATTTAACCATTTTAATTTAACTGTATTTAAATATGCAGAATAAAATACAGTTACGCCAAAAAAAAAGAATATAAAGTAATTTCTTTGGAAATTCGCACAAACCAGAGAGAAATACACCACAGTTTCCATTGGATCCGCGGACTGGGACCACTGGTCCAAAGGTCAAGGTAATGGACTCATGGTCGGTGTGTTATGAGTTCGAGCTCAGTACTACTGAAGACCCGCCGTGCAGAGGGGGCAACTGCACATAAAATATGTTGAGTCCTCCTGTCGATGTAGCAGGGAAGTTAGGAGAGGGGAGGAGGCTGCTCTGGTGTCATTTTCGTCACTTGACCAGGGTTCAAAATTACGAGTTCCATCGCCAAAAGCCCTTGATTACCCGAATAGTGCAACGTTAATATTCACTCTATCACTCTCCCGCCAACATGGATCTTCTCAGCTTCCCTTCCCATCTTTATTCCTTCTTTTTTTTAGAATGAACTTTTCAGTGGGGTAGTATTCTCCCCCTATTTTTAAGTTATACATCTATATGAAATGAAATTTAACTCGGAAGTCAATTGTACTCTCAGACATTGATGCTGCGTCAGAAAAAAATGGGAGGTATTTCTAATGTAAACTTTTCAATTAAAAAAAATCATACAAATCCAAAAATTTCTTCAAAACTCCCCAAATATTACCCTTAAAGATACCCAAATGCTTTACAACGACTGATATCATAAAAAGACTAAACATTTATTTTTTTTTCAAGATAAATGTAAGTTAGCAAAAAATAAAATATTATAGTAAATACTGCAGATATTCAATATGGTTCTCTTAGTATATTATAAGATCTAACTTAAAGTTGTGTGTGTTTTTCGTTTACAATTACTTTTAGACAGAATCCTCAAATAAAAAGATAACCCCGGTAAAAAACGAGTGTTTTAAACATGGGTTTTCTTTCAAACTTCACTCTTCGGTGACGCAATTTTTTTAAACCTTAAATTTTAAGAGAAAAAGGGAACATTGAGTCACAAATCGAATTTATTCCCTAATTAGAGAGAGTGTTTTATATATAATTTACCTTTTTCTTTTTTTCAATTAAAATTATAAATATATTTTTCATTATGTTTTGCTATTTATTTAACATTGATTTTCAATAAGCATTAGCACAAAATAGTAAAGTTTTCCATAAAGTAATTTTTAAAATTTTACGACGTGATAGTTTAGTTTGGTAGTTTTAATATTCAACTGTTTAACGTAGTAAACCATTGGAATTATGATTAAAATTTAATTCTTTAACCCTTTATTACCGCATTATGATTTACTAAAAAAATGTTTCATGCAGTATTTTTTTTTGAATCTTTACATTGAAAATCAAGGGATATACATAAAAAAAATACTCAACTTTGGGAAATTCTACCCGTTAGAGCTAACTAATTAAAGATATTCAACTGTAAAATTAATTATACACATTTCTCACTTAAAATAAGTAGTCAAATCGTTTCCCAAGGTCTTCATTAATGTACAAAATATAAGACACTTAACGCTTAACATTAACTGCTATTTCAGAAGAAAAATAACGATCTTCGCAATCCGCTGAAAACGCCGTCAGTTGAAAAGGCAATTTCTGCTGTAAAATTATTTGTCTCCCCCTCTAAAATACTCATCATAG
The DNA here is from genome assembly GCA_019973935.1 of Trichonephila clavipes. Taxonomy (NCBI): domain Eukaryota; kingdom Metazoa; phylum Arthropoda; class Arachnida; order Araneae; family Nephilidae; genus Trichonephila; species Trichonephila clavipes. The sequence continues at coordinate 390,320 of BMAU01005764.1, read as the reverse complement.
AACCCGTGCTGCCATATATCTTGGAAAAGTGGATTTAAAAGAATATTCCTGCTAAGTATCGTCAGAGTATTCGTAAAAATGATTATTTTATGTAATTTTAAAGTGAGTGGTACTTTTAAGTACCCTCGGTAGATAAAGGGTTAAATAATTTAATTTAATCAATTAATTTTTATTAATTATTATTAAATTATCGTATTGTCATCGAAAACATTCAACATTCAAAATTTCATCTCAGTGGAGCGCTTTAAAATGAGAAAAAAAAATCTTTTAAAGTCTTGACCCGAACATAGTTAATTATAGCCATGAAAAAAATATGCATTGAAATATCACGTATTAGTATGTTAAAAAATATTTAAGAAATCCATATATATATGTATATATATAAATTAAATTGGAGCACAATATATATATATATATTGCGCTCCAATTTAATTTTGCGGATTGATTAGTTTATAGATATCGCTCAGAAGTGGCACAAGGGCTGTGAGCGACGGACCCAAAAATCTTCTCGATTGGCAAGGACGACACCTGAACTGGCATTTGAACTCTTCAGACTTCCACACTGCGCCAATGTGAGGACTTTTGAAGCTAAACATGTTCTACGTGCAAGAGTAGATCTTTAGTGACATCAAGACTCGAAAATACGATTTGATCTCAACAAAGGTAACCAAAAGTTTGTGACCATTTAAATTCTGATAATAATGAACGGGAAGGTATCCGACTACGTTCGGAACTGGGATTTTGCAAAAGAGTGCAAACGAATTTTTTTAATACTTAATGTCACTTAGATTAGAATATACGCATGAAATTGTTGTAAGAATATTATTACACAATGAAATAAAATTTTAAAGCAATATCTTGCAAAAAATGGACTAAAAAGTTTCCTATTTTTAGAAACATTATCATTTTATAAAAATTGCTTCGATAATAATAATATTTTGCTTATATATGTATAGCTAAGATTTCTTCAGAGAGCTTGAACTAGGATTTTTGAAAAATTCAAGTTCTTTTTAGTGTTACTACCAAATGAAATAACTATTAGTGTTTTTTTTTTGTTAAAATTTCTTACTCTGATATATTGAAATATATAGATAAATCCAGTTCTAATTTATATATTAAAAAAATCATAGTTCAGACTCTGTAAAGAGCTACATACAGGTAAAGTACGAGTATAGAAGCATTTTTTGTAGAAGGAGAATGTTTTGAAAATAGGTAATTTTATGTTTATTTTTTGCCAAAATATTACATTTAAATATCTTTTTATTGCAATAACATTTTTAAAATAATTTTATACGTGTATTCTAATCTAAATGACACTAAATATTAAATAAATGCTCGTTTGTACGCTTTAGACAACTTGCACTTCCGAACGTAGTAGGATACTTTAAGAAATTTTATACAAATGTTTCATATTTAAAAACGATTGCAATAGCAAGATTGAGGTATATATCGATAATGTACTTGCTATGTAGTTGTATGCATTAAAGTGTAAGTATGTATTAACTGAACAAGTGTTTGCTGGTTCCACTTATGGGGTTAGCTTTAAAGTAGCTTATAATAACTATTATGATATATGTAATTCTCTCGAGTAACTAGTTTAATAAGCTAGTTAAATTTATCTTAGGAAAGGTCTTCAAAATAAAACTTATAAATAGAATAGTTTTTTTTTGTCTTTCAGATGACCTATAATTTCCTTATTATTTTAAATTATTGCTGCGGTAAGAAGTTTATAAATAGCAACCCATAAGATTTCTTGAAATATTTATGCAGATTTGTTAGTGTATGTATTACATTCCTCTCAGTAACTACTTGAAACTTAGCAGGACTTTTGTGAAATTTAGAAGTTAAGAAAACACATGTGGATATTTAAATTTGTTGATGGGAGTTGCTAATTTTTAATAAATTATTAAAATTAGGTTATTTATGTTATTAAAGTTAGGTTATTTGGTCCGGTGTCAAAAGTTCACCATTCTTGTATGATTCTCCTTTTGATTTTGTCGATTTTCAAAACGAAACACAGTAAAAAAACTAATTATTGAATAAATTAGCATTAATTAATAAAATTAATCATTAATTTTAAATACTTAATTAAATTTTACGTACTATATACTTATTATAATCAATCGGAGAAAAAAAATCAAAGGCTTTGGGAAGGGGGATCCGGACCCCCTTCCCCCTTGTGTGCGTCACTGTTCTTAGCACATTTCAGCGATGGTGTTTCAATATATAATTTGAAGTTTTCTTCATTTTTACAAATTTTATGTTAGGATTGAACTAAAGACTCTTCCAAACTCTGTAGCATATAAATTTTTTCTTCTGAAACATTTCGAAAGTCCATGAATGGCAAGACTCCTTTTTTGTTGGTAGTCGGAAAATTTGTCGATCATATCTCTCAGTGTCCAACTCCTTTTTCTTCCAAAATTCTTTATTTTGTTTGAATGATCTTTTTTAATTATGATTTTTTTGGTAGTTTTAGAACACTTTTTATAGCCTACTATAATTTATGCTTAACAGTATTAATGTAGAATAAAAATTTTCTCACTTTGCATTCAGATAACCCTTTACCTCTGGAAATCTTCAAAAATATATATAAGTATAGATAATACAACTAAATCTGCATTTTTTCTTCTGAGGTTAAGTTTCCAAGAATTATTACGGGATACTTTTTATGATTGTGAAATGATGTATGTATATGTTAATTTTTTCAGGGGGTTTTACAATTTTATTAACAAATCTTACATGTATAGTTTCAATATAAGTTACTTTTAAAGTTGCAATTAGTACCGAAGTATTTTTTGATAAATTTTAAATACACTAGGTATTTCAAGATGCTGTATACTGTAAATAGTATTTAAGTTATTGAGATATATATACTACATATCTTAGTCATAGCATTAGACTTTAACGGTATTCATAAACCTTTTTAAAGTGGCCGCGGTAGCCGAGTGGTATAGGTATCGGACCGTGGCTTGCTTTGTCACGGGTTCGAACCCTGTACCACTAAAGACCCGCCGTGTAGGGCAGCGATGCACGTTAAATCTGTCGAGAGCTGAAACGTCCTCCCGTTGGTGTGGTGTGGTAGTTAGGAGAGGGGGGTGCCAGCTCAGGTGTCGTCCACGTCACTTGACCATGGTTCAAAATTACGTGGTCCGTCGCCAAAAGCCCTCGTGCAGCTGAACAGTGCGACGTTAATATTCAATCAATCAATCAATCAAAACCTTTTTAAAACCCTCTCCTCTTGATTTAAAAAGGAGAAAAATTGAATTTCTAAAATGGAAGCATTTTTATAAGAACAAAGAACAATTTTTTAAAGAAATAAATATTTTAACTATTATTAATAAAACTTTCTTAATTACTTCATTCAAATCGACTGCATTGCCTCTCGACTAATTTCTTTCAATAGATCATATTCTTCAAGAATCGATTTCCCTCAAAGCTTATTATGTGCTAATCTTAAAACTCCATGAACTTCTTTGCAAATGATAATCTCATCTTAAACTTTATTCAACACATTATACAAAAATATTGCTGAAACAATTATATAGATGACAACCATAATTACAAACTCCAAGACTTAACTCGAATTTGTGGAATTATTTTTTTTTGCTTATATTCCATATTAGACAGCTACAGAAACAGTTATTTTTTTGTAAGACAGTAATGCATACAACAGATGATTTATGTAAACGAACATAATATAATTATAAAACTATCAATTGGTTTATTAGAAAATATAAAACAAATGTGCTAAAAGATATTTTAACAACTATTTCATTCTAAAAAGTGGGATTCTATTACCAATTCATGCATCACCAAAAATAATTTAGTCCCTTAAAAGGCTAATTTATTGAACCAACGAAGGACAAATTGCCTTTCAAGAAATTTACTCAATACAATCTCTTCTAAAAATTACAGTTTATAATTTATAAATGAGCAACGGTAAAACAGGGAAGTGTCAAAAAAACCAAAACTTCCTTATTTCTTAGGAAGCTTTAGGATGTTTACGCATTTTTAGAACAACTTCGATAAAAATTTAAAAATGTAAATACTTTGGAGCAAAATTCATGTGGGGCAACAGCTTATTATTTAAATTAAAATGATCGTCTGATGCTTTTAAATTTATTATTCTTTTAAAAAAGCGAATGTAAACAAAATGTGGATGGAAGGAAACTTTTATGCGCTTAACGAGGAAAAATATGTTTATTCTGCAGTTAAAAGAAAACATTTTGAAACATTTTGTGTAAAAATTTCTTTGTGATAAATAGCATTATTTTACCGCTTATGAAAAAAAAAAGTCGTTAATCATTACTTCTACATGGAAAGAAAATTCCAAATGAATATTGGAAAGAGGCACGTAACATTTCGAGTGTGCTGAACTCTGATAAGGAATATGAATTAGCAAAAGAATTTCGAGACCGAACGCTTTAACGCGTATTCAAATAAACAGTATTCGTAGAATTCACGTTCAAATTTTACCTTGATGAATCATTATAATTGGTGTTGTTTTTCTGATCAATTTAATACCAGCCTTGAAGAAAAAATGCTTCGGTTAAATATTGTTAACAGTAAAAAGTTGGACTTAGGTAGCACGTGTATGCTCAGTTTTCATTTTTAGGGAATTATTTAAACAAATTTTGAACAAATTTTCTTTGAAATGAACATAGCACTAGAAACTGTTCGAGAGCTATTGGCGACAGGCCTGATAAGGGCGACACCTAAGCCAGTATATCACTCTCTTCACCTCCACACCCCACCAGGTGAGAATTTTGCTAACCAATTTCATTTAACATTCACCGCATTCTCAAATTCATGCGACAAAAATTTTGTTGAACAGAACTCGAACCTGCTGCTTGATTTTATTATCACCTGAAAATTCACGACTACAAACCAATCATCGCCAAGATAGATTAAGATCTCTTTACTTCATTAAATTATTGAGATAAATATTTACAATCTTTAAAAAATCAAGTACGCTTTACTTAAAGTAAAAAAATTGGTATACTATTTTAATATATTTTATTAATATAGCATTGGACTCACACAGTATATTACTGTGTTAATCGTGTATACCAGTCGTTTTCAAAGTATGTTCCACGGAACTCTGGCCATAGCTAGGGGTTTCATAAGTCAAAATAAAAAATTGAAAAGAAAACTATAAATATGTATGCAAAATAGATTCACGTTCTCTATGGAGTTTGGATGATCACAAGTATCTAAAGCCGTGTTTCCTAATGTAGGGTAGGCCCCTCGTTCCTCGGGGGAAAATTTAAATAAATTCAATGAGAGAGAAAAGAAATTATATTATATATATATATATATATATTTAAATATATAAAAACAACCACAATTATCAATTGAAAAATTGAAATATATGAATCCTATAATACCAAAACACTTCAGAATATCAATGGCGGATATAAAAGATAATATTCCATCGTTTTCAAACAAAATTAAAAAATTATAAAATAAAATAAAACTTTTATAAAATATCCAAGTGCAATCTCGGACTTAGGACCAATAAGTGGGGTTAAACTAGTTTGATGGCGCCAACCTTCCCCCTATTGCAACTTGGTAAGTTAATTGGAAAATATCCAAATTTCAAAAAAAAATTTAAAAATTAAAAATTAAAAAGTTAAAATTAAACCATTATACTTTAAATTAAAAAGTTAAAATTAAATCATTATACTTGAAAAATAAAACTATTCGCCATCGCATTCTGAAAGATATTACAATATTAAAATTTAAAAAAAATTTAGTGGATAATATAAGTGAACCATCAAACGCCCAAGATGATGCACCCATCTTTAAAATAGTTGTATAGGTAGAAAAAATAAATATTTGAGATCCGAAAGTTCAAATTAAAAAATATCTAAAATCAAAAAGTTCAAACTAAAAATCCGAAAGTTCAAACTAAAAAATCCGAAAGTTCAAACTAAAAATCCGAAAGTTCAAACTAAAAATCCGAAAGTTCAAACTAAAAAATCCGAAAGTTCAAACTAAAAAATCCGAAAGTTCAAACTAAAAAATCCGAAAGTTCAAAAAAAAATCCGAAAGTTCAAACTAAAAAATCCGAAAGTTCAAACTAAAAATCCGAAAGTTCAAACTAAAAAATCCGAAAGTTCAAACTAAAAAAATCCGAAAGTTCAAACTAAAAAATCCGAAAGTTCAAACTAAAAAATCTTCAAAAAAAAATCCGAAAGTTCAAACTAAAAAATCCGAAAGTTCAAACTAAAAATCCGAAAGTTCAAACTAAAAAATCCGAAAGTTCAAACTAAAAAATCCGAAAGTTCAAGCTAAAAAATCTGATAGTTCAAGCTAAAAAATCTGATAGTTCAAGCTAAAAAATCTGATAGTTCAAGCTAAAAAATCTGATAGTTCAAGCTAAAAAATCCGAAAGTTCAAACTAAAAAATTCGAAAGTTCAAACTAAAAATTTCTAAAAACCGAATGTTCACATTAAAAACACAGTATATTCACAAATGAATAGAGTAAATCATTAAAAACTCACCAAAGAGTATCCCATCAAGAATACGATCCATTTCTTATAGCACGACTTTTCATATTTAATATATCAATTACGACTTCATATTTTGCTCATAACATCTAACCAATGCCATGTCAATCCAAACGATTCTTGATCCAACACTAGAGTTTGACCACTTGGCATTAGATGCAAACCAGATCACATGTAAAAAACTTGCTTGATTGATTGGTTATAAATGTGTGATTGAACATAAATGTTTAATTGGTAATAAATAATTTTAAAGTGTAGTCGTGTAAATATTGTTCTAAGTGTGTGTGTATTAAAATGTATATTAAAATGTATCCTGTGTGTGGAATGCACAAATTCTTCACATCTGGACCACTAACAAGCTGACTTTGTGGACCTAATGTTGTGTGGTGGATTTGTGCATTTACGAGTTTAAAAATATTTTTAAGAAATATTTCTGATCTATATATTTTCTCAGGAAGTTGATGGGATAATCATTTTGTATGCAATATAATATAAATTTCTGGATATTTTTGAATTTATCAATATATTGTGCGTAGTTAAATTATTATTTCTCATCAGAAAATTTAAAACTATATTTCTAAATACTGATATATGTAGACAACTATTGAAGTTTGGTATCTTTATGACATTGAATTTAAACGCTTCCCTTTTATCATATATATTGCTATATAATTTGTTGTCAATAATAGTTAAATCTAAATCTAAAAATTCAACTTTGTTTGAGTTAAAATTCGTCTGTATTAATTTTAGGTATTCCGGATAAAAATTAATGTTAGGTTTAAATTCCCTATCATGACCTATAACAATTAAGTCATCTATGTATCTCAGCAAGAGGCAAGAGGGTTCCTTTCTTCGAATTAATTCATAATGGTGTAAATACAGGTTAGCGAGACTATTACTGGCTGGGCCTCTCTGAGGCAATCCTTTGATTTGTTTATAAAGTTTGTTATCAAATATAATGAAGTTCTCCTGTATTACAAAACGAATAAAAAAGTGTATTGAACTTTTCAAAACTAATGTAATTATTCAAATCATATTTCTCATATGCATCTGAAAGTACCTGAATTATATCTTCTATTTTAATGGAGTTAAATAAATCTTCGAAATCGAACCCATTCACAGAAAATACCTCTTGTTGATCAACTTTCTTTATTACATCATGGCTGTTTTTCATAATAGAAGTATCCTTAAATTTGTCTATTGTATCTTGTAATATGGTCTGTAAAATTCTTCCCGATTTTGATATATAAGTATTGAACCCATTTGTTACACTGCGGAATTTGATTGGATTCTTATGAAATTTAGGAGTTAGAAATATATGGGGATATATAATTTTATTGCTAGAAATATTTAATTGTTTACCAAATGCCAATAATCTGTTGTTAATTTCTTTCATACTAAATTTACTTACATCATATGCATTATTATTTTGTATATGATCATTTATTAGTTTACTATAATAATATTTACACATAATTGCATAATTTCCTGGGACTTTATCTACATAAACAATCACAAAGTGTTTTTGTAAGTTTTCTATTGATCCCTTATTTTTTCTATAACAATCTTCATTTTTTGTTCTAAAATTAAAATTCATTAAGTCCTTGAGGACATGAAAACCATATTCTTTAAAAGCCTGAGTAGGTAAATTATATTTAATTGCAACATTTAGAATAAATTTATTAATATCTTCTGATAGTTGTTTTCTCACATTTAAATTGCTGTTTGAAATAGTCAATCGATAACCAGTACCTTTGCTCATAATTTCTCTTAATTTCTGATCCTGTACTATTTCTAGGTTGCCAGTTATTACGTGCCCATGATATTCGTCTACGTAATTCTTGTATTCATTGCAACCACATTCTTTTTTTATCTACCAATTCCTTAATACTATTATAGTTAAAAATTGATCTATTAATTTTTTTTATTATACTTGAACGCTCGTTTTATTAACACATTTTTTATCGGGAATAAATCCATGTGTTTCCCAAATATTTCAGAAAATTGTATCCCATTATATGATTTATTCATGTATAGCAAAGTACAATATTCTATATTATAAACCTCCTTAAAGTCTATTTTTATTTTTAATCTATTTGTAATATATTTGCATAAATCCATTACCAAGTGTGATCCATGACTATCTTTTAATCTAATACTTTTTAATAAATTTAAAACTATTATTATTTCCTGTTTATTAAGTCCAAATAAAAAATACTTTATTTTTCCAACACTAAAACTATTCTCAAAGTCTTGTAATAAATTATTTACTTCTTTTTTAACTGTATCTATATCTCTATTTTTTCTCTTTTTGCGTCCACCCTTACCAACCCTTTTTCTCTTATTACTATTATTTCTACTATTATAAATAGATTCTTTAATTTTTTTAATTTTCTACTTTTATAAATAGATTCTATATATATATATATATATATACTTTTTAGTAATTTCCTGAAATTTTTTAATTAAAATATATTAAAAGAATATTGTATAATACGTTTCTCTTTATATGTACTACTTAGTGAATATTCTGTTGTTTATGATCCTGAGTTCAGCAATATAATTTTATGCTGCTTAGTGCAATGTTTCGAAAAACAAAATAAATTCCATATAGACGTTACACTATTAAAAGTTAAGAATTGATGCAAATTTTCCGTTTGTAAAAAATATCCGCCTTTAAAAGGACATTTTCAAAAAAAGAAAAACCTAACCTATGAAATATTATTTCCTCGGGGAGAAAACCAAGCACAAATGGATAAATCAGAAGGTTTGCCAATGAAGGAAAAAGAATGATAAATCAACAGATTCGATGTTCAGATATAAATTTAAGCAGGAACAGCTTTTAATTTTACAGAATACACACACACACACAGTTATAAACATTGTAATGCCATTCTGAACAACGCATTAAAGTTAAAAAAATTTTCAACTCATGTGGCAACGAAAACAAAATGTGGAATAAATTAACACAGAAGACATGACATGACTCTGCAGATAGACTCAAACTCCACAGTTTGTATAAAAAAATGCACAAACATATATCTTAGTTCAAGGGTGGATGATACCTGGAGCCCGAGAGTTAATGTTATTAATAAATAAATTATATTAGAAGTATGTTAAAAAAATTTAATTAAAAAATACCCTGTCTTTATTTAAAATATCTATAACATGTTGATCTACTTTAAATATTATTAAAAGATACATTCCACTAAGGCTTATATGTGTTTCTCGGAGAAACACCTTATAGCTTCAAGGTTCCGTGAAAGGAGGTTGTAAAAGGTTAAGACTAAATAAGCCGCGCGATGAGAATTCTCTCTCTCTCTCTCTAGAAATTTAAAGAGTATCTCTCATTCCTCAATTATTAAAATATGGTTATATTTCAATTTACGGAGATTTTCTTTTAATAAGTTTTCGTTTTTTTTTTTTAAAAAACAGATTCCTAAGAATACAGTGTTTTATAGCAAATTAAAAAATTACATCTCATATGATAAATGCAATCGCGTGTGTTCTCCATTGAATTTAAAATTTGACACTGGACCTGTTTTTATGTCAAGCACAAGTCTACAAGAAAAATAAGTAAGAAATCTATTTTACTTGCAAAATTTAAATAATATTTCAGATTTCCTAGTTGGGTAAATACTTTCTAATATTATGATTCTTCAAAAAGTTTTTCAAAACTAAAAAAAAAATATATTATACATGTATTTTTTTAAATCAAGTGCTTTGTGTGGGCAAAAACTGTTGACAAATACATACATTTTAAAAAAAAAACAAAATAGCGAAACGCATTAAATGGCTGACCGGAAACGCGTGTTGCATTCATCATGTGACAATGACGTCATAGGAATTTAGCCCATTATACGCATGTATTTTTCAAAAGTGCTTAATATGTAGAAAGTGCAAACAGAACTATTATAATTGGATAGTTATGATTTTTAAAAAAAAGAGTTGCTGAAATTATCAATAAAATGACCTTAAAGTTTTGAAAATATTTTGAAATGACCCGAAAACAATTTTGTTTTAAAAAGATTCTTTATTTATTAATAGCAGCTCTCTAGAAGGGAGAAAAATTAATTACATCTTTCAGCATTTTTGTCATATATATAAATATACGATCGTGAAGGATTTTATGCTGAACAGTTTGAGAAATGCGATTCTGAAAATCCTAAAAACTGCTACAATTAAAAATAATTTTTCTTACAATAAAATAATAATAATAATAATAATAATAAAGCGAGCCCAATGATTTTAATGTATGTCCCTAAAAATAAAAATAAAAAGTATAATACGAAGGAGGCAGTAGCGGACACAGGAATTTTTCAAGGGGAGGTCCAGGTTCGAAAGTTCTCCATTCTTGTATTATGCTCCTTTTGATTTTGTCGATTTTCGGGAACAAAACACAGTAAAAAACTAACTATTACATAAATAATTAGTATTAATTAATAAAATTAATCATTAATAACAAATACTTAATTAAATTTTACGTAATATATAATTGGAATTTTAATCACTCAGAAAAAAATCAAGGGCTTTGGGGGGTCCGGACCCCCAGGACCCCCTCCTTATGTATGCCACTGGAAGGAGGGGATCTCAAAAAACGAGCCTGGAAGCTGCAAGCAAGATTTAAGTAGAGCGTTAAAAAACCCGTCCCACAGAATGAACCTTCTGGATCCCGGAAAAGGAACTCTCGGTTTGGGGAGTAACAGGTGGGTTCTCCTTCTCTTGGTCCTTGGAGAGCAGAGTGGATGTCGTGTGCAAGACAAAGCAAAGACCCGTAGAAGCGAGCTTGTGGTTGTGTCCCGTAAGACACAAGTTCGTATCTACGGGTTCCCGCTCAGCAGCTTCGCTTTCTTCGGTTGCTTCTTCAGCTCTTCTTCAGACTTTGGCTTCCAACGCCCAGTGGGTGGTGGTTGTGTGTGCACGCGGGGGGGATTGAAATGTCTCGTGGAGTAGTTGAGGGAAATACTATAACAGAGGTCTCCAAACTGTGTTCCACAGAACTCTGGGGTTCCACGAGTTAAGAAAAGGAAGAAAATCTTAAATGTATAAGCAAAAGGGATTCACATTCTCTATGAAGTTAATATAACTACAATTATCTAAAGATAATTTCTGTTATTAAAAAGTAAAAACTTTGTTTATACATAATAACTTTATTTTGTAATACTTTTATTATAATATAATAAAAGAATGTTAAATTACTTTTCTTTATATGTACTACCTATTACATCGTGAATATTCTTTTGTTTAATATCTCCAGTTTCACGAAATAATTTTACTTACGATTATTAATAATTATTTCACGAAATTAATAAACACCTTTTTTCCTTCGTGAAAAAACTCCCCACCTATAATGAAGGAGATGGAACAACGTATCGACATATCAACAGATTCGACGTTGAAATCTAAATTTAAGCAAGAATAGCTCCTAAATTTTAGGTTGCGAATTCCTTCAATGTACACAGGATTTCTCACACAACGCTATTAATATTTTAATGCCTTTCAGGACAATGCACTTTAGTGAAAAATATTTCTCTCAACGTGAGTGTCTACAAAATTGAAATATAAAAACAAATTAAACGCAGAATATGAAATGCGACTGCAGGTAATTTCAATAGACCTAGACTTCAAAGGTTTGAGTAAAAAAAAATAATAATAAATTGTATGTGTGCTTATGATCACACGATAGTAGGGAAAATTTCTGATTTATTCTGGGCAAGAGAATCCAATTTTTCGGATGGGCTACGTTTTCTTTTACGACATTTTCGCATACAAGCATTAAGTAGTTCTTTTTTTCGTGCCAATTCATTGGTAGATTGGTTTATTTCATCTATTTTCTGTAAAAGGCAACGTTTAAGTAATTATGTTTTCTTATGTATTATATATGAGTTTTCCCGATTTAAAAGCTAATTAGTCTCATTATTTAAAAATATTTATATGTAAATTACTTATGTAGATTATTTTTTATAAAATATCTGTGTTTATATAACACTTACTTATTATCTCAACGGTATTGATGATGGTATTGGTAAATGAAAGGATGCACATGGTTGCCAATTCAGTACGTACGACACATGAGAAATCAGGGCTGTTTATTTGGCGAGTTATCTTGAATGTTGGCATTGTTTTGCGATAGTACATAAGTACCGTTTATATTTTATATAACTCCGTATACTATGTAAGTCTAGGAAAACTTATGCCCTGAGAGCCCCTTTTAAAATTCTCTGAGTAAACAAAAGGAGAGGGCTCTTACTTTTTCACAATTATTGCTTTTATTTTCTCATATTATCTTAGTTGTCATCACTAATATAAACCAAAATATTAGCAAATTTCTAGCCAATTAACTTAATTAAAATTTCGAATTTTAATGCTTTTTGCACATTTTTGTGCTTAAATGCTCTTTCTGCTGAATCAAAAAATAGATCTCACATGTTTCGTTTCTTCTTATCTTCGATCTCCTACATGAGAATGATCTCTTTTTTTTCAAATTATTTTCACTGGCGCTTCTTTTCTCTCGTTCACTCATTGGAGTTGAGTGGAAGTGGGCAGAACTGCAGTAATATTTAAATAAAGAAAATAAAACTTCTCGAGAAAAAGTATGCATGAAATTTTTACTTAAAAAAAATCACACGCCTAAAAAGTTTTCAATTCAAAACTAAGCGAGTATCGCCGATCCCAGCGCGATTAAGCAGTGGATCCGAGTAAAGCCGATTGAGCGTCGTACCACAGCAGAACCTGCCGCTCAATTTAGATTCACTATTCAGCAAAACGCACCTAAAGAATTTATTACTTCAAAAATGCAATTACAAATATCCTTTTTACTAAATATAATATAGGGATGTAGGTGACACTTGAATCAAAAATTAATATCATTATGCAATGAGTAAATTATATTAAAATTACCTTTAAGAATTTATAATAACTGATTCCATACATTTTAATTGTTTTTACATAAGTACCTCTAACGTTTTGATCTACTCTTTAAATGTTATTTCAATAAATATTCTCTTAAGTATGTGGGGTCCGAGGGGTTCCAAAGCTCTTGATTTTTTTTCCGATTGAATTTATAGCTATAAGTATATAGTACGTTAAATTTAATTATTTGTTATTAATGATTAATTTTATTAATTAATGCTAATTATTTATTAAATAATAAGTTTTTTACTGTGTTTTGTTCCCGAAAATCGACAAAATCAAAAGGAGCATGATACAAGAATGGTGGACTTTCGACCCTGGACCCCTCTCCAACTTAAAGAATTCCTATGTGTGCGTGCAAATACCATATAGTTCTAAGGGTTCCATAAATCGAAAATGTTTCATGACTACTGAGGAATTCAGGATCTCACCATGTTACAACATTGTTTTTGTACATTAGGGTTTTGTTTTAGCTTGATTCGAGAGTATAAAATAGCAAAAAGGTTCAGGATTTAAATTTAACTAGATCACAGTATCCTTACATCGAACTTTACTTTCATCAACGGCGAAATCAAAAAAAAAAAAAAAAAAATCTTCGAAAGCAAATAATCCGAAAGAATAAAAATAGAGCAGGAAAACTTAGGTTGAATAATAATATGCTGCTGTAAGATTTTTCCTTCTTTTTGAGTAATTATTAATTTAAAAGGCATAAACTTTTTGAACCTAACTTTATTTTTATACCATCTCTCTTTAGTTGTATTTCATAAGTCGCTCAGCACTAATTTATTTCAGAAACTTACCAACATAATACATGGGTCAAAAAATAATCAATATCAAACATAGAAGAATTTTTTTGAGCCCTTTAAAAACTCCGTAAATTATACAAAACGAACAACTTATAGAATTTACAGTATAGAGAATTATATGTCTGCCATTATGCCACAAAAACACATTCAGAACATCTTAATTTACCATGGGCTTTCTTACTCGTATAATATTAGCCTTTTAACTGTCTTGTCCGAAATTTATCTTGGGTACGCGCGCGCGCGCGGCAATATATAGTGCTGTCTCTGCTAGTATTTTACGGGATAGTTTCTTTTTCTTTCTTTCTTTCTTTTCTTTTTTTGAGTGCATGCTATTATTCTACCCAAATACATATGAGGAGGAGTTTATTTCGGCTTCATCTCTTTGTCAAACCCGAATCTTTATCGGGAAAAGTTAATTTGGGGTGAATTCAATAGATGCCGTTGATAAGCACTATTCATGATACACCCATGATCAACCCTAAAAATAAAAAATAAAAAAATGAAGATGCACTCACAAGCCAAAGAGATTGCTTTTGACTTCAATCTAGCTATAAGTGGTGTAGATCACTTTGCTCAGGAAATATCCTTTCATGTGACAATCGGCAAACGCCAGAAAAAAATGTTATGAAAGGATATTTTTACATTTACTAAACAAGCTACTTTGGAACTCATTATTTCTCAATAAAAATGTAGTTAGAAAACGTAACTGAGAAAACACAAAACTGAATTACCGAACTACTAATGCGTATTCATTTATATTTATTTTTATTTTAGAAAATAATGCTCCACTCAACAAGAGGGGAGGGGGAGCATGGGTCCGGACCTCTCCCCCTCATGACCCTTGATTTTTTTTTCGATTGATGATAATCCTATGTGTATAGTATGTAAAATTTAATTAAGTATTTGTTGTTAACAATTTATTTTATTAATTAATTCTATTGTCGATTGATTGATTGATTGAATATTAACGTTGCACTGTTCAGCTACACGAGGGCTTTTGGCGACTGACCACGTAATTTTGAACCATGGTCAAGTGACGTGGACGACACTTGAGCTGGCACCCCCCTCTCTTAACTACCACACCACACCAACGGGAGGACGTTTCAGCTCTCGACAGATTTAACGTGCATCGCTGCCCTACACGGCGGGTCTTTAGTGGTACTGGGCTCGAACCCGTAACAAAGCAAGCCACAGTCCAATACTTATACCACTCGGCTACCGCGGCCACTAATTCTATTGTCAGGGGCGGCTCTAGGACCGGACAAACAGGACTCCTGCCCAGGACGACAAATTTTAGGGGCGGCATTTGGATCAAATTTGGAAAATATTTTTTCATGTTACAAAAAATATGATATATTTTCTGAAATATTATTGGATGTGAATTTAGTATTACATTTAACGTATCTTATTTCCTAATTTTGTACTCTATGTATTTAATGTCAGATTTCTTTTAAATTGAGACTTAAAGGGTTCGAGGCGGGATTATTTGTTAAATTGCGAAAGTTGATATGTTTACACAACTTTCACTAGTAACTTTCTCCCTATCTAGGAGAACGGACATTCCTTTACACGGACGAACATCACAATGGACATTTCTTCCATCTTTACGATGCCTGGTGCCAGCTTTTCTAAAGGGGACAAGGGTAATAAGAGCTATTAGTAGATAGAGAGCCACAGTAAATGTTTTATTTTAGTTCCGAGTGTAGTTACTATAAGTAAAATTAAAAGCGCTTGTGATCACCACCAACAGTAGACTCTTTTTTGAAGAAATTGGACTGCAAAAACGAGCTATATCTTTCCTTACATTTTACTCGTTTGAAACCATAACAGAAGCGTTGCTATCGACGTATCAATGATACGGGGCCCCAAAATGCGTAAGCAAAACATCGTAATAAATAAAGACCCCCCTCAAAAGTCCTCAAGGAATTTGGATACAGGGTTCCACTCAGTACTAGCTACGCCAGTGAATCATAAGGAGTAATTATGTGCCTAATGTCGAATTATTTTGTATTTTATAGGACACTAGGATCATATATATATATACATACATACATACATACATATATATATATATATATATATATATATATATATATATATATATATATATATATATATATATATATATATATATACTAGAGGACCCGACAGACGTTGTCCTGTACACACATTTTAAATTCAAAATAAAAGATTTCAAAATATTCGATACTGTGATCGTAACGCAGTCTTCCGGATCCAATGTAAAACATTCCAAGATCAACAATTTGTAAATAAAAAAATAATTAAATAAACATTTCTAAACCGAATTATAAATCTAAACCATTCTCGAGTCCACTGGAACAGACAAAGAGACTTTCATCAAAATCGGTCCAGTCGTTTAGGAGGAGTTCAGTTTCATATACACGCACAGAAGAATTACATATATAAAGATTATTTGAAACGATATTAATTAAAAACGCTAAAAAGCGGGAATCGTCTGCATTTTCGTAACAATAAAGACCGAGTTTAGCTAGTTTGGCTGAAAATCAATTTTCGTCGCCAACTTACGTCTATTTCAATTTCTATTATTAGCTCACGATCTCTATACATATTTTGTTTGTTTATTTATTTATCTTGGTGGAATTTTCAATCGTTAATAAAATACATTTTAAAGTGCTCAAGTGAGCTGAAATTTTATATACACGATTATTTTGGATGGAAATACAATAATTTAATTATAAATAATAAAAATGAATGGATTAAAACTTATTATTTAAAGAATTACAAATACAGCAACGTTGACGACCATTTTGGCAAGTTATGTCAAAATTTGAAAAGGTTTTTTTCTCACGTGTTAAAGCATTCAGTTGAAAGGAAATTTTATATACACGATTGTTTTGGATGGCAATACGATACTTTAATGATAATTAATAAAAATTAAGTACCACTTAATGTTGTGATTCTGTCATACGTATATACATATTTATATTAATTGCCACTATTTAATAAAAAGTAGCTAAAATAAATTTTTTCTTGGTTGATCTAAGTAGGAATTGATTTAAATTTTTTTTTATATTACTTGTTTATAATAATACCGTTGTTACAACAATGCAGGTGAGTGTTGAGTTGTATTTTTTGAATGTTTTTAATTAATATATTTTTAACTAATTGCGATATCGGACCGAATTGTGAATCTAAACCATTCTCGAATTTACTTGAACCCACTCAAAAAATTTCATCAAAATCAGTCCAGCCGTTTAGGAGGAGTTTAGTGACAAACACACGCACAGAAGATTTTTTTATATAAAGATATGTGTGTGTGCTAATTATAAATTTTTGCTTTGGGAAGAGGTGCGGCATTTTCCATTTTTGTTCGGGCGGCAAAACTGCTAGATCCGGCCCTGCTATTGTTAATTCAACAACTTACTTTTTACTGTTTTTTGTTCCCCAAATCGACAAAATCAAAAGAATATGTTTGCCGGCGTATTATGGTCTGATACGAAAATGGTGAACTTCCGACCAGCTGTGTGCATCAAACAAATATGCAGTTGCTACAAAACTTTAAAAAATTTTGTGCATGTAATTCAAAATATCAATTTTTAACTCCTAATTATCTTTTAGAACAGTAGCAGGAAGAAGGTTGGCCTGGAAAAGGTTTTTTGAGAAGGCCCACCCTATGCTGTCGTGTCACTGGGGAAGGATAGAAATATCTTTTATTCTGCAACTAAACATCTGTTTTTTGTAATAAAAAAATTTGACAATTTTTGTACCCAAATCATCAAAATAATTTGATAGTTCAAGGGTTAAGAAGTTCATCACTTATAAATTTTGTACAGTTTTTAATTAAATATCAAAAATATTTTTATTCTAACTATTATTATAATAGGTAATTACATCACACAAGAATCAATATAATTTCAACAAAAATTGATATTAATAATCAGCTTACGCCAGTGCTTCTCAAACTTTCAATGTTTGTGACCCAATATATATATTCAATCATAATTTTCATTGCGCCCCCTCTTGCAACAACTATGTATTGAATTCTATAATACTGTACTTTGATGCTAAAGCTACAATACGACTAACCTCTTACCCCTGGCATATATAAAAGTCTCACTCAGCCAAATCATTAATTGTTTCAGACGTATATGTACGTCCTTTCCAAGTACGATCTTCAATGTACACTGCTATTAATAAAATTATTCCGAAGGCTTTGGAATGCAAGAAAAGGACATTGACAATGTTTTCGAAGGATTTACTTATATTTCATATATATATATATATAGAACGTTTTACTTATTTATTCCTTTTCATCCCCTAATACATCACATACACGCACTTAGTGGGAAATTGTGGCTTTGGAGAGCGAATCGCGTAATTTTTAATCAGCAGTTGAGGGATAATTATAAACCGTACAAATTATTAAGATAAGTGTTAATTTTTGTATATAATTTTATATATGGCAATCCAATGGTATCACAGATAATTATTAAACTTACTCTTAACAGTATTTTTATATTAATTATAAAATACATTGTGCAGTACTGATATATTTATAAGTGTATTACATCAATGCTATGTGTATTTTATATTTTATTATGTCAGAATGTACTTTGTTTACTTTCAGTAAATTAATTTTTTTTTTAAAAAAATAATCTTTTGTTTTCGACTATAAATATGCTCACGCTCCCCTCATAGCGTTATCACGGTCCCCGTAATGGGGCGCGCCCCCCAGTTTGAGAGATGCTGGCGCACGAAATAATAATATAGAAATTATGTATGCAATATTAATCAAAATGGAGTATCTTTCCTCCAATCCTTTTCCTGATTTTGTTTCTGGTATTTGACATGTAAGGTCATAAACAGTTATCAACCATTTTGTCTAACTAAAACTCACTGCATGCTAAAAAAAGCAAACGGAACCCAAACATTCAATTTTAAATTATAAAGAAACAATCTTAAAGTATTGTTTCTCTTTTCTTCGTAAAACTTTTTACTGAAAGAAAGTTATGATTTACTTTACAATTCCTGATAAAAGTCAGCTCATCGATGTCATCATCTTGAATCATAGTCTTAAAAAAAAAAATTAAAATTTTGAATATGTTTTCCTGACATTTAGCTGGCAATGAACTACTTTGAAATCAGTCTAAAAAGGTACAGTACAGTTCAGTTCAGTGCAAACACTGAAAAAGTGGAGACTTGGCTAACGCCTTATGCTCCGATAAAATTTTGATCAGTTTCTAATCCAAGTTATAACACACAGTTCGTGATTGCAGTCTATCAGTAATTTGAATTATCGAGTTGTGCTTCAACTGAGATTGATGAAAGTAGAGTATAGAGTAACTGGAATTTTAGAATCTATTGGATGATGTCAGAAATTTTTCAACTTTTTGAACATGCTCTATTGATTTACATTTCGCTATTGAGGAATAAGACCATTCTCCGTGGTTGGAGATAAAATTTTCAAAATTTCACGCTGTGATTTGTATTTGATACAGTTTAATATAAAATGTTCACTAGTTTCTGGTACTTTACAATCTGCACACAAAGGAGAATCTGTTAGTTTAAAAGGAAATATATATCATTTAACGGTAATTTTTTTTAACTCGCAACTTATTGATTAAAACTTCTGTATTTCTATTTTTTGCTGCCTGTCTGTTCCATTTTTTCAAGATGAGAAATATAAAAAAAAATTTTTATTTCTCTTGCTCTTTTCCATATTTCTTCACTTTTGATTTTGTGTTGTTTTTTTAAAATATGTATGTAGATCTTCATAAGTTATCCAAGAAATAATATTCCACGGCTCTGGAGAGGCTTTAGCTAATTTGTCAACTTCTTCATTAATCCCTATTCCCTTGTGAGCTGGTACCCAAATGAATGTAATTGATTGAGCTATTTGGAGGCACTGAGTCTAAAAAGGTAAGTTTGATTACGGTTTCTTTCTTGCAGAAACCGTTAGCCATTTGCTTTGAAAAATATTCTTATGCACGGTAGCCTAGTGGTTATTTACTCAAACTCTTGCCGGTTGATTGATTGATTTAATATTAACGTCGCACTGTTCAGCTACACGAGGGCTTTTGGCGACGGACCACGTAATTTTGAACCATGGTCAAGTGACGTGGACGACACCTGAGCTGGAACCCCCCTCTCCTAACTACCACACCACACCAACGGGAGGACGTAAACTCTTGCCGGAGTGCAGAGTATTCGAGTCCTGGTGCCACTGAAGATCGACTATGTAGGATGGGTATTAACACTGTCGAGGCTCAGTGGGCTCCTGTTGGTGTGATAATCAGAAAAGGTGTTAGCTCAAGTGTCGTTCTCGTCACTTGGCTGTCGTTCAGCATGATGAGGCCTGTCACCAATAGCCCTCGTGTTGGCTTAAGTGGGACACTCTCTTGAGCAATAGTTTTTAAATCATGATAGATAGTGTGTTAGGTGTAATCTAGCATTGAGGTTTAAAATACAAAAAAAAAAAAAAAAAAAAAAAAAGTATTATAAAAAAAAAATTTAAGTTAATTCTTACTTAGATCAACAAAGAGCATTTTTATGTTAGCTACTTTTTATTAAGTAGTTACAATTAATATAAATATGTATATACATATGACAGAATCATAACGTTAAGTGGTAATTAATTTTTATTAATTATCATTAAAATATCGTATTGTCATCTAAAACAATCGTGTACATAAAATTTCAGTTCAACTGAATGCTTTAAAACGTGAGAAAAAAAAATCTTTTAACACGTTGACCCAAGTCGCTAAAAATGAAACTAACGTGGCTGTACCTGTAATTCTTCAAGTAATTAGTTTCAGCCAATTAATTTTATTTAATTATAATTAAGTTATCGTATTTTTACCCAAAACAATGTGTATAGAAAATTGCAGCTCAAACGAGTGCTTTAAATGTGAGAAAAAAAAACATTTTCATGTTTTGACACAAGTCACCAAAAATTATGCCAACGTGGCTGTATTTGTAATTCTCTCAATAATTAGTTTTAATCAATTAATTTTTATTAATTATGATTAAATTATTATATTGTCATCCAGAATAATCATGTATATAAAATTTCAGCTCAATTGAGTGCTTTAAAATGTATTTTATGAACGAATTCCACGAAGATAAATAAATAAATATATAGAGAGTGTGAGCTATAATAGTATTAATGGAAAAAATAACTTATGGAAAAAATTTAACCAAAAAAAAAAAAAAAAAAAAAACCCGACCCATATTAAAATGGATGCAATTTTATAGAGAAGTGGAATTCTTTAACTTTTAACTTCATTATTTAACAACCCTCTGACCGGAACATCAATTTTCGCCGTTCTGAGGAACAGTCATCTGACAGACGGGTACGCAATTTTTTTTTGTTTTTGAAATTTATTACTTTAAGGACTGTTTTAAATGTCCTTATCGCTGATGAAATTGAGTATGGCTAAATAAGATGTGTGGGGTTATACCAAGCACAAACGTTTTTTTTTCAAGATATATATATATTAGACAATTTAATGAAAGACATGAAACAGAGAGAGATAAACGAAAATACAATTTTTAATGTTTAATTCTTTATGAGGCACACTATATTAACATATTTGTATCACTAGAATTATGACTAGTATTTTTATAAAAAATGATTAGAAATTATTTATATTCATGTGAAAATAATTAAAAATAATAATACCCAAAACGAAAAAACTCTAAGAATGTCCGTCTGATAGACGGTGATAGATAAGAAAATTGCACATATCGTGAGTTGAAAAAAATCGCCAAGTACCACCACGCGTCCCTCTCTATGGGTAAGAGTCCAACTAAAGATATCAAGGCAGCTCACCCCCAATATCACACCACAGCGTTATTTACAGGCATCAAAGCAAATCACCCCGTCTGAGAGACGGATGTTCAGGTGAGAGGGGAGGCCGCGGTAGCTGAGTGGTATAGGTATCGGACTGTGGCTTGCTTTGTCACGGGTTCGAGCCCAGTACCACTAAAGACCCGCCGTGTAGGGCAGCGATGCACGTTAAATCTGTCGAGAGCTGAAACGTCCTCCCGTTGGTGTGGTGTGGTAGTTAGGAGAGGGGGGTGCCATCTCAGGTGTCGTCCACGTCACTTGACCATGGTTCAAAATTACGTGGTCCGTCGCCAAAAGCCCTCGTGCAGCTGAACAGTGCGACGTTAATATTCAATCAATCAATCAATCAGGTGAAAGGGTTAAACCTTAACATAGTTTTTACATGAAGACTGTGACGCAGAACAAATTTTAGCACTTTCTTTCTTTATAAGTATAAACTTTTCCATCTCTGAGGTGAATAGATTTAAAAAAAAAACTGCAGAAATATTCGATGGTTTCTCTCTGATTTAAAAAAAAATACTAATGTTCGATTTATTTCACGTACATTTTAACACTGCTGTTGTTCCATAACGTTAGTTTTACTTTTCAGAACTGATTGTTGAGACGGCAATGTGAAATGCATTGTCTGCCATATCCGGTAAATACATTTATCTACTTCACCGAATCCGAAGACATCAAGTGTGACACAACTCGTGGGGGAGAGTGTGCGCGCGCGCGTGCATTCGGAATGACGTCATACTACGCCCACCGTTTCCCCACCTGTTCGCAGGGAATAAAGGGTTGCAGCTGAAAACCGTTGCTCAACATCCCACTGGCTCAAGAGAGGGGGGAGTGGATTCATTTCGCTGAG
This sequence comes from Trichonephila clavipes, assembly GCA_019973935.1. NCBI lineage: Eukaryota > Metazoa > Arthropoda > Arachnida > Araneae > Nephilidae > Trichonephila > Trichonephila clavipes. The sequence continues at coordinate 367,408 of BMAU01005764.1, read as the reverse complement.
AAAGGGGTACAAATCGTGTATCACACCCAGCAGAAGAGGAAAAGCTCAGAGGATTTCTGTCGAATCCGGAAGCAAAAGAACTGAATCATAAAATCCGGGTTGAAAAAAAAAAGCTTTTCTTCTTTAAGAGTAACTAGTGCAAAAATACGAATTATTATTCTAAAAGGAATATGTATATATATTTAATTTACTCATCTATATTCTCCTCAAAGAGTACTAGTTTCAATTTAAAACTTTCATTCATAAAAAAATGTATTTAGGAGTAATCAATATAAAACATGCAAAGAACGATGAAATATTTTTTTTTTTAAAAAAAGTTCGATTTACCAGAAAGCTAATGAGAAACTTAAGTGGAAATTTTTCAAATAATGAATAAATTTTCTTTAATTTTTTTTTGGATGAGAGGAATTTGGATTTCGCTTTTTTTTTAAATTTGTTTTTTGAATCTGTAACTTTTTTTTGTAATATCTGAACCTATATCTTTTAAGTACAGTACTTTGGATACCGTGAGCTGTTATAGTTTTCAGGCAATTTATATCAAAATAGTTTTTCTTGAAACATTTTCATCTTTAAGATACTATAACGAGAGAGTTAGATTCCTCTTCCTATATATATATATATATATATATATATATATATATATATATATATATATATATATGTATGTATCAAATCCAATGTAGTGAAATGTACTTTAACATTTTTAGCTGCAGATCTAAAATATTTAAAAAGTGGCAAATTCTTAGAAAACATATTTTAGAAAAATATGACTGTATCTCATTGCAAATGTTTAATTTTCGAAAGAAAAGTATATATCAGTGCTTATATATATTTATACAGCTTTGAAATCCCCCGTTCCCCTACTTTTCCTCTAAGTAAATATATAAAGATGTCAAAAAGAAAAATTGAGAGTGACAAAAATGTCCTTCTAATTCGATTTATTTATTCGAGGATAAATTAAAATTGTATGATTTTGAAAAATTAAAAGGCTTTGTATCTCTCCCCCACTTACACATATACACAATCAATTTATGAAAACATTTTGCCTAAATTCATCTTACACTTAAGTTCAATTATATAAGCTTATTTTGGAAAAGAATGGAAAACTATAGAGCATCTATGTCTAGATATATATTATAAATGTGAAAGTTAGTGAGAATGTTTGGCCGTCTTTCACGCAAAAACAAGTGAATGGATTTTAATGAAACTTTACAGTAATATAGCTTATAAATCAGAATAACACATAGGCTATAATTTATAAAGATATTGTGTGAATTGTCCAAAATAGAACGATATTTGTCAAGTAAGTAGGAAAAAAATTCTGCCATCTGCAAGCAATTCTGGCGTGCACGCCACGACAGCATATATCTATTTTTTGTTTTTGAAGAAACCCCTTTTGTTTTGGCTACACAAGGCGCTCGCTTCTAATTAATTCCTGTGATCAGCATAATCCTTAATTTTTTTTATTTCAGAATAAAACTAAGTTTTGATGGGAGAGGTTGTGTTATAAATCTCTCTTTATTTGAATGGGGTTTTTTTTGTATGTGATTTTATTATGCACATTTCGTAGTATGAAATTGATCTTTTTTCAAAATAAATGCTTTTATCGTTTCTGGTACTTTAAGTAAATAAACTTTCTCTTTCACACTACATCATTTGGACAAATTTTCAAAATTTTTTTGTGGTTAGTAGTTAATTATAACGCTATAATATTAATTGAATAGGCAGATATAATTATTTTTACACTTAAAAACGCAATAACTATTGTTCTGTATTTCTTGGAGTGTGAGAGTGAGTGAATATTAATGTTGCACTGTTCAGCTACACGAGGGCTTTTGGCAACGGACCACTTAATTTTGAACCATGGTCAAGTGACGTGGATGACACCTGAGCTGGCACCCCTTCTCCTAACTACCACACCACACCAACTTAGAAGGAATATTCTACCAATACTTAGCAGGAATATTCTTTGAAATCTCCTCTTCCAAGATATATGGTAGCACGGGTTCTATGATGAGTATTTCAGCGGGGGAAGGCGAATAGTTTTGTAGCAGATATTGCGTTTTCAGCTGACGGCATTTTCAGCGGATTGCAAAGATTATTATTTTTGTCCCGAAAAAATAGTTTATGACAAAATTTAAGTGTCTTATGTTTTTGTATGTCAATGAAGACCTTAGAAAACGATTTTACTATTTATTTTAAGTGAACGGTGCATATAATTAATTTTACACAGTGGAATATCTTTAATTAATTTATTAGGTCTACCGGATTAAATTTCCCAAAGTGGAGTATTTTGTTTATGTATATCCCTTAATTTTGAATGTAGTGATCCAAAAAAAAATATTGTATGAAAAAACTGTAGTAAATCATAATGCGGTGGACAAAGTATTAACGTGCATCGCACCCCTACACGGCGGGTCTTACAAAGCTCTAATAAAGCTCGAGCTGTGAAAGTAGCTAGACATTTGCCACCTTTACTCTATCATTAACATTTCGCTATGTTTTTCATTGAATCGCCATTATAATTTAAGAAACGGCGTTGCTTGCGAATATTAGAATTTTAACATAAAATATATACAACAGAAAGTAATATTAATGTATTACACTTTCAGATATAAATTATTTACACTATTTTAAGCGTTCATTAGATAAAACTTTTAACAATGTGTTACTTTTGCTAAGCAGAGATAAGCTTAGGGAGGTATTTTCAAAAATCGATCCTCAAGAGTGTTACGGGGAGTTAAAAATAAAAAAAAATCCTTTTTAACAGCTATTAGATCTACATACTTAAAATTTAAAAAAGGTGTGTGTGTGTTTGTTTAGCTGGGATATGCAAAAAGCTTTTTATGTTTAATTTGCAATTTACGTAAAATTAACTCATTATAAACTTCTTTATCCTTCAATCTGTATTGCTTAATTTTTCATTTCACGCGTGCGAAGAACGGGTATGCCAGCTAGTTCATATATATATTCATACGTATTTAACAACATCGTATGAATATATATATATGACGTATGTACATATGAACAATATATTTATAAATAAAAATACCTGTGAATATATATATATATATATATATATATATATTCATATATGTAAATATGTGTATTCATACGTATGAAAAAAACAAGGAAATATATTTTATTCCTCTCCTTTTTTTGGAAACTCAAATTTATTTCGTCCTCCTAGTAATAACACTAAACGATACTCAGCGATGTAAAAACCCATGAGGCCTACTATGCCCATCTAAGTACACGTGACCTTGGGAGCTGAGGTGCATGATCAGATGTCGCGGTCAGGTGGTCAGTCTCAATTTTATATCCTGCATTATGGATTTTAGTATAGAATTTGTTGACTACTTTCCTATCTTCCAATGTGGTAGAACGTGGTTTTAGTGACGTTATAAACCTCATCACAAACACACACACACACACACACAACACACAAAGACTAAAAATTAGTGCTCATGGGGATTTACGGTTGCTATTCACAAACATTGAAAACGCACATAAATACACTCATAATATCGCATTTTCATCCAGGCGATTTATTTATTTTTTTAATTTTATCTTAAATAAATGTTATAATTTCAATAAATAAATCTTCAACAAAATGGGTTTTTTTAAAAAAAATTGTGATTTTTATTCTATGCATTTAAGTAGCTTTTTCACTTAGATGTCCGTGGGCAAATTTTGACTACAAAAAGGAGTCCATGGGTTAAAGAAGTTTGGGAACCGCTGGTTTAGATGTTTCTCCTTATGAGAACAATAATAACATTAGAACCTTTTTTTAACTGAAGCTAGAATAAGATGACCACAAAATTCGCAGAATTACTTTTGAATTTTTTTTATCAAAGAATTGAATTTGATAAAGTAGAAGTAAATAAAGCTGCATTATATAAATATTAATTTGTCTCATTTTGTCAGCTATTTGTAAAAAAAAAGTCACTTAAAAATAAATTCGTTGTATAAGATTCAGTTAAAGTATAGACAGTGTGTTTTCAATAATCACACATATAAATTGCATCAATATCGTTAAATTATTTTAATGATTTATATGTTTTATGATCTAAAAACCTCCGACTTATACAGTTACTCGTAAAATAAAAGTACTCGCAGAAAAAAATATAATTGTATTTTACACGTGAATATTTATACTCTCTTCCTATTAGAAACATCTGAAAAAAATTGAGTTTACAGTGATATTAACCCTTTCGCGGGCAGTGGCTATAATAGGTCTAGCCACATATTAAAAATTTTTTCTCCAAGCGGGTGATGGATATTTAGTCTATCCACATGCGCTAATTGAAGCTAAATGCATAAAAATCAATACAGATGGCAGGACGATACCTTTTTCTGCATTTCTTGTCCTCTAATGGGTAGTTAAAATCAGTTTTTCCTCGGAGTAAATTTACAAGTTGTATTCTGATTACTATAAATAAAATTTATGATCTTTGAAAAAAATTTCGACGTGTCTTACGTATACTTTCCTCTCATCTGAATGAATTAATCAAATGTGCAATTAAAAATAAAGATTTAATTTAGGTTTTTGGAAAGCTTTTATATATGGATAGAAGCTCTATCCACTGCCCACATAGAACAGAAAAATGACCTAGAAATTTTCACTTCTCCTCCGCTCGAGAAAGAACACTTAGAATCATGTGAGAATGTTGGGGGTCGGAAACATGAACAAACTTTGCTTACAATATGTGGTACAAGATTCTTGGGTTCAAAAATCTTTCATTATAGCTTTTCTGCTCGGAGAAAAAGTTTGCATATTATAAAGTTCCACAGTAAATAGCTCATCAAATTTGTGAAATAACTGATTTAAATCCTCAAAAATATATTATTTCATTTCTAACTTTTTACACTAAAATTAAATAAAATATAAAATGTAGATATATACCAATTTCAATGTATATTCTAAGTATTCTGTATACATATTCTAAGTAAGTATTCTATGTTGTACAATTATTCTATTATTATTTAATTACACTTATGCTTTGTATTTAATTATTATTGAAATAATCATTACATAAATATTAATTTTTCATAAAAAGTTTATTGTAGTAGGATTCATTATTTCTGACCTGAAAAGTAAGTTAAATGTCTTAAGTGCGCAGTGGCTATAACGTCTAGCCACCACTCAGAAAAAAAAAACCCTTGATCATATATTTTTTTGTGACTAAATAACGTTTATAGAGGATGAGAACATTACGTTTATCAAGTACTTTATCACAGAAAAGTGTATTTTAGCTTTGTGCCCGCTAAAGGGTTAATACTTCGAACATAATTTCAGATTAATTCTAATTGTAATAACTAATAATTAACTGGCAAAAATAATTGTTCTTATTTTTCACATTTTAAAGATAACTCTTAAACTTTTTTCGTGTTAATTATAACTTTAATGCTATTTTTTTTAAGTTGCGTTAATTTTTTGGGCAAATGGTTTCAGGAACTGTTTTCAATATAAGTTGAAACTGAATTTTAAAAAATGAAAAATTTTATTCCAAGCTGACAAGTTCATGAAAGCACACAGTTATAAGTAAATGAAGGGGATGGGACAATCAATTAAATACTTAAGCGAAATTCTAAATATTTCAGAAACTTGAAGAGAAGAATACTTTTAATTATTTCAATCATATATTTAATTATTGATTTATTTTAATTATTTTGTAATAAATCATTTTAAAGTATTTAGGGCACTAAAACAAATTATTGTTTCCTTTGGAATGGTGCAAAACTTCACTTAAAAAAAGCTCACAATATGTGTGTATATATATATATATTTCTCTTTGTAGCAAATATTTTTTTAAGAGTAGTGCTTTGAAATAAATATAAAGCTCTTTTTATTTTTAATTTTAAAATGTATAATGAATTCTTCCCTTTCAATCCAGCCTCAGTTTTTCTAAACAATATCACTGTCTTTAAAGCACCATGAATGTAATCGAAACGATTGCACCTCCCTGTGTTTGTGGTGGCCTGCTCTGTAATATCACTTTTCCTGAGTGGCATCGAAGCCATGAATGGGAAAGCATCTATCGTCACCGTGAGATGGACTCGCTCTGCATATTGGTGGGAGAGGGGACACTCGCTGGCTGACCACACCCCCTGACCTTGGGAGGGAGGGACTTTGGGGGGGTCGGCCGACGTGGGAGGAACACCCCCGGAGTGACTCAACGGGAGGGGGTTTCTAGGCCAAGGTCATTGGGGCAGAGAGAAAGGGGGGAAGGGCTTTGACAAGGTCGCCAACGCTCTCTTGGTCATGGTCGCACTAACTCTGGCGGGCCAACCGAAGTATCGAGGGAACAGAGGATGTATTTCTATCGTTGTGAGTTGACGTACAATCTATAAATATTATGGAAAATAAAATACAGTAAATGATAAATGAAAAATTCAGTGATCGCATAAATAATTCGTCTAACTATTCTCTAAAGTTTTGCAACAAAAAAATGTACACGCTCTAATATCTGGAAAAAACAGCAACAATTCTTTCTATTTTTCAACTACTATCCTAGTTCCCCATAATATCTGTTTTGATATGGTGAAAGAAATGCCTATTTCGAAACAGTTTTTAAAACAATCAGAATGGAAGCTTAAGGTATCCGACTACCCTAAAACTGTGAATTTTGCCAAAAATTAACAATTTTTCTTATATGATTTTATTTTATAGGTAATCTTATTTAGCTTTATGAAAATACCTAGTTTATTATTTTCCGTTCGCTAGAACAAAAATTACAAGTGTTTTAGTAAAAGTAGATGCCATTACTTTAAGCAAGATGTCATACTTTAAAATACGTTTTACTCGAAATGCGTTTTTTTTTAAAATGCTAAAATGGGGACAGTGAACGCTCAAAAAGTTTTGAAAATAATTAACTGAAATTTTTTTGGGTATGTTTTGTATAATAGTAGAAGAGTTTAACCTTTTCAGATTTATCAATCACTGTTTTATTAAAAATTTACAGTCCCTTATGTAAATATAATCACTGTTTTTTTAAGCAATTTCATATAATAATTAAAATAATGTGCTCTAGTTTCTGTAAAAATTAAAATATCTCTTATCCTGCTGATCATTTCAAAAAGGAATAACATAGCAACACTTCAGAATTGAAAATTTGTTCATAAATTTTTGGTACAGAATGGGTCCCATATATATTATTTTTTGTAAATTTTTACCAATTTTTTCCCATTTTATTAATAATAGTTTCTTTTTCTCTTCTTAATTTTAGCATATTTTTCTTAGAAAATATTAAACAAATCTAAAAACCACCAAAAAATCCCCATATCTCCACTTTTCTTTAAAAAAAAAGTTGTCGCAAGTATAATCAGATACCTTAATCTTAAGAGAAGGTGTGATCGGTGAAATTAGAACTACACTCGTTCTTTAAGAGAGCTTTTATTGACTGGGGTGAACGGTATCCTTAAGAAATAAGTTATGAAATAAGACTGCAAATATCTATCAATAAAATTACAATTGCTGGAAGATTTAATTTTTTAAAAGTAACTATGGTTGTTAGAATAGAAATACATGTATTTGTTTCTTCAAAGAACTCTGTATTTATATTTTAGCATAAATGAGACAAGATAAAGAAGAGGGGAATCTTGGGGGAAATTTCATTTGTGGCATAGAATACAAATAAAAACGATTGAGAAGAGAAAAATATTATTAAAAAAATATATAATGTATATATAATTATATATTATTATAATATATATATATATATATATATATATATATATATATTAAAGTCTTTCTTGACGATGCTATATAAATTTATTTATTTATCTCCCACACAAGAACAATAATAAAAAGGCAGTAAGCCATGTTCAGTATTATGGTTACAAATAAAATGCGGAGATGGACATGAAATTAATTTTTTCGCATGCTTATAATATATTGGAAAAAAATAGAACTATATAATGCAGGCAAATTACAGTTTTACAATTTGAGCAATAAGTATGAACAGTTGTACAATTTTGTATAATGGGGGTTGGTTCGTAGAAAAGTGGACAAGGTATTAATAAAGTAAAGTATTAATAAAAAAATGTATAAATAAAAAAGTAGAAATAAAAAGGTATTAATAAAAAAAGTATTAAAAAGTATTTATAAAGCATTAATAAAAAAGTATTAATAAAAATGTATTAATAAATATATATATAAAAACCTTTTTTGAAAAAAGAAAACTATATTAATTTTACTCAAAAGTCTTGAAAATATTTTTTCGCTATTTAATTGTAAAAAAAATCATAAGCCATGTAATTTCCTTTTTTAAGGAAATGAGATTTAATGCTATCTTCTTGATATCTGCATACTTTCAATCAATGGCACACACAAGAGGGAGGGGGTCTGGAACCCCCAAAGCCCTTGATTTTTTTATTGATTATAATCCTGTGTATATAGTACGTAAAATTCAATTAAGTATTTGTTATTAATAATTAATTTTATTAATTAATGCTAATTATTTGTTCAATAACGAATGTTTTACTGTTTTTTGTTCCCCAAAATCGATAAATCAAAAGAATATGTTGGGTGGCGTATTGGAGCATGATACGAGAATAGTGGACTTCCGACCCTGGACCCCCCCCCCCTTGAAAAATTCCTCAGTGGAATTGACAGAGAAAATGGGAAATCCTAGAATTGAAACACGATAAAGCACTATATATATATAGAAGATCTGAGGAAAATTTTATTTATTAAACTTATATTGTCAGCCGCACAAGGTAAATGTAAAAGAATGTGTCAATGATGCTATACCGTTCGAGACTGACTCAAAGTTACGAGGAATGTCGCCAAAAGTCTTGAGATGTTTTAAAGTGAGACGTTAATGAACTTTCAATCAATCATCTACACCATTCGAAGAGCATGCAAATATGTATCAGTATTTATTTTATGAAAAGTATAATAAATTAATCAACAACGTACGTATTTCTATTGCTTAAAATTTCATAACCTTTTGCAAATGCGGATATCAACATCTAAAGAATGTTAACTCTACAGACTAGCTCATAAGCGTGTTTATTAAAAAAAAAATTTTATTTGTGATTTCAAATAATATTGTACATGCTGCACATTTGTTTGTACTTTCTTGAAGTGCATTTAATTAAAATTATAATTGTTGCGCATTTTTGTACTTGTATCTTGGAAAAAAGTATACGGTCGGCAAAATTTCTAAGAGAATGTTTTGTGATATTGTATAGTAAATATATTCCAAGTAAAAAAAAATGTGTAAGGTCTCCAAGTTTTTCCTTTTTTTTTTTTACTATTATAATTTTAAAATCCAACAAGTCAATGAACTGCTCATGAATTAAAGCAATTTTTGGAACAGAGTTTCCGATAGCTTTATTAAAAAATGAAAGTTACAAAGGCAGATCACACTATTATAACTCTGCAAAAAGAAAAAAAATTCTTCTATTTATGCTTTTGATTTAGTCTCTTAATTAAGTGTAACCCAGAAACATATTTTCTTGTTCCGAAAATATATATCTCGAAAAATTAAATTTGGGCCTGTAATGAATTTTAAGACTTGGGAAATCTTCCTATTAATTTTCAATTCAGTGGTGTATCAATCTAGTTTGCAGAATGGATTTTTTTAAAAAAATTATTGTTATTAATTTTAATATCAATTCAAAATTTTATATTTACAGAATTCTATTTTATTGCTTGATATGTAACTATTTTAACTAATTCTAAATAACTACTCTTTAACTAACTAAACTTGATATTTAACTAACTTTATTTTATTACTTGATTTTTTTATATAATCAATGTAAAAAAATTAAAAATATTAAATTTGTTATGAAAATGTTTTTTCTACCAGAAAAAGAATGCGTTATTTTTTTAATAATATTTACTTCTTTAAAAAATAATTCTTTTTTATATTTCTTCTATTATTTTAACCAAGGGAAAAATACATCCGATGCTGTTTTCAGGTTTCAGAACAATTATATATAAATCTCTACACTGTCAGAAAGTGATATATTTTAAATAGGAATGGACTAATTGAAATGGAAGGTAGAATTTTTTTTTTAATTCTTTTATTAATAAAGTTTCAAGAAAGAATACGATTTTTTTATGCATGATCCATAATTTTAAATTCCGAATTCTTCTTTTATTAATAAACTTTTAATAAAGAATCCGATTTTTTATGCATGTGATTCATACTTTAAAATTCTGCATTCTTAAAATATTTGAAAAAAATTAGGAACTACGTATGCGTTAAAAGCAATGATGATATCTAAAAATGATAATTTTCCAAATAAATGCTCAGTCTGTACAAATTTAAACATCTTAAACAGATATTATAAAGGTTACAAGATAAAATAAAAACTTAATTCATAGAAACTGGAATGAAACATAGCAATTACGTAGAAACATTATTTCTAATCAACTCTTTCCCTAGAACTAGTTCATTTAACCTGAATTTCTCCAACAAAAATTTTGTGATTCATTTTCTTCGCCTCCAAAATCTTCCTTTTGATAAATACCTTAAGTCAAGGTTGGGCAACTAGCAGCCCAGAATAAAGTTTTTATTTTTATTTATTTATTTGTGGCTTGCCAAGACAATCAGAATACCAAATATACAGAAAATGTTCACTATATTTGGTCAACATATACAAATAAATAAAATTGTTTTTTTGTATGAATATCAACAAGATTAATTACAGATGCAACTTTGCTGAATAAATTTGTAGGCTGTTGGATAGAGTACTTTTGTCTCACTGAACTGATTCTAAAATTAAATGGGCTTGCAGCTATAGATGGTATGAAATTAGCAAATACAATGCATAAAACTGTCACTATTTTATTATATTGATTTTTATGGTACAATTTATATCTTTTTTGAGATACAACGCTAACTAATGATTGCAACTATCCTCTACTCCCACGGTTTGGTCCACGAACCAACATAGTTGCCCACTACCGCCCTATTCAGATAAAAATTATGGAGCAAAAGATATTTTGGAAAATTTTTAAGAAAAAAAAATTAAATGCCTTCTTGATGGCATCATATCTTAAGTTCAGAATTCAAAACATTTGAATGTATTGATAGAGACGCGCTTTTTGATATTGTTCAAAATGCTTGTTTAATTCAACGAGAATAGATGAAGTATATCAGGAAGCAAAATACACGATTACAGATTTTTAACAAGCAAATATTTTGAGACATAAAAGTTATGAAAAAACATTTAATTTAATTTCTGGTAATAATCAGAAATTTGAGTCATAACATCTAGAAACATACTACTAAAATAAGTTTAATTAATTAATTAAAATAAGTTTAATTAGTATTAATTAATTTTTGTAGAAAATTTACATGAAGCAAGCCCCCCTCCCCATAAAAAAATGGATTAAAAGGTACCACCAAAGTTACCACCCTTACCCTTCTTAAATAGAGTTTGTTACTAATAAATAAGTCAACTCCCATCTCTTAATGTTTTCAGCTTCTGCTTCTTTTTCATTTGGTATTTTTCGGTAATTTTTACTTGTGGCAACATTGGATAATTCCAAACGCCAAGACATGAAATTTCAATATCTTGCATTTCAAAATACTTCTTACTTTTTTTTTATATATCCTTTTTGATATACGATTAAATAAATTAAAAATGTTTCCCATTAAAACATAATAATCCTCTTTTTCAAAATAGTTCTAAATTTAATTTTCAAGAAATCATTTTTCCCCCTTGCTCTTTTATATGAGACTTTCTCATTAGTGATTATGAGATCTACGCAGAAAATAACCATATTATAGGTGACTTTTAAAACAATGTGCAGAATTATTTTATAGTAACTTAGCTATTTGAAAATACAATCGGTTGTTTTTTTTAAAAAAGGGTGTTTATAAAAAAACGAGCCCCATACTTTTTAAAGTTACATAACAGCAGTACACTTAAGAATCAAAATTCATAAGAAATCCATTCAAACGCATTTTGACCCAAATTTCATATTAGATGCATAAATTAAAGAAAATAAAAATATTAATAATTTGCGAGTATACCGTTCCATTATTTCAGCCGAATTAATAAATTCGATATTTTATTATTTTCTAAATATTTGAGTAATAGAAATAATATCGATTTGTATTTTAGCAATATTTTTTGAGATGTACACACAAATATTCGATATTTTTATGGAAAAATAACTCTCTCTGCCTGGATGGGTTTTTTTAATGTTCTTTTCATTGCAACTTAATGCAGTGCATTTTATTCCTTCAGAATATATTCCAAGCAGCTATACAAAGAATAAAATTTTAAAGAGACAACTTTCTTGTTTACAACAACAAAAAAGTATCACTGTGTGGAATAATTTAAAATGTGTTATCATTGTAATCAATTTCCGATAGAAAACATTTACCTGAAAGTACTCTGCATTAAATGAGGCAATTCAGTTATAGTCACGGTGAAATGGATGGATTAATATTACTTTAAATTAAATCAGACTTGTTTCCTGTTCTTTGTAAGGATAAATCGTTTGTGATCTGCATTATAAGATGGAAGGGGAAAATATGACTTAGGAAGTCGAAACAAAATTCAGGGATATCTATTTTATGGCATATTTTTAAAAGGCTATACCTATACCATTTATCACGTTATATACTTCAATTTGTATCATGGTTTTTTGTTTTGTTTATTAGTTAAACAAGCCATTTTACTATATCCTTTACACGTATAATACTTCATATATATATTTTTTGTTTCAAATTATTTTGACACTCTTTATATTTTATTTGGGTCTTAAAAAGTAGAATACAAATTGAATATTCTTCAGTAAAACCACTTGACAGATCCCTTCCACCTCTAAGCGATGCTGACTAATTGCAAGATATTACATCAAAACCGAAGGACCCAAGATCGATTTGGGGCTTAAGTGCTTAAGAGAAAAAAAAGGAATACAATTCTTCAGGGAACAGCGTTCTAATAGCTGCATGTATCTGACTTCTCAAAAAGCAACGAAAGAAATGTTTCATTGATTCGATTGACTTGACGGAACTTAAAACCACCTTGACATTGGTTTGAAATATGTTAGTTTTGAAATTATTTTATCTTTTTAAAATCATTTTATCTAGAGTAAATACAACTAATCTTGAGAGCTCATGATTAGTGTTGCAGGGAGCAGAAACGGGACTTATTCCAAATTATATTGAACCAGATATATATATATATATATATATATATATATATATATATATATATATATATATATATATATATATATATATATACAGCATATATTTCATTAAATCCCCAAACACTTTTAAATTTCTCTTTTTCTTTTCGGCGCATTCAAGGAACTAAAATTCTCCTAAGGCTTAGCATTCTAAATCATATTTATAGATTCAATTTGTACAGTATTAACTTAAGCAAAAAGCATTAAAAGGGATAAAAAATAATTCACATATTTATGTCAAACATTTCAAAGCATTCTTGAAAGTTTCAGATGTTTTCATTGACTGATTATTAGTTGCTGTCTGGATAAAGAAATCGCCATTTAAGAAATTAAAAACGAGCATTTAAAAAGTACTTCAAGAGAGTCATGAAACTTTATTAACTGCCTCGAACGGAAAGAAATTTGAAAACATCACAATGTGACGAGTTCATTTAAAAATTCCAAGAAAAGTTCAATATTTAATTTAACTCTTTAACGCAAAGGAATATAGCATAAAACTCCTTACATTTTCACTAAAAAGAATTTTTATTTAAAAATTTTAGAAATATTTTTTTGAAACTCTAAATAGAGAAATTCACACAGAGGCATCACATACATAATTAAAAAAATTCACATTTCCATTATTCCAAGAGACTTTATATGTGAGTAAGAGAATTTGAAAATTAGAGATATTAGAAAATAATTTGGTTGAGAGTAAGATTTCTCTAATTTTAATTCAGAAATACTAATTTCTTTCCCCAATCTTTTCTAACTGAGTGTAACAGGATCGTAAAAATTTCAAATACATGGTAATAGCTAACTAGTTCAGTGTAACACACTACACATATTCGTCGAAATTAAGATATTCTGAGCGTAACGAATAATGATTAGTTTCCTTCTTGACAAAAAAAATAAATACAAAGTAATTATATCCTTAATTTTTTTTAAATAAGAAAGAAAACAAATAGAAATATTTTTATCAATCGAAAAATAAAGAAAGAAAGGGAGTTGAAATTTTTTTTAAGTTCCGAAAGTACCATTGTTAGGCTTTAGTACTTGCACATTAAAATATGTTAAATTGTTATTAAGGATAAAATTTGTAACTATTTTGGATCAATAGCTTGAAGTATGTTGTATTTTTACAGTTAAATAAACGACTTTTTGATTGATTATCAGATCTTTGCAAACCAAACTATCTATCTTTTCTATTCTTTTAATGTCCTTGGTTTTATTGATAAATTGTTCTACTAGTTAGAAGGTGTAAGCTGTTTGAGAGAAGGCAGAGGAACAAAATTTTATAAGTAATACGTATTTGTTTTGTTCTTATAAAATGTTTTAAAGCGTTTTTGTATTTTTATCTTACAAAAATGGAATTGCATAAGAACTGAATATAGAATAAAAACGTCCTTGACGAGCTCAATAGAAGCCTCATTAAAGCAATAAATAGTATTACATTTCAAAAACTGTGTGGAACACACACACACACAACGGTCTTCAGATTGTTCATTTGTACCAAACTATGTGCTTATAAGTAAATATTATGGTTATTCATCATCTAAAAGATTAAGGTATAGACTAGATTTGTCTCGAAAGAACACAATTTTAAAATAAAATAACTTCTAATTAAATTCAAAATATATATTCATAAGTTATCTATTTTTATTTTTGATCTAAGTTAGATGGAAGCACAAGCGGGAAACAGCAGAATGATTTCATGGAAGAAACAAAATGTCTGTGTTAAAAATGTTACATTCCTTCAAATATTTTACTATTTAAAACTTCAGAACTTTTTTTTGATATTTTACACTATCGTTCTGATGCATACATTAAATTTACTTATTATAGATGCAACACGTATAGTATATTTGTGTGTGAATTTCCTTTTTTATTTCTCTGTCATAAGTAAAAACTTTAAATTGCTTAGTTTTTCATATCTTCGAGATTTTCATTTAAAACCTACCTTATATATAATTATTTTACATGTTCACATTTTAGTCAGACTTTTTACAGAAGAGAATCCTTAAATCTTTTTTGAATAATGATAAAAAATTTAAAGTTATGTCGATATTTAAGGAGCTGGATCTTCATTTTGCTTTTCATTCGTATCATCTGAACAGACAGGGTTCCTCCTCAATTCGTTGCGGATGGAGTAAAATCTTTCTATCCATCTTTTTGTCAGTTATTCTCAACTTTTTGTATTGGAGAAGAGGAATCATTCATCCTTCCTGTATACAAAACAAGCAGTTCATTTGGATCATGAAACATCATCATGATTATTATAAGAAGGATGAAATGGGAAACTTTGCTTAAAACAGTACTGTGCCCCAAACTGCGAGTTAAATTCCAATCGAATCGAAAGTTAATTTCTTCATAAATTCTCAAGAAGAGATATTTTTTACCATGCCAATAATAGAGATAAAACATAATTAAATAGGTATGAAACAAGCATTTTGTAGGAAATTTGAAACTATAATGAAGAAAAACAGAACACTTTATGCTCTAATCGAACGGTTAGCCAAGCAAACCTTGCCTTCAGAAACACTTTTGGCGCAGTTCGGAGAAAACCAAAGTAAACAATTCCACGAATTCCGTGGAATGTTTCATCCCCCTTCTTTCGAAACAAGAAAAACACACGAGCTCCATGTTCGTGCAATTTTCCGAGTCTGTAGCGGCTTCGATTAGAAGTCAAAGTAAAACCACGTTCTGAAAGCATCGCTGATGGAAGATTGTCCACGACAATGGATGTCCAAAAAGTCTTCTGACCATCCCTCCCTGACCCCTTTATTTGAACGGAAGAGAATGGGGAAGAGTGTACTTACCTTTGTCAGGGGGCGAATGCGAACACAACACCGATTCCTTCCGCTTGGCATCAAAGGGTTGAGATGAAACGCGCGCGCAACACACACAATCGGTTAATACACACACACACACACAAGTAATCCTTGGGCAAGAGAGATCATAGAGAGAGAGAAGCAAATCGTCTGCACGCCCGGAGAGAGAATCGTTTGCAGCGATCCCAGCGAGCCGGGATGCGGATCTGACACTGGAGGAGCACGCACACACGGGGGGGAACAGAGAAGGGAGGGGAAAAATCGTCCTTAACCTCGTTGGCCGAGCGGGGGGAGGGGGAGACCAACATGGCTGCCAGTGGGTCGGCCATCTTGCCGCGCCAATGGGGGAGCGCCCTCAGGCGGCCGACCCCGAAGTCAGAGAGGGCGGGATCCGCGCAGACGACTCCAGCGCGTCGAACAAGGAGGACAGCCCCTTCGCGTTTCAGGTAAGACTGTTCACTCGATAAATTGTAACTTGTTTTTTTTTTCAGTTCAGTTGATGATTTTGTTTCTTGAAAATGAGCGTCACAACAAAGAGCGTTAAGTGCAGTCAGGTTGAGAGATATAGAAGTAATCGTAATTCTTCAAAATATACATAAAACCACGTGGAGATTCAGTCAGATCTAATGTGCTGCAGTTTTCAGGTTTAGGAAGAATCGAGATTCAAACTTAAAACCCCCTTTGGCAGCAACATAATGGAGGGGTTATTAATTGGGTTTTTAAGAAATGTAATTGTAAGAAAATCTCTGGGTTGTAGAGTTTCTGCATCAACCATTCTAGGTCTTTGCTATTGTACATTTTTCTATTCAACTGGTGGTACTGTTATGGAAATGATGAAATTGAAAATGTGTATAAAAATCTGCTCTTTTAAGATTCCTTTTTTAGAATAAATCTTAATTTTAAACTTTTTATGATTAATATAGCAATCTACATAAACTGACTTTATTTAATGATGTACATGTCATGTTTAGAATGTTCAGTTCCCGAAGAATGTAGGCATATTTTTTTACAATTATTTTCTGTTTGGATGGTAAACAAATCGACTCTATTGTAAATTTCAGTCTAAATGTTCAGAGAAAATGTTCAAGTGTGTAATTTTAACTACTTGCGACGGGTTATTATTATTATTCATGAGATGATGGTTTTAAAAGCGGACAAGTTATTTCTTTTTTTTTTTTTTTTTTTTTTGCTGCTCTTATTTTAACGTTTTTGCCGTGAGTTTTAACCGATTCCTTCATTTACAGCATGACATGAAAGTTTTTACAGATAAAATCTCTCTATTGAATTTTGAAAATCCGAATTGTGTAAATTGCTTTCTAATATCCCTTCACACGAATTTAACTATGAAAAAAAGAAGCATGAAATGTAGTTTTTTTTTTTATTATTTTAGAGATGAGATCTTTCACCCCTTCTTAAGAGATTTTTTAACTTTCAAAATATTTGTACATTTTGTCATGTTCGAAATAATAAATTTTAAAGATCTAAAATAACTTTACATCAGCCTCTCGCTTATGTGAATCATTACATAGTGATTGTGCGATGTAATGATTGATTTCATCATTTTAAAAAAAACAATATTTTTAAGTTGCATAAAATAAGTGAAAAATTATTTCATCTCCAGTTCAAATTTCTCCTCTCTCTGTCTGTCTGTCTCTTTTTTTTTAAAACCAAGGGATCCAGAGATGAGGTTGATAATTTTTCTTCGGGAAAAATAATTTTTTTTATTGATGTCTTGAAACACTTTTTAAGTATTCAAATGTACGTTCACTATATAATGAGAAAAATAGAAATTTACTAAATATAATCTGTAAGTTCTCTAGTAAATATTATATTACAAAAATGAGAGATATATGTGTGCGTGTGTGTTACTTATATACCTTTATTCTTTTCTTTTCAAATTTTCTGTGAATATGGATTAAAAAAAGGATTAAAAAATTTCTCAGCATGTGAACTTTTTTTAAAATGGTGACATTCATTATTTGTTAATAAATCACGCATAAGATTCATTCAAAATTAAGTTGAGTGAATGATAAAAAATTCTGAATAAATGTTTTTTTTAAATTCCTACTATAAGTTCACTCTCTCTCTCTCTCTCTCTCACTCACTCACTCTCTCTCTCTCTCTATATATATATATATATTTATCTTGTTCACATTTTTAATTGTTTATAAAATACTTTTTATTCATCCAATCAAGTTCAAATAAATTTTTTTAAACTTGTAGTGGATGATACTTGATGTAATACAGTTTATTCAAATATTAATTAATTAAGATATCCGAACACGTTGAAAATGACCAAATTCAGTCAAGATAGATATTTTTGTTTTTTATTTTATTAAATAGAGTTATCTTTTGTCTTTACAGAACATACTTTGTTTTGTTTCTACGCTGACTAGAGGCCAAGTTACAATCAATTTTATGAAGTTAGAAAAACCGGAAGTGGGTCATTGATCTACCAGAAGTGTTTATTTAACTTGTTCAAAATCTATCATGGCGAGTCTGATAACTCAAAATATTACAAATATATTTCTATAAAACTTTTTTAACTTGATATTTATGCTATTTTCTAGAGAATGTACTAAAATATTTTTTATTGTATGAATACTTTTTGAGTTAGGGCTTGTTATTTAAATAATAGTATCATAAAGAATGTGACTTTTGTTACAATGTTTACTCAATCAGCTCTAAAATTTTCAATTTTTAAGATAACATTAAAATTTTAGTACATTTTATGGTTAAATGCATCTAACTTGTTTTAATAATACTTTTACTGATATGTTTATTACTTTTGCCTCTAATTGCTTTGAAGTTTTACAAAAATGTTGCTTAAATTTCACTTATAATTGTGATTTTTGTGAAATTTAGGCAATTTATTTTAAATATTATTGGTTAAATATTAGTATATATATTTATTAGATTCGTCTCTATTGTTGTAACAATGTAACTGTTAAAACAATGACAACAGTTGGCACTGAAAATAAGTTTTTCAGCCAAACTAGCCGAACCGGGCGTGCATTCTTACAACAATGCAGACAAATCATGCTCTTTTTTCAGTTCCTACTATTAGTTCAATCTCTCCCTATATATATATATATGTGTGTGTGTGTGTGTGTGTGTATCTTTCAAATTTTTTCAATCGTAATGAAACACTTTCTATTCATCCATTCAAAGTAGGAGAATTGACTTAAAATTTTAATTTTTATTAAAAGTTTTGTTTGTTTTTTCTCCGTACTCAAATATACAATAGTATTATCTACACTAGTGGTGGAAAAAACTTTTTAGGTGTAGGTTAGCAACAAAAGCAAATTGTGCGGAAGATCGATATTCTATTATGAATCACAATAAGTTTTTTTCTTAATAAAATAGTGTAATATGTGAAAATTATTAATATTAAACTACGAGCCGAATAAAGCTGCAACTCTGTACTTTTTGTTTTGCATTTTTTTTTGTATAAATTATTACATGAAATAAATACTTTATCTAACTGTAGGGATAAGTAAGTATATTTGAATAATTTTATATATTTTTACTAGGGAGATTCCGTTTTTGAATCAGTTCATGTTAGCATTCTCATCACCATATCTGCAGTTTGTGTCGGCAGGGGGGATCGGATCTTTCCCTTCAAAATATTTTCTTTTAAAATTGAAATTGTAAATTTCAAAAAATGTGACTTTCTCAGCTGTCATTTTACAAATGTATTGCCATTACTTTATCCTATGGGATGTATGTGCTCACTCAACCTAATAACGGACGGAGATAAGCAGAATGTATTTCAGTTGCGTTCACTCAATGTTAAAAATAAATTGCAGTTAATAAATAGATTCTGTTTACTTTTTTTTAATAAATCTGTTATTTATCCATTTGGAGATATATGTTTATATTTTTCAAGTTAATTTATTAATGCGAAAATTTTGATAAAAACCAATTACAAATCAAAGTATAAAAAAATACACCATTTGATTACTTTTTATATGTGTTTGGTTAATTTTTAAGGTATTCGACAACCCCTGATTTTTTCAAAAATTGACAGTTTTTTATGATTTTATTTTATAAGCCATCTTATTAGCTTTTTAAAAATACCAAGTTTTTTATTTTCCATTCTCTAGAACAAAAACTACAAGTGTTTTTGTAAAAGCAGATGCTATAACTTTACATTAGATGTCAAACTTTAAAATGCGTTTTACTCGAAATGTGTGTGTGTGTGTGTTTTTTGAAAACCTCAAACAGGGACAGCGATTACTCAAAAAGTTTTTTAATACCTTGCTGAAATTTTTTGTGTACGTTCTGTAAAACAGCAGAAGTGTTTTAACCTTCAGATTTATCAATCACTGTTTTATCACAAAATTTACAGTTCCTTATGTGAATATAATCACTGGTATTTTAAGCCATTTCATATAATAACTAAGATAAAGTGGTCTAGTTTTTGTAAAAATCAAAATATCTCTCATTCTGAAGGTCATTTCAAAAAGGAATAGCAAAATAATGCATCAAAATTGAGAATTTGTTCATTTACTATTTGTACCAAGCGGACCTGTTAATGTAATTTTTTTCTCAATTTTTAACCATTTTTTCCCATTTTAGTAGAAATAATTTATTTTCTCTCCTTGATTTTATCCTTTTTTTTCTTAAAATGTACTAAATAATTCTAAAAACCACAAAAGAATATCCATATGTACATTTTTTAAAAAAAATTGTCGCAAATCGTCGGATACCTTAATTTAAAAAACTTAAAATTCAAATTAGAAATTAAAAAATCATATTGTATAACAAATGGATTAAAACATCGAAAAAAAAGAGATTTTTTTTAAGTATAATGGCAAGCATGTAAGCGATATTTAAAATGCAACTACTGTGTTGAGATGTAATGAGAGATTTCAACTCGAGCATCTGATCCAAATAATTCTTGCGCTGTTTCTCAATTCAACAAAATAAAGTGAAATTTAAAATTCAATAAATGATTGTTATAGTTTGAATTTAATTTATTCTGTCCCCTACTCTTCGCTTTCTTTTAAACCTGAACGATTGCTCTGCGAACGATCTGCGAAAAACACGCTGAACCTAACTTCGGCGAGAAACCGACTTAACCAAACCGAGACAATAAAACCTTTCTGTCTCCTAATGTAAATGAGACATTGCTTCATTTGGTGCCTGATGTCAACGCTTCCGGATGACAAAAAAAAAAAAAAAAAAAAAAAAAAAAATATCGATTCTCGAAACAAAACGAGAAGTTGTCACATTTAATGCATGTGCTCGCAACCGTGACGGCGGAAGCGTGCTGGTTGCTTCTTTTTAGAACAGATCGAACCACGGAGGGAAAGTTCGGGGGTCTCTTTTCCCTTTGAATCATTCTAACTGAGAAATCGATTATACAGGTCTGCAACTGGAAAACTGCGTAAGTTTTTTTTTTTTTTTTTAGCTTTTTTCATATAAACTAACTAAGATCGAAAATAATCCTTAAAAAATCCATTATTTAAACTTTTTTTTGGAAAACTCAATTTTTTTGTTTTATTTAGCATGAAGTTTCTGTTTAACTTAAGATCGTGTATTTCTTTTGATTATATATATAAAAAAAAACCTCCATGAAAACATGACTTGTCACCAGGGGCACACAGGGGGGTCCGCGGGGTCCGGACCCCTCCCCCCTTAGCCCTTGAATTTTTTTCGATTGATGGTAATCCTATATATATATAATACGTAAAATTTGATTAAGTATTTGCAATTAACAATTTATTTTAGTAATTAATGCTAATTATTAATTCAATAATTTATTTTTTACTGTTTTTTTGTTCCCAAAATCAACAAATCCAAAAGAATACGTTTGGCGTCTTATTGAGGTATATGAGAATGGTGGATTTTCGACCCTGGACCCCCTGGAAAAATTTTGTGTGCGCTTTTGCTTGTCATATAGAATTTATTAATCAAAGCTAGACTCGACAATAATTGAAAAAAAAATTACAAAAATTTGGAGGGGGGGCATTGTTAAGAAAATTGTCAAATGATCCTTTCGAAAGAGATTTAATTAGTTTATTTGAGGAATATTACTGGTAGGTTGAAAATGTTTCAATGTGTGGTACTAGGAATAAGTTAAATAAGAATTAGTAAGCAAACCTGCTGTCATTATGTGGCAAGAATCTAAATAAATTCAGTATCTTGCTTGTTATATAAAGCCGCACTCAATCTGAAAACGTTAATGTGCTCGTGTTTTTATTTCCAGATTATAGCTTCAAGAAATTGCGTTCTTTCTCCGGACAATTGTTTTATTTGTGGTGAATGTCAATAAAGAAACATCAATATTTTTGTGAAAAAAGTTTATTTTGCTTACTTTAAGATGAAACTTGAGAATCAAGACAAGGTGTTGGCTCCAAAGCATATCTTCCAGTTTAGATCAATAAATGTCAATATAGCCAAATTTCTAAGACCGAATCTGAAAAGAAAAAAACCTGCTATCACTTAGAATCTCATTTTCATCGTAGAGGCATTGAGAGAAAGAATTTACTCATTTTTAAAAAAGGCTTGTAGTGGTAATCTAAAAATTTCTAAAATTTTACAATAAATTGCATTGGAATACAGTTCACATCCAAAGAAATGATAAAGGAAAAGATATCGTTAACAAAAAGTAATTTAATGGAGAGGGTGTTTTTGCCTCAGTTTTAATTTTGATTCAATAATACGAATTCTGTTCCCTTGAAAAATATATTGGTAAAAAATCAAGAGACAAAAATAAAGTTAATTGGAAAATTTAACCGATTAACTATCTTCTAACTTTCTGTAGTACTTCAAAAACATAGCAATTGCTAATACTGGAAAATAATCAATAAGGACAATAGCAATTAAACTATATGAAAGAATAGTTGGATTCTTCTTAAGGTATCCGACTACTTGCAATTTTTTTTTAAAAAAAAAATTGGAGATATAGAGATTTTTTTGTGGTTTTTAGGTTTATTTAGTACATTTTAAGAAGAAAAAAAAGCTAAAAATAAGAAGATAAAAATTAATTATTACTACTAAAATGGGAAAAAATGGCTAAAAATTGTGAAAAAATTACATTAACGGGTCCACTTGGTACAAATAGTAAATGAACAAATTCTCAATTTTGATGTACTATTTTGCTATTCCTTTTTGAAATGACCTTCAGAATAAGAGCTATTTTAATTTTTACAAAAACTAGACCACTTTATCTTAGTTATTATATGAAATTGCTTAAAAAACCGGTGATTATATTCACATAAGGAACTGTAAATTTTGTGATAAAACAGTGATTGATAAATCTGAAGGTTAAAACACTTCTACTGTTATGCAGAACATACACAAAAAATTTCAGCAAATTATTTAAAAAACTTTTTGAGCCATCGCTGTCCCTGTTTGAGGTTTTCGAAAAAACACACACACAGATTTCGAGTAAAATGCCTTTTAAAGTTTGACATCTAATGTAAAGTTATGGCATCTGCTTTTACTAAAACACGTGTAGTTTTTGTTCTAGTGAATGGAAAATAAAAAGCTTGGTATTTTTATAAAGCTAATAACATGGCCTATAAAATAAAATTGTAAAACAATTTGTCAATTTTTTAATAAAAAACATGATTTTACGGTAGTTGAATACCTTAAGAGATTCCATATCTTTAAAAGGGAAAAAAGTTCATTTTGAAATGATGAAAAGGTTTTAAGGTATCCGACTACGTTCGGAACCGTGATTTTGCAAAAGCGCATAAATGGATAATTTTCATGATATTTAGTGTCACTTAGATTAGAATATATGCATAAAATTGTTCTAAGGACATTTTGACAAAAAATTTTTTATTTAAATATAATATTTTGGCAAAAAATTAACTTAGAATAATCTTTTTTCCAAATGTTCTCCTTCTGTGAAAAATGCTTCTATTATAATATTTTTTCTGTATGTAACTCAGACCTCTCTACAAAGGCTCAACTAGAATTTTTGAAATATATAACTTAGAAGTGGGTTTATTCATATTTTACGACAACAGAGGGGAGCAATTTTAAGAAAAAAGCGCCAATAATTATTTCAATGGGTGGTAACTCTGAAAATAATGTGAATTTTTCAAAAATTCTAGTTAAGCCTCTGTAGAGAAGTCTGAGCTATATACAGGCAAAATATTATTGTAATAGAACCATTTTTCACAAAAGGAGAACATTTGGAAAAAAGATTATTCTAAATTAATTTTTCAAAAATATTATATTTAAATAAATTTTTTTTGTCAAAATGTCCTTAAAACAATTTTATGCATGTATTCTAATCTGAGTGGCACTAAATATCATGAAAATTATCCATTTATGATCTTTTTTAAAATCACAGTTCCGAACGTAATCGGATACCTTAAAAATCTAAAGATGAATATTCGTATCTTTTTAAAAAAGATTCATTCACTGTAATATGATTAGAAATATTTGTAAGACATAGTTAACACACAATTCCTTCTTCGACATCTTTCTGGGATGACACCAGAGGAGGGCTCTCAACCGATTTATAAGCATAACTCAAATTTATACTGATATATATAAATGCTTGTGTTTCAATTCTCTCTAATGTGTGATAAGTATTAAAAATAACAGACATTGATTGGGTGTACCATTGCTGTTATTGGTGGTTGTTTATTCGCGTGTTTCCACTGAAAGGATTTTGGTTTTAGTTTTTTTCATATTCAATAGTCACTAAAATGCAGAATATTTTGAACTTAATCTGTGTTTGTATATTTTTATACATGGCTCACGCACGGGAACATGATTATACTTTTTTTCTTTTTGATAATAGACAAAATGTCTACTTAGAAATGGCAGCATCTAGATTTAATTTTTAAAAAGAGTACCGTAAGAACGTAATTACCAATTGTGTGCCAAAGAATCAGTTACGTTTTATCATTTTAAATACCGGATTTATTCAAATCTAAACTGAACTTTTTTTCCTAATGTTACTGCTACTGAAAATTGGGCGTGGTTTAGAATCGAAGGCTGAAAAATTCTTTGAATGGTTAAATGCGAACATGATAGTGACGGGGTTAAAGCAATTACAGGTTATATAATACTTAAAAGTTATTAATACTGGTAAAATAAATTAATTACTCACATTTTATTAGTTTTCATTTGAATTTTTTTTCAAATTTCGTAGATATCTGATACAAATAAATCATTTTATTCTATTTTTTATTTTTTCACAAAATTGTGTTAAGAATTTGGGGTGCGGCTTTGAGTTGATGGCGGCTAGATTCGAATAAATACTGAAAGTATTTTGTTTTGAAAGAAATTTTAAACGCAGTCAGGAATGAAAGAAAAAAGATAAATTTAACAGAAACTTATTAAAAAAATAATTGAATTAAATTCGGTAATGAACAGTAATTTATTTCGTACAGTAATGAATTGTCAGTATACTCGCATGTAAAATTGATTGAATAAGCCATTCTGGCATTAACAACACATTATTTTTAAAGGAAGTATTGATGTATTTTTCAGTCAAAATGTGATCATACCATTACATAATCCCTTTTTTTTACAAGCATGATTTTCTTTTATGCAGTTTTTTTTAAATCTATCATTTTACTTTAGTACCCTCAATGTGTGAAATTTATGTATATATAGTTAATATTCTCTACTATAGAGAGATGAATCATCACTAATCCGTAAAACTGAAGCAAAAAAAAAAAAAACCGAAATTGAAATATATAAACCAGATATAAGAATTTTGAAAAATATTATAAATAAAAAAAAGAAAAAAGAAATTATATATATATATATATATATATATATATATATATATATATATATATATATATATATATATATATATATATATATATATATATATTAGTGGCCCACACAGGAATTTTTCAAGGGGAGGGGTCCAGGGTCGAAATTCCAACATTCTCGTATCATACACCAATACGCCGCTAAACATATTATTTTGATTTTGTCGATTGTCGGGAACAAAAACAATGAAAAATGAATTGTTGAATAAATAATTAGCATTAATTAATAAAATTAATTATTAATAACAAATAATTAAAATTTACGTACTATGTATTTAGAATTATAATCAATCGAAAAAAAATCAAGGGTTATGGGGGGGCAACCCGGGAACCTCCTTTGCATGCGGTAACATATATATTTACACAGGCACCCTGGTAAATCTTTGAATTATATTTGAATCGTGTATATATTGCCAAACATAAACGAAGAGCTAAATCCCCAAGACTTAAGAGGACTTTTTTCAAATAAGGAAGAAATTCCTTATTGCTTCCTGTTTTGAAAAAAAAAAGAAACGATATATTTGCAATACATTAATTTCTATTATACTGTTTAAATATGAATAACTCATTTCTTTTGAATTAACATTTATTTATTATAAAAAACTAAATATATATGTGTAACTCAAGAAGTTGGAAAAAAAAATTAAAAAAAGGTTTTGAAATTTTTTTAAAATGTAAAATGAGTATTTTTAAAAGGGAATATTTTTCCAGTTATGGTTTTTTTAATGTTATTTTTTGAAATGCATGTGATACACCCACGCAAAATTACTAAATTATTTACAAGTGAATCTTAGAACAAAAATAATTGTATGTGGGTTCTATATAATGCTCGAATTATTTCAAAATAATTCATGAACTTATTGTATTGAACTTAAATGATTGCGACACGAATACATTATTATGTAATGTGATGCAATATTTTTGTAAGAGCGAAATAAAGATTGTGGCATGCGTAGAAAATCCTCGAAATATTGAATGAATTCCATCAATTCTTCATAGCATTATGTTTGAATCCATTACATATATTGCAGCTCTGAATATTGTTTCATTTTCTAATAACATAAAACGAATGAGTCCAAATCACTCCTCTCTCAACCAAACATTTTGTCTTTTCGAATTAAATATGGAGTATTCGATAGAAATAATATTCTGTTGGGTTTTTTCTTTTTTTCTTTTTGAAAATCCATTCAGATATTGCAGTTTAGTTCTTTCCATGACATGTGCTTCAAAAAACAGTTTGTGTGTGTGAGGGGAAAAGAGGGTTCACACTCGTTAGAGAGTGCGGGGGGGATGCTCTAACCCTTTGGGGCCTCCATATATTGATTGTCGGGAGAAGGGTGACCGTCATTGTTACGGTGGGCAACCCCCTTCCCTACGTGCAGAGAGCTTTCCTTTGTACTTTGGTAAAAGCGGGTCATTCACTAAATGGGTTAGTGCTTTCAGCTTCTCTTTTAAAGCAATCTTTAAACAAATTTAATTGTATGCCGATTCACACAAACGCTGAAAACACTGTGGATTATTTAAATGGAAAAGCAAAAGATACGGATGCGTTTTCAACGATTTTCAACACCTCTGAAAGGTAAACGAAAATTGAATCCATGATACTAAACAGTATCTTCCATGAGGATCTTCTCATCTGGATTATGAAAAATTCTGAACGTTTTTGTGATTAATTTTAGTGTGGGATACAGATCTTTTGATATGCAGACTTTGCGCTGGCTTGGAAAAGAGATAAAAATTTACTTTATGTTTCATAAAATTTAATTACGTAATAAATGAGAAGGGAATCGGGGGTAAAGGGGTGCAACCAAAGTATTAAAGAAGCATTGGGTGAACCAATAGGTGTGACGCCCTGAAAGAAATTGTAATATTATCGACAACCTAGGGTGTACAACTTCTCTAAAATCATAATTTTTTTTTAAAAAAATTGAAATTTTTTTATGATTTTATTTTATAGGCCATCTTATAAAGTTAATAAAAATACCAAGTTTTTTATTTTCGATTCACTAGAACAAAAACTACAAGTGTTTTAGTAAAAGCAGATGACACATAACTTTAAACAAGATGTAAAACTTTAAAATACGTTTTACTCGAAAAGTGTTATTTTTTGAAAAGCTCAAATGGGGACAGCGATTGCTCAAAAAGTTTTGAAAATAATTGCTGAAATTTTTTGTATATGTTCTGTATAACAGTAGAAGTGTTTTGACCTTCAGATTTATCAATCACTGTTTTATTTCAAAATTTACAGTCCTTCATGTAAATATAGTCACTGTTTTTTAAAGTAATTTCATGTAATCATTAAGATAAAGTGCTTTAATTTTTGTTAAAATTAAAATATCTCTTATCCTGAAAGTTATATTAAACATGAATAACAAAGTAACGCATCAAAATAAAATGAAAAAAAATTGAGAATTTGTTCATATAATTTTTGTGCAGAGCTGTTCCCATTTATGGAATTTTTTGTACATTTTCACCAGTTTTTTTCCCGTTTTAATAATAATGATTTTTTTACTGCTTTCAATTTTAGGATTTTTTCCTTAACCCTTTATCGACTGCATTATTATTTGCTGCAGTTTTTTAAATGCAATATTTTTTTTGAATCACTACATTGAAAACTAAGGGATATACATAAACAAAATACTCAATTTGGGAAATTTAATTAGTTAGAGCTAATTAATTAATTAAAGATATTCAACTGTGAAATTAATTACACACACTGTCCACTTAAAATAAATAGTCAAATCGTTTTCTAAGGTCTTCATTAACATACCAAAAAAAAAAAAATAAGAGTCTTACCTTTTGACATTAACTATTTTTTCTGAACAAAAATAACAATCTTCGCTATCCGCTGAAAACGCAGAATTTCTGCTTAAAACTATTCGCCTTCACCCCTAAAATACTCATAATAGAACACGTGCTGCCATATATCTTGGAAGAGTGAATTTCAAAGAATATTTTTGCCAAGTATCGTCAGAGTATTCATAAAAACGGTTATTCTATGCAATTTTAAAGTGAGTGGTGCTTATAAGTACTGTCGGTTGATAAAGGGTTAAAATATACTAATTTAAATATAAAAATCACAAAAAAAAAATCCCTGTATCTCCATCATTTTTTCAAAAAAAAAAAGTTATCACAAGTAGTCGGATTCCTTAAAAGAATTCTCTGTATTATTCTGTTTGAGAAACAAATTCTGTACCATTCTCATTCAAATCGAAGAGATGACCCATTCAAAGAAGAAGAAAGATTTTGACCTCCACCATTGAAAAATCTTTTGATCTCTCTGGCGTTTTTCACTTATATTCTTTGCTTCGAACTCATCTTAGATTTGTACCGATTCCTGTTTAAACTTATATATAGATGTATATATCAGTGGCGCACACAAGTCCGGATCCCCCCCAAAACCCTTGATTTTTTTTCCGATTGACTATAATTCTAAGTATATAGTACGTAACATTTAATTAAGTATTTGTTATTAATGATTTATTTTATTAATCAATGCTAATTATTTATTCAATAATTAGTTTTTTACTGTGTTTTGTTCCCGAAAATCGACAAAATCAAAAGGAACATGATACAAGAATGGAGAACTTTCGACCCCGAACCCCCCCTTGAAAAATTCCTGTGTGCGCTACTGATATATATATATATATATATATATATATATATATATATATATCTTATTATACTGTAAGTTGTAAAATGGTTGAAATTTTCGTAGTTTAGCAGAGATGGAATCAATCAATATCTGCACAAATAATACATTTTAAAAAGACATCTCTTACAGACTGAAGGGTTGAAAGCACACAGCGGACTTATCGATTTGACAATTTTATTAGTGATCATTCGCATCACTGCTGTGTTTGTTTCGGCTGCGATAGCCTAGTGGTTATGGCCACGAAATCGTGGCTGGAGTGTCTCGGGTTCGAGTCCTGATATCACTGACGACCCGCAATGTAGATGGACTGATGGACGTTAAAGCTCTGGAGGCTCAAAGCCCTCTCGTTGATGAGGTGTGGAATTTAGGTATCGTCCTCTTCACTTGACCGAAGTTCAAAATTACGAGGTCTGTCACCAATAGACCTCGTGTTGCTTCAGAATGCGAGATTTCACACAATTGCTACTAAATTCTAAATGGAATTCATGTAAATCAGTGGTGATTCTTCTCAGTTTTTCTTTAAGAACATATTTCCGATCGCTCTCTTGTCAGACTCGTTTCAAATCTATTTGTTTTTGTTATCATATTTATTTGTATTATATTATATTTGTGTTTCTATTTACTATCATTATTGAATTAATTTATTTTGAAAATCTAATTATTGCAATAAAATAATCTACTTTTGGAGAGTAGGTTTTGATACCTCGATAAAGTTCTAAAAATGAGAAGAACAATTTTTTTTATCGCGTCTTGATAACCCACTTTCAAGGTTACAGGGAGTAGTTTTTTTTCCATTAGCACTTTCGCGAGAGCTTGTAAACATTCGACGAATAAAACTGTTAAGAGGAGGAATGAATAATATAGTAAAAATTTCGATTACAGAGACGTAAGGTGCTTTTTTACATTACCCTTTTTAACAGAAATATTGCCAGTTCCACAAAGCACTAGACCAAATTATTTAAGGCAAATGCAATGGT
The DNA here is from genome assembly GCA_019973935.1 of Trichonephila clavipes. NCBI lineage: Eukaryota > Metazoa > Arthropoda > Arachnida > Araneae > Nephilidae > Trichonephila > Trichonephila clavipes. The sequence goes on along the minus strand of BMAU01005764.1, from coordinate 337,043 downwards.
AAGGCACAAAATATAAGAGAAAAGGATTTTGTTTGTGAAACTTCACTAAAAATGATTTCCCCAAACATTAATGATTTTGAATTTTCTTTATGCGCATGCTCTCAATGTAATGAATCCCTAAAATGCCTCTTACACACAAAAAATGGAATTAAAATAATCTGATCCAAAATTTAATACTAATGAAATTATAGTTTCTCAATGAATGCGTTAGAGCAGGGGTACTCGACTCTTTTTCCCGCCTGGCCGCATACACATGACAGGTATTTCATGCCAGTCGCAACACGCGGATAATGGAAAAAACCAATTATAAAAATAAAGCTACATTGGATAAACAAAATTGATCAAAATATTAAAACTCATTTTTGGCTTTTATTTTAATATTATATTAACTTTTTTTTATCGAACACACACACAAATATTTATTTTCGATCCTTTTTTAGTTATGGGATAATTTCTGTTTAATTCTATCTATCACCGCACACAACCTCTTGCTTTCCTTCTACTACTAAAAAACAAATTGATATATTTGATTGCATGATTGATAGAATTTCTTGCTAAATTTCTAGTACATTGTTCTCCAATAATTGAATTTATTAGTGCAATGGGCCTCACCTGGCCACTCAGAAAAGACCGGCGGGCCGTAGGTTGAGCATTTAAGATCAAGGCAAAAGTATGTTTCTGTAACCCCAAAATCTGTTATGAATAATTAAAATTTAATTCTTACGTTAAATTGGATTATTCTTGGTCATTTTATCGATCTGGAGTGGCTAATTTCCTTTCTAGGTATCGGAAAATATCGATAAAAATATCTCATTTCTAAGATACTGTTCCTAAATAAAATCATTGATTCATTGTGGAGACTATACCGTACCCATTGAGGATCGCCCCCCCTTCAGCCAATGGAGGGGTAAGGAAGGAAAAAAAGGGAAAGCTCCCCTCTCCCCAGACTCCTCCCCTTCTCATATTATGATGATGAGGCTTCACAAACTTTTTCGCGATATCCTTTCGAATATTCTGTCACGCACAAAAAAATATTCATTTCTGAGAATTTCTCCTTTTTCTTTTTTTATTGTATTTTAATAAAATGATAATTGCTTTGTTTAAAAAATTGTAGTCTCAAAAAAATTTTTTATTAAAAAAATTGTAAACTTGAAAATTTTCATTTTTTACACATGTTTTTTTAAAAATAACATGTAACAAACTACAGTACATTAATATATATATATATATATATATATATATCGTTAGGAAAAGAAGTAGGCTTACAAGAAAGTACACTATAGTAGGACCTCCATTGTAAACAAAATCCCCTTGGAAAAATATAAATATTTTTAGATCCATACTTTTGACAAGAAATTTTTCGCTTTTTAGAGTTGTGTCACTAGACTCTTTAGCGAACCAAACCATTACAAATGACTTTATAGGAAGATTTTCTATGTATATATTGCAGAAATCTTCCTGTGTAATCAATTGTAACCACTTGTACATTTATGAAATAAAATTTTCTTGCATATTTGTATAGACCGTATGATGAAATTCATAAATGAATTGTAATTTCTAGAAATCTCGGTTTAAATTTGTCACTGTTTACGACAGAAATATAGGGTCCTTACAAAATGTACCCTATTTGTTTGAAACACACTTATAGCTTTTAGAAATATTCTTCTGAAAATAAATTTTTCTGAGAATGTTTTTGCTATTTCCTTTATGTAGTAGCTGACATACCTTCTACATACACTTCGTATCCTCTCCCTCCCCCAGTTACGCCCGTGAACTGCAAATTAAAGAAGAAGGTATCGATTTCAAAATTTGAAAGAGATTTTTAGACTTATTCATTTCAATGTTCTTAGGTTTTTGTAACGTAGTGAATGTTAATGTATATCATAGTTTTATTTTGTTTCATATTATTTAATGATTTTCTTACCCATTAAATATTTCCCACTTGTTTATAGAAACGGTGTTTTATATTAAAAAACAAACACACACACACATACATACACGGTGGTTTTCAAAATAGTGGAAACACCTGTGAACAAAAGTGATATTTTTGAATGCTCTTCGTAAGCATTAAAATATAATAGTAGCTAACAGTTTTTTTATTAAAAGAAATGTATACATTCTAGTAGTATATGGTAGCTTTATTAAAGTTATACAAGTCTTGGATTTTTTTTCAAAAGTGTAAAATATCGGGCATCTCAGATTTTCAGGGAGACTAAATTGTGGGAGCCCGTCTAGCTGGAGCAAGTGTGACTGGAACATCTCAACTTTTAGGCGTTTCTATAGGTATGGTGTCTAAAATCCTGACAGCATACACACAGCGCGACAAAACAAAATAGTGGGTGGAAAGAGAAGCTCAGTGAAAGAGACCGTCGGGTTTTGAAGCAAATTGTAATGTTTAGCAAGAGAACAACTGCAACAAAAATGACCGGAAAGCTCAACAGTATCTGGACTCTTCAGTGTGAAGGATTACGCAGAAGGCATCTTCATAAACAGAAAATTAATGGCAGAGCAGCAATTCCCAATTCACTTGCCACAGATATTAATGCCAAAACCTAGTCTATCGGTATGTGGAAGAAAGTAATATGGTCTGACGAATAGTGTGTGTTTCACAGTTTTCTCTACAACAGAACGGGTGCACGTTTGGAGGACACCTGCTCAAGTGTTTGATCATGATTGGATGGATGGTAGTCTATTTTTGAGCATCTGGGCTGATACTCAGTCCTCAATCCCATATCAGAAAGTCTTTGATGTGGTACTTGACGTTCGGTGAAATTTACAGTCTGAGGAGTACCATGCAGGCTATTGGTTGCGACGATGGGATCCGGGAGGCGGGGGTGATCGTGATTGACTCCTTCCAACTGTCAAGCATGGAGGTGGATCTGTGATAATATGGACAGCCATGTCGTGGTTTTCTGCCAATCGTAACTCTGAAAGGAAGGGTCCCTGTGGAAAAGTATAGAGAAATTTTAGCTGAGCAGGGGTCCATCCTAACATGCAAACTTTGTTTCCTGCAGGAGACGAAATTTTCCAGGATGATGATGCTCCTATTCGTGCAGTGGGACTTGTCCAATCATGGTTTAATGGACACGAGAATGAAGTTAAACATCTACCTCAGTCAACAGACCTCAATATAATTGAACTGTTCTGGTCTGTTTTAGAGCGTTCGATGCGGAATCAATATCCACCACCGGCATCTCTCCCTGAACTTTCCCAATATCTCCATGAAGAATGGTACAATATTTCTCTAAACACTATTCAGTACTTGTATGAATCGATTCCTATGCGAATTCAACTCTATTAAATGTGACAAAGGCAGTTCTACAACATACTAATAAAGGATTATTGATAAATCTAAGGTGTGTTTCTATTATTTTGATAACCACCTGTATATATTGTAATATATGATTCATAGACGGTAAAGTTAAGGAAATTTAGAACAGATTTAGTTTTTTTGTCAAATTTCGAGCCAAACCATTTCTTTCTTAGGGTTGCCTGAAGAATTAATGACGGATCTTGGTACACAGTGGCGTACACAGGAATTTTTCGAAGGGGGAGGGGTCCAGAATTAAAAATCCACCCTTCTCGTATTATGCTCCAATACGCTGCCCAACATATTCTACTGATTTGATCGATTTTCGGGAACAAAAAACAGTAAAACATTAATTATTGAATAAATAATTAGCATTAATTAATAAAATTAATTATTAATAGCAAATACTTAATTACATTTTACGTACTATCTACATAGGATTATAATCAATAAAAAAATCAAGGGCTTTGGGGGGGGAGGTCCACACCCAAGTCCCCCCCTCCTTGTGTGCACCACTATCGGTACAGCATAAAGTTTTTGAGGAAAATATTTGTAGAAAAGCACCCGCGTGTTGTTATCTTCTTATACTAAAATTGTTTTTTGCCACTTTTTACTTCAAAGAAGAATATTTTCCTTCGCTGTGTTAAGTTTTTAACACATTTTTTTATGTACAATTTGTTCAGAATAATAAAATAATTAATAATTTGAGCACAATTTAATTTAACCCCTGTAAAAATAGACTAGGAAAAATACAATATGATCTCATTCCATTGAGAAATAAAAAGAGAAGAAAGGTGCTGGGCGACATCAGTCCTAGAGAGACGCTGAAACGAGTGTTTCAGGTGCTTTGAAAGTGAGACGGCATTTGTTGAAATAGTGTACACTAAAAGAACTCGGAGAGGAAATTAAACAAAAACAGAATCTCTTTATATTATTGTACATTTAGAGGCTTCCACTTAAAAGCATTTTAGATCTGTTTCACTGACAGAATATCAAATTCCTAATACATTAGTTTTATATGTTCCCTTTTTCAATACCATCCGAATTTGAGTTGTGATCTAAATTTGTAATTTAATTCCTTGATATTTTATTACAAAGTCCATTTCCCGTCAGTTTCTCAAAATCGTTTTTATTTACCATTTAAAATAAAACGATTTTAAAAAGTAGAGATTTCGTATAATATCCTAGTATAGTATAAATGTATGAAAGACTGTTTTAAAACGTTATTTTATGAATGTTTGAAAAATAATTCTCCATCTAATAATTATGATCATTTAAAATATCTTACACAACTTCTTCAGCATTCAGAACGCGATTTTAATAGCCTTATTTGGACAATAAAACAAAAATTTTGCATTTTAGCTAAAGCAGGTGAATTTTTCTTTAAAGTTTGGAAGCAGATGAAAAGGATTTTTTTTGGTAAAGTTCATTTAAAACCATATTTTATAAGAGAGAAAAAGGCATTACTTTTTACCATAACAAAAGTTTTAAGGGGAAAAGTCTGAAAAAAATTAAAGGAAAACTCTGAACAAAATATCGAAGGATTTCCTGTTTCTATTTCTCTCAAACTAATTAGTATTGGATAAAGTATTAATTGAACCATTTGGTATGAGATATGAATTTTTGAAAACATTTGTGGTACAGCTGGACACTTTGACTTCATACCGCTTCTCATCTTGAAGGAGAACTTTTCATTAGCTCTATTCGACAAGCAATCAATACACAGTAATTAGAAATAAAATTGCGTAAGAATGAAGGAAGGAGAGAGAGGGAAAAAAAAGGTAGAGGTCTTCTATATTCTTCAAGATTTACATTAAATTGAGGCAAGTGTTCAATTCAGTGTCGTACACAAGGGGGCACTCCCCTTAGATCAACAGATTTTTAGTTTTTACCATACTCCCCTTCACACAGGAATATTTCAAAGGGGTCGAAAGTTCACTATTCTTGTTACAGGCTCCAATACGCGGCCCGACACATTCTTTTGATTTTGTCGATTCTGGGGAACAAAAAACAGTAAAAAATTAGTTACTGAATGAATAATTAGCATTAATTAATACAATTAATTGTTAATAATAAGTACTTCATTAAATTTTACATACTATATCCATAGGATTATAATCGTTTGGGAAAGAAATCAAGGGCTTAGGGCAGGCCTTTGTGTGGGCCACTGCTCCCCTTAGTTCTTCCTTCTACATGTTTTTAGAATGTAACCCCCCCTCCCACACACACACATAAGGGAGGTCTGTGAAAGCCACTTGTTGGATAGCAAAACTGATTAAAAACGAAAAATTGGTTATATATATATATATATATATATATATATATATATATATATATATTGGTTTTATTTATATATATATATATATATATATATATATATATATATATATATATTTAAGTACAATCACGTCCTTATCAAGGAACCGGAGAAAAAACATTGTTTTTTCACGACCTCGTTAAATTTAATTTTAAATACAACATTAACAAAGCAATAATAACGATTTAAACCAGGGGCCCCCGACTATATTCAGAGGGCCCGTGGAAAGTTAAAATTGATTTGGAGGTCCTTGGACAAAGTCAGGGGGTCCGCGCAAGGTTTAATTTAAAATTTAATAATTTTGATCCATTTTTATTTTTAAGTAATTTAAATAATTAACAATAATTCATTTGGATTTTTCCGACTAGGTGTTGAATCCTTTTGCACGTGGACTAACACAGATTCCCAAAACGGATGAAACCATATTAATACAGGAGCATCTTATTGAAATATTCACAACGCAAACGAGGAACTTAAATCAATGTTTGAACAAGGATACCACACATTTTGGTTACAAAAACAGATCCCAATTTTATATCCTGCATTATGGGTTATTGTACAAAAGTTATTGACTACTTTCTCGACTTCCAATTTTGTAGAACGTGGATTCAGTACCGTAAAAAAAAAAAAACTAGGGCTCATGGGGATTTGCGGTTGCTACTCACAAACATTGAGATGGAAATAAATACACTCATAACATCTCATCAAGTTCATCCAGGTCATTATTTTTTTTATTTGATTTCAAACAGAAGTTAAAATTTCCATAAATATTTCTTCAGCAAAATGTTTTTCAAAACATGTAACTTTTTTTCTATACATTTATGAATCTTTTTCACTTGGGGGGCTTTTGGAAAGTTTTGACTATAAAAAAAAGTCTGTGGAGAAGTTTTGACTAAAAAAGGGGAACATGGGTTAAAAAAGTTTGGGAACCACTGATTTAAACGAAATGATTATACAAGGAGAAAAAAACCAAGGCCAATGATTCACTAAAGGCAAATAAAAATAACATCGCATCTCACATACAGCTAGCAAAAATATGCTTTAAATTCCAAAATTCCAATAAAAAAATAAAATAGAAAATTAAACAACTTAAAATGCTTTTCTGATTTTAAATTTTTAAGTTGTTTTTTGTACCCAACTTTTGCTTAAAAGGACGCAATTGTGAATAAAAAAAAATACTAACAAAACTTTATACAGTCTATCTAATCTGATAACTTGTAGGATACATTTGTAATCACGGGAGACGACTGATTGCAAAGAATCGTTCGGAAACATCATTAACAGTTCTGAACGCCTGCCGAATCCGTTCATTGTCAAGTGAATCGATTCACGTGTTTTGAAATGGTGCCATTTAATCTCTGGCGTAGTTAGAAAATTATGTTGCAAATGCTCAGCTTTTATTTATAATTGTAAAAAGTTCAACACGTAATTATTAAAATTCATGAAAAATTAATACATATGGAGTAAATGTATAAAATAAACAAGTAATATAAAGAAAAATTTAAGTCAAATCCCACTTAGTTCAACAAAGAAAAAATTTATTTTAGTTACTTTTTATTTAATAATTACAATTAATATAAATATGTATATTCATATGACAGAATCACAATATTAAGGGGGGAAATAGAAAGCGATTTTCCTTGCAATTTTCCATTCTCCTTTCTATATAGGGTGTTGAACTAATTATTTTTGTTTGTTACTATTTATTTATTAATTAAATTTAATTATTGCAATAAAATAGTATGATAAAAATAAATCACATTCTCAGAAATTAGGCCATCCCAGGCGGGATTCGAACCGACGACCTTTGAATGAGAAGTTCATTGCACTACAGGGACACAACAAACAATTTTCCTTTCTATATATGCTGTTGGACTATTATTTTTGTTTGTTACTGTTTATTCAATAATTATATATATATATATATATATATATATATATATATATATATATATATATATATAAAGGCCAGGAATTTGTCTTTATACTGTGTGCCTACTTCCTACTTTTAGTTATCTTAGGTTTATAACTATATGATTATTTTTATATTTTTGTTTATATGTATATGTATATGTGTGTATAAATTTTTATATATATGTGTATGTATATGTATATGATTATATATTAAAAAATTCTTATATTGGATTATATATATATATATATATATATATATATATATATATATATATATAGGAAGAGTGTTAACTAATAGTAGGAATTGAATAAATAAAAGGACTAACATTACTGTTTAACCCTGTTTCACTGTCCTAAGCCAGTGACAGCTCGGGAAACCATAATAGTTTTTTCCACTATAGCTATATTTCTCTCTTTTGGTTTGTAATGGCTCCATGTTTTTGGTTCTTTCGGTTTGTTCTTAAGATGTTTTTAGGATTTATTAGTCTCCTTTTTAATTTATTTACTGCTATATATATATATATATATATATATATATATATATATATATATATATAATCCAAAATACAAAAATACACAGATAGTTATAGAACCTAAGATAACTATACTAAATAGGAAGAAATAGGCACAGTAGTACAATAACAGACTCCTGGCCTTAGGAACCAGTATTGCAGGTTTAAACAAGTTTTAGGGCTAGCCAGCCTTCACCTGTAGTTTGTCATACTACGTATACTATATATATACATAATATACATAATAAATATAAAAATAGTACAGATATACATGATTTCATTATAATTTTTTATTTCATCTCAATATATAATATCTATAATCTTTATCCTTTTCTAATTATAATATTAAAAGATACCCTTAATTTTTTCGTTTGGCATCGGAGTTCTATTCTATCCTTTTTTTAAACATGACACCTCTAGAATCGCTTCATAAGCTGCGATTGAATTTAAAATCTGTTACAAAAAATTATTTGCTATGGTTTTGGCGAATTAAGAATTCTAATATCTACAAATTATTTTATTCAAGAAGGAGCTAAGAAAAACAACAATCTGGACAGCGATGCTCAGCCTGCGGCCCACCGGACCTGTCCGAGTGCCCCGGTCACGGTTCGTTGCACTAACAAATTCAATTATGTCAGAAAAATGAATCAAAAATTTAATACGAAATTCTTTCAATCAAGTCATCGCATATGTCAGATTTGCTATCGATGTCGTGCTGGTACGAATTGCGAACTAACTTTTTGCTTTTTGTAATTGTTACAGTTCGTGACAACAGGTAACAGTTAAGTATAGCGACCCATTTAAAATTAGATTAATTTTTAATTAACCCTCATGTCTTCCAAACGAAAAATATGTAAAGAATATTTGTTGTTTCAAGACGATTGTGATCTTGACTATTTCGTTGAGATAAACAAACATGGATCAATGTTGTTGTTGTTGTTGTTCTCGTGTCCATGAATAAATGCAGTAGATATCACTAAATTCCGTCGAAAGTCTTGATCACTGCCTCTGCTATTCTGGGAGCATCAGGGCTGTACAGGAGCTCCCGCAAAGAGTCCCTCAGAGGGACCATTCCCATTTTTAGTAACTTTGTTGCGACGGTTGGGCATTCCAAAATGTGATTGGGCGTCAGTTGAAGATCTGGGCAGTGTTTGCATTGAACATATGATCTTGTCTTGTCTGGGTGAATCTTCATGCCCTTAAGGTGTTCAGTTCAACATGGATCAATAACTTGTTTAATTTGTAGGGGAAATGTGTTATATTGAAAAATATAATTTTACTTGTCCCTATACAACTAAGAGCGCAAATCTTTCAATGGATTTTTTTTCTTGAGGATCTCTTTCAAAAAGAAATAAATTGGCTTAATAAATTGGCACAACAGGAAAAAAATATTTTTTAGAGAAGTGGGTTACTTGGGATCACTGATGAAATTATCCCATTACCGGGTAAAAAATGCATTTAACCTATCTTTTGGGAATTGAGTTTGTGTGTGATAGAGTTTAATATAGTTTAAAATAAAATCCAAAATCATGAGCTTTAATATTATGATATATTTTTCGCATTTTAAATGTCCTTGATCTTATAGCTCCCCTCCTTATCCCATTAATCCTCACGTTGTTGCCAGCGAGAAATAGTTGACATATGTAAGTGGACCGGCGAAAAAAAAATGTTGAGTACCCCTAATCTGGGTAATGTTATGTGTGTGTGTTTCTTCATTTAAATTCATTTATTTATATATCTCTGAATCCATTCAGTTCAGACATCTAACGAACATTAATTCGCTTCGAATACTTGAAAGGGCAAAAATAATGAATTTTTCACTCCCTCACAAGAAAACAACTTGTTTGCTTAATCACAATTTTGTTCCAAGAAACCAAGGGCCCGCTTTCTATTGGAGGAGATGATGACGAATCCCGCGGTAGTAGGGGGAGGGAGAGGAGCGATTCCGTTGCCATAGTGACAAGTGCTTTTCATTTCGCCCCCACTTTTCGTCTGCGAATTGTTGTTTTCATGGCCCCAACTAATGGCTCGCAGAAAAGATGGGATTCAGGGGAGCGCATTATTATCATTACACGGTATTGAAGTTACAGATAAAAGTCTTTTTGAAAACAGCGTACTTTTTTCATTTATTTATATATTTTTGCTTTTCTTTAAGGAACGCAATTTGTATCTTACTGCTGCCTCTAAATCCACTAAATTCAGATGAACTCAAGGAAATAATTAATTAACAAAATTTATTATATATATATATATATACTAGCTGGTATACCCGTTCTTCGCACGGCGGAATTTAAAAAATAAAAAATGCAGACTGAAAGATAAAGAAGTTTTTAATGAGTTAATTTTACGTGAATTGTATAAATTAAACAAAAAAAAAGAAGCTTTTTACATAACTCAGCTGAACGAAAAAACCATGTTTGCTAAATTTTAAGTCTTTAGATATAATTGCTGATTTTTTTATTATTGTTATTATTATTTATGACGCCCCGTAACTTTCTTGTGGGTCGATTTTTGAAAACACCTACCTGCTCAGCAAAAGTAACACATTGTAACAAATTTTGTGTAACAAACGCTAAAATAGTGTAAATAATTTTTATCTGGAAGTGTAATACGTTAATATTACTTTCTGATGCATTTATTTTATGTTAAATAGCTGTTACCCGCGACTTCGTCCACGTGGAATTTAACAGAAAAGTGTTTATTCACTTCGCAGAGTTTACGAAAACTTTTCTTCTACTTTGTGAATCTATGTTTCTTTTTTGTTTTATTTTTTTCTTTCTTTTCTTTTTGTTGAACAAGGGGTGAAAGGGACGCATGTCCTTTGACACTGTCGATGGGTGAGGACTAAAATCTTTAGGATCAAAATAGGCATAAGTAGCAAGTAGGGTGAAATGTGAACACAAACGAAGCCGCAAGGAAGGGGGTGAAAGGGACGCATGACCTTTGACAATGCAGTTAACGACTGTAAAATCATTAGGATCAAGACATGAATTGGAAATGTGGCGAATGGCAGCAACCTAATCACAAAGAAAAAAGTTTGATATAACTGTTAGCAATCGTTGAGACAGAAGGCTCGCGAAATAAGATAATTTCTATTAAATAAAAATAATCCCTATTGAATAAAAATAGTCCCTATTGAAATAAATTATCCCTATTTGAATCGGATATTGCTCACTATTTCATTGGTTTTAATTTTATTTTCCCGGAATCCTAATTTTTTTTTTCTAAAATAAAAGTAGCCTAAGTTATAACATTAGCTATCTGCCAGTGAAAGTTTCGTCAAAATTGGTCCAACCGTTTCAGAGATTAGTCCAAACAGACGGACAGAAAGACAGACAGACAGACAGACAAACAGACAGACAAAAATTTTAAAAATTGATTTTTTCATATAAGTACGGTATATACTTTTAAATGCATTTAGTAAAAAGCTGTTAATTTCAAATTACAAACAGACACTTCATTTTTATTTATATGTATATATATATACATATAAAAGAAAGGCTCTCTTGGGTTTTAAGAGTTAACAGTCGCGGGAGACAAATGCGATAAAAATTATATATAATTCAATGTTTCTCGTTCAAGATTTACACTCTCTTTTGGAGGACGATCTTCTGCATCCAAATGTTTTAAAATTATCATGCCCTGCAATAATTGTTTTGTTTGTGAGTATTTCTTTTCGACATTTTGTGAAAAAACAATTTTATCGAAATAATTCATAACTGTACAGCAACAGGCCTTTTGGTAAATACCATAGCATCTTTTTTGTAGAAGCTGCTTTGACCAATATTTTGAGGCGTAATTACGTAATTTTTCTTAAAGGCTCATCTTATGTACGTACATAAGTACACTAGAAAATTATTGGAAAATACATTAGAATACTTTAAACGATCAGTTTTTTATTTGAGTTTTCTGTAAACGCTTTCCAAATTTACTCAATTTATAACACTGTTCTAAAAATAATTGAAACGAATCTTTTTCACTAATTTTGGCAGTTTTTCTTCAAGAAATTTTTTTGTTTTAGAAATTTAACATTGTATCTTTTGTGCAAAAGAGGTTCATTTTACATTTTATTAAGATTTTTATATTTCTGTTAACTTTGATCTACTAAAAGTTTTGCAATTTAAACATTCTCTAGATCAAAGTTGTATGATTTTAATAATAAAAGAAAAAATATCCACGATAAAATAATATTTAGCATTATTACAATATTCAGATACCTTTTTTTTATCAAGCATCTTGCTTAGTGTTTAAAATTCAAAACTTATCACAATTTCGCTAATATTTTTGTTACTCAAATCGTAGCTCGATATTTAACACTTTTACAGAATGTGCGTGAAAATAGAATCTTTAATTTTACTCAAATATTAACTCAAACTCTGGTGCAACAGTCCATAAGTGCCAGGGCCTACTGTCCCCATCCCAGGATACGTGACCATTGGGCACTAAAGTGCACAAGTAGTTGTCCCAATCAGGTGGTCAATCAGGAGTGAGGCTCTCGGTGTTTAAGTCCCCCAAGAAAGCTTGGTACTCATTTATCGACTCACTGCAGTAGGGATGAAAAGCTGAGTCGACCTTGCCTAGTCCGGAAATAGAACCCGAACCTGTGGCGTGGAAACGCAATATGTTTAACTCAAATATTATTGCTTGAAAATATAACTAATGACGAAAAGATAATAATTTCATTGACCCTAATTCTAACTATTTGCCGTAAAATATTTCAGATAATGGGGGAGGGGGGTTATTCACAAACCTAGAATCTCATACTATTATGATGAATGCATTTATTACTCTTTCAAGTTGGGTTTACTTTTTTCAATTCCTACTATTATATAGCTCTTTACCGCTCCCTATATATGTATATATATATGTATATATGTATATATATATATATATATATATATATATATATATATATATATATATATATATATATATACCTTGTTCAAATTTTCAATCGTTAATAGAATATTTTCTATTCATTCAATCAAGTTCAAATAAATTTTTTAAACTTGTAGTGGATGATACTTGATGTTAATACAGTTTTTAAAAATATTAATTCATTAGTTAAATAAAATTAATTACCGGTTTTTAACGCCAACATAGATTCGTCTTCATTGTTTTAACAATGTAACTGTTAAACCAATGACAAAAGCTGGCGTCGAAAACGGGTTTTTCAGCCAAACTAGCCAAACCGGGAGTGCATTAATACAACAATGCAGACAAATCATTATCTTTTTTCAATTCTTACTATTAGTTCACTCTCTCCTTTTATATATATATATATATATCGTGTTCAAATTTTCTATCGTTAATAAAATACTTTCTATTCATCCACTCGAAGTAGGAATTGACTTAATTTTTTTTAATATTACTTTTGTTCTCCTTTTAATTAACTGTAACTCTTCTGGTTCTCCACACAGAAAAATTTTCTCTTGCATATTATATCATTTGCTATATTTTTTGCTTTCTGATGCACAGAATTTTGTTGAAGATCTCTTCTTGGTCAGCGGAAACGTCTTGTGTCGCCATATCCAGTAGAATCTCCTTTAACTGGAACCCTAAAAGTGTCAAAAAAAGAAACGTGAGAGTTCGCATGCATGCCAATATTTAGAATCTACACCATTAAAATTCGTAGGTAAACAAAAAGATGGGAGATAAATGACCCGAGGAAGCCATTTTGACCATCCAAATTCCGAAATTGCAATTAGTTAAAAAGACATTAATTAGAAACGGTAAAACGCTCTATTAGTTTGCCCCTGTATGCCGTTAATCACGCAGAATTTCACAAAAAGTGGCGGGGTAAGGGTTTCAGATATTTCAGTCGTTTTTAAAACTGCCGTTTTATTTACCGCATCAAAATCAGACCTAAAACAATATTGGAATAATATTGACTGTTTATTTCGTCAGATAACTACATAATTACAGTATTTTACATTTTTTACGATTTTTTTCTAAAATGAGTCAGTTTTACGCATTTTTATGAAAAGAATAATTAAATTGCTTGGTATCGTTTTCTTATTATTTTGATCAAGCAAATTTCCATACTGAAAAAGATCATACTTTGTTCTTTTAGAATCAGTGATTTAAAAAAAATCAAATAAGAAAAACTTTTTTTATCACGATTTTCTGAAAAATACTCAAAATTTGATTTAACATTTAATAATTTCATGCCATTAATAAAAATAATCGCATGAAACTTTTTTCCCATACGTCAAACGTTATTATCAGTGTTTTGACCGAAGAATAAAAAATTTTTTTGCTTTAAAATTACGGGTTTTAAAACAAGTTTTTGCGTTTTTCCTCTTTTTTAAGGATTTACACTGCGAAAAACCGGTATTCAGAGCTGAGTACAAAATATTCACTTTTGAATACGTCACATGTCAAAATAGCTCCGATGCAAACATACTCAAATTTGAGAATAGCCCATTCTCATCTTTGGCAACGACTACATACTCAAAATTGTTAAAAGAACTGAATTAATATATTAATTCAGTTCTTTCCTTACAATTTTTGTTTAAAAAGTACCGTTATTTGCTATCGCTATGTTAAGTTTGAAAGCATTAACTTAAAAATCATACCCTTTAAACAATTTTAAATTTCATGGAGAGCTCCGTTGTGCGAAGCCCGTGAAACTTTACTTTCACCCGTTCTTTCTTAAAATAGGGGAAAAAAACCCAGAATGCCACATACATGTGGTTAATGTACATCAAGCATCTGTGAAGGGAAAAAGGAGAGCAAAAAAAAAAAGAGGGGGGATTTTATTTTGCTGTAAAGAGAAAGGAGAATTTCCGCATGTGTGTGTGAACTAAAACAGAATTTTTTTTCATAAATCATAAATAAATAAATGTTTCAATAATATAATCGCACATTTTCTGTTTTCTTGTGGATGGGGGAGGGGGGACTAGATTTGTTTTTAATGCTATTTTCCTAAGAGAATGGTATGTAACGATTAATTGGTAAGTGTGAATGTTTCTAATCAATTTTAATACTTCAAACTCTAAGAAAGAAATTATTGTTAAAAAAATGAATGAGTTAGTTTTATGTAACATAAATTTTTACACGCACGCGCATCCGATACTTTTAAATTATTTCATAAAAATTTCTTCCATTTATCAACCATTCTCTTAATTTATGAGATACTGAAAGAAACCATTGAAATAATAATCTTCAAAATATAAGAACAAATTGTTAAAATGTTTCTATTTTTATCAGATAACATTATTTATTTTATGCTTTTTAATACAGTGAATGTAAATAAATTTCTAAACTTTTTTCCACAAGGTTCTTTTTTTATAGTTATATATTTTTAATTGAACATTCAAAGATCCAGAAAAAAGCAATCGTTTCGACAGCTAATGGTAAGAATTTTTTAAATCATTTCTTAATGGGATAATGAATTTAAATTAATAATTTTCTTAAAAAACTTAAGCAGTATTGTTTTACATTATATATATTCTTTATACTAAATTAGTTCTTTTAGAATAAAACCGTACATTGTCTGTTTTCTTTTCTAGACGAAACTGGATTCGTTTCTTTGGAACATTTTTTTTTTTTTTTTTTTTGCTAACGGTACGGAACGAGATTGATGAAAACTTCAGATTCATTTTATATTTTAGATTGTATGAAAATATTTATTGTTGTCATAATGAGAATATACTTAGTTTTAGTAATATATTATACCTGAAGTGTTTTCTTTATTGCCTTAAATTATGTTTTTCATAAGCTGAAGCTGAGCTGTGTTTTGTAAATCATTAATCGAAAATAGAAATTTGGAGAAAGAGATTTAAAGGGTTATAGAGAAAATAATTTCAAGAGGATAAATATCTGTATCAAAATCAGTAAAACTGCGTAACATACCTTTATGAATATCTGTAGTTAAATAATGTAACACATAAAAAAGTATGTATCTGTAAATAATAATGTTAGGAGATTAGCATAAACTTCTTTCACATAATTATAGTGAAAGTTATTCATTAAAATTTTCGAGATGTCTAAGATTGCAACATACATAGGTTTATTCAACAAAAAAGTTGTTTTTTTAAAAAAAAGATAAAGTGTATTAAGAGAAAAATCAGAATTTTCGAAAATCTCTTCAACTTACTGAAATGGAGAAATCTGTATTAAACAAGTAATATAAAATAAAATTTTAAAGTAATTCCTACTTAGATCAACAAAGAAAAATTTGATTTTAGTTACTTTTTATTAAATAATTACAATTAATATAAATATGCATATACATATGACAGAATAACAATACCAAGTGACAAAATGAAAAAGCGATTTTTTCCATTTTCCTTTCTATATATGGTGTTGGAATATTATTTTTGTTTGTTGCTATTTATTCATTCATAAATCACATTCTCAGAAATTAGGCCATCCCAGGTAGAATTCGAACTCACGACCTTTGGATTATAATTCTAACCGCGCTATCCATTGCGCTACAGGGACACAACGAGGGATTTTCCTTTTTCATCTATGGTGTTAGACTATTATTTTTGTTTGTTACTATTTATTAATTAACTACATTTTATTAATGAATTAATGTGGAAAAAACTGTATTAACATCAAGTGTCATCCACTAGAAGTTTTAAAAAATGTATTTGAACTCTTGAAGTTCGAGCCCAATACCACTAAAGACCCGCCGTGTAGGGCAGCGATGCACGCTAAATCTGTCGAGAGCTGAAACGTCCTCCCGTTGGTATGGTGTGGTAGTTAGGAGAGGGGGGTGCCAGCTCAGGTGTCGTCCACGTCACTTGACCATGGCTCAAAATTACGTGGTCCGTCGCCAAAAGCCCTCGTGTAGCTGAACAGTGCGACGTTAATCTTCACTCACTCACTCATTGAACTCTTGAATGGATGAATATAAAGTATGTTATTAACGATTGAAAATTTGAACAAGATATATATATATATATATATATATATATATAGATAGATAGATAGATAGATAGATAGAGAGAGAGAGAGAGAGAGGGGAGAGAGAGAAAGAGAAAGAAGATTGATACTAGATTCACTAGATTGTGAAGAAATACTAGGAATTGAAAAATACAAAAAAGCTTTATACATCAACCAATAGGAAACCGACTCTGATCTTATGAGTAGGAAGGAAGTAGGAAGTTCTAGGATAGAATGGGTAAACAATGAACAGCAAGACTTGCAAAAGGAATCTTATCACAAAAAATAAGAATACATAGTTGATATCATTTATAACGTTCTATCTCTGAGAAGAAATTATAATAACAAAGCAGAAAGTGTAACAACTAACAGAGGGCATTTCGTTATATTGATGGTAAATAAATGTATATAAATTAACTTATTTGAAATAAGTAAATAGATGAATAAAAGGCAAATTCGCATTCGAGTGAAATTATCGTTTTCTGATCGAAAATTTTTTTTAATATAAAATCAAATTTTAAACACTTTTTTTGAGTGAAACAAGTAATATATATATATATATATATATATATATATATATATATATATATATATATATATATATATATATATATATATATATATATATATATATATATTTATAATTAAAGTCAATTCCTACATAGGTCAACATAGAAAAATTTGATTTTAGTTACTTTTTACTAAATAGTTACAATTAATATAAATATGTATATACATATGACAGGATCACAATATTAAGTGGCGAGTGAGTCAATATTAACGTCGCACAGTGTTCAGCTACACGAGGGCTTTTGGTGACGGACCTCGTAATTTTTAACCATGATCAAGTGACGAATATTAAGTGTGGCAAAACACCTTTTAAATTAACATTAAAAACTTTTTAACCACTTTAAATTAGTAATTACATTTTTTATAATAAAAGTTGAATATAATAGGTAAGAATTATCTTAAAACCACAGTGTAAGAGGAATGCCCTCGTCTAAAGGCCCTATTACACACATATTTGGAGCAACCGTTTCGCCGAATTTTTCACGCTGCTGATGGTGAAGGGTTGCCGTAAGCAAAACGACAGGCTCTGACGTTAGCCGTGATCTATCGCAACATTAAAAAAATTACTCGCCGATTTTTTTGCTTCGGAAAATGAACATATAATGTTATTTTTTTTATTTCGCTCGCGCATTTGTTGACGGGTGTAAACAGAGATGGAGCACCATTCTGTTTGAAATATTATACGGCGTTAAAATACTATACACGATATCTGATGCGGTTGGCGAAGCCGAAGCTGTCATCTTTACCGTCACCTTGCTAATGATGTAGGGCGTAGAAGAACCCCATTGTCTGAAATTTTAAGCATTTTTTATCTGGAACAATTTTTTCAGCTCACTGGGAAAAAGTTGTTCAGAGTCGTTGCTAGGTCAACTAGGTAAAAATTGTTCGGAATTGGTTGCTTTCAAGGAAAATTGCTCCAAATATGTGCACGTGTGATAAGGCTTTAACTAGCATATCATTATTCAGGTTAAGTTAAATGTTCATCCTAAATTTCACAAAAGCTGTTTTATCCAAAGGTACTGCCATCTAGAGGATTAATACGAACTGAAATATCTCTCTCTTAAACTATAATTAATTAATTAACTTTAATTATAATGAATTATATTTGAAAAAACTATATTAACATCAAGTGTCATCCACTATAAGTTTAAAAAAGGTAATTCAACTTGAGTGGATGAATAAAAAGTATTTTACTAAAGCGATTGAAAATTTGAAGAAGATATAAATAAATATAAATATAGAAAGAGTGTGAACTAATCACACACATAGGAATTGAAAAAAGTTTGCTGCATTAAATTACTTATAAATTAGGAAGATAAACAATTATTTTGATAGCATCGTCCTCTTAATAAAACGATGTTCTTAGAAACTGATAATAGCTTTTTCCAGTTTTTTGTGGTTGTATTTTTGAATCTGTAATACTTAAGCGATAAGACATAAAACATTCAATTCATTATGTTTTTTAAAACACACGAAATAGCGTTCCTAAACATCTAAAAATTTATAGAAGCAAAATATATTTGCATTGATCCAATTGAATATTATATAGAGAATATTATAAACTTCTTAGTTAAAAGAATCTTACTAATAAATTTGTATGTACTAAAGACTTTTAATTAATTTTATCTAATTCAATTCATTTCATCTATATATATAAAGGAGAAAAGCGACTCACTCACTCACTGACTAATCACGATATCTCCGTAACTATTAAACCTACAGACTTGAAATTTGGTAGGTAGATTCCCTTCATGGAGTAGACGTCAGCTAAGAACGGATTTTGCAAAGTTCGAACCCCAAGGGGCATTACGGAGGTTTAAGGGGCGTTAAAGATAATTATTTCCTTTACTAAACCATTACAAGTAAAGTCGTGAAACTTGGTACACAGATTTTTTTTTTCTTTCATAAAGTAGAGATTCCCTACATAATGATTTTTACGAAAATCGACGTCCAAGGGGCGTTCAGGGCCCTTAAGGGGCGTTATACATAATTATTTCCATTTTTAACCTATTAGACGTACAGTCTTGAAATTTGGTAAGCGGATTCCTTTCATAGAGTACAGATCCCCTACAGAATGGGTTTTGTGAAAATCGACTACCAAGTGGCGTTATAGGCAATTAACTCCTTTTTTAAACTATTAGACGTAAAATCTTGAAATTGAGTAAGCAAATTCCATTCACTGAGTAGAGATCTTTCATAAGATGGGTTTTGTGAAAATCGTTTCCTAAGTGGCGTTGTGGGGGCTTAAGGGGCGTTATAGATAATTCTTTTCATTTTTAAACTATTAGACGTACAGTCTTGAAATTTGGTAAGCGGATTCCTATCATAGAGTACAGATCCGCTGCAAAATGGGTTTTGTCAATATCGACTTCCAACTGGCATTGTAGAGAATTAAGTGGCGTTATAGGCAATTAACTCCTTTTTTAAACTATTAGACGTAAAATCTCGAAATTTAGTAAGCTGATTTCATTCATTAAGTAGAGATCTGTCATAAGATGGGTTTTTTGAAAATCGTTTCCTAAGTGGCGTTGCGGGGGCTTAAAGGGCGTTATAGATAATTATTTTCATTTTTAAACTATTAGACGTACAGTCTTAAAATTTGGTAAGCGAATTCCTTTCATGGTGTAGAGATCCGCTACAAAATAGTTTTGGGGAAAATTGATCCCCAAGGGTCACTGAGGGGGATTAAGGGGCGTAATAGATAAATATTTCCTCTTTTTTAACTAATTGAACCACCTGCTTGAAAATTTGAAGGTATTTTTCGTTCATGGAATAAAGTTCCTTTTACAAAGCTTTTTGCGAAAACGGACCCCCAAAGGAGTGGGGTTGCGAGGGATTAAGGCGTGTTATAGAAAAATTCCTGTTTTTGAATTTAACTCATTTACTTGAAATTTGTTGAGCTCTTTTCTTTAGTTGAATAGAGTTCCACTAAGAATGGATTTTACGGAAATCAACTCCAGGGGGAAGCGGGGAGAGTTATTAGGGCGCATTGATAGACAAAATTCCCGTTTTTGAACTGCTGAGACAATAATAATAAAATTTGGTTTGCATGATTCTTTTGTTGAATTGGAATCCTCTAAGAATGTTGTCAACGAGGTATTGATGATAAAAATTCCGTTTTTGCTCTGTTAGATTTAGACTTGAAATTTAGCACGCATGTTTATTTTATGGAGTAGAGAGCCACTGAAAGTTGATTTGGTGGAAATCCCCTTGATTATTAGGTTAAGTGGGCGCAAAACATTTTTCTACTTCTATTTCAGATATAAATCGAAATTTGATATTATAATTTATGTTCTTTTTATATCAAGGTTCGAGAGTGTAACAGCTATAAATATATTTTTCAATACAATCGAATTCTTAATGCTAGATATCAATAATTAATATATATGTAAACAGTATACATATATACAACATCGTAAAATACCCAGTGAAGCGGGTGGGTAACGGCTAGTCTATATGTATAAAAAAAAAAAAGAAGAAAAGCGACTCACTGACTAATCACGATATCCCCGGAACTATTAAACTATAGACTTGAAATTTGGTAGATAGGTTCCCTTCATGGAGTAGACGTCAGCTAAGAACGGATTTTGCAAAGTTCGAACCCCAAGGGGCGTTACGGGGGTTTAAGGGGCGTTATAGATAATTATTTCCATTACTAAATTATTAGATGTACAGTCGTGAAACTTGGTACACAGATTTCTTTCGTAAAGTAGAGATTCCCTACATAATGATTTTTACAAAAATCGACCTCCAAGGGGCGTTGAGGGCGCTGAAGAAACGTTATACATAATTATTTCCATTTTTAAACTATTAGACGTACAGTCTTAAAATTTGGTAAGCTAATTCCTTTCATGGTCTAGAGATCCGCTACAAAATAGTTTTGGGGAAAATTGATCCCCAAGGGTCACTGAGGGGGATTAAGGGGCGTAATAGATAAATATTTCCTCTTTTTTAACTAATTGAACCACCTGCTTGAAAATTTGAAGGTATTTTCCGTTCATGGAATAAAGTTCCTTTTACAAAGATTTTTGCGAAAACGGACCCCCAAAGGAGTGAGGTTGCGAGGGATTAAGGCGTGTTATAGAAAAATTCCTGTTTTAGAATTTACCTCATTTACTTGAAATTTGTTGAGCACTTTTCTTTAGTTGAATAGAGTTCCACTAAGGATGGATTTTACGGAAATCCACTCCAGGGGGGAGCGGGGAGAGTTATTGGGGCGTATTGATAGACAAAATTCCCGTTTTTGAACTGCTAAGACAATAATAATAAAATTTGGTTTGCATGATTCTTTTGTTGAATTGGAATCCGCTAAGAATGATGTCAACGAGGTATTGATGATAAAAATTGCTTTGTTGGAAATCCACTTGATTATTAGGTTAAGTGAGCGAAAAAAATCTTTCTACTTCTATTTTAGATATAAATAGAAATTAGATATTATAATTTATGTTCTTTTTATATCAAGGGGCGAGAGTGTAACAGCTATAAATATATTTTTCAATACAATCGAATTCTTAATGCTAGATATCAATAATTAATATATATGTAAACAGTATACATATATACAACATCGTGAAATACCCAGTGAAGCGGGTGGGTAACGGCTAGTTCAATTTATATAAGAGTACTACTCGTGTATCGTTAAAAATGTATTCCGACGCGTGTTCTTAGCATCCCTGATATAACAGTACGAAGATCTCTCAAATATCTCTTTTGTTAAGGAAAGGGAGAATGAAACCCCCTTTCTTTCATGCTATCCTGACACAGAATCGATATATTTTCACTACTATACAAACATAATTATATGTACTAAAGTGCCACTAAATTAGGGATACCTGCATAGTAACAAGTTGGGCCTCTCCTGGCCTTGATAATGGCTACCACTCGACGAGGCATGGATTCAACAAGTGTCTGGAAACGTTCCACGGAAATGATTTGTCGAATATTGGCTAAAGCTGTTCATAATTCAGTAAAGTTTGTTAATGCTGTGTGATGGTTTTTCACCCCTTGTTCCAAAACATCCCGAAGATGCTCAATAGGATTTAAGTATGGGATTCTAGGTGGACAATGTATGACAATAAAGTCAGAGGAAGACTCATCCAAACAGCCAGTAGCCAACCGGGAATTGTGAAAGGTACAGTAGTCTTGCTAGAAAACTCCATTCCCGTGCGGATAACAGGAAAGCATAAACTGAGGGAGGCGATCCCCCAGCAACTCTACGTACCGAATTACATTGAGGGAGGTTGGTACACGCACCAAAAATCCCAAACAGGGCCACGAAAAAACATTCCAGACCATGATTGAGCCACCATACCCTTGTACAGTTCAAATCCGGCATGCAGGATCCATGGCTTCATGAGCCTGACGCCATATTCTCAGCCTCCCGTCGGCGTTAAATAGTCGGAATCAAGACTCATCACTCCATGTTGCTCGTCTCCAGTCCGCTTCACTCCATGTTGCTCGTCTCCAGTCCTCTTCACTTCAGTCTCTGTGCTCTCCTGCCCAGGCAAGACGTGCAGCCCGATGGCCAGCATTGAGCAATAGTACTCTCATAGGTCGACGACTCCCGAAACACATATTGTGAAGCGAGCGTTGCACAGTCCGTTTACTGACGATATGACTGGCATCGTCATGGTGGTAGTTTGAGCTAATGTCTGGTTTCGCTGGCTACGTACAAAACGCCTGAGCCGACTCTTACCACGCACTGTCAAGGCTAATTGTCTTTTGCAGTTTGTCCGATCGCTAGTTTTTTGTCCACGAACCATGTATTCTTGGTATACGCTTGACTCTGTCGTCCTTGAAAATCCTAGCTGCCTGACGATTTCGGAAATTGAATGGCCCATGCGTCACACACCTACGATTTGTTCACGATCGAAGACGCCTAAATCAGGCAGTTTACCCATAGTGGCAATTCCAACAACAGAACAACAACAGTACGCGCTATATATGGAGTTATCACAATGCCCTCACTTGAGCATAAATAATGTGCAGAGCAACACAATTTACATGGCCCTTGCTATCCCTAATTCAGTGGCAATTCAGCGAATCATAAGGTTCAATATTGTTTAAAATCAAATGCATTAGAGAATAGAATTAAAAATTATCTAACGTTTTGCTCTTATTTATTATTATTTAAGAAAATTCAACGTTTGCAATTTCAATCTCTAAGCATATACCGAATATGTACAAAAGATAAACGATCTGCTTAAAACACCCTCGTCTTACAAGACTGTTATCAATCTCTCATTATCTCCCCCCTCCCCTCCCGACGAAGCCACAGGGATATTCTAAGATTCGTTAAGGTATCCGACTACGAGCAACAACTTTTTTCTTAAAAAATGGAGATATAGAGTTTTTTTTTTTTTTTTTTTTTTTTTTTTTTTGGTTTTTAGATTTATTTAGTGCAGTTTAAGAAAAAAAGGTTAAAATTAAAATGAGAAAAAAAAATTATTACTACTAAAATGGGAAAAAATGGGTCAAAATTGACAAAAAAATGACACAAACGGGGCCCTATCTTTACAAATAAAAAATGAACAAATTCTCAATTTTTCAATTTTGATGTATTACTTTGCTATTCCTTATTGAAATGATCTTCAGGATAAGATATATTTTAATTTTTACAAAAACTAGACCCCACTTTATCTTATTTATTATATGAAATTGCTTAAAAAACCGGTGATTATATTCACATAAGGAACTGTAAATTTTGTGATAAAACAGTGATTGATAAATCTGAAGGTTAAAACACTTCTACTGTTATGCAGAACATACACAAAAAATTTCAGCAAATTATTTAAAAAACTTTTTGAGCCATCGCTGTCCCCATTTGAGCTTTACAAAAATAACACATTTCGAGTAAAACGCATTTTAAAGTTTGACATCTTATGTAAAGTTATGGCATTTGCTTTTACTAAAACACTTGTAGTTTTGGTTCTAGTGAATGGAAAATAAAAAAATGGTATTTTCATGAAGCTAATAAGGTGGCCTATAAAATAAAATCATTAAAAAAAATTGTCAATTTTTTTAAAAATCATAATTTAGAATACCTTAATGAAACGTTTGTTGGGATGTTTTGCTACGCTGCCAGTTCATGGTTTGACACAGCTTATTTTTAACATTTGCGACAATCATTCAGTTCGGTTCCCTCGGGGGAGCCTGTAACCTCTAGGGGGCGCGTCCCCATGTGGCGGATAGGGGAACGCCTCCATTGGTTTCCAATGTGGGTGGTAGAAAGGAAATAAAATACCTTTCGTGGACCAACAGGTAGAAGTCCAGCCTCCTGGAGGCTATGGCACCTTTTTTTTCCATGAATAGTGCAATATTGAGTGATACAGATAACGTTACCGCGTTCGGGGTAGCCGACGCGCCACGGGTTGAAGTCCAGGCCCATGGCGAGAAGTATGCTACGAGGACCCTAGACATTTTGCAGTTGAATATTAATGGTACCCAGAGAAAGATTGAGGAGCTCACTGAGATCCTCAACGTAAATAAGGTACATATTGCGTGTCTACAAGAGACCAAGATTAACCCAAATCTGAAGCTAAAAATCAAAGGCTTTACTACTCTGCGAAAAGACAGAAAAGACCGGCCAGGTGGCGGCCTTGCTTTCCTTGTTAAATCAGCAGACATAAAATTTAGAGAAATTACACTGCCACCAACTACAGATTATGATGAGAACAGCACGAAAGTACAAGCAATCACTGTAATCCTGCCGCAGCAGGAAGTAACAATCATTAATGCCTACCATCCAGACAACTCTGACATTAACTTAGATCTCCTTAACACGCTTTTGGAAACAAAATCGGACATAAAAATTCTTTTAGGAGACCTAAATGCCAAGAGCCCATCTTGGGGGTCCAGGACCCTAGACGTGAAAGGCTCACAGATTGAAGACCTGCTCTGTGACAACGATCTCTCCATACTAAATGACAAGAGAAGTACCTGTCTCTCCAAAACCAACGGCACAACATCAGCCCTTGACATCACGGCCATTAACCACCAAACAGCAAGTCAAGCGACATGGAAGATTCTAAAAAGTGCTATTAGTGATCATTTCCCTATTATAACTTCGATAAACCAGAGTTGATGGCACCATCCAAAGAAAAAGATCCTGGAACTTTCGGAAAGCAAACTGAGGAAAATTCATCTCTGAACTTGAAATGCTCTGCTCCCTTTCTTCGCCACACACCCTCGACGAGAGACTACAGTCCTTTGCTTCGCATATTAATGCAGCTGCAAAACCTACCCACCTATCTTGGAGTAACCTTAGATCCCGAACTCCGCTTTTCAAAGCACATCGAACTAACTGCCAACAAAGCTCTTGGAAAACTGAATATTCTTCGAAAACTAAGCGGAACTTCTTGGGTCTCAAGACCTCAAACCCTAAAAAGCACTTTCTGCACTGTTATCAGACCGGTTTTAGAATATGCGACCCCAATTTGGACTCCGGCCTCTATTTCTGTTAAGCGGAAACTTGATTCTGTACAACACAGAGCTGCCAAAATTATTATTGGAGCAGTGTCATCAACCAATAATGAAAACGCCGAACAAGAATGCGACCTGCCTCCGCTAGAAAGCAGGTGCAAACTTGCCACTATCAAGTTCACTAATAAACTACGCTCATATGGTTTGGACCATATGTCTAGAAGAGTTTTTGATAAATGGAAGCATTCTACAAGGCTCAAAAGATCTTCGACTCTCCAACTTGATAGTGAAATCAGAAAAGAACTCAATATTTGGATCATTCCTCCTTGGAGTTCCTTTAGGAGCCCCTCATTCCAAAAAAAAAACCACCAAAGAACACCTGTTTCGAATTGGAATTGTTGCAGCCATGTTTCAAAAAAGAGAAGACCCTGTAACTCTCTGACAAAAAGGACTTTAAACGATAGCAATACTCTCTCAAGATAACTTTGCAATCACCTACACCGATGGTTCCTCAGACAGATCCCTCAGCAATGGAGGTGCCGGAATCATCCTACTCCTCCCAGATGGCAATAACTACAAACACAAAATTAACACAGGCATAATCGCCTCAATCTTCACAAGTGAACTCATGGCAATTAGAGAGGCCCTTATATTATACCAACAAGACCCACATGTTATTGATTCTACAGAAGGATTAGTAATCTTCTCAGATTCTCTAAATCACAGCTATAGAAGCCATAAGAAACGGAGAGACTAACATCTCCTGTGATATTATTACCCTTCTAGAATAGCTGCATAGCGAAAATCTTGTATCCTGCAATGGATACCCGCACATGTCAACATTGAGGGTAATGAATGTGAAGATAGCCTCGCCAAAGAAGCTAGAGACATCGAACATAAGTGCACCACCATCACACTTGATGATGCTAACGCAGTAGCCAAACATGGAATTATGAATCACACTTTTAAAAAACCCCTAGTTACGGAATTTGACTGTCCCCGAATTATAACAGTCACAATTGCCAGATTGAAAACTGAACACCTTAAGGGCATGAAGATTCACCCAGACAAGACAAGATCATATGTTCAATGCAAACACTGCCCAGATCTTCAACTCACGCCCAATCACATCTTGGAATGCCCAACCGTCGCAACTAAGTTTCTAAAAATGGGAATGGTCCCTCTAAAGGATTCTTTGCGGGAAGTCCTGTACAGCCCTGGTGCTCCCAGAATAGCAGAGGCAGTGATCAAGACTTTCGACGGAATTTAGTGATATCTACTGCATTTATTCATGGACACGAGAACAACAACATTCAATTCGGTTGCCATGGGCAGAGGAAAAAACAAGCAATATGGACCGATTTCACTTTGAATGAATGTGAAATGAACCTTCTCGCTTCAACTTATATAATTTAATTGTAGTTAAAAAAAAACTCTGATTTTTTTCCCCGCTAAGATTTTATAAATATTTGTATTTTTTGATAATTAAATGCTGAATTCATTCTGAGACCTTGAAGACAATTGAGGATTAAATAATACTTCGACTATCTAAGAGACACTGGATATCTTTTAAGAGAGCTACTTTCTTTTTTGCACGCCAAGGATAAAAATAGAACGCTTATTTTTAACGGGTGATGTATCTTTTATGACTTATGAAATCCTTCAGCAATGTTCTGACCAGAAAATATCTCAGAAGGATTTTTTTAAAAACAAAAATAACTTTTATTAACAATTTAAAACGCCAGGATAAAAACGTATATTCAAATTTCGATTAAAAAATGATGAATTCTTTTTGCAGCGTCTTTCGATGAATATATTTTTAACGATTATTTTGAAAGTCTGAAATCTATACATTTATTTTTTTAAAAAAATATTAAATATTTTATAAGAAATATCAATAATATTTCTCATAGAATACATGAGAACTTAAGAATTTTATTTTTAAAAAACTTGGAGTTTATTTATTTGTAGCCTTGCCACTTCGGAATTAGAATATTCTATTTCTTATTTCTACCTGTAAAAATCAATAAGCTGTATACGTCGTAATTATTCTTAAATATAAAATTGGATCTTTGTTAAAAAATTTTTTTTCATGAATAAGTTAATTTTAAAATGGATTCCACTGAACTTATTTTCGAACCTTAAAATACAGATAAATGGGAACTTAACGTTTTTATTATTAAAAATAATTCCAATTTTTTTCTTTTTGTATTATCTAATGATATTAATAAAATGTGTCAGCAACAGCTTTTGTTTCACAAGACACCACACAGAAACAAGAAAAAATGATTGCTCGATGGGGCAATAAAGATCTCGGGGGTTGGAGGGGCGTTTCGTGCTTATTGTCCCTCATTGCTACTCGAAAAACACGCGTTCTTAATGTAAATGCGTATACCAAAAATCAACACCGTAAGTAAATTTTATTTTTGATTTTGCTAGCGTTAAAGTAAAAAAAATATTAATAGTTTAAAATTTTAAATTTTTTTTTCTGTAAAACATAAACAGAAATTTGTGTTAATGCCATATTTCGAATTTATGTTAGGTATGTAATACATGTTATGTATAACAGATTGATTATTTATACACAAGCCATTTCTCACCCACATTGCTGATGATTTCATGATGTTTTATGAGTATGCAGTGTGGTTCCAAATTCATGGTACAAACTTAAAGGGTAGGTACAGGACATATTGCAACAATCATTTATTGTATAAGGAACGTATAGGCGCAAATGACGCGGTAAGACACAAACACAAAAAATAAGAGACGAAAGATGGAACAAAGTGTTTGTTGAAAGCGTTGTTGACAAGTGTAATGTTTACAGTAACTGCAAAAAATTGTGAACAGTAGCGATACATGCCTGACAATGTCGAGGGGGAGAGACTGGAGTTCACGGTAAAGGTGCCAGGTATTTCACGCACACGTGTAACAACTTCGGATATTCGTGCAACGAGATCCTCGTCTGAGTCAAGTGGAGTCATAGAAACAAGATTCCTTAGATGTTCCCATAAAAAGTAACCGAGGTTCACAATAAATCGGAAGATCGGGGAGGCTAAAGGGCTAGTCCACCATGCCCAATAAACCGTACCCCAAACGTAGCATTCAGGTAAGAGCGCACGTCAGGACTGAAGTGGGCTGGCGCCCCATCATGCTGAAACCACATGCGGTTACGAAGGACGATC
This sequence comes from Trichonephila clavipes, assembly GCA_019973935.1. Taxonomy (NCBI): domain Eukaryota; kingdom Metazoa; phylum Arthropoda; class Arachnida; order Araneae; family Nephilidae; genus Trichonephila; species Trichonephila clavipes. The sequence continues at coordinate 307,922 of BMAU01005764.1, read as the reverse complement.
GGAACATCCTGCAGCAGATCTGGTAACACCTGTACAAGAAAATTAAAGTAACATTCGCAGTTAAGTAGCGTCGGTAGTAAGTATGGGCCAATCAAAAAGTCGTTGACAATACCAACCCACACATTCACACAGAACCTTTGTTAATACTCATGCGATTCTCGGTTGCCCACACATGGGAATTATGCGCATTAAAGACACCCTCGCGTGTAAACGTCACTTCATCTGTAAATAGCACATGAGCTATGAAGTCCAGCTGCAGAGCACATTGCTGTATCACCCAATGGCAGAAGTTCAAGCGGAGAGAATAGTCTGCTGGATTCAAAGTTTGTACTCGCTGAAAATGGAAGGGGTGTAAGCGATTTTCGTTTAACACTCTACAAACGGTCTGATGACTCACATTTACGTGATTAGCCACAACGTTGAAGATGCTTTCTACCAGGTTTGGATGCGTGCAGATCTTCGTCCACCAGTATCATGTCTGGTCCTGACCAGTATCCTGACGAACCTATTTCCGAAGTTGACGATATAATGGCTCTGTGATCCGGCATTCGTCGGTCAGGAAACTGCGCGTGATACATTCGAAGTGTAGCTCTCTGCCTTTACTATTTTCATGGCCGTACATGTAATACATGTCTGCTTTTTCTCGGCATACGTAAAGTCTACAGAGATAGACGTCAGCCCAATTGTGAATGGCTTTTTCCCATTTTGAGATGCATCATGTTGAACGGCGGCTAGACATGTTCTGCTCCCTACCTGCAACGCGATCAACCGATAACGCCATTTCTCATTTCCCCTGTTTGCGCGATACTGCGTCACTTGCACCCTTACATTCCTATACAATAAGTGATTGTTACACACACAATGCGAATACCTTTTATCTATAATATTCTCGCATCATCTACCCCCTCCAAATCACCAAGACCCGATCTTAGCGAATATCTGCTCAACAGGAGAGACATGCTTGCCAAATTTCAAGTCTATAAGGGGTCTGAAGATATATCTCGTGATGAGTGAGTCACTTTTCTCCTATATATAATCGGACCTCTAATCCCTCTCCTTGCTAAATCTCGGACAAATGTTCGTTACGTGGAAAATTCATTATATAGAGGTTCATCTTTCAATATACTTTATAAACCACATAAAAAAAAGTTTAAATTCATAAACACTATATCAAAAAAGGTGTGAACACATAAACAAAATGGTGTGAATAATTTCTTTTTTTTAATAAAAAAAAGAAATTATTCACACCTTTTTTAAAATTATATATGTTTATTTTATATATTTTACCCATAGAAAGAAAGAAATACTGTAAGGAAAACAAGAAAAAAGAATGTCGGGGAATTCGCTGTATTTTTAATACTAAGAAAATAATTTTAAACTAAAATTAATGAAATTAAAGGACACTTTATGTAATTTAAAGCATACAAGTAATATTAAACACATAATATATTTTATAGTAAAAACACGAGGACACGAAACAACTCCACTGAGGGTGAAGGGGAATATCGAAGATGTTTCTAGTGAGCTGGACAATAGGGGTCAAAAGTTGCACTTTCTGGGATGAAACGCCCAGAATTCTATAGCTCTCGGTGAGCTGGGTCCCAAATGAAACCAGTTCAAGATTAATGACCACCATAGAATGAGTTAAAAGAAAGAATAACTTGAAATGTCCAGAAATACTTTAAAAATAGGGAGAAAAAAATTGAATCACAAGAAAAAGATGTTTGTTATATAGAAATTGCACTTCGCTATTGGGAGGTTATTTTACGAAAATTGTGAAATGTTTTTGGTTCCAGGAAAAAGTTCGTTATATAATAGAAAAATTCGCAATATAGAGGTTCGTAATATGGAGGTTCGACTGTAGTATAGATGGAATGAAACCTAAAGATCAGGCTGAATATTTTCCAACATATTGTATTACAAAGCGTGGAAAGGGTACGCAAAAAATAAATAACTAATGCAAAAGATTTCTTAGTAAGAATATATTTATTTTACGACTGCACTAATGCGAGACAATTGGTTCACTTTTCAAAATTTCAGTTCGGAAAAGAATGGAACTCAATAATTGCTTATTACGGAATGGGATGGTTTCATTTCGAAATAGGATGGTTATAAAACGGTAATATTTCTACATAATATATATATATATATATATATATATATATATATATATATATATATATATATATATATATATATATATATAATATATATATATATATATATATATATATATATATATATATATATATATATATATATATATATATATATATATATATATATATCGCTGGCCTTCTGTACCCAAAGTTGCGGGTTCGACCCCGGCCCAAGTCGGCGGATTTTCATGATACAACGGTCATGTCGTATGATTATGCGGCATGTAAAAGATCCCTAGAGTGTCTGTTTGGCTTGGATGCTCTCGGCAAAATTAAATCCTGGTACAGGTTCGCATCCTCTCTAGGGAGTAAATTGGGCTTCAAAATTACCTGCGGCGATTGGTATCTGCCTACAGGGCATCGCACTAAAAAAATTTAAACCAGCTTCTGGGGGATGTAATAGGTCTGCAATGGTCAATGATCAATTCGTAGCCCATTAGAAATAATATATATATATATATTCCCTTTTTATAGCCATCCTGTTTCGAAATGTATATATGTATGTATATATATAGTTGTGTGTGTGTAATACACTTTATAATTTCATCTTAAAAAACTTTTTTAATTTGTAATGGCCCTGACCCATTAGGACTCGTGCGTAAGTAATTAACTGTAACTTGCCCACCTAACTGGCTTTAATCGTGACTATTTCTTAAAAATTAAAACTTCAGCGTATTTAAAGTAATGTTACGTAAGACTTCTCGTACGATGCCTTTCCACCAGTCACAAAATTCCGTCCACGGAGGTCTTCTGAATCTTGGAAATTCCGGTCTGTGTTTCATATCAGTATCGAAGATCTCTGACTCTTTTCTTGTCCTTTTTATGTAAATACGCGTGTCGTCTTTGTGTCATCTGTTCTATGTTTGTGCCGCTATTGAGTATTATCCATATTTGTGTTTGCATGTGTGTTTAATTATTAAATAAAATTGGAGTATCATCAACAAAAGGATGCCTCATTAATGCAATTATTGCAACATCAATAGTATAAATGTAATCATCCGTAAAGAAATCCTTCCCACACTGCGGTACACGACATACATAAGTATGACAAAAAATTATAGACATGAGAATAAATTTTGATAGAAAAACGCAGTCCAAATTGAAATAAATCCTGATTCAAATTAGAATCTGTCCCTTAAACCAGTTATTGATAAGAAGAATAATGGAAAAGTCTACTTATAAAATTGTATATTTGTCAGTATGTCATAATATTCAATTCGAATAATCTCTATCGATCGAAATTATGTAATTGTAAACGAAATATGAATGGATCATAAAACATGTAAAATTATTCGATTTAATATTCGTAAACTCTTATTATCTTTTGACAAAAAAAAAAGAAGAAAGAAAGAAAAGAAAAAAACAAGTTTTTTATATTTTATCTATGATAAATATGTGCATATGCATGTATTTAATAAAGACCATTCAAACACTTACGTAATTTGATCTCTTTTTTTTTATAATTATTGTTGATAAAGCAGAGTTTGCAAGATAGAAATCTTTACAGATTTCAGTTTCAGTCTTTTGTTTTTAATCAAAAGCTATGAAAGCTCCATCTTCATTTTAAACGAAATAGCAGTTTGTCCCTTTTTGCCATTGTGTTCGCAAAAAATTTCTTCTAAAATAGGAAAGATAAGGCGAACCGAACTCATTGATTTTTACTCACACTGCGATGTACTCATCTCCAAATTTCAAAGCCAACTGTTAAGAGATGGCATGATATTGTTTGGGATTTGTAGGGATGGAGGGAGAAAGCAGCATAGAGAGATAAACAAAATTAGCTCATGTCGCAGGCAATACGGAGTGTATTTTAAAGCCAACTTAACCTTTCTACGAAACATGTGAAACGAACTCTCTTTCATTTGACACCCCTCTTAAATCTAGCTTGCGTGGCTGTTTTTTTTTTTCTGTATTTTGTTCATTCCCAAAAGGGAAATCGTTTCGTGTTAAGAGAAAGAAATACACGAGAATACATAGAATTTAGTTGGGACCATTGTATTGTTTCGGGTTAACCCATATTTCATCATAAGCGTTTTCGCATTAAACGTATATTTCACTGAACACAATGTCTTTTATAAAAAAAATGTAGGGATTATACATGTTTTATAAAATAATAAAACAGGAAACTAAATATGCTCCCAGATTTTTTGTAAAGAAAAGAGGGGAAAAAATACTTGTTTCCAAAATTTAATGTAATAAATTAACACTTATATTAATTTATAATTAATATGTTCTCCTTACAATCAACTAAATTATATATATATATATATATATATATACAATTTTCTATGAAAGAAATCTTAATTGTGTGTTTCTTATATCACTCAAATTGTAAAGAAATATTTGTTTTATTGCCGTACCCGCCACCTCAGATCTCGGGACAGTTTATAGATTCAAGATTAAGATGCCGGTATATAAGTGTGAGTATTTTAAATATAAAGGGTGTTTTTTTAGAGGTATAGAACTTTAAATTGCAATAAAACAACGATGTATTATTCGATTGACATGAATTTTTTTTTATTCGAAAGATAATCTTGTGGCATTACATTTTAAATATGATTTCTGGCATAGGACTGCCACGGCTGGCTCAGATGTAGTCCAATCTGGACGTCCAATTTTCGATGACTTTTTCCAACATTTGTGGCCGTATATCGGCAATAACACGGCGAATGTTGTCTTCCAAATGGTCAAGCGTTTGTGGCTTATCCGCATAGACCAATGACTTTACATAGCCCCACAGAAAATAGTCTAGCGGTGTTAAATCACAAGATCTTGGAGCCCAATTCACAGGTCCAAAACGTGAAATTAGGTGGTCACCAAACGTGTCTTTCAATAAATCGATTGTGGCACGAGCTGTGTGACATGTTGCGCCGTCTTGTTGGAACCACAGCTCCTGGACATCATGATTGTTCAATTCAGGAATGAAAAAGTTAGTAATCATGGCTCTATACCGATCACCATTGATTGTAACGTTGTGGCCTTCATTGTTTTTGAAGAAGTACGGACCAATGATTCCAGCAGCCCATAAAGCGCACCAAACAGTCAGTTTTTCTGGATGTAACGGTGTTTCGACATACACTTGTGGATTAGCTTCACTCCAAATGCGGCTTGTTGACGTAGCCATTCAACCAGAAGTGCGCTTCATCGCTGAACAAAACTCGCTTATGAAAATCGGGAACAACGGCAATCTCGTTTTGGGCCCATTCGACGAATCTACGCCTTGCTTGATGATCGTTTTGATGAATTGCCAAACCAAACTGAGAATAAATCACTTGACAGCTGTTAAATCGGTCGCCATCTTGGAAAGTAATGCCAACTTAAACTTCTATACCTGGAAAAAAACACTCTTTATTATCTGCTCCAAATAATTATTTCATTTTATTAAATGTAATTCTCTGATATTGTTTAACAATCCACTGAATTTTACTATTGAACCCAAATCGACGTGAAAGTTTTAATATCTCAAATAGCAGGCGTAATTAACTTTTTTTCACTACTAGATTTCGTGAATTTTTTTCTTACAGGATGCCAATGTTGGAAAAACTGGTCTTGTTCGGCGATTCTCACTTACTTCTGCTCTATTGGTTGTAACAAAGTGAGTGAGGGAGTGAATATAAATGTCGCACTGTTCAGCTACACGAGGGCTTTCGGCGACGGACCTCGTAATTTTGAACTATGGTCAAGTGATGAGGACAACATCTGAGCTGCCCCCCTTCTAACTACCACACCACACCATCGGGAGGACGTTTGAGCTCTCGACAGATTTAACGAGCATCGCTTCCTTACATCCCGGATCTTCAGCGATACTGGGCTCGAACTCGTGACATGCCAACCACGATCCGATACCTTAACCACTAGGCTACTGCGGCCAACACCCCAATGCAACACGAGGACTATTGGTGACGGACTTTTTTATTTTGAACCATACTCAAACGACCATACCAACATTCTCCCTACCCCAACAACGTGAGAGCTTGAAGCCGTACAACAACATCCCTATATGCCAGCTTGCACTGGCTAGGACTCGAACCCAGGATTCGACTCAAACTAGAAGAGTCACGAGCTTGATGACATGATCCCTCGGCTATTACTAATAGGATGCAGAGGCAGAGACATCCTAAGGCATGGGCTAACTGGGCCCGGGCCCAAGGCCTCACCCTCGGTGGAGGGGCCTCGTTTTGTTCTCGACTCTTGTCTTAATAAGATAATGATCCGGATATAATTTTAATGGTCCCAAATTATTCCCGTAGATATTTTCCGAAAAAACAGGGAATTTCAAACTACATGTCAACTGGTAATAGCGGCAAGTCTGTATTATTATGTGATGACCGTTGTCCATGTTTAGTTCGAGCAATCATTCAAATCATTTAGTCGAAATGCGGCCATTGGTCGAGCAAGTTTGTGCCCATGTTTTTGAGATTTTGAGTCGTACCCATTTGTTTGTTTCAAATTACCGTTTGTACGAGTATTTAATAGTGCATGATATATACCGTCTACTTTTAGAAGATCTCAGGTAGGGCCTACTTTTGCCTAGGAGCCCAGATCCTCAAAATATCTTAAGATTTCTCTGGGCCCAAGGCCTCAAAGAGTCTTAAGACATCCCTATACAGAGGCCTTCTGAAGGGGTTGCTAAGATAGGAATGGAATGACAGCACCGAAAGGGAAAAAAAATCTATGCTTGTAATTTATAAATATTCTGTTGGTCATGGTCCCGAACTCGTGGATGGCAGTTGCGGGTTCGAGTCCTGATGTCACTTTAGACCCGAAGTATAAGAGGGCTGTTGCACGTTAAATCGGTCCAGGCTCAAAGTCCTCACGTTAGCATTGTGTGCAAGTTTGCATAGCAAGATGACAGTTCAGGTGCCACCCTCGTCACTTGACTCCGAGTCTAAATTTCGGGGTCTGTCGAAAATAGCTCTAGTGCTGTTTTAGAGCACGTTCATGAACACTAACTCGCACTCAAATGATGTCCTTTAAAATACTCAGTACGGTGTTTTATTTCATTTGTGAGTAGATTTGTATCTGATGACAGTTTTTCTTTTCTTTTTATATTGTTTTATTTAAGTTGTCTTTTATAATCATGGTTTTGTAATTATAAGGGCCTGGTGAAATTTCAGTCCCGAGAAGTTGATTCATTCTAAATTTAAATACCTGTTAGCTTTTTTTAGATTAATTTTCACACAGATTCCTATTATTTACTTATTACTTTTACATTTTTAGAGAAATCGGTATAACTTCACTTTAAAAAAATATGTTACAAAAAAAAGGAGAGGAATACAATTTATTTTAGAATGTTTGTATTTCCAAAAATCGAGCTCGTTTAAAAGGCCTATCGTTGCAATCCTTCAATTTATTTCATTTTTTTTTTTTTGCGGTAAAATTATAATTTGTTGTGGTTTTATGTCGTAAGGTACCCGAACACTTTCGAGGTACTTTGTAACAAAATAGCATATTTAAACATTATAAATGCTTTTTTAGGACTCAATAACAATATTTAACAATATTTAAAAAATATACTTAAATTTTTTAGAAGAATCACAATTATAAATGAAATTCTAGCACAATTTTTGAAAAAGTTCAAAGCAGTTAAAGAAAAAAGTAATAAACTTATTTTAGTACAAGTATTACTAAAACAAATTACATGCACTTATCTAGGAAATGTACTAAAATTTTAATGTTTTATTAAAATTTGAAAAATTTAAAGCTAATTGAGTAAACATAATAAGAAATGTGACATTCTTTTTGAGACTTTTATTTAAATAACAAGCCATAACTCAAAAAGTATTCAGATAATAAGAAATATTTTATAGTACATTCTCTAAAAAATAATATAAATATCAGGTTCAAGAAGTTTTATAAGAAGTACATTTGTAACATTTTGAATTATCAGACTCGCCATGATAGATTTTAAGCAATTTAAATGCCTACTTCTGATAGATCAAAGACCTACTTCCGGTTTTTCTAATTTTATAAAATTGATTGTAACTTGGCCTCTAGGTAGAGTAGAAATAAAACAAATAATATATATAAAAAAATTAAGTCAATCAACAAAGAAAAATTTTATTTTAGCTACTTTTTATTAAATAGTTACAATTAATATAGATATGTATATACATAGGACAGAATCACAACATTAAGTGGTAATTAAATTTATTAATTATCATTAAAGTATCGAATTGTCATCCAAATCAATCATGTATATAAAATTTCAGTTTATCTGAACGTTTTAAAACGTGAGAAAAAAAAATGTTTTAAAGTTTTGACGCAAGTCGCTAAAAATGAAACCAATGTGGCTGTATCTGTAATGCTGTAAATAATTAGTTTCATCCAATTAATTTTAATTAATTATAATTAAATTATCGTATTTTTACCCAAAACAATAGTGTATAGAAAATTTCAGCTCAACTGATCGCTTTAAAGTATGAGAAAAAAACCTTTTCAAGTTTTGACACAAGTCGCCAAAAGGATCGCTAAGTCGCCAAAAATGATGCCAATGTAGCTGCATTTGTTATTCTTTGAATAATTAGTTTTAATCAATTAATTTTTATTAAATATAATTAAAAATTAGTGAATTGTCATCCAAAATAATCATGGACATAAAGTTTCAGCTCAATTGAGCGCTTTAAAATGTATTTTATTAACGATTGAAAATTCCACGAAGATAAATAAATATATTGAGAATTGAGCTAATAGTAGGAATTGAAATAAAAAGTATATTTTGTAAAGCCAAAAAAGGTAGCTCTATTAAATAAAATAAAAAACAAAAATACCTGTCTTGACCGAATTTGATCATTTTCAACGTGTTCGGATACCTTATAAAAGAAAGAGCTTCTCTGCATCGCGATCAGTTTATCACGAGGCATATTATTACATTCTCTGTGTATTCCTAAGGTGGACCCCCTAACTATAGTTCAGAGGAATTAAGTTTCTTGCAATATTTCAATTTCTAGAGAAGATTTCACTGCGAACAGATGTCGGACTCCAGAACTCATTTCGTCTAGGGAAGGTTAATGACGAAAAACCTGAAGTGGGCGGTTTTCCCGGAACTGTTCAAAGTTCCAGACTTTATTTCCAGTGAACCCTCCTTTTCCCTGCAGTACCATGGAGGGGTTTGAACATTTTCTCTGCTGGCCCAAGTCACTCTAAAAAGGATCGCACTGCAGCAGAGATAATCAATGGTGTATGGAGAAAGAGGAAAGGTGAAAGAATAAAGATTCGAATAACAGGAGACGGCGGATACAAATTGAAAAAATGTTTACAAAAATATTCTTTTCGCTCGATTGAGTAAGGTTGGGTATAATAAGAATAATTCTCTTTAAATGAATGATAATTGGAGAAGGGGGGATATTAGCAATATATCCTGACCAGTGGCGCACACAGGAATTTTTCAAGGGGGTGGTTCCGTGTCGAAAGTTCACCATTCTTGTATCATGCTCCTTTTGATTTTGTCGGTTTTCGGGAACAAAACACAGTAAAAAACTAATTATTGATAAATAATTCGCATTAATTAATAAAATTAATCATTAATCACAAGTATTTCATTGAATTTTACGTACTATATACTTGGAATTATAATCAATCGGAAAAAAATCAAGGGCTTTGGGGGGTCCGGACCCCCAGGACCCCCCCTTGTGTGCGCCACTGATCCTGACCCATCCGCTTCCTAGAGCATTTCCTGATGTTGTAAGAATATATACAGTTTATATATATATATATTATTGATTAAGTCCTAGCATTTAGCTTTCGATTGGATTGCTAAACATTCTTATAACTCTCAACTCTTGATTTGAAAAAGACAGGACTTGAATTTATAAAATTGAATTATCTTTTATGCTCCTCTCTCAGAGTGGATTTCCACAATACCCATTTGTAGTGGATCTCTACTCAACAAAATAAGCATGCTTGCCAAATTTCAAGCATAATAATTCAAAAACGGAATTCTTTATCAATATTCCCCGTAATTACCCTTAAAAGTGGATCTCCGTTCGACTCGTTGGTTGTGACATGGATCAGGTGGTTCTGAGTAGGTGGAGTGTATCTGTCCCCATGCTCAGACCGCACATGGTCTATCTCGACGAAAACCATATGTAACGGATTCTGTCTGAGTCTTAATATTAATTTTGGCTTCGGCGTACCAGGCACCGTTGTTCACTAGGATTTTTATCTCGAATATTAGGATTTTTCTTTAGAATATTTCAATTCAATATCTTAACTTGGTAAACTAATTTGTGAAAGCTTATTAAGTTTTATTTTATTAAAGTTTATTTAATGGTACAATAAATCCAGGAAAAGACACCCTTTGACTCAAGAATTATTTGTATAACACCGCACTCACACATTAGTGTTTATTACTCGTTCTTAGCGAATTTCAACTGAACAATAGAAACATGCATACCAGATTTCATTACTGTGGTTCTTATAGTTCAGAAACATAAATATTCGCCTTTAAAGCCCCTTAACCCCTCGCAACACTCATTGGAGGTCGATTTTTGCAAAAACCGTTTTTAGCGGAACTCTACTTCATGAAAGGAACATGCCTACCAAATTATATATATACAAGTGTGATGTGATGTAATAGTTCGGGAGAAACCTTGATGAGTGTGTGCGTGAATCGTTTTTCTTCTTTATACAGAGAGAGATATTAGATGAAAATCATAAACACCGTGTTTGTCAAACCAAGGAAGGAACCCCATGAACACTTCGATTATAGCTCTTGTTTTTCAAGTATTGTTCCAATTAAAATAAGTATAAAAACAAAAGTTGGACGGTGCCTTCAGATCTAACATTGATTGTTAAAGGAACCAAAAGAGTACGAATTTCACCTTGGAATAAAATATACTGTCTTGGTGGCAGGCGTGTCATGAGCTCGAGCCTAGTACCACTAAAGACCCGCCATGTAGGGGGGCGATGCTCGTTAAATCTGTCTGGAGCACAAACGTCCTCCCGCTGGTATGATGTGGTAATTAGGAGAGGGAGGGGGTGCTCAGGTGTCGTCCTCGTCACTTAACCATGATTCAAAATTAAGAGAGGTTGATCACAAAAGGCCTTCGTGTCGCTGTACAGTGCGACGTTAAGGTATCCGACTACGTTCGGAACCGTGATTTTAAAAAAACGCATAAATGGATAATTTTCATGATATTTAGTGTCACTCAGATTAGAATACATGCATAAAATTGTTTTAAGGACATTTTGACAAAAAAAAATATTTAAATATTATATTTTGGCAAAAAATTAACTTCTAATAATCTTTTTTCCAAATGTTCTCCTTTTGTGAAAAATGGTTCTATTACAATATTTTGCCTGTATATAGCTCAGACCTCTCTACAGAGGCTTAACAAGAAATTTTGAAAAATTCACATTATTTTCAGAGTTACCACCCATTGAAATAATTATTGGCGTTTTTTTCTTAAAATTGCTCCCCTATGTTGTAAAATATGAATAAACCCACTTCTAAGTTATATATTTCAAAAATTCCAGTTGAGCTTCTGTAGAGAGGTCTGAGCTATATACAGAAAAAATATTATAATAGAAGCATTTTTCACAAAAGGAGAACATTTGGAAAAAAGATTACTCTAAGTTAATTTTTTGCCAAAATATTATATTTAAATAATTTTTTTTTGTCAAAATGTCCTTAGAACAATTTTATGAATATATTCTAATCTAAGTGACACTAAATATCATGAAAATTATCCATTTATACGCTTTGCAAAATCACGGTTCCGAACGTAGTCGGATACCTCAATATTCACTCACTGAGATGAATTGAGTCGATTCTGTTCCCCATTATTTACTTTCAACTGCTTCTTGGTCACACATCTGAGTGCTGGAATAAATGGTTGAATAAAAGTTTCAAATGTCGGAAGCAATGGCGAACTTTAAGAGTTGTTTATACTAGCCTTAAAGAAGATTAAGAAAAGCCTAGAAACTGTATTAAGTTATTGCTCCAAAACAGTCCATTTCGTTGAAGCAATTGTTCGTAAAAGGGAATTAATTATCCTTCGCCAGAGAGACGTTATGAGATGGGTCATGGGATCGAGCTCACATTTTACTAAAGGCCAGCGTCCAATTCAAGGGGCCTGAGAAATTGACAAAGAAGACAGAAAAATGTAATTTGTGCATATATATATGGCCATTAAGTTTCCTTGTGGGGAGATTAAAAAAGATATTCAAATGTTACTTTTACGCCAAATCGTGATTTATAGTTACCGTAAAATACAGCGTATAACGTGCGTTCTTACTTTGCAATTTTTAATTTTTAGGGAAAATTCGTCGTATAACGAACGTGCACCCCCTTTTCAACGAAGAAAACTAAAATGGACGAGCGCAATGCTCGTATGTTTTGAATTCATTTATTCGAGGTAGTAATTCAAACTGAAGGGAGAAAAAATAGTATACTCCTAGAACTACAACCCGTTAAGCTTGTAAGGCTAAATAAACAGTATTTACATATATTTAGAAGCCTAATTTTTCATTCCTACTATATATTTTAGCTCTCTCTCTCTCTCTCTCTCTCTCTCTCTATATATATATATATATATATATTTATCTTGTTCAAATTTTTAATCGTTAATAAAATACTTTCTTTTCATCCAATCAAGTTCAAATAATTTTTTTAAAACTTGTACTGGATGGCACTTGATGTTAATACAGTTTTTTCAAATATTGATTAATTAATTAAATTAAATTACATTATTTACCAGTTTTTTTGACGCTACCTTAGATTCGTCTCCATTGTTATAACAATTTAACTGTTAAAACAATGACAAAAAGCTGGCGTCGAAAACCGATTTTTCAGCCAAACTAGCCAAAGCGGATTTGCATTGTTACAACAATGCAGACAAATCATGCTCTTTTTCCAATTCCTACTCTATTAGTTCACTCTCTCCCTATATATATATATATAAATCGTTCAAATTTTCAATCGTTAATAAAATACGTTCTATTCATCCATTCAAAGTAGAGAAATTGACTAAAAATTTTTTTTATATTACTTGTTTTTCTATTACATGTCTTTTTTTTTAAACCTCTCATTTTTATACCCAGCGTATAATGCACACCCGTAAATTTTGATTTTATTTTTTGCGTTAAAAGTTCGCGTTATACCAGATTTTGCGGTACTTGTGCGGTCAACATTTACTTGTAGGGTTGGTTGTAGAGCATATAAATTGAAATAAGTGAAGAGAGTAGAATTTGAATAGTTCTTTTTTTCAACACCAGATAGCAGCACAATCTGAATTATTCCGAAATGATGGCAGGATGATGTATATTAAATTACAAATGGAAATGAAACAAAAGAAAATGTTTATACTCACACACATATATATAATTATTCTTTTGTTAAGAAATTAAGAAAAAAATTGTTTGAGATTCTTTTAGTCAAAACTTATTTGTTTCGCATGTTATAATTTATTGTGTTTGCTATTTAACAAATTTTAGTTTATTTTACTCATTGATAATATTAATTAGTAATTCAAGAGTCACCTACCACCACGCATTATATTTAGTAACCGGAACATGCTTGCTTTTTTTTTTTTTACTCAAACTATTGAAAGTCTACATCTATTGGAATTATCAGCAGTTGCATTCCATATTCTACGCTTAATTTGTTTTTACATTTTGTTTTTGTAGCCACTCACGCTGAAAAAATTTTTTCATTTAAATTCATTGTTCAGAATAGAATTAACATATCTATAGCTGTGGGAGGAATCCTGCGCATTTTACAAAAATTTGCAACTTAAAATTTGGGAGTTGTTCTTGCTTAAAATTAGATTTTAACATCAAATCAATTGATACGTCGATAAGTTGTTCCCTCTTTCATTATACGTGTGGAGTTTTTTTCACAAATGAAAAAAAGGAGTATTTTCCATTAAAAAACCATTTAGTTTTACAAAGCGCTGTTCTAACGAGTCTAATATTTTATTTCGTAGTACACCGAATAGTAAACAATAGAATAATTATAATAGTACATATAAAGGAAAAAAAAGCATTTATTTTAATAAAATTAGAAATATTAAAAAGTTTAAAAAGCAAAACACACACACTCACAAAACAAAATTCATGTAAAATTTACAGTTGTAATGATTGAGAACGTGAATCCATTTCGCATATACGCATTTAAAATTTTCTTTTCGATTTTTTATTGTGACTCGCGGAACCCCAGGTTTTCGTGGAACACAGTTTGAAGACCACTGATCGATGTGTTCGATTATATTGAAAAACATTCTTATGACATTCTCACCTCTTCATTTAAAGAGAACAGGACTAGAATTTCTAAAATTGAAGTAGAATTATTTATTACGCCCCCGTAAGCCTTTCCTCCAAAGTGGATTCTCCCAAAGTTCATTTTTAATGGATTTCTACTCAAAAAAATAAACATGTTCGCCAAGTTTCAAGTCTAAATCTAATAGTTCAAAAACTGATCCTTTTTTATAAATAAGTGCCGTAACCTCCTTTGAGAGTGGATTTCCGAACTTAGCGGATTTTAATTCAATCAAAGAAACATGCATACAAACAGGGACGTCTTAATGCAGGGGCCCCTGGGCCCGGGGCCTTACCCTCTGTGGGGACCTCGTTTTGTTCTTGATTCAGTCTTAGTAAGATCATGATCCAGACAATTTAAATGGTCAAATATTATTCCCATGCATATTCTTCAAAAAACAAAGATTTTTAAATTGCATGTCAACTGGCAAAAGTGGCAAGGCTGTATTATTAAGTGATGACCGTTGTCCATGTCCAGGCCAAGGCCTAATATGATGAATAATCATTCAACTCATTTAGTCAAAATGCGGCCATCGGTCGAGCTGTTTTGTGCCTAAGTTTCTGTGATAGTGAGTCGTGTACATTTATTTCAAATTACCGTTCGAACGAGCACTTGAGAATGCATGCTATGTACTGTCTACTTTTAAAGATATCAGGTAGGGGCCCAGAGCCTCGAAAAATCCTGAGATTTCACTGACCCAGGGCCTCAAAGAATCTTAAGATGTCCCTGCAAACAAAATTTCATTACTGTAGCTCTAGTAGTTCGAAAGCAGGAATTATTTTATCTCTACATCCCTGTATAACTCTCCGCTCTCCCCATTAGAGTCAATTTCCGTGAAATCCTACTCAGCAAAAGAAATATGCTTACCAAATTTTAAGCAAGTGGATCTCATAATTCCAAAACAAGAATTTTTAACTATGACGCTCCTTAATTGCATTTGCGCTCCTTGACGCATTGCCCCTTAGGGTCGATTTTCACTGAACCCTTTTGTTGTGGATGTAGCAAGTGTTGTACTATTTTGAAATTGTCACTAAATGGGTCATCTTTTGAAATAACTTGGTTAGAATAGTATGTAATTTTCTTCTTTTTATGAAGCGTCAAGTTTAGTTGACATCATTTTCTCAAAACTGTTGAAATTACGTTAATTTCAACTAAACCAACAAAAGTTTTTGCTCCATTTGAGACTGCGATTAATAGCTCTGCAGTGAAAGATCCCGTTAGTGAAAAAATCACTGTGAAATTGAGAAATTTAGGGCCACAGTATCTAATGACATGATGGAAGCTATCAGTGCCAATTTAAGCTCATTTCGGGCCCTGGGCGCAGAAGATCTACTGGCACTCTTAGCACTAGAGGATCGAAATTTATAACCAGAAATTTATAACCTGGCGCCTGCCCCAAGCACCCAATGGATAAACAGGCACTGGAAGTTATCAACACAGGGTTTTTTTTTAAATGAAGATGTTCCGCAAATAAAAAAATTCTCTATGGTTGTTATGCTTAGAAAAAAACAAGTTTTGTAACATTTTGAAATCTGAACTAAATGGGCCAACTTTTGAGAAACTTGCTAGGAGTTGGGTGCAGTAGCGCACACAAAAAGTTTTCAAGGGGGGAGGGGTCCAGAGTCGAAAGTCGACAATTTTGGTATCATGCTCCAGTACGCCGCCCAACATATTCTTTTGATTGTGTCAATTTTCGGGAACAAAAACAATACCAAATTAATTATTAAATAAATAATTAGCATTAATTAATAAAATTAATTATCAATAACAAATACATAATTAAATTTTACGTAAGATATACATAGAATTATAACCAATTGAAAAAAAATCAAGGGCTATGGGGGGTGTCCGGACCCCTAGGACTCCCCCTTGTGTGCGCCACTGGTTGGGTGTAATAGTTTTCTTCTTATGGAGAGTCAAAGTTAGGTGTTATTTTTTTTCTCGAACCCCGACTCACACAAACTACGTTAATTTTAACTAAACCAGCAAATGTTTTTGTCTGACATGTGACTGTGATTGATAGCGCGGCCATGTAAGATGGCTTTAGTGAAAAAACTCATAGTAGAAATGTGAAATTTGTCTTCTCAGTAACTAATGATGTGATGGAGGATGTCAATTTTCCACACTTTGAAAAATATGCTCGTCTTCACTTAACCAAGTACTGGGGAATTTTTATATTTTTTATTTTTCTCAGAACAGATATGACCCCACTTTTCACCTCGTACCCGTTTATCGTTAAGTTTCGAAACACCATATGGGTTATCTTCGATCTAAGTTTTTCGAAATTTTGTCAATATTCGAGAGTTTGCGTTTTTCAATCTCGAGTACGGTAGTTATTAGGAAGGCAAGGAGGTCAATTAAAGGTTCCGTTGCCGTAAAGAACGCGAGAGATCCGTTTTCGACGGAGGGCAGGTGTGCGCTCACCTGCTAACGGAAAGTGGATCACGGGAGATTTCTTTGTTCCTCTTCCGGGAGTCCTTGAGAATG
Organism: Trichonephila clavipes; assembly: GCA_019973935.1. Classification (NCBI taxonomy): domain Eukaryota; kingdom Metazoa; phylum Arthropoda; class Arachnida; order Araneae; family Nephilidae; genus Trichonephila; species Trichonephila clavipes. The sequence goes on along the minus strand of BMAU01005764.1, from coordinate 291,017 downwards.
GCTCCGTTCTTTTTTCCACCACCCGGGTGTATTCGAACTCGGGATTTAAAAGGGAATGCACATTCATAAAAGAAAAGCTCTCATTGGACGGAAAATTATGAGTTTATTACACCGAACAAAATTAGTAGGTTTTTCACTGAAAAACGGGAAGGTGATAGATATTCATAAAAATAAATAAGAAATTCTACCGATATAAACTGAGTTTGCTTCAACTGAATTACACGCCTTGAATTGAGAATTTCATAACTTAGAAATAAAACGTTTATAAATTTAGATTTCTCCATTTTATTTACAGCATTTTTAAAACTATTCCAAGAGGGTTTTAAAATTTCATTTTCTACTTTTTAAAAGGTCACGATACCCGCGTGATCATGGTCATGATGGGTCACATGATCCGCGCATTGACATGCTATGGAACTTTGAGGCGTCAACTTAAGTGTTCTGTTCGCCGTCTGACCGCAATGGTGCACACAAGAGCAGGGTTTGGGGGTTCAACTTCCAACCCGCAGCACACGTGTCACAGTGTGGCATTTTTAAATTTCGGCTAGATAGATTTGCATTAAAAAATTTGCTGTTTGCGTAAAAATCCCATAATAAGCTTATAAGCAACATTTTTTCACTTTTCCACATTTGTTTGTTGGAAAAGCGTAAGTGGAAAGTTAAATTATTTTTTTTATAAAATAGAGGCATTTTTCCCAAAAATTTTGGCCATTCCTGCAATAGAGTTACTGATTTTATCAAAAAGATTACCCCTCGACATTTTCGTCAATGCGTCCCCCCCCCTTCCTCATGAGAGGTATGTGTGCATTAATACTTGACCGTGGTTCGAAACTACGAGTTCCCAATGAATAGCTTTTGTACAGTTTCAAAAAGAGTATGATTGCAATTAAAATCAAATCAAATTCTACTCTACTACAGTGATTTTGCTGGGCATATGGGCCTCTAGAGGCCCTCAATCCCATATCTGGAGATAGATGTTGGACGACAGTTTTCGTTTTCATGATGGGAGATGGACGCTTCTGATTGTCTGAGCTAATCGTTCGGAAAAGTTCTACTTTACTTGGAGATTATAGGTTCATGGGAGAGAGCTGAGTGGTTGCTCTCTGATTGGTTCTGGGCGTGTGAGGAAATTGACTCTCATTGGCTGCTCAAAAGTCTAAAAAAGTAGTATAATATATTGGGGATGGGGCTTGTCTAGTAGGGACAGATACAGATATAGAAGAATTTAAAGTTTAAAACTAGTCAAATAAATGTGCAATAATTAACATTGCATTGAAAAATTAGAAATTACGGTGAGTTATTTGAATCGAGAAGTATTCACTTCTCGGTCATTAGTAGTTATATTAAGATTGTTGTCGTGAAGACTTAATATATTTGTAATGTTAGTATAAGGTAAAGATTCAAAGAAATTTTTTGCTATTTTTTGGATGTGTGATTTAAGGTATCCGAACACGTTAGGAGTCCTTTTAACACAATAACATATTTAAACATTATAAATGCTTTTTTATGACTCAATATATATAAATATTACTATTTAACTAACAATATTTAAAATAAATTACCTGAATTTTAAAAAAAATCTCAATTATAAGTGAAATTTTAGCAATATTTTTGAAACATTTCAAAGCAATTAGAGAAAAATGTAATAAATATATATTTGTAAAAGTATTACTAAAATAAATTAGATGCATTTATCTAGAAAATGTACTAAAATTTTAATAATTTATTAAAATTTAAAAAATTTTAGAGCTGATTGAGTAAACATTATAAGAAATGTTACATTATTTATGAGACCATTATTTAAATAACAAGCCATAACTCAAAAAGTATTCCTATGATAAGAAATATTTTAGTACATTATCTAGAAAATAACATAAATAACAGATTTAAAATGTTTTATAGAAATACATTCGTAGTATTTTGAGTTATCAGGCTCGCCGTGATAGATTTTGAGCAATTTAAATGCCCACTTCTGGTAGATCAAAGACATACTTCCGATTTTTCTAACTTTATAAAATTGATTGTAACTTGGCCTTTAGGTAGCGTAGAAACAAAAGAAAGTATATTTCGTAAAGCTAAAAGATAGCTCTATTCAATAAAATAAAAAACAAAAATATCTGTCTTGACCGAATTTTGTCATTTTCAATACGTTTGGATACCTTAAATTCTACTCTATAGCCCAACTGTCAATTATATTCTATATAAGTACCCCCTCCTCCTATAGAAAGGTGCATTTAAGTCACAGAAGCCACCTAAACAGGTATTTGAAAGTACGGTATTTCGAACGGAGCGTTATTGTGTTATTTTTTTATATTCACTGCAAAATAATGTCAACTGATGGCTTGATGAAAAATCCGAGACTGATTTTTTCCGACGACTCAGCATTCACGCCCTTGTTGCACTGAAACTTCGGAAAATAAAATGCTATCATATCCTTCAGATAATTGTGTTTTTTAACTATGAAGACTGTCGCCGACGGCTACGATAATTTAAATGAAACAAGGTTGACGTGGAAACAGAAGGACGTGACTGTAAGTTATTCTGACACCTTCTAAACCGATGAAAATGCTGGACGCTGGCATGTCGTCACCTTCCAGAGAAGTGAAGTTTCGCTGGTGTGAAAGAAATACCATGCCTAAGTCTTTCAAATCTTTTTCAACTAAATCTCGCGAGTTATAAAAATGGCGAGATTATAAAATTGTTTCCAGGACTCGAGAGGGGAAGTTTTATCGAAATGCTACGAGGGATCTTAGTTCCATCATTAGAACGAGACGAAATGGGAGAGAAGGGGGTAAGAGGAACAGCCTTCCTTTTGCTTGTCATTTCATTCGATCCCCTTCTTTAGATCTCTGGAGGAAAAGATGGGTGTCTGCGCAGTCTCGGACGTGAACCTGCTTAATGCATGCGTTTCGTTATTTGCGTTGACGTCGTGATTCAGTTGCCGCTCTCTCTGTTTTTTATTTTTGTAAAACGCAAGCGAAGTAGCAAAAAGGAAGTAGTTAAAAGGAAACTCTGCCTTCGATGAACGATACTTCACAAGAAAGACGAATCCGAGCCATCATTGCCTTTTATAAAGCTGATCAACAATTGTAATTGGTCTGCAAAATGGCTTCTGTTGAAGCGACTGTGGCGTGCACTAGGGTAGGAATTGGGAGTTCAAACCGTTACCCTATACCAGTGGTCTTCAAACTATGTTCAACGAGTTAAAATAAAAATTCGAAAAGAAAATGGTAAATGTGAATACAAAATGGATTCACTTTTTCTGTCGAGTTTGTATGAACACGAGTATGAAGCCGTGTTTCCCAACGCGGTTTACACTTCTTACAAGGAGGAGACTTAAAAAAAAGAAATGTTTAAGGAGGATTTAATTAAGGGCGAATGGAGCAGAATGAGCTGGAGAAAAATGTCCTTTTTCGAAGCAAATTGTGAGAAATGGGGTTCCCCGAAAACACCATAAAGCGTTCCGTGAGTCAAAAAAGTTTGAACACCACTGCTATATGCCAACAGATTTTTAATTTTTAGCATAAAGATTACGTCTTGGCACCCACATCTACGGGTTTTTTTAAACATAGCCCCTCTCATAAAAGAGTACGCCACTGTGAATTGTAGGTCATCTCCAGAGCCATTTTTAACCTCTCTGGCGGCCTATGCACATCAAATTGTTACCCCCCCTTTCCACTGTGTTTCCAGCGCACCCCCTCTCCTTCAGCTGTTACCTTGCCAGTTTTGATTCGGGAGGGATTTTTCCTTTCTTTGTTTGTACTCTTTGGAGAGTATTTCCATTACCTACTACCGATGGACCCACTACGTTTCGGACTTACAGTCGGAAGGAACGGATTGTGGCAGGGTTTGGATACTCTTGTTCATTTCTTACTATGGCACCACGGACCACCTACCCACCTTTTTGTAAATTAATACTGTTAATCAATCAGTTCGTTTGCAATTACAGTACAGAGTACACATTATTGTATGAACTGTTTTCAACTTGTTGATTATCATCTTTTTCATCTCTTATGGCCTTACTATCTTTTACTCTTAGACGTCCTTATTCTACAACGAGGCGCAGTCATTGCACTTGTACAACAAAGGTTTTCTTCGCGCTCTGATCATTACAAAATCTTTAATAACATTATTGTAATCAATTTATATAGTAATATTTAAAGTGCATATATATAACAACATCAAACTGTTAAGCTTTTCATTTTCCATAGTAGATCTTACTTCAGTTCTTACTCTCTTAAGGAAAGAAAATTTTCTCTCTAATGTACAGTTTGTTACAGGAAGTCAAGTGAATTCTAAGAGCGACTTCTAAATTTGGAAAAGTACTTTCCAAATTGTTGTACATTCGAGCGCACTAATTTTAATTTTTGCTCTATTTTTGCAATCCAATTTTTTTTAGCTTCCAAATCTTTTGAGCCTTAGGCATGTGCCTACCCTGCCTAAGTGGAAAGATGGCCCTGGTCATCTCTCAGTTCGGTGTCAAACCATTTCCAAGAAATTTTGTTACTATGCAAATCCTGAAAAACAAGTAATTCTCAAACTGTGGGGCGCGCCCCTAGGGGGGGAGTGATAACTCTACGAGGGGTGCGGGAGCATGTTGGAAAGTCGAAAACAAAAGATTATTTTTTTAAAAAAATTCAATTTCTTTTTCTGAAAGGCAGTAAAATAAAATACATTCTGATGTAATAAAAAATACAATACACATTTACACTAATATAATACACTTATAAATGTATCAATACTGCACAATGCATTTTATAATTAATTTAACAATATTAAGATAAGAACAAGTTTAATAATTACCAGTGACCCCATGGGCTTGTCATATATAAAATTATGTACACAAATTAACAATCATCTTGATAATTGTATGGTTTATTATTAATTCCTTAACTGCTGATTAAAAAAATGCTACTCGATTCTCTCCTCAATTCCATCGTTTTCCACGTAGGCTCGCGGATGTGATGTATTGGGGGGGGGAGAAAAGGAATAAATTAGCAAATCCTCTGAAATAATTCATCCTTCGCAAACCCGGTCAAGATCCTTTTATTGCATTCCAAAGCCTTCAGAATAATTTTATGAATGGCAGTGCACATAAAAAAAATCGTATTTTGGAAAGACGTATATATACGTCCGGGGCAATTAATGCTTAGGCTGAGCGAGACGTTTATATTAGCCGGAGACACTTATGAGGTTAAAATCGTATTGTAGCTTCAGCGTCAAAGTAGAGTATTATTGAATTCAGTATATATTATTGTATGGAGAGGGGGCGATTAAAATTATGATTGAATATTGGGTCACAAATATTGAAAGTTTTAGAAGTACTGTATTAAACTGTATCGTAACGATGTTTTGTAAAACATTGAGTTTAGTAATATTATAAGGTTTCACACAAAGACAAATTTATTTCTTTAGCATCCAAGTAACGAAGCTGAATAAATCATGTACACTTTCCATCGATGCTCACACACACACATAAAGGTTTTCATAACTAAATGTGTTTATATACTGCATATTTAACTAGTCCGTTTTTCGTCACGTTTAAGATTTTTACAACTATCCAAATTTTAAAGAGATTATTGTGCCTTATCATATCGCATGAAATATTGATTTTTATTTAAGAAAATTTTATTTGGTAAAATTTTTGGTGATACGTATATTTATCTTTTCACTTATAAGTGTTACTAGATTTTTATATTCAGCTGGAAGAGGAAAAAATCGAAGAGAAAGATCAGAGGAGTTTCCTTCCAGCTTTTACTGCGAGCAAGAATCTAATGATCGAAGTGCTTTAAAGTTCTCCATATATATATATATATATATTTTAAATCGAAGTCGTGTTGCAATCGAGACAAATGACGAGGATTTGTAGGAAAGACCTCGGAAGAATGCTGCTGGCAAAGCAGCTTTAGAAAAGAAGTTCCAATAACAACACTCCTGAAATTATCGCCTGCTTAATATAATATTTTTTAAAAATAAAAAAAAATATTTCTCTTTCTCGAGTGCGCCTAAAAATTACAAAAGAATTTAAACTTTCCTAAAATTTTACTATAACGTGGTCTTCATCCATAAGAAATATTTTTATTCTTCCCTTTTTTAAATAAACAGTTAAATCTACAAAATTTTTAGGTATGATTTCATTAAAGTTGATTATAATTACTATTTTCTAGAAGGTATTTTGTGATCGAAATTAAAAAATCTTAGCAAATGTTCCCAGTACAAATCCTCCCTCCCTTTTTTTAAAAAATAAAATCTAAGATTGTATTTTATTTTAGATATCACGACGTTTATTAAATATAAAATAAGTGTTTGTATTTTCAGAAATAAATTTTTTATTTTGAGATATATTGCTGGAATCTAAATTTCTAGAAGGTATAGCAAGATTCTAAATATATTCGCTGGAAAATTGCAGAAATTTTGATTGGATAGCTTAGAAAATTAGAAAATATGAACTGCAAAAATCTAAATATAGTGAATATTTTTAAGAGTGAGAGTATAGAGTATCCAGCGAAGTTTTGAAATTACATATTTTGACACACTTTTTCGATTCCATTCAAAAACAAGTAAATTTTGCTCATTTTAGTACGATTTCTTTTTCAGTTTTTGCAGCAAAGTTTAAAGTAAAAAAAACAAAAACAAAAACAATTTTTTCTATGAAATTATTGTATTTTTTGAAAAAAAAACCGATCTGGGTATCTAGCAGGTTAAAATAATACGTAGATACTCTATACAGCATGTTGGGTTACAACAGGGTATGAGGGCGCACGTTATCTTCTTGAAAAACACCCTGTTCTTAAATGACAGCGTAACAGTTTGAATCCTCAGACTGACGTACAAGTTTGCAGTGTAAGATTTCTGTAAAGATGACAACGAGAGGAAGTGAAAATGAGTTTTTAAAACTGAACGTGATCCGAGAGGAGAGGGGAGATTGAAATTTGAATTAGAGCGAGAATCGAGATTTGTTAAAACAGATTTTTAGTTTGTAAAAATTCAAAAAATTGTAAATTGTGTGATATTAAATAATTGTTTAAAGAATTAGAAGAAGCTGCCTTTCTTGAATCCTTTGCATCGATTGTACCAGACGTTACAGCATTAAGGGTGTGTAGATTAACGGCGAGTGTGAACCTTCTATAAAAAAAAATGCTCGAAAGACCATAGCTCTAGGTGCAGGTCGAGTGTGTCTAGGCCGCAGAAAGGCTATTTGGTGTCTCTGACCTGGCGTTCTTCTAATCAGTATACGGTCATCATTGGCACCAAGACAGAAACAGCTTTGATCGGAGAACGCAACACATCGCCATTTCACTCTCCAATGAGCTCTCGCGTGACACCGCGGAAATCGAGGATGTCAGTGATTTGAAGGTATTGGTACAAACGCTACAAGGTGTCTGACTCGGAACTATTCCTCAAGCAATCGATTCGTTAGTTTACTGCGACCCTTTGGTGCCAACAAAGGCTATCATTTCTACTGCAGATGCAATACGATACTGCACTGCCATGCGAGGTATATGGCGGTATTCTTTGTCAGTGATGACCCGTGCGTGATTGAACTCAGTTTTCTTGAGGTAGTTAGTGCTTTTCCGCGACCACTGCTGCCAACAATCATGCAGAGTGGATACATTCCTACCAAGTACTTCTGAAATATCATGGAAAGAAATTCCACCTTTTTACACGTATTATGCGACCTCGTTCAAATCCAGTGATCAATTTATAATAGCTTCTTCGACTTCACTACGCAAAATCTCAAGGATAAATAGCGCTCACGAGTTTCATAGCTCGTATTTAAAGTATATCTGATTTGTTTGTTCTAAGTGGCTCAAGGATAAATAACGCTCACGAGCTTCATAGCTCGTATTTAAAGAATATCTGATTTGTTTGTTCTAAGTGGCGCAACTAGCGTTCACTTATGCACTTAACGCGAAATTTGAATCAAAGTCATATCTTTCAGATGTATAAACACGCCTACCAAGTTTTGTTTATCTAGTACAACTCTTTCTTAGGGTTGGGGTTTTTATTTTCATCAGGGTATTTTACTAATAAAGACAAATGAAACAAACTGGTTGCATAATGAAAGATGTCTTGTCCAAAGCAAGCTTTTTCAAGGCTTAGCAGCAAGGAAAAGGTCCTGGCTGAAATCAGTGATACGAATGAGGAAAAAAGACCCCAATATTGGATGCAACTTCCCTTTTGAAAAAGTTAGACAAATAGGAAACTTCCCTAATGACCGTGATTTGGAATACCATACTCCAGAGAATACATGCTATTAGCAAATCATTGCAATCAATTGAGTGTGAATTATTAAAAAGGATTTAGACTATTAAAAAATCTTTAGAAAATTATATTTAGAATTTCAGGAATGAATTTGGAATAATAAATCAAGAAAAGCAACTGATTTATCAGGCCTCTTATTTGAAGAGAAAGCTGGACAAGCTCGCAGGCAGCAAAAGAGAAAAATTATTTTCGGTGAAAGTAAAGAAGTCGTTGTGTAAATTTTTGAATGAAGGGAAAATTTCACAGTGAATTAATTATTTGTCATATGCGGACAGGACAAGAGAAGAACTATTCCAAAGAACTGAGATAAATGAAACTGTTATCGAACACTTCACTGTGTTTTTGACGAGAGATTATTACCTGAAAATAAGAAGAAAGCTACATAAAAACTAAAAGACATTTATAAAAATGATATTGAGTCTTTTAATTTTGACAATGAATTGGATAAGTGTATTCTATTTTCTAAAGAAAACAAAGATACAATGGTAACCCAACTAAAAATTTATCGAGTTGCAAGAGAAATGACCCCGGTTTTCTCTAACGTTCAGATACTTTTGAAAATGTTTTTAACACTACCAATATCAAATGCATCAGATGAGAAATCTTTTTGTTTCACAAGGCCCTTTAAATATTATTTAAGAAGCACTATGAAAAACGACAAATTGAACATGGCCATATTATATATATATAACAAGACACACACACTTTGGACAAAGTATAAACGTCAAAAATAATTGATTAATTTGCCAAAAAAAAAAAATCCAGACTTAAAGATACGAGTACATCACAAAATTGTAAGCTCTTTTGTAAGGTTTTTAATTCTTTTGAATATAGTTTAAGTTTTTCTTGAGATGTTGAGTTTTATTATTAGCGAAACATTTTATCTTGATAATTTAGGCTCACAGAATCTTTTCACTGTTTTAGTTTTTCAACTCTTGAGCCCATGGGCCTCTAACCTTTTACCGCCAGGAGCCTCCAACTAGCTTAATCCACCACTGTCCAACAGATCAACAATGAACTCTTCAAAGTTTAAATTTTAACAAGGAAATACATTTCAACTTAAAATGGTTATTGCTTTAAGATAAAATTTGATATATGTTTGTGTAGCAGTGGCGTACACAAGGGGGTCCTGGGGTCCGGACCCTCCCCCCAAAGCCCTTGATTTTTTTTCCGATTGATTATAATTCTAAGGACATAGTACGTAAAATTTAATTAAGTATTTGTTATTAATGATTAATTTTATTAATTAATGCTAATTATTTAATCAATAATTAGTTTTTTACTGTGTTTTGTTCCCGAAAATCGACAAAATCAAAAGGAGCATGATACAAGAATGGTGAACTTCCGACCCTGGACCCCCTTGAAAGATTCCTGTGTGCGCCACTGGTGTGTAGTATACGTCTAATGTTTATTTTTTAATCAACATGTATTAAAAAATGGTAGTGTTGATAAATTATTAGAATTAAATACATATTTTCTTGATATAGTTTTATTGAATACTCACACAGGCAATATAATTTTATCATTTTTTTTACCCTTTTCAAAGTATGTGTTTTAGTTTTGCACTCACAGATCTATTTGGAGTTTTACGTTATGTGTCCTATCTTGCTCATTTGTAGGTCATCTTCACCACCTGGAATGAAACCCTTCCGAAGGAACAAAATAGACCCCCGTTTAGTCATTTTCTTTCTTTTTTTATATAAAAAACAAGGTAGTACTGTTGTAATCTCAAGTCAACCTACACCTATTTACACAATCGATTTCTAAAATTGCTAATAGCATGGTATAGCGAAAATAAGCACGGATTAATTTTAAGGCGTATTCATGAAAAAATTCTAAATTGAGAGAGAATATTTTGTACAGTAAAACAATTCTCTTTTTTTTTTTTTTTTGAGAAGGTAATTTTCTTATGCTTTAATATCTTTCTACTGGGTTTAACCCTTTATCTACTGACGGTACTTATAAGTACTACCCACTTTATAAGTACCAGCCACTTTAAAATTACATAGAATAACCATTATTACGAATATTCTAATGGTACTTGGCAGGAACACATTCCTTTAATTCCATTCTTCCAGGATAGATTCCAGTACGTGTACTATGATGAATGTTTCAGCGGGGAAAGCGAATAGTTTCAAAACTCAAGTTGCGTTTTCAGCTGCCATTTTGATCGGATTGCAAAGATTCTCATTTTTGTACCGCAAAAGTAGTTAAAAGTCAAAAGGTAAGTTCCTTATTTTTTTAAATGCTAGTTAAGACCTTAGAAAACAATATAACTATTTATTTTCAGTGAACAGTGCATATAAATGATTTTACAGTAGAATGACTTTGTGCTACCGCCAGTACACTGTATCAGTGGCGCACACAAGGGGGGGCTGGGGGTCCGGACTCCCCCAAAGCCCTTGATATTTTTTCCGATTGATTATTATTCTAAGTATATAGTACGTAAAATTTCATTAAGTATTTGTTATTAATGATTAATTTTATTAATTAATGCTAATTATTTATTCAAAAATTAGTTTTTTACTGTGTTTTGTTCCCGAAAATCGACAGAATCAAAAGCAGCATGATACAAGAATGGTGAACTTTCGATCCCCCCCCCTTAAAAAATTCCTGTGTGCGCTACTGCACTGTATGTTAGAGAAACTACTTAGTGTTTACTTTTCATCTGTGCAGTTTATTAATGTTTTCTATTGTGTTTAGTCTCATTAAGCTTTTTTTTTTCAATTCATACTATTAGCTCACACTCTATATATTTATTTACCTTCGTGGAATTTTTAATCGTTAATAAAATACATTTTAAAGCCCTCAATTGAGCTGAAATTTTATATATATGATTATTTTGGATGATAATACAGTAATTTAATTATAATTAATAAAAATTAATTGATTTAAACTAATTGTTTAAAAAATTACAAATACAGCCACGTTGGCATTATTTTTGGCGACTTGTATCAAAACTTGAAAAGGTTTTTTTCCTCACATTTTAAGGCGTTCATTTGAGTTGAAATTTTCTATACACTATTGTTTTGAGTAAAAGGACGAAAATTTAATTATAATTAATTGACTGAAACTAATTATTTAAATAATTACAGATACAGCCACGTTGGTTTCATTTTTAGCGATTCGGGTCAAAACTTAAAAAATATTTTTTTTTCTCACGTTTTAAAGCATTCAGTTGAAAACTGAAATTTTATATACACGCTTGTTTTGAATGACAATACGATACTTTAATGATAATTAATAAAAATTGAATTACCACTTAATGTTGTGATTCTGTCATATGTATATACATATTTATGTTAATTGTAACTATTTAACAAAAAGTAGCTAAAATAAAATTTTTCTTTGTTGATCTAAGTAGGAATTGACTTAATTTTTTTTATATTTCTTGTTTTTTTGGGGGTGTGGGGGGAGGGGTTGCATTTCTTTTGAGTTTAACTTTTCTTCTTTTTTTCCCTTTGTTTTTTTTAATGTCTTCAAAAATTTTTGAAATTTTAATCTGAGCTTGCTTTTTGTGTGTGTACCTTATACTTAAATTAAATATCTATTCTTTATTCAAAAATTAACATTTTGATTTATTTGTGTGTAACTAAGATTAACGATAGCAGGAGGTTTTCCGGGTGCTATACTTTTTCCCCTTCTTTTTAGAATGTCTAGAAAAAAGAAGCCCAATCTTCAAGATGCTTTGAATTTATTACAGAGTCTACCCTCTGAAATCAGTGATGCATTAACAGATGATTCTTCAGATCACGGGCGTAGTTACCGCCGTATCAGTCATATCAATGATACGGACCCCCATAGCTGCAGGAGCCCCAACATGTGTAACTACAATCCCACTAACAGGGCTCCCAAATCTAAAAAAGGGCCCCGAAGGAATTTTGATACAGGCCCCCTCACAGCTAGTACGCCAGTGCTTCAGATGAAGTCCCAGCAAATAATCTGCAGGAATTTTCGTTAGATTCTTAAGATGAGGATCAAAAGACTGAGCAAGACTCGAGGTGCAGTAGTTCATGTTAAGAAAATACAGCATTTCCTACCCCAGGATGCAGTGCTTTAAAAAACATTGAATCGAAACCTCACTCAAAATGTACAATGTGTAATGTATTTTTGAGTATTAATGAAAAGAAAAACGGTTTCTTTGAATATTATGAAATTAAGTTTATGTGTTAAAGCTGTTTTTAAGTGTACAAAACTAAATAAATTTAAAAATTTTTATAATTTTCAAAGATACATTTTTTTTTGTGCTGTAAATTATTAGTGTTCTCAGGTTATTTAGGATTTTCAAGAGTTAAGAGTTTGAAAAAGTCATAGTCTTTGTGTTATGAGAATATTTTAGCTCTCCATGTTCTTTAAAGTACCAATTTAATTAATTAACTTTAACGGATTAAATTTCCCAAAGTTGATTATTTTATTTGTGTATATCCCTTAATGCTCAACGTAGTAACTCAAAAAAAAAAAAAAAAAAAAAAACGCGAAAAAAATTGCAGTGCATCACAATGCATTGGATCAAAAGTTAACTACTTTGGAATTCTTCCGATGTTTACTGCTTTTTTGTACAATTTCAGTTATTTTTAGGTACTGAAAACTCTGTGAATCTTCTACTTAAGAGAATTAAGTTTTTTTTACGTGTGCTGTCAAATTTCCTTAGCCCCTCTTGAATGCAAAGTACTTTGTATAATTATTTAAAAATGTGTTATTCACGTGCTTCTTAGAAGACAACGAAAAACAAAAAAAAAAAATTGACCAATACATTTTTTAAAAAATAAAACTGAAGGTTATCTCTGTATTCTAATTTTTAAAATTACTTTAATCTGGAGATTATTCTTGATAAAATGAAAGAAAACTTTTCAATTAAATAGAGGGTTCTAGTTTTCATAAATTTTGTTAATTGTGCATGAATAATCCTAAAAATTATCTGTCTTTCAATGACCTTTATGCATAACCAGAGAAGCAGAATAAAATGGAAAAAAGTACTGTAAACCTAGGCCAGTTTCTCTTATTATCAATAGGATATATATTCCAGAAAATCTGCCACCCATGTTCTACTGGTATTTCCTCTAATATAGAATGCAAGGAGATTCTGGAAAAAAGAAACTAAAAATTCGCAAAACAATCGCATAAGAATATTTCTGAAAATTTGAGGAAATATTCGTATTTTCTCTCTATGCCTATGATACACTGTGCTTTTTAAATATATTTTCTTAATAGAAAACATAAATTAATGTATTTATTTTTAACACCCGTTCTTCATTAGCTTTATAACTTGCTAGAGAATATTAAATGAATATATTCAATACTAAAGTATATATTTCAACGAATGATATATTGCAAGGATATTGTGTTTCTTCTTTTTTGTGTGACAGTGAAAATTTTTTTTAAAAAATACCATCAGTTAAATTTTTTTTTTTTTTTTAATAATCCAATCACTTTCTAGTCATGTGATTAATTTCTAAATTGAGTACTTTTGTACACATTTTATCAAATTATTTATGCAATATAAAGAACTTCCCAAATATGAAAAATTGTAAATATAGAACTTAAAAAAAGCTAAACTAAAAAATTAAATAAATAAAAGCTAGAAAATGAAACTATTATCCCGGCAATAAAATAAACACTTCTAGCTTTTGCAAAACTTTTCAAGAGAAATGTTGCAGTAGAATGATAATCAATAACATATAAAAAATAAGAAATAAAAACTCCATTTTTTTAAAAAAAAAAATGTTTAATTTTGAAATGATTTTTTAAAATGTATCGAAGAAAAAAAGTTCAATAATTTTATCATCACTATGAAAGTGACTACGTGAAATGTTGCTTATAATATCTTCCTTGGTTTCTCAATAGTGATCAAACGCAAAACTAATCTTTTCAGAAATAATTTATTTCCACATTAGATTGTATCTGTAATACATTTTTAAGCGCAAACAAAATTTACTGAAAAAAGATATTATTAAATAATTCAGTATTTAAGAAAATATTTTTGTATATTTGTGAATTGTTGTTACCAATATGGTCTTAAAAACTGATTACTGGAAAACTTTTTTTGCGAAATGTATTCAAACAATAGTGCAATCCTATGTGTGAATAACGTGTAGGCTAATTCAAATGGTCTATAAAGAGGGAGAAAATTAATGTTTCTTTACTTTTTAAATTTTTGGTTATCTTATTTGATAAAAAAAATGCGTAAAGTATTTTTTCCCTCTGCAACGAATTAAGACATGCGCAAGAGATGTAGATATAAACGTAAGTATTTATTAGGACAATAGTAACGTCTTGAAACATTTATGTCATACCTTTTATCAGGTGAAAAAACAGAAATTTATATAAAAATAATATAATAGCATTTCTTATCATAAGTTTTATGTTTATTTATCATAATATACATCTGTTTCCGAATTACTCAAATGTTAGTTTTGATCTTCACATGTTGTTTTGAATGTTCAGAAAAATTCGTGTTTTATTGGAGGTATATACTTTAACAAATTCATCATGTCTTTTTTTTTCTCTTTCGTTTTCTTTTTTTGTTTCATTTTAAATTTTTTAAAATATCAATACATGAAAGGCATCATCCCAGTCAAAATAATATTTGAACTTAAGGATACTTGTGGTTTGAACCTTTTTAATTTGTATCTTTTCTCTCTAGTACAGGTTATCTTCATTTAAATATTTGCATATAAATGATTAAAAATTTCGAATTTGGCCATTATTATTTATTTATTTTTGCAAAGGAAGGCCTTACTTCCGTTTCAAATAAATTTTTAGACTTTCGGTTTCAATTTATTAGTTTCATATCGTTTATTATTGTATTCATGAAAACGATTTATCTCTTGATTTGTTGATTCTTTAGTACAATTTAAAATAATATTTTTTACATTATTGCTCGATTTTTTTTTATTCTTAAGTCCATTTTTGATATATACACAGAGAAATACAAATTTGTTTTCATAATCATTGATAAATTCAGGGTGCCAGGAGTATATTTTCTACCTTACAAATATTCAATAGAAAGCATTAAGATATTAATCAGAAAATTTCAAATTTTTGATCACAGATCTGGTTGTTAAATTGTTCTTTTGTTGGATCCTGTACTAAAACTTGTTTTATTGCTCACAATCCGATTTGCTTGAGAAAGTAAAACACGAGCATGTGAGTTGGGTGTTAGATTTGTAACAATTAAAATAGTTCTAACAAAACTGGCCAAATGAATTCTTTGTACATGTTAAACTAGGTTCTAGTATCAGCAGAAGCTTTTCTTTTGATTTTATATTGATTTGTTTTCAAAAATTACATTAAAATATCATTAGTTTTGAATCATTTTTAATTAACAGCACTCAATTCTGAAAATTAAACACTTCCTAAACATATGTCATTCAAATAAACCCTTATTATATATATATATATATATATATATATATATATATTTGTAAATAAATATAATAGATACAATGAAACTTGTATCATTTAAAAATAAAGGTAAAAATACACCAAGAGACTGTTTTTAAAAAAAAAAAAAATCCTGCTACATAAGATGAATATCTACGTATTGATTATCACAGAATTTTCTTTCATCAAGCGTGCACGTAGTATCCAAAGAAAGTTTGATCATCAGTTTCGTATATCATTTAGTAGGGGTAAAAGTAAAATATTTCGTATATATTGAATTATAAAAAGCTTATACACAGGTATTTGTTGTCACTGATGCATTGTTATCTGTAAGGCAGAAGTAACAGCAAAGGACGATGCTCATTCATAAAATATGGGCAAATTTCATTAGAATTATTATCTGAAAACCTAAAGAACATGCAATCACCGTGCGCGCTAGAGATTTTTGGTACAAACATTTAACAAAAAATAAATTTAAAAGCGGATAGAACAAGATATGTGCATGAAAACATACAACAAAACAAAATACAAACACAGTACGAAAATGAACGGACAAATAGCATAGCTGGGATGTAAATACAGACTCAATACACTTTTCCCCCTCCAACTAAATAAGAACGAATAACTACTTAGCAAGGTTTATTTCAATTGCCCTTCGTCCACAGACCTTTCGCTACTTTGAGCTAAAAAATATACTAGAATTTCAAAATAAACCCGTGTTTACACTCTGCTTGCGTGCGTGCGGCGGCGGCTGTGCGGGGAAATGTAGGGAAGGTACTCACCTAGACCTCCGACTGCTTCTCTCTTCCGGTTTTCTCTTCTGTAATGGGGCCATCTCCAAGAGGAACGCCAAGGACGAAGAGAATGGGGGAGGGTGAACTGGCGTAGTGCGATTCTCTCCCTAACGGTTCTTTTGAAGCGGAAGAGGAATGAAGAGACCTCTATCCGTCTCTATTCATTCAACTGAAACGCTGGGTTCTTAAACTGTGGTACGCGAACCACCAGGGGGTTTCTAGTTTTTCTAGGGGGTTCGTGAAGGTGTTTTACAGACTCTAAAAGGCCTCGTGGAAAAATAGAAAGATGTGCCATCCTAGACTAGATCACTAAATAGCCCCAATTTAAAAAATGCGTATTTCGATCAAGAAATTTAATTTTTAATTGTTTGAATTACACAGCCATTAAAGTACGTAGCCACGTAGTACGATCCACAAATTCGGGGACTGCGGTCATTGCTGATGACGGAAGAAAGTACTTTAACTACTTGAAATAGATTATCTTACCTGGCCAGGTTGGTTTAGTCCATGTCATATGACCGAACCGCACTCGCAGTTATCTTCCGAAGCTAGTTAGCTTTGCTCCGCGATGTAAGAAAGATGTTTTTTTCTTGAACAGCGTCGGACATTTAATTCTGTCAATGCTTAGGTAAAACACATATGGAGACTTTGGAAATGCTAGCGAAGGTGCATGGTGAATCTACCACGGAGAGATCCTAGGTCTACGAACAGCCTTGGCGTTTTAAAGAGGGCCGAGAATCCATCGAAGACAATGAACGCGTTGACGACCTTCGACTTCATGGAACGCGGATTATGTTACTTTGGTCTGAATGTGTTAAAAAGAATCGTCGCCAAACGCTTGTTTAAATTTCTGAAGCGACACGCTTCTAGATGACGTCGTTTGAGGGAACCCATTCGTCGTAAACGGCCTCAGCCCTGGCAGAGTGACGACTGGTATCTTCTGCATGACAACGCACTAGCACATCGATCCCAATTGGTAAAAGAGTTCCTCGCCCAAAACTCACACTAACGAGCTTCCACATCCTCCCTATTCACCAGACTTAGCCCCGTGGGACGTTTACCTTTTTTCCATCAATGAAAAAGACGCCGTTTAGTATCATCAGATGAGGTGAAAGCAGCATCGTAGGCCTTACGGGAGGTTGTGAAAAATAGTTTCCAGTTGTGCTTCCAGAAGTTATACGAACGCTGGCAGAAGTTTACCATCGCCCAATGGAACTACTTCGAAGGTTGATATGCTTCGGTGCAGTGAACTATTCAGGGTAAGGGTTTCTACGCCTTGTCCCCGAACTTTTGGATTAAACTACGTACAACGTAATATTTTCAAAAAGTAGTAGATTCACATTGAAAAAGGGTCTGTATAAGTTGTAGAAATAGTCTTAGGATTATTGAGGAACCTTTAAATCACTAAGCCCTGTGTTGGGAGTGAGGCAGGTGTGTTCATAATCTTGGGGGTTCACGATGTCAGGCTGATACATAAAGGGGAACCGCGTGAGATTGAAAGTTTAAGAACCGCTGCTCTTTGCGATATTTCTAATTTGCAGCTCGAATATGGAACGGACATTTTGTAAGCAAAAATGAATGAATTTTTTCTTTTAATACGATAGTGGGGATATTTCCCGTTTCCGAATGAAATCTGCTTTAATTAAAAAAAAAACAAGTTTTAACATGCAAAGAAAGAGAGAGAGAACAGCTTTCAATTATAATGCTTTTTAAGAAAGGAGTCATTAGTACATCACTGAAATCCAGTAGCGCACACAGAAATTTTTCAAAAAAGGGGGAACCGGGGTCAAAAGTTCACCATTCTTGTATCATGCTCCTTTTGATTTTGTCGATTTTCGGGAACAAATCATTGTAAAAAAAAAGAATTATTGAATAAATAATTAGCATTAACTAATAAAATTAATCATTAAAAACAAATACTCAATTAAATTTTACGTACTATATACTTATGATTATAATCAATCGGAAAAAAAATCAAGGGCTTGGGGGAGGGTCTTGACCTCCAGGTCCCCCTCCCTTGTGTGCGCCACAGCTGAAATCGTCCTTATCACTCGAACGAGGTTTAAAATGACGAGCTCCTTCGCCAATAGCCCTCGTGGTGTGCTTTATAGTGCAGTTAATAAGTACTCACCCAATTTTCTATTTTATCTTATTCATCAGGGCCAGTTTTGTTTAAATACATTTTTTCTGTAATGAGCTAGCTAATGTAGTAACGCAAAGATAAGATGATTATATCTTTAGAAAACAGACACATGTGCCCTCCTGACTTTATTTCTATTATCTCGCAACAAAGTATCCTCATTCAGGCAACCATGAATGACTCAAAAATAAAATAAAACAGCTTTCCTTTTTTTTTTTTTTTTTGATTAAGCATGCGTGCTTTATATAAACAATTTTAAAGTATCAAGCAAGAGTAAAAAAAAAAAAAGTTTTAAAAGAGTCACGTTCTACCTTATAATTGTTGCGGCGCATGCGCATGTTCGCCAGCACCTCTTCCAAAACTATACTGTAGTCGCCGATTGTCATGGTCTCGAACTCGTGAGTGGCGTTGCTTCTGTCGAGTCTGGTAAAGATTCACTGTGTTCTAAGGGGGATGTCGGCAAAGTTCGTTGAGGTTGGCGCAGTGTGGAAGTGCAGGTGTCGTCACCTGACTGTAATTCAGAATGATGCCGCCAATATTGAACAATCATCCTAGATGATTTTTTTTAAAAAAAAGAAATTAATTGTGAGCAAAATTAAATAGTATCAGACAAATCGTTTGGAGATTAATCTCTGGAACACAGAAACGTTCGATACACTATGCATGTTTGTTTCATTTTCAGAATTATAAACTCGAAATTTTGCTGAAATTGTAATGGTTTTTCTTTTGAAAGAATGTATCTTTTAAACAAATTTAAACCTACTTTAAAAAAAAAAAGAAATTGCTTGTGTGAATTAAGGTATTCGACTACTTGCGAGACAGCTTTTTTTTAAAAAAAAAAAAATGGAGATATGCGGATTTTGTGTGTGTGGTTTTCAGATTTATATTTAGTACATTTTAAGAAAAAAATGCTAAAATTTAGAAGAGAAAAATAAATTATTACTACTAAAATGGGTAAAAATTGACAAAAAATTACATAAACGGGGCCCACTCTGTATAAATAGTGAATGAACAAAATCTCAATTTTGATGTATTACTTTACTATTCCTTTTCGAAATGACCTTCAGGATAAGAGATATTTGAATTTTTACAAAAACTACAGCACTTAATCTTAGATATTATATGAAATTGCTTAAAAAAACAGTGATTATATTCACATAAAGAACTGTAAATTTTGTAATAAACAGTGATTGATAAATCTGAAGGTTAAAACACTTCTACTGTTACACACACACACAGCACATACACAAAAAATTTCAGCAAATTATTTTAAAAACTTTTTAAGCAATCACTGTCCCCTTGTGAGCTTTTCGGAAGAAAAAAAAAACACGTTTTTAAGTGTGACATCTAATGTAAAGTTATGGCAACTGCTTTTACCAAATCACTTGTAGTTTTTGTTCTAGTAAATGGAAAATAAAAAACTTGGTATTTTTAAAAAAGCTAATAAAACTAATTTAAAATAAAGTCCTAAAAAAATTTGGCAAAATTCACAATTTTAGGGTAGTCGGATACCTTAAATGTAACGAAATTGAAAATACCACTTATAATACGGACTTCTGATTGGTTATTAGCGTCACACTGTTCAGCTACACTGTTCAGAACTTTGGGCGACGGACCACGTAATTTTGAACCATGGTCAAGTGACGTGGACGACACCTGATCTAGCCCCCCCTCTCCTAACTACCACACCACACCAACGGTAGGACGTTTCAGCTCTCGACAGATTTAACGTGCATCGCTGCCCTACACGGCGGGTCTTTAGTGGTACTGGGCTCGAATTCGTGACAAGGCAAGCCACTGTCCGTTACCTTGACCACTCGGCTACCGCGGCCATTGCGGACTTCTGAATTGCAATATTGCGTAACTGACACAAAACCTATAGGGGAAGGGAATTTAAATTGATCTCCAATTATTAGATATTTTTTTCTCTAAAAGTTCTTTGGTGAGAACTGCATTTCTGAAAATGCATGGATAAAAAAATCATCACAAAGATGCTTAAAAGAGTAGATTGAAATGTTTTTTACAGAATGTTAAAACCTACCTATGCGAAAAAAATGTTCTCTTGTATATAGATAAAAAGACAAGTAAACTAAAAAAAATTAATTTGTATGTTATGTTAAGTACTGTTGCAAGGAAAACGATGTGTAATTATTTGAGCATTTTCATGGAAAAATTTTAAAGCAATTTTTGTTAAGAAAACATTAGTACTTTAGTACATTTTAATATTTACTGCTGTGAAAGAACATCTACTAAATAGTTATTGCAAGAAAATAAATGCTTCAGATACATTTAACAGGTTCTTTAAAGTTCAATTAGGGAAAGAGAGAGAGTTCAGAAAATGAAATGTTGTAATGCATACTCACTACTCATTTATCAATAATCATCATCTTTGGTTATTTATATTGCAGAAAAAATAATTTTATTTTAAATCTGAAATCATCTTAACAAAATTAAATCTTTTTTTTTCTTCTATTTTTTTCGAAAATTTCACCCATTTGTGAGTATATATTAAACGTTGAAATTATTTCTTTCCTAATTATTTTTCTTCTCATCTTTATACCATTGGACATCTTTTCGGTATAAGTAGATTCCGATTAACAACGATTTTTTTTCCTCTATCAAACCGCGATCCACTCTTTTGTTTAATTCAAGTGAAGAAATTTAACATGCATCCAGGAAAACAATTCATTTTGTTTCTGGTATACATTTATTAAAATTTTATCTAAAATGAAAACATTACATTTTTTTTCTTTCTTTTAGTAAATGATATTATTTAGATTCAAATAGATGAAAAAACAGAAACAATTTTACTCTGTAGAATATGCTGCTTTTCAAATGTTCTTCAGATATATTCCGCCAAATAATTACCAATGCGATTAGTGTTTCCAAACTAAAATTTGCTCTTGATGGTAACTAATCATTCTGTTCATTAAGATCAACACAGATTCCTTTTCCATTAAAAAGTGCCATCTTGCGTAACAGACCGCATAATTTACTCTTTATTTTATAGCGAGTTTTGTACAGATGACAGTGTTAAAATATCTACTTATTTCATTAATGTGTGGATATTTTAAAAAAAGTATAAAAATCAAAACGAAATGAAAATTGTTCTCTCAAAAGAAGACTATTGCACAGATGTTTATTTCAGCCAATGGGTTGAAAATATATTTTTTAAAACTCCTCCTAACCAACCAATCTTTTGAGCAGTGGATTACAAGCTTTCTCTGAATGACCAGAGGCGTTACCTCCGATGACCAATGGGCAAGTGGTCATTCGCTATTGGAGGAGGAAAGTTAACCTCAGAGGGATATTCTTCCCGTGTATAAAAATCTCGCAAAAATATACTTAATTAACAAAATATGGATAAGAAGTTCATTTTCTACAGAAACGCTTTGGCTGAATTGCTTCTATGTTTCGTATAGATGTTTCGTATATTCTGAAACTGAAAAAGGAAAAAAAAAATGTACGGAAGTTTTTTTTTTTAAATCATAATTATATACATTAAAAATAATATCCGTTGAGAAATTCATTTCATATCAGCTTTATGTTTTTCATCGTAATCATTTGAACATAATGTATTGTTTATGTCAAAACTGCTTTTTTTTGTATGTTTTAAAACATTGTCCTTTTTTTTTCGGTGTTCCTCTTTTCTGGTAACAGAGATCGATTTTTTATTAAGGTCACATTCTAAAGCAAGCTATTGACGACGGATCTAGTAGTTTTGAATCTAGGTCAAGTGACGAGGATACCTCGGCTGGCAACCCACTCTTCAAACTTCCACACCGTGTCAAAGCGAAGACTTCGAACTTAAAGCATCCGACTATTCTAAAACAGGATTTTTTTTAAAAATTGTCAAATTTTCTTATGATTTTATTTTATAGGCCATCTTATTAACTTTATAAAAATACAAAGTTTTTTGTTTTCTATTCTCTAGAAAAAAAAAAAAAAAAGGTTTTTGTAAAAGTAGATGCCATACCTTTACATAAGATGTCAAACTTCTCTCTCAAAATGTGTTTTACTCGAAATACGTTTTTTCTCTCGAAAAGTTCAAACGGGAACAGTGATTTCTCAAAAAGCTTTTAAAATAATTTGCTGAAATTTTGTGCGTATGTTCTGTATAACAGCAGAAGTGTTTTAGCCTTCAGATTTATCAATCACTGTTTTATTACAAAATTTACAGTTCTTTATGTGATTATAATCACTGTTTTTGTAAGCAATTTCATATAACTAAGATAAAGTGCTCTAGGTTTTGTAAAAAGTAAAATACCTCTTATCCTGAACGTCATTTCAAAAAAGAATAGCAAATAATCACATAAATAATAACATCAAATTTGATAACACATCAAAATTGAAGAATGGAGATAATTTGTTAAATTACCATTTATACAAAGCGGGCCCCGTTGATGTTATTTTTTGTCAATTTTTATCCGATTTTATTTGTAATAATTTATTTTTCTCTTCTTAATTTTAGCCTTTTTTTCTTAAGATGTACTAAGTAAATCTAAAAACCACAAAAGAATCTCCATATCTTCATTTTTTAAAAGAAAGTTGTCGCAAGTAGTCGGATACCTTTAACAGATTGAACGTGCATCGCAACTCCTCAACACAGTGTGGCTTCGGAAGCGGTACTCAAACAATTAATAATTGTTGAGTAAAAAATACACCCTCTTTATTTAAGAGCTATTCCGATCTTTCATAATCCATACACTTAATCTCGAATGGTTCAGACATAAAGAAATTCAATAGGAATATTACTCTGTTTACTCCTAAATCATTAAAATCAATTTTCATGTTATAAATGGCGTTTTGAAATATCAGTTTTAAATTAACAGAGAAAAATTAGATCTGGATTCTTTTTTTGCCAGAAGTAGTTCAATTATATCTGTACTCCTTTCAGTGAAAATAAAATAAAATTTGAAATAGTTTTAAGGTATCCGACTACTTGCGCCAACTTTTTTTTTTAAAAAAATGGAGATATGGAGATTTTTTTGTGGTTTTCAGATTTATTTAGTACATTTTAAGAAAAAAAAGGCTAAAATTAAGCGAAAAATCAATAACTTCTACTAAAATGAAAAAAAAATGGGTAAAAATTGGCAAAAAAATTACACATAATAGTACTTTCTGTACTATTAGTAAATGAACAAATTCTTAATTATTCAATTTTGATGTATTACTTTGCTATTTCTTTTTGAAATGGCCTTCAGGATAAGAGACATTTTAATTCTTACGAAAACTAGAACATCTAATTTTATTTTAGTTATTATATGAAATTGCTTAAAAAAACGGTGATTATATTCACATAAAGAAATGTAAATTTTGTAATAAAATAGTGATTGATAAATCTGAAGGTTAAAAAACGCTTCTATTATTATACAGAACATAAACAAAAAATTTCAGCAAATTATTTAAAAAACTTTTTGAGCTTTTTCGGAAGAACACATTTCGAGTAAAACGCATTTTAAAGTTTGACATCTTATGTAAAGTTATTGCATCTGCTTTTATTAAAACACTTGTAGTTTTTGTTTTAGTGAACGGAAAATAAGAAACTTGGTATATTTTTATAAAGCTAATAAGATGGCTTATAAAAAAATAATTTGTTAATTTTTGTAAAAAATCATGATTTTAGGGTAGCCGGATACTTTAAAATTAAACTTCGGTTTCCTCTGGTAGCTTCGAAATACGATGCAATTGGTTTCATTCTTCATGTTTAAGAATTTTCTCTGGAGCTGTCTCGAGACACAAAGAATGCACTTCTCGAACAAAGTATTCGGGGGTGGTCAAAGGAATGTTTTCCCATGGGGTGGTGCAACTCTCGAGTTCTTCCGCGACCCTTCGGTCATTGACATTTCCTTCACACCTCTCGTGAGAAACTATATTTAGGAAGCGAGAGAAGAAAAGGAGCCTTTTTAAGGGGTCAGGGCTATCCCACGTGCAACCTGCTTCGGGGAGTGTATGAGCCCAGATATTATCTGCGGATTTCAGGTATTATCTTGCTTTGTGAGTCAGTGCACTCCGAATTTTTTCACTTCCTCGTCTCTCTCTCAATTGAAATTCCTTTTATTATCCTTTTCAATGCGATTTCAAAAAGAAGGAAAACAAAGAATCAGAAAGATATATGCTTTTTAAATATACTGCCGGGGTGGGTGGGAGATATATTCATATAATTGAATATATATAATTTTTTTTCTGACTCAAATAATGATATAACAGCTTGCTTGAATTTTTGATTTAGGTGTCCACTCCCCCAACTTATTAAAGAAAACCATTTCGGGATTTTTACCAACTTTTTATAGTATTTTATTTTTGGAGTTTAAGCATTACTGTTCGCTTCCAATGAAGGTGCACGTGCTGTCTGCACATTTATCGAACCATTTGCTTAAGTGAGCACAGTCGCGTCAAATGTGAAAAGGCCAATTATCCAGTCTAGATGGCGTTGGTGTGCCATAAATATGTTTCTTTTTGTGAGCACTAGGTTTTAGTAAAAGCGGTCATCCCAAAATATCTTGGTGGTCCACCTGTCGATCGCGATCGACTTGATGCTTATTTATGATACAGACGATGTCACAAGATGGTAGACAGGTGGAAGACCCTAGGCGGGCCAATCACAGGCTGCCTACTGTAGGGATCTCGAGAAATGTGGCGTCCACCCTGTGGAAACAGTTCACAGAAACAGGAACAGTGGTCCACCGACTTGGTCAAGGCCACAAAAGAGTAACAACGCTGGTTCAAGACAGTTATTTGAGATTTTTTGCCAAAAGGGGTAGGCAACACAACTGTCTCTAATCCTGTATAATGCAACAGGAACATCCATTTTAAGGTAACAGTCCTTAAGAGACTTGGTACAGGTGTCATGTATGCCGGGCGCTCTATATTATGCATTCCTTTGACTGTGAACCCCCCAAAAAGTCTGTCTAGTCGGTTCAGAGAACACCTGTCTTGGCCAGAGTATGATTGAAGGCAGGTTCTCTTCAGTGATGAGCCGCGATTCAGTCTGGATAGCGACTCGAGACATGTTCTCATCCGGCTGTCGACATCGGTCCTCTAACAGGCCTCATGGCGGATGGGCATACCGACCTTCATGTGTTTGATAGAGGTTGACAGGTCAGCGGTACAGGGACGAGATCCTCGCACTCTATATCAGACTTTTCCGCCGAGCATATGAACCAAACCTACTCTTTTTGGACGATAACGCACGTCCATACAGATCTCAGTTAGTAAACAAATACCTCCAGTTGGAGAATATTCAATGACTGAAGTGGCCTGCGATGTCCCCTGACCTTAATCCCATCGGGTACGTATGAATTTCTGCACGCTCAATGGCATCTCGAAGATCAGCTCCAAGGACCATCGATGAGCTCAAGAGGGCCTTTGAGCAAGAGCAGGGTGCGGTCGCCTCAGGAGTTGATAAGAACCCTGGTAAACAGTATGAAACACGAATGCGAGAATTGCTTAGCTGTTAAATGCGATCATACACCATACACGGCAGTTGATTGACATGATGTCGATCAGCTGCTGTGTTGGACAAGTGACCAGCTTCCTTATTTATGGTTCATGTGCCTATTTTTGTTATGACAAAAATTAGTCTTATATCGAATGGTATTTTGTTTAGGTTTGGTATGTTAAGTGTTATTTTGCAAAAAAAAAAAAAAAAAAAAAAAAAGTTTTTTAATTGTTTTTCCCAGTGTAATTGTTATCTGTCTTTAAAGTATTGCAATTTATTTCTTTCGCAAACTCCAAATAATATATATATTTTAAATTTATCTTATAGATGGGGTGAAGAATTTCCACCGTTTTGGAGAAAATGGACTAGGATGCAGTGGCAGTCTTGTGCTTTTCGCATTTAGACGACTCGGAAAGTCTCATTCGAACTTTTTTGAAGTGTCAAATTGTTGATAACAGAACATCTTAATTTATGGCTTTACTTAACATGGTGCTAAGTGAGCATTTTTGATTTGTTATACAACTTTGTGACAATTCTCGTTAGATATTTCTCTGTATTATAATTGTTAAATTTATTTAAAAACAGCTTAACGTCGTTCGCAATAAATTTGAAACTCTTTTAGTGTTTAAAATTTACCTCTTCCTCACAATTAATTTCTGTCATTCATGTAAATGTTACCTAGTTGACTAAATAGCTGCTGTCACTTTGTGGAGATTTTCTCGCTTCCGTTCTTTGGTCGAAGAAAAATCACCGCTTTCCAGAATTAACCAATTTGTTCACAGGGGACAATTTTACAAATATTTGATTTGTTTACCGTATGAAATCTTTGTAGAATTTCTTTAGAAATTTGATTTTCAAAATAGGTATTTAAAAAATAGAATGGTTAATTTTAATTAATTTTCAATTGAAATAAGCTTATTTTCGAAAAAACTAACCACCTGAGTGAAAATCTTCAAAAATGTTTGTATTTTTCATTATTCCACAAAACAACTGAAAAAAAAATTGCCTTAAAAATTCTAAGAATTTTTTCTAAAAATGATAAGTAATCCAACTGAAGGACCTTTTCAATTCGCACTCTTTGAAAGGAGAAGGAAAAAAAAAAAACTATTTTCAAACGTTTTCATCTTTGTTTCTTATCATTTGATTCAGAATACTCTAAATTTAGGACCGGGAAACAAGTTAATTTACAGAAGACGTTAACTATAACAACATTGGTTGAATTTTAATTGCAAAGTGGAATTGGGAACGCCAAACATTCCGAATCAGGACAAAAATTTCGATTTTCTTCTACAATTCTCATCAGAGCTCTAGACTGAAATTGGAAAATCTCAATTGAAAACCAATTTATTAAATGTAATTAACTTGAATTCGTTTTTACCCAACGTTTCATCATAAAACATGTTTAAGGGAATTATTAAAAAAAAAGTTTTTTTTCCAAAAAAAATGAAACGTTCTTCTCTTTTTGCTTCTCATGCAATTTTTATTTATAATTCTTTTCCTCCAGCTGTATCAGAAATATTTCAGCAGTTCAAGTTATGATGCTAATATGCATTAGTTAACAACAAGGTTTTTACTTTGGATCTAGCAATTTCTCAAAAATGCAAATTTGTACACATTATTTTATAGATTTTAAGCTATGTACACAGAATATGCAAATACAGTCGGACCTTTATATAACGAAGTCGCTAAATCCTGAAAAATATTTCGTTATATAGAAGATCCTCTTTTAATTTTCCTTATAAAACACATAGAACCAATTTTATATTCATAAACGCTATACATTAAAAAAAGTAATTATTCTCACCTTTTTGTAACTTAAAATATATTTATTTTATATATCTTACCTATCAAAAAAAAAAAAAAAAAAAAAAAAAAGGCCGCAAGAAAAGTTTTTTGACGCCTTTCTTTACTTCCTGAAGAATTAATTTTTTTGTCTTTGATGCTCAAACACTTATGTGTTGACATTTTTGAGGAACAAGAAATGAAGTTACCTGTACGACTGATCAGCACTACAAATGAACGGAGACTAGTTCAAAGACACGAGACTCAACTGAGGGTGAAAGGGGATATCGAAGATGTTTCTAGTGAACTGGATAAGGAAGGTTAAAAGTTGCATTTCTTGGCTGAAGCACCCAGAATTCTATTGCTCTCGGCGAGTTAGATCACTTTGAGCAACATCACAGATAAGGAAAATACCGTATGAAATAACCCTCTTAAATATCAAATTTTCCCCACGTGTATTTGAACAGTAATAATGGACAATTATTTCTCCGAGTAACTGTTTTTTTTTGTTTTAAATTTAAAAACATTTCTGTTTAGCTCATCTTCAATTTTAAATACGTAACTCATTCGTACTTTATTTTACAAAAAAAATGCAGTGGTAGCTCTAATGCATTTCCCACCAATTTTCTTATTCACAATTCATTTAATTTGAAATATATAACGTTAATTTAAACAATTTTAGCACATTTATTTTATTACCTTTTTCATTCCTAATGTTATCAATGACAACTCTAATAATCACTCGAAAACGTGATAAAAAATTTATGGAAAAAAACGTTTTGAATGTTTTCTTTTTAGCCTAAAAATATAATTAAATGATATTAATTTACAAAATAATCTCCCTAAAAGCATTTAGCTTGAAATTAAGATTCTGGTTGGCTATTTTATTAGAATTTGAAAACCAATAATGATAATGCTCCATTTTTGTAAGAAAATATTTTTCTTTCGCATAATATCAGTCACAAAATAATTAGAAACCAGTGGATTGTTAGAATTGCTTATGCGTTCTTATTCTTCAATAGAATATAAAATGGATTTAAAATCCTTTTTTATAGCTATAGAAAACTACATATCTAGCTCATTTGAGAAAATAATTTTTTTACAGCTTAAAAATATGTGCTCTACACTATATAAAATTTTTTTTTTAAAAAAAATTCTACTAATAAATCATTACAATAATGAGAGAGGAATAAAGTACAGTAGAACGTCTTTTATCCGAATCAATTGGGATCGGACATCGTTCGGATAACCGAATGCGATCCATGCAGTATATGAAACAGGACACTAAACGAATATTTAAAATCATCACATGCAGGAAACGTGCTTGAAGAAAAAGCAAAATACGTGCAAAATGTCGCAATTTTACCTTTATTGTGGAAAATAATCACACATTTTTCGCTGTACCATTGTACACCTTTGTTTTTTCGCTGCAAGGTCTCCGATTCTCTTGAGCAGCAGTAGTTGAATAGGACAGCACTCTCATGGTTGTTCGTATCATTCCATAGCTGTCTCTAACGCAGAAAACGCGTGAGTATTTGACCCTTGTTACTTTCATTGTTGTTGTCCTCGTCTTCATCCGTTTCATCGTCGACAGGTTCGGATTCTTCTTGCACGGAAGTCACAATCTCGTCATCATTTAGCATTTGAAATCCACAGTCTTCTGCAATGCATGCCCATCCAGGTTCCTACATTTTCTCTTCATCGCATTCTTGAAATCCTGAGATCGACTGGACAAAGTTGGTAATCTCCTTCCTGTTATACACCCCCTCACTTGGAAACAAACTCGCCTAATATTCTGCGCATATGTTTACCAAATCACACAACTGAAATTCTCCAAATATCCTTGGGTTTTCCCGTCACTTTCGGCCTCACGCGAAACAAATGTTGAGCATTGCACTGTTCGAAAACCTATTCATATACAGTACTTGTAATTGACAAAAAAAAAAAAAAAAAAAAAAAAAAAAAAAAAAAAAACTCTTGTCCGGATAATAAACGTTTGGATAAACGATGTTCTACTGTATAGATACGAAAAGAAAAGTACACGTGATTTTTGAACTTGAGGCTCTCTCTGCGATAATCTGCCTTCGCTCCTGAAAAAAAAAACGTCTACTCATAAATAAAAATATCGGACAACCTAATTTATTCTTCAACCACATTGTACCACATACGAATCTTTCCAACACCATAAATTGCTACAAACACTGACGTACACATACAGAATATATTGTAAAATCCCACCTATTTCCATTTGATCAAATCTTTACATATTATACTACATGAAACTTGTTTCATACGTTTTCATAACTGATGAATTTTTATCTTAAAAGGTCAATTTTATTTTTTTAAAAAAAGGCTGATTTGTCTAAATTTCAACAGCACAATAATAGAACACCACATTAACATGAATAACAGCACCTGTTCGCTTTTGTACCCTATTCTTCAATAGCCTTCACACAAGTTAAACTATTTATATATATATATATATATATATATATATATATATATATATATATATACACACACACACTGCTGGACAATTGCTAAGGACAGATCACAAATTGCTATGTAGCATAACATTAAGCGAGACATGAGGCCTAGTAGGATAAAATATAGTTGCCACACTGTTCAGACATTAGAATAAAGAATATTTATCGTTCTGGAAAGTACAAAAGCTGTGAAACATCTGAAAGAAAAAAAAATGTTCATTTGATCTACATACGGAGAAATGGAACAATGCATCTAAAAGTCAGCAGGCACCTTAAAGAAAGGTATCAGTACGGGATATGTCCACCGTGGAGTGTGATGCAACACGTCGTACCATACTTTACACATTATCCAGCAGCTGTTGAGGCAATTTATCCCATTCCTCTGCGAGTGCACGGATGAGGGTGTTCTTGTTTGTCGGAGGATAGTTTCGACCAGCAACTTGCCTCCCCAAAGCATCCCACACATTTTCAATGGACTTTAGATCTGGAGAACGCGCTGGCCATACGAGACGTTGAATACCCTCGCTGTCTAGACAATCCTGAACAGCGAGTGTTCGATGACATGTTGCGTTGTCGTCTATAAAAACAAATTTATCACCGACAGCACCACGGAAAAGACGAACATGAGGAAGTAGAACTTCATCACTGTATCGTTGGCCCGTCATAGTCCCATTCGCAACCACATGTAGGCGCGTGCGGCCATTGATCATGATGCCGGCCCACACCATGATACTGCATATCGGTCCTTTTCCTGGATATTTTCTGGACGATAAGCAGTACCACTCTCGCGCCAGATCAGTTGGCGTCTACAATCCGATGACAGACTGAACCTACTCTCATCTGAGAATAGTACGAATGCCCAGTCCTGTTCAGTCCAATTGTGATGCTCACGACACCATTGCAAACGGGCAGTACGGTGCTGTCTGGTCAATGGGACACACACAACAGGTCTGCGTGCGTATAGTCCTCCTCCCCTCAAACGTCTGGCAACAGTTTTTCGGGAGATCTGCTTTCCTGAGGCAGCAAGAAGCTGATTTGCCACCTGCTGAGCTGTAGTGCGCCTGTTCCTTTTTGCTGATAGGACGATATATCTGTCTTCTGCAGGCGTCGTACTTCTAACACGACCTCCCCCGTGCCGTCTACTACACATTCCAGTAGTTTTAAATGACTTCCACAGCCGTGAAACAACGCTGCGATCGATGTCGAACTCTCTGGCAACATCTGTTATTTTTCGCCCTTCTTCGATCTTTCCAATAATTCGGCCACGCATAAAATCATCTATGTGATGTCGGGAAGACATGCCAAAAATTTTAAGTTCGTCTATTAAATCTTTCCTGTAAAACTTTGACTTGAAACAACAACTGTCCACACGCGTGAAAACCTTTAAAACTCTTATGAACGCTATCACGTAATGAACAGACGTGGAAAAAAAATTTGCATACTCATACTTCTTCTTACTAATATCCCGCACTTATTCTAATTTTCCACATTTTGCTTCCTTTCATTTTGTGGTTGCTATGGATGATAGTGTTATCCGTCCTTAGCAATTGTCCAGCAGTGTATACAACAACACAAGTAGTTTTTACACCAACGTCTTCATTCAAAACAAAGTTAACATATTTTGCATAATGTCAACCTTTCACATCAAATTTGTGTGAGGAACAAAACACTTCCAATTAAAAAGGAATACAGGATGGAGTAAGACAGCTATTGTTTCTTTAAAGAAAGATGTTAAATAAAAATAGAGTAATAACAAAGGAAAAAAACGATTAAAAACAAATGCACAAGCTTAGTTTAAAAAAAAATGTATAAATAAAATTTTTGTTAAACGATACAGAAATTCAGGTACTTTTCTTATATAAGTCAGAAAATACAGCTTTCCATCTTTTGAGAGATAGTTCATTAAAAATGAAAGATTTGCATTTCTCATTAATTTGACCCAAATTTTAGTCTATATTTGTATATACTCAAAAATAAGTTAGGCAGGAAATGTAATTAAATAAAATATTACATGTACCAAAGAGAATAGTAAAATTTTTCAAATTTATTTAAAAAAAAAATCACAGAAAGTATTTAAAGTCCTAATAAAAAAAAGGACATATGGTTATTACTTGTACACTAAAAGATAATGTAAAACAGATATTTTGATTACAATTCTTCTGAAAAAACGTCCAAAAAATATAATTTACAAGATGTAGAGAAAAAAAAAATCAAACTACAATTTTTAAAAACATTCTTATTTTTCTCTTATGTTAATAATATAAAAATTAAATAATAGACTTCTTTCATTCTTTTTTTCTAAAAGTATATTACATTTAAAATGTAATAATCATCATTAAAAATGTTAGCATGGAGAAACTAAAATTACATAAATTCAAATTCCATTTACAATGTATGGCATACGATGATGTACAGGGTAAAAATGATGACATATGCATCAGTACGATGCATGATTTTCCTTTTTAGTGATTAAAATACTATTTTAATGCCTATTAAAAACTGCTATTTATCTGATTGAAAAAATCTTTAGGATAACATTTACATAACTAAAATTAATTCTTAACCTAACGAAGGTATATGATCTAGCCTCGGGAATATATTTTTAACATTTTACAATGGTTCAGTAGAAAGACAAAAGTATTCATCAGAAAATTTCTAATTTTCGATAACAGATCTGGTCACCCAATTGTTCTTGTTTTATTGCACAAGATCAGACTTGAGTGAGAAACCAAGACACCAGCATGCGAGTTTGACTTGAAATAATCAAAGGAGTAGTTCTTGCAAGACTGGCCAAGTGAATTCTTTATATATGTTAAACTAAGGTCCAGTATCATTAGATGCTTTTTTACAATTCTTTCTTTAGAAAGTACCATATCGATAATAGTATCATTCTGTTCTTAATGCATTCATATACATGGCATATATAACTTTTAAACTTTATTAATAGCCAAATCAGATAAATCTGTTCATATGTAAAAAAAAGTTGAAATTTTAAAAGGGGGGGGAGTGACTATTGTAATGCTAAATTAATTTCAATGTGATCTTCTTGGTTTATTTTCAAAATTGTACAATATTACAATAAAATATTTTTAGTTTGGGGTCAATTTTATTAAGAGCTAAAGCCTGAAAATCAAACATTTTCTAAGTTTATATCTCAAATTAACCCTCTAATTATCTATATACATATATTTTTTCTATTACTTTTTAAGGATATATTTTTTTAAAAGATAGAAGTGATACAAGTTTTATATTTATATCTTAAAAGTAAAAGTACACTGAGGGTACTTCCCCCAAGATTATACTATATACAATTATGCAGAGATTAAATGCATGTAATACTCATTTAAAGTGACAGAAAGTTGCAGAATATATCAAGTAAATTTGTACTTCATTACTTAGTTTCAAAGTTACAGTATTAATTATTGGTTCTTCCATTCAAGTAAAGTGTGTATTAAATGAAATATAGATTAAAAATGGATTTCAAGTATGAATTGACAACTTCAATTGCCACAAGGAAAACAATCAAGTTATTTCAGAAATTTATTAAAAAAAAAAAAAAAAAAAATGGGGACGAAGAACTGAGGAGGATAATTTCTCTCAAAATTTTTGATACATAATGAATAAGTGTATAAGAGGTAAAATGTTTGAATAAAAAAGAAATGTAGTTATTAAGAGAGATATGTAAGTATCGAATAATGCACAAAAATAAAGTATTTTAAGTTAGGAACGTAAAATTAAAACTATTTTTAAAAAAATTCACACAAAAAGTACTAATTCTATGTAAATTTTTTAAAAAAAAGCACAAAAAGATCAAATGCATTTATTGCTACCCTCTCCTGAACATTATTCTTTTTATTTTTCATTAATTTATACTTCCCATATATTTCAATATGTATATTATTAATCATTACTAATGGTAAATGAAAGTAACCTAAAAAAAGGAAACAGTTTAATTAAATTTTGACTTTCTTTTTTGATTGTAGTCTGACCAAGTAAAACCATAGAATTAAATATTTAAATAATAAACACTTTTTAATAGTTCTTTAACAGCTTTATTTCAAAAATGTATAGAACAAAGAAATATCTCATACAATATAAAACATTTCATATCAAAAGCTATACAAAAATTTGATAAAATATTGTTCCACAGTTATACATATAAAAATTCTTTCAACAAACATGTATTTTCTATCATTTTCAAACAAAATAAAATTTTCATATATATCAATATTAACATCATAAAAACATCTGTAGAATAGAACTATAGTTATGAGTAGTTTTTGGCTCATTCAAACAAGGACATTTCCTATGGAAAACAAGTTCAGATTTGTTATAGAGTTGTTCAAATGAATTGATTAGATAAAATTTTTAAAGACATAGTAATGAAATGCATTTTAAAAATGAATACAAAAAATTAACCAGTCAAAAGTGAAAAATAAAAAACAGCAACAGCATTTCATAACTAAGCACAGCTTCAATGGGAAGGTTTTATTTTCCCATCAATATACTTACTAATTTGAAAAACAGGTTATAAATACTTATATTTTGCTAATAAATCCCTTTTCTATCAGCACATGTTTTACTTGCTAAAAGTATTATATACATATTAAAAAATAATTTTTTAATAGTAAGTCTTAAGCTGCATAAAATTCTTACTCATATTTTTTGAACAAGGGTTTGTTAAATAATAATAAAACTGACCAGAGATTAGATTAAATTAAAGAGAATAATAAAAAAAAAAAAAAACAATCAACTTACAAAGTACACATGAGGAACTGTACATCTTTGGTTTTTAACTTCACTCTCTATCACTTAAGGTTACCAAGTACAAAATTATTTTTCAATTAAATTCTGCTACAGAAGACCTGTTTAACAAAACTCTTGTAATATATATGTTTACATATTAATCAGCTGGTTCTCTTGACAACTCTCAATATGTTTTTAAAAAATCAATGCACATATTAAAAGAAATCACAACAGTTACATACACACATACAAATAATATAAAATTTCATGATTTAGGGAGGCGGGGCATGAAAAAAGACAAGCTCCATTCAAGCAGCTTAAAGCTATAAAAATATTCATGCAATAATGTAGCAATCCCATATGTTGAGACAATTTAACAACTTATTTCATGAAACATTGGACATTGTGTGATACAATATAAATGCCAGGAAGAATTTCAAAAACATGGATAATTGGTAACCCTACTCTCGTTATTATTCAACCCAAAAGTACACGTCTAAGGCGACTGTGCGGTACATCTGAATCATCATCTGAACTGGTAGTATCTGAATGTGGAGATGAGGCATCACTGCACCGTGGTGAGCACAGATACTGTAGGAGGGGAATGCGGTACTTGCCACAGAAATCTACAAACCTGATGTGTTCAACACGAACATCAAAGTATACACCTGCAATATATACAAAATTATTAACACAAGAGACATTTATAGGAGAAAATAAAACTCATTGAAAATTATTTGAAAGATGGCTCTGCAACATAAATTATAAATATATAAATGATATAATAATGATGGATATTGATATAATAGAAAGAATGGACAAAAAGTTACGATTTGATTTTGCATGAACTTTCAACTAACTCTCAAATTTAAACCTTACATCATCAATATAAACCTTCAAAATGAATTTGTAGCAGTGGTATATATATAAGCCAGTAACAACCTCCGTATTAAGATGATCATTTAAGTATAGTGGATGTTATGTGCTTACGGGAAAGAAGGTACCAGGTTCTAACCTTCATTGATGACCCGGATGTGATCTGAACACGCAACCTTCTGATCTGGAGCCAGAAGTGAAATACAAACCCACATTTGCGGACTAGAAAGCCGTCAGATCACATGACGCAGCACAGCAAAGCCGTCAAATCCTCACGACACAGCAGTCAAGCCATCAATACACACTTGACGCAATAGCCCTAACTCACACGCTCACAATAACAGTATCGTTCGTTCGCCTATCCGCCAACTCACTGGCAAGAGAGGGTGTGGCGGTGGTATCTATATAAGCCAGTAACAACCTCTGTACTAAGATGATCATTTTAATTTTAGTACAGTGGATATGTTATGTACTTACAGAACAGAAAAGGTACCAGGTTCTAACTTTCAAACTGATTAGGTTTTTGCAAAATAAATAAAAAGATTTTGATTGCAGGCACAAACAATTCAGTTAATAGATAACTTTTACATTAAAATAAACTTTGTTGGAGATTACAATGGCTAGAGTAAAGTTTTAATAGGAATATTGAATATTAGTATTTTTTTAAAAATTTAAAAACAGAAACACTCAATATTTACTAATCAGATTCAAAAATAAAAAATTTCTTTTAATGTCTTTTTAATTAACGAACTACAATTTTATAAGGGATTAATGGTTTATGTGCATTTACTCTGCCAATGTTAATGATAACACTCTATTAAACCAATTTGTTTAACAGGAATGATAAATCCTGCAAATTAAATATAACTCCTTCTTAACTTTTTTCATTTATTTTTTAATAAAATTTTTTATTAAAGCGATTGTAATTTTTTGAAAAATGCATTTTTTAACTATCTGAAAGCAATCACACAAAGGCAACAAAACTTATTTCAAACTCTTTTTTGGGAAAATGAAAGAATTTTTATATAGTGAATGAATATTTTTTAATAAATTATATCTGTTGTCTATTCTGGTCCCAAAGCCTTTGTCATTTTTCTGGTAGTAGCATGATTAGATGCTCATAAAAATTTTTGCTCTTTACTGGCCAAAAACTGATTTTTCACCTCCTCATTTGAAGTAAAAGTTTTACTGTCTAAATAAGTTTGAAGAAACCAGAACAAAATAATCAGAAGTTTTCTGAACTGGAGAACATGGTGGGTGGGGCAGTATATCCCATTTAAGCTGTAAAAGCTTTTGGCTAGTTACCAAACTCGTATGAGAATTTGCATTAAATTGGTGGGACACTACACCTTTTCTGTAGATCAATTTTGGACATTTTGTTTCAGTGGATCACACACATTCTGTTTCTCCAGCTGATGACATTACACCTCAGAATTAATGAATTAATCATTGTGTTGCCTGGGGGTTGCTGTTTATAAATTTAACCTCTCATCAATCTCAGGTTGCCTGTTTGCATCAATTAATGCCTTTATTGTGTCTTTATCAGCTTCAATTGGCTTTCCAGGTATAGTATTACTTTTATTAACATCAAACTTGCCAGATTGAAATTTTGCAAATTAGTTTTGGCACTGGCATACTGTCAATACATCTTCATACACATTGTCTGATTTTTTCTTGCCTGACGAGCAGTTTTACTTTTTCAATAATAGAAAAAGTAAAATATGCCAAAAGTACTGCTTTTCACTCTCCATATTTGAAAGACACCAGCCTTGCTCTATATCAGCTCTCAAAACATATAATGATTATGTGGCTCAATTGTGAAACTGGGAGTGGAAAAATACAATTAAATCCTCAGTTGGGAAAAAATAAAATTATTTTTCCCAACTGGAAATAGTAATCCCCTTTGAATATAAAATACATTATTCAAAGTGCACAAATATTTTATTTTCCATCTAACAGATGCAAAGTGGGTACAGTTACCAGGTATTAGATACTTGATCTAGAGATTTAAAGACTTTACATTACCAACAATTAAATTTTATCTGTCTACTAGTATCTAAACCATTACACACAAAAAAAATCAATAAGATATTAGGTAAATTGTATATTCCAAAAAGGAACCATGCAATCCTGATCTGATTTTATAATCATTCCCCCCCTTTATTTAACAGCAATTTACAACTAAGCAGTGACACAAGTAGTACGTTTCATTCTGAAAACTTCCCTGTACAACACACAAGGAAGTCTGATTGAATTTCATGTATAGGAAACTCTTATTTCAATTGGAGAGTCTCACATTTATAATTTATGACATCCAGTAAATTATAATTCACAGGTTACATGCAGTTCATAAATTCACATGAGTTGAAATTTCAGATGCTCAACATATTAGAAAGAAAAATATTTTGCCCTGACCTTTGCACTTGGGATTGACACATCTGCAGGCACTGTTGAGGAAATCGTGTAAGCTGGATGGTAAGTCTCCCTGCCTGACTGGAATCCGGAAGAGCTTGATGCTACGAGCAGCCAGCTCACGTAAAGAAGGAGGATCATAGGTCATGTCTTGCACAAAGCGCACCACCAGGGGATTATCCCGGAGACTTAGCTTTAAAAAATAAGAACAAAACATCAAATATTAGATAAGGATACGATTAAATATCCATTGTATTGGTTTTACTTTTCTTTTAAAAGACCCTGGAAGTTTCAATTTGTAATAAAGAGCATTCAGTTTGTAGTATTTTTTAAAAAAAATGACATAGCTGTGATAAAGTCCAATATTGGGGATTATTTGTTGCTTAGGAGTTTTGAAAGGGATGCATATACTTACAGAATAATCTTGCATATGGCAATTATACATTAAGCTTAAATTACTTTTTTTAGTTTTTCCCTTTAGATGTGTTTCATGTTTAATGATGCAAAGATTGCTGATTGATTGATTGAATATTAACATCGCACTATTCAGCAACACGAGGGCTTTTGGCGTCAGACCACGTAATTTTGAACCATGGTCAAATGACGTGGACGACACCTGAGCTGGCACCCCCCTCTTCTAACTACCACACCAACGGGAGGACGTTTCAGCTCTCGACAGATTTAACGTGCATCGCTGCCCTACACGGCGGGTCTTTAGTGGTACTGGGATCGAACTCGTGACAAAGCAAGCCACGATCCGATACCTATACCACTCGGCTACAGCGGCCGCAAAGATTGCTGAAGAATTCACATTTTTGATACATATAATTTCTTATACTTTTATTCTTAGTTTTTTTTTCTTTACATTTACTTTTTTAGTGCTGCTAAGAAAATGTATGACAAATTACGAATCTGGAATTTTTTAGAGGCAAGTCTGCTTCAGATAAAAATAAAATTTTGATAGAATTTTTATTTTTATATAAAATTATATTTAAATACATTTTATCAATTTATACAAATTATCAGGGATATCAAGTAGGAGAGCATGGAAATTTCGGTTGGATTTATGACTCTTTATTGGCCTTTACACAACTAAATTTCACAACAAACTACTGGTATATTAAAAAAAAATTTAAGTAATTATTATTCTTATTAATTAAATTCCTGATATGTAAAGAGCCCCGTATTAATGAATATAACAGAGAAAATAAAATAAATTGTAAATTGAACTATTTTTTATTATCAATCCCCAAAACTCATTATTGAGAGATCTTTCAAGGAAAAAGATACGTTAAAATTTTTTTTAACAACAATTAAATTTCATTTACAAATGGATGAATGAACTGATTTATTACACAGAATTAGATCAGAAAGATGTAATTATCATTATAACATCATTGAAACA
This sequence comes from Trichonephila clavipes, assembly GCA_019973935.1. Classification (NCBI taxonomy): domain Eukaryota; kingdom Metazoa; phylum Arthropoda; class Arachnida; order Araneae; family Nephilidae; genus Trichonephila; species Trichonephila clavipes. The sequence continues at coordinate 251,287 of BMAU01005764.1, read as the reverse complement.
TACTATTAAGGAATCAAAAGATACTGAAATGAACTTGAGCATATATAACAAGTATATACCATCAACATTAAAGACAATATTAACAGATCCAACAAATGTCTAATTTACTCTTTGCGTGGATTAATGGTTTTTATTATTGAGCTTCTAAAATGTAATTCTAATTGGCATCTTACAACACTGCAATTTGATGATAAAATCTCCATCTCGTATTACAGTTGTTCAGCTTTTCCAAACCGACTTTTTGACAAAGCAACCTTTTACCTCATATATATTGACAGTTCAATTTCTTTTAAAAGATAATTAAGATATCTATACTTCAAAAAGAAGAGTTTAAATAATATATTTAATACATCTCCAAACTAGGAATGGAAATGAACTAGTTGACGATTTGATTATCCTGCATAACTTCATTTTCATGAAGCAAAACTTTTGGAATGAACAGGTAGACAAATTTGCAAATCTAATGTTTACATTGACTGGATTGCCCCCAGAAGATATCAATACTAACAATTTCCGAAAAAGAATAGAAAAAAACAATTGAGAATTATAATACCAACAAATATCAATACTTTAGGAAACATCCCTCTATAGAAATAATATCTAATCGGATCAATAACTGAAGAGAAGAGATACTAGGTATTTGCATAGTTAGTATATATATATAATGACTATAACTCCAGGGCTCCTGCATAAATATCAAATAACCCTATATATAACACCTGCAAAGAAAATAAGGATTTGAAACACATTCTCTTATAATTTGTGACAAATATACTTCTCAAAGAAATAACTTGTGGAATATATGGAAGATAGATCCATACAATAACATCACCTTCAGAAAATTTTTGGAACATGAAACTTTTCAAAGTCTTTTTGCAGAAGATTAAGTTCTTTGATATATATTAAATAAGAAAAAGGAGATACATCTCTCTCAATATATATTCATTTCAGTGTAATAATATAGCCCTTGTTGCTCTACATCCCACAAAACCTGTAACCCGTAATGAAACAAAACAGCACAATCTCAAGGAGCAACAATAGTGATAGATAAAATCAAGAAATCGATTCTTTTTTAATAGTACATTTAATCAAATTATATTTTTTATCAAGAATTTAACAAAAATAAAATGTAACTTATATAATATTCCCAAATTTTAAATTGCTTTGCTTTTGTAATCACAAATGATTAGTATCATTAAAAGACTACAACAGACAGTGAGTAACATTACATTTATTAACATTCATTTCCCAATAACATTTAATCCCAATTTATGAAAAGCATTTTATAGTAAGAAAATAATAAATGAAAAAATTGATGATGATTAATTATAAAACTATAATATTTCAACCAGCTGAGATAGAATTTTTAAAAAAAGTAAATAATATTAAACAAACTAAAAAAGTCTAAAAATTCTTGGTATATACCAATAAACAAAAGAGAACAAGAAATTCAAGGTTAATCACATACAATAATGCAAAATATAAATAGTAATATTATTCCTTTTTTGTATTTTTAATTCAACTTGCTTAAGAAAGCAAGGGATAGTTACAAAACTTTTTTTCAATATTTAAAGTGTACCCAAATAAAGATTCAACTGACCTCCACCAGTCCCTTGAGTGTTACAATCTCCGGAGGCAGAGTGGTAAGTTGATTTTTGTGCAATGAGAGAGACCGAAGTCTTCTCAGACAGGAAATGGATGAAGGCAGACTTTGTAACTGGTTCTCACAGAGTATGAGGGAACGCAAGCGGTGCAGACGTCCCATTTCGGCAGGGATATCTCGCAAACGATTACCACCGAGATACAGAACTTCTAGCCTAAAATGTCATAAAAGTATTAAAGATAATGATTGGAAATAATCTTTCTTTTTTATTTAGAAAAAATTTTTTAAATTTATTCTTTTTTCAATAACTATGATTTTAATAAATTTTCTAGTTATTTTTAGAAGATTAGAAACAAATTATGTCATCAATATTAATACATAATTGGAATTTTTAGCAAAAAATATTTAAACTTTTTCTTGAAATATTACACATACGAACTACTATTTAAAACTGCAGATAAATGATTATTAAAAATCAAAATTACAAAGATGAAAATACTTCTAATCTCCTTACTTTAATACAAATGATAGAAAGAAATTGGAGATTTTTCTCACTAGATTTAAAAAAAAAAATTTAGATTGGATAACACAATATCAATTAAAGAACTTTTGGAATTTACATATTAACTTAGAAAACCATTGTCAAATGCACTGCAAGAATGGAAGACAATTTTCAGTACATGCTCCAAAAAAAAAAAAAATATTTGTAAGTTATCTTATTTTTCTTCTCATAACTTTTGAAAATAATTATAAAAATATGAGATCTGCCTTCTTCAGGAAAAAAAAACATGATGGAACATTTCCATAAAAGAATGGGATTATTCAAAAAGTGTATGTTAATGGACACAGCATCTCTACAAATTTAAAAAACATACAAGCTGCAGCCTGAATAATGAAGGAATACATTTCATGCATTTAAAATTAAGCAGTTATTTTTTTTAGAAAATAAAATGATGGAATTTTAAGTAACGAAATGCAATTTAAATTTATTTAAACAAATAAGTTGTGGTGCAAACTGTACAAAATTTTGCCAAATTATTAATCAATGGGCTAACACACACACACACATACAAAGTTGTCCTTTTACATTTATAGGTTTATTTTTCGAAATATAATACAATTAATAAACGACTAGTGATGAAAAAAAAGGGGGGAGCAACAAGTAGTTAGAGTTAATTTTCTATATGGAATTTCTATTAACAGCAAAAAGCCAAGTTGACAATAAATAGATGCCAAATTAAGATAGGATCTAATTCATTAATTTTTTTTTTAAATAGATATATGCTATATCAAGATACATTTATTAAATATTCATTCATATAAACTTCCGATTCAACATATCTTATACAATTAAAAAACTATGCAAAACGTTATTATCAAAACTTTTTGAATTTCCTTTTCATAAAATTGGCTACATAAATTCTTTTAATCAATAATTATTTAGTAAGTAATTTAATTTTAAAAAAATGCTAAATAAAAAGCAAAAAGTTTGAAATGTATTATATTTTAAATTTCTAATAAGACATACAAGTTCAAATTTCCCTAATTTGCATGTGCTAAAAAAGGAAATCAAAATAATTAAACTTTCTTCTGATTGTTAAAATTTTTTCTCTTAATTACAGTTCTTTTACAAATAATTTATCATATTTTTAAATATTAATTAAATAAGTTTATTTTTTAATAAAAACTTATTTTTATAGTGCAGAATATTCAAAATATTGAAATTAAATAAAAAGCACTTCCAAGTTTACTATCAACCTGATAACCTAGGCATGATACAGCAGGTTTCAGAATTGCCCAGCTAAAATTGCTTATGTCATCCGATAGCATCTTGTAAATATCCGATTGACTGCTTACATTACTCTCACTAAAATATTTGTTATGGCAGTTTTGCATTACGAATGCTACTTTTGCTGCATGTTTTAGTTTTTGTCACAATTTATATTTTTCGTGATTCAGTTCGTGAACATTTAATTTTCTTCTTTTTTTTTTTTTTAAAAAATGATTAAAATAGGAATACAACACAACAAAATTATTTTTTTAATTTTCATGTGTTATATTTCTATTTTAATATTTTTTTAAAAGGGCTTTTTTTTAAAAAAAAGAGGAAATTCCCTTTTAATGCTTGAAATTACTAAATTTTCTTGCATTTAAAAATTGAAATTCTAATTAAATTTCCTTAAAAGATCATGAAAATAATATGCAAGAAATTAAACATTATTTTATAAAGAAACAGGAGCTTTTACAAATTGATAAAACATATTGGAACAAAAAGTGGTTTTTAGAGTAAATATAGTAATGCTATGTGTTAAATAACATCCGACAGGAATATATTAGGCTGATTCCTGTCCTTAGCAATACTTCCACATACTAATGGTTATAATCTGATGTGGTATGCATCCCCAAATTAAGAATAATTAAGTTTAGCAGTTTAATAACCAAGATGGGTGAAAACTAAAATGTTTGGGGCAAAGATTCAACTTACTTTTGCAACTTCCAAATGTCTCTTGGCAGTTCCTCCAGCTGATTTCCTCCCATATGAAGTGATTTCAGATTTGGCACATCTACGATCTCAGGAGGAATGGTTCGAAAGAGGTTTCCACTCAGATTCAGTTCTTGCAATTGTTCGAGTGTGCTCAACTTTTTTGGAAGAGAGAGATCTCCTAATAAATTGTTTCTTACCACCAAAATACTGAGTTGCTTCAATTCAAAAATGGCCTCGTTAATCTCAGTTAGAAAGTTGTTACTCAGATCGACATGTTTTAAATTTCTTAACTTATACAAATTTTCAGGGATAAAATCTAATCTATTGTGCTGCAGAAATAAAAACTGAACCTCTTTTCTGTGCTCATTTTTTTCATCAGATTGTGTGTTTTCAGGGTGATTAAAGAGCTCCAGATTATGATGCAAAGCCATACCATCCAGATTCAGATAGGATAAATCCATGGAGGAATCGCTGGAGTGAGGATAATTGGTCCAATTAGATAATTCCTCAGCATTACGTAATGATAGGTAGGATGAATCCCGTTGCGATTCATTTGCATTTTGATTAGGGGACTTGTTTACTTCATATCGGTATCCTTCAGCCATCGCGAAAGAGGAGCAGCAACTTAACTATTGCTAGTGGAAAGAATGGTACTTCATTAAACGAAGTATAACTGATAAAAGAAAGACATCATACTTCCCCAAAAAGGAAGATGTCTTTTCTTTACGCAAATATTTATCAAAGAGAGATTATTAAGGCGGTTACAGTTGATAAGCTGACTTCTTATAACGAGAACGTAAATAAAATTGTTTGAAACTGGTTTAAGAAAACTTTTTCGATATTCGCAGTCTCTCAATATTCTTAAAAGTTTATCATTACTTTTTTACTAATAACTTAGAAAAAAAAATAAAAGGGCTTAGCTAAGAAAAAAATCCCATACCTTACAAAGTCAGAAAATCTTATTAGAATTTATTATTAATTTTATGAAACTAATAACTGCACTAACTTTTGCTAGAGAGTAATTCAAGAAGCTTTTATTATTATGAAATGCCCAATAAAAGTATACTTCAGTTTTCATATGTATAAAGAAAAACGAGAGCGTCATCTGCAGTACAAAAATAGATTTTAAGACACATTACTGTTTTGCTACTCTTTGAAGGTCTATATTCACTCACAGCAGTGACGTAAGAAGAGGAATGAGTTCTGCCTGTGATGCAGTAGTTTCTCTGTAATTTCTAGACTTGAATATTTCATGTTCATTAAAGTTGTGTAGTTCACTCAAAACATGAACTCAATGCGTAGACTTCGATTCAAAGTGGTTCTACGGTAGTGCTGTATATATGTTCCATTTACAAAAATCTTGTAAGTTATCATTTTCCTTTTTTGTTCATTTTTAATTTACCCTTAGACAGAAACGTAGTACATGGTCCAATGTTACAGGGGAATTTTACTGAAAAAATTAAACCACATGTTTGTTCAGATTATGGCGAAATCAACACAAAATTTATGTTCCTCATTATTTTAAGCTAAAAACTATACCTCTTGAAAATAAACCGTGAAATCTCGTGTCTGACCTTTTCAATGATAGTACAGCATGCTCGATTTTCCTTTTAAAATGGATAAATTATAAATTATTACAGTATATCTGCATTTTGTAAGATGTCCGATTTAAAGTCTGATCCATTCTGGCGTTTTAAAACCTCAGCATGGATTTAAATTTTAAAATCTCAGCATGGATTTAAATTATACTTTCGATCGTTTGGGATTTATTCTTTTCATTCATTGATCCTTGGTAGATATCATTTCATGCATATTGTCATCAATAAATGATGCTCTGATCTTTAATATCGCTGCCCCACTTTAAAATTCTATAAAATAATTTTCTACTTTTTTTATATGTTCTATTAAAAATAAAAACACGGTGATGAAGTAAACATATTAACATGTTTGTAATTAATTATATGTGATGTTTATCCTTTTCAGAAAATTTTCAAATATAGATTTTCTGAAGTTAAAACAACCATCATGTGTAAAAATAATGTTATGTAGTAATTTGTGTATGTAATTTTATTAAAATATTCTTTGTTTTCGTAACTGATAACTGTTGGAAATTTTTCATTTCATATAAATCTAGGAAATGGGCCATTGTTCTTCTAATATAAAAATAAAAATTTAATAATTTGAGAACATTTGTATAAATTTAAGCAATTTCAACTTTTCTTTCAGATTTCAATTGTTTATTATTGTGATATGCAATGGAGAATGGTTTTATATGTACATAATTGTTACTTATTTAATATGACTATTTGAAGTGTACAAATTATCAAAATATCTCAAATAATTTAATACATTAAAAATATTTAGTACTTTTTATCCAAGTCCAGATCCCTTTACATTTGAAAAATGTCTAAATTGCTAAGTGTATGATAAAATTGTAGAGGACACAATTTATATATATAAAATACATATATATCAAGCCATGATATAATTTAAATTTAAAGATGTTTTATAATTGTAAAATGTTGCCTATGCACTTCTAATTGAGACAAAATTTGCATTTTAAAATTTGTTTTAATGGAAGTTTATTTTTTACTTTTCGGGCTAGTAGTAAGTGTTGTCATAAAAATTCAGTTATATGTAAGAATGTTCAACTTAATGACAAATGCATCTTTAGGTATAAAGTGAATACTTTAAAAAATACAAAATGAAAATATCACAAAAAATGTGAATATTTTAGATTTTTATGTTTACTGCTTAAAATAGTATCAGTATGCATTCTCCACATTTCTTTGTTATGACAAAGTTATATACTGTGTAACAGTTTACTTCATTTGGTGTTACAATACAGTATTAAATTATTTTATTCATGTTTTTTTTACTATCATTTTGATATGACAGATTAGTTTTTATTTAAAATTTTTGGAAAATGTGTGTGTGTGTGTGATATTATTCATAAGAATGAATATTTTTTCTATTCTCAATCTACAATTTAATTTTTTAAATATGGTGAACTGCTGTGAAAAGAAAGCTAGAAATAAAAATTTAAATGAATTTCTATTCTGCAGATTTTTTATTTTGATGTACAATTGATATAAAGATAGTGATTTGAATGTCATAAGTACAATTTTATTTATGTAAACTCAAACATATCTGTTTTGTTTACGCAAACATTTTGTAATATAAACTTATCATGATCATGATTCAATATCTTTCTAAGTTAACCCTCTGCATATAGCAGACATAAAGAGCTGATCAAGATTTTTCACCAATTTTGTATATATATTCTACTGTCTTGTTATATTAATGTCTAGCATTGAGTTACGTTTGTAGCAATTTATTTTTTATTAATAATTAAATATATAAAATCACTATTTAATCTTATAAATGATACGATAATGATAATGCTAACCATTTTCATTATCTTTTTAAGTGTTGAAAAACAGGTAATTGTATATTATCGCAATCTATTGATGACATTATATGAAATGAAGTACATGGATGCCAGTTCAGCGTGTACACACATAGGAAAATGGGGTTGCCAACTTGGCGAGTTATTAATAGAGTTGGTGATTGTTGTGATAATAAGCAAGTATCAAAAAATGTTATAAATGTTTTGCAAAGGGTTTGAATAGAATCTTTAGCTATTTGAGCAACTGAAATCCATTAAGTAGCTTTCAGTTATGTCTCATATTTTCAGCACTTAATTGGAATGTTTGACTTATTTTTCTTTTTGTCCTTTCTTTCCAAATCTCTGTCATGGTTGGGGAGTGGTATAGATATCGGATCGTGGCTTGCCTTGTCGCGAGTCCGAGCCCAGTACCATTAAAGACCCGTCGTGTAGGGCAGTGATGCACGTTAAATCTGTCGACAGCTGAAACGTCCTCCCCTGGGTGTGGTGGTTAGGACAGGGGGTGCCAGCTTGGGTGTCGTCCACGTCACTTGACCATGGTTCAAAATAACGTGGTCCGTTGCCAAAAGCCCTCATGTAGCTGAATGATGCGACGTTAAAATTCAATCAATCAATCAAATCTGTCCTAAAATGCAAACCATGGTCAATAAATAATGAAATGTAGATTAAATATTTCTGAAATTTAGTAAAATAAGTAAAAATTTAGAGAAAAAGTATAATAGTTAATGAAAATTGTATGTACTATATTAAAATATGTACTGGGTTGGCATGAAATTTAAAAAAGAATGACATCTTTTAATGGAATTATAAAAATGATTTATTATATTTATAATAAATCATACTTGTTGGTGAAAAAATTTATATTCATTTGAACAGTGCTATGGCACCATCCATAACATTCTTGACTATGTATAATATAAATGTGAGAAATGTGTCCAAAAATAACAATATAAAAATTATTTTTGTTTTTCACAGCACGATCTTTAAAAATCTATTGTGAAGGAAGAATATGCAGCATATTGTCTTTTTTTCTTCCTTCTGAATAAGTTTCTATTTATAGTTTTATTATGCTTAATATTTTAGTATCAGAAACCATTAGTTCAGTTACTAACAACAAAAAACAAATATGTTCTAGCACCAAAAATATATGAAGGGTAAAAAAAAACCCACCTTAAATAAGCAGCAAGACTTAACGGCAAAGAACATTTCAATACTTTTCAATATATTGACTCTTGTGGTTTCTTAAATTGCAAAAATTGATTGATATGATTTATTTACTTATATTCTTGACCAATAATCTCTCATAACATCTGTCTACTGCTGTATTCTTAATGCAATTATATTTTTTGCTTGATAAATATATATTAGCTCTTAACACAACTGTTCCTAAACTTGTCATTGCTTCTTGTTTATAGTAGTTGTAAATTTTGTCGAAACTCTTTAACTTGCAATAGTAATTTTCATGCAATTTTTTAAAAAAATTTAAAGCTATTATGCTTGCAGAGAAAACAAATTCTGTCAGCATTGATTTTTAGAGAAATAACAGTATTTTATAACTTATTTCGGGAAATTTCAAATTTACTGATTCAATATTTTCTTTTAAAAGCTATGTGTTCCTTGCTTTTCCCACTAAGACAAAATTCAAATTTATTTTGTATTACTTGATAAAGTTTCAGTAATTTTTGTTGGAATTCAAAATTTTTTAAATCTCTCTCTCTATGTATAAACTAAGTTTATCTTCTCTATTAAAAAGTTTAATAGATAAGAATTAATGATCTTGCATGCAAGTTATTAAGATGAAAAAATAATCATGTTCAATTTAATAAATTTTAAAATGTGTCAAAATGTTAATTTTTTTTTCTTTTTTTACTTTCTAATTATAAATCCTCTTTCTTTTCCTCTGCTAGAAAACGTATTAAATTTAAGGCAAAGTTTATAAGTAAAGTTTAATGCAAAGTTTTAGTCATTGCAGCAAAATTTGAAATTAACCTATTCAGGACCGTGCAAATTTTTCTCTGTTAAGCCTAGCTCCATTTAAAAAATTCATATAAAATCATCACTGTAATAAAATATGCTGAAATTTATGGTTTATAATCATTCCAAGCTCCGATCACATTGGTGTGATTAGAATGGGGGAAATGCAATCTCGCATATGATACCGTGTTCTCTGAAGTGATCACATACATGTGAGTATGGTCCTGAATGGGTTAAAGAGGTGTCTTAAATTGGTATTTGAATCAAATTTACCTTATAATGTTTGATTTTATTAAATAGAGATCAAACTATGAATGAATGAGAATCATTGTTTTAAGAAATATGAAACAGCATAAGAATGATAGGAAATACTTTGTTTAGTGCATGTTTTATGTTAACGTGTTATGTAGCTAATATATCTGACACTCATAATATATACCTTGCCATTGTCCACATCCATGCCACTTCAACATTAGGATGGCCAAGGTAGACTAGTGATCAAGGTATCGGATCTTGGCTGACTTGTCACGAGTTTGAGCCTAGTACTACTAAAGACCCAACGGCGATGCATGATAAATCTGTTGAGAGCTCAAATGTCCTCCTGTGGTGTGGTAGTTAGGAGAGGGGGTGCTAGCTCAGGTATCGTCCACATCATTTGACCATGGTTCAAAATTACGTGGTCCGTTGCCAAAAACCCTCGTGTAGCTGAACAGTGCAATGTTAATATTCACTCGCTCAACATTAGGATTTGCAGACATGATAAGTGCTGCAAACAATGAACATTATTGCACAGTCTTTATTTGGAACTAGTTGCATGACCAGACATTGTACAGACTTTTTAAAGAACTTTACTTTGTATATAGAAATTTTTGATCCCCTCTCATTCTCTCTGGTGTGTGTGACTTTTATATTAACGCGTTAATGCCCAACTTAATTTAAAATTGAAATTTTGTTAAAAACTTTTAAAATTATGTTCTAAACACTCAAACTAAATATAATATGCAATTAAACTCCACACCATTAATTTAGGATCCGAGATAATTACTGTCCTATAAATAGGACGATGGGCGGATATGGAAGTTTTTGAACACTTAGTACTTCTTCTTTGTTTTTAGTTACATGATTACGTTTCTGTTCCCAAGCAATTGAACTTTTATATTTTATGCAAACTAAAATGAAACACAAATAAATTTGACATTTTCTTTATTAGTTTAAACATATTCACACTATTTATGGTAATTTGGAAAACATTTTGTGCAAAGTGTTGCATTACATTTCATGCAAAATGTAAGAGATTTTCCCGAACAATTTGCATTTGACATCGTCTTTGTTTTTCTCTTTTACCAATTATGTGACCAACTCCATCATGTCTAACAGTGTCTATTTTCTTCACTCGAAATGAAATTGTATAACTTAGTCTACCTATTTGTTTTTGTACTGTGTTGCCTTTTTTTAGATAGGCTATTGCAATATGTCTCCTTATTTTTTTGATACTCTTTTTCTCTGCATTTACCAGGTTGTAAATAATGCAGGTATTTACAACAGCCATGTCGACAATTCGGGTAAAAATTGGCCAATACCATTTTTTTCCACGGATTTTTATGGTATGTTTCTCTAAAAGCCAATCATGAGAATCTACGCCACCCATATTTTTGTTGTAATTGCTTACAAGACATGGCTGATCGATTATATTTTTTTCAGCTTTTCCCTTTTCACGCCTTGAAACAGATGTTAGTGGTTCAATTATGTCAAAATTTGTAGCAAGTGTAATGCATTTGTTACTGCAGTAATTTTATTTTTCACTTCAAAGTAGAAATCATGTGAACCACGGCTAGTCTTTGAAAATAGAATCAATTTCAAGGGGCAATGCTGTATTCTGTCATTTCTTATTATTCCTGTTGCTCGAAATCCACTCTTTCTTAGGTCAACTAACAAATTATAGGAATTAAAAAAATTATCAAAATAAACTATATGATTCTTGGGATCAGTATCTGGCTGAAGCATTTTTTTTACAACTCGAGTTCCCAAGGGCTCTTTTGAAAGAACCACGGTAGAAGCAGCATTGACAACTTCCTTGCCGCAATACAAATCAAAATTATAGCAGTTGCCATTGTTTCCACATAATGCCCACATCTTATACCCAAACCTTATGGGTTTACCTTTAATGTATTGCTTGAAGTAATGATGACCATCATATCGAATCATCATTTCATCAATAGATAGATGCTTGTCAAAAATTCCCCATGTCTGAAAATTTGCGTTCATTTCAGTAACTAATTTTCGAAATTTTAAAAGCTCTGTCATTTGCTTGGGACTTGGCTTCATTATTATCAGCAAAATGAATCATAGATTTTATTTCTTAAGTATCTATTTCTTGTCATTGAGTTTTTTACTATAGGAACCATTAAATCTTCATCTGACCAATAGTCACATTCACTTGATAATGTACGATATCCAGAGAAAATTAAAAAACCGATAAATGTTTTTAATGCTTCAATTGTTAAGGAAAAATCTGGTTTGTTTTTCCATTGTTTAAGGTATTTTTCTGTTTTTGTTAAAATGTGCTCCAAATATGTTGGAGACAAATATTCTTCAAAAACTTCTATGGGCGATAGACCCTCTAAAGTGCTTACAGCTGTTTCATAGTTTATTTTTGAGGCATTACTTTCATCAGAAAAATTATAATTTGGTGGAACCTTTTTCCAATCTGCTATTAACTCTTTTGTACCTTTCTTATGTGTATTTGATTTTGATTCTGTGCAACTTCGTTTTTTACTTTTGTTTGATAAATCTGCCTCTCTATGATCATCATGGTTTTCATAAGGTACAGAAATTTCAATACTACCTGCAACGTCTCTTACAGATGGGTTAAGAGTTTCAGTGTCATCAAAACCTTCTTCATCTTTTAATTCATCTACTTCAGGTGGCAAAGCAATCATTTTGGATTCTAATTCCTCCGAAAATAGATATTTTACAGCTTCCTCGGCAGTTTTAAAAACTTTTTTCCGTGACATCTTGAACACCTATGAGATAAACTAAATATCAGAAAATTTAACAAATCCGCCCAGCGTCCTATTTTTAGGACAGTAGTTTAAATGTGTAATTAAAACTAATAAAAATAAAAATAATTTTAAAACATTGTAAGATATCTGTTAATAGAATATCTGAAATATAAATTCTGAAAAAATATTTTAACTTACCTTTAAAATCTTTTCGTACAATTACAATGAAATTCAGCAAAAAAAAATCATGAAAATGGCGAAGTTTACATGTCTGCAGCTGGCTGAAAAATACTTCTATCTGGTCCAAACTGGTTTAAATAAGAATGATGAAACCAATACTCTTCAGGGGGTGGAAAAAGAATAGGCGAAATGTTGAATAGCTGTATTTATAATGGTGAAAATGAACTGTCCTGTAAATATGACACTGGGCGGAAACAGGTTAATATATCATTAAAACACCCTTTTTCGAAATTTTTTCCATCTCTTTACCCCTTATAGATGGGTCTCTCCCCCCTTTGTTTATTTAGCCCGGCGTTGCACAGGTTTTTACCAGCAATATAACTTTATCACTATGGAGATTTACCTTTTTACTCTCAACTTTCCTCCATACACTTGGTGTATATGTATACACAATTCGAGTGATTTCTATACTTATGTCTTTAAAATTCCCTTTTCCAAAATTTTTTCCACTTCTTTTCCTTGTCATGAAGTCTTAATCACTTAATACAAAATTATTATTGTTATTTTTTTCAAATTTTATGGTATTTTTATAAGTGTGCTGCTATTTTATCTTTACATGTTGGTGAGTTATAATCTACTGTGTCTATAAAGCTCTCAAAGTTTGCACAGTAAAAGTCTCAATAATTTTAAAGCATTTATGTACTTGATGGTTATCACTTAGACATAGTTTAGATATCAACTTCAAACTTAAACATTAACTTCTGTTTGTGTAATTTTTAATAAGTGCAATAAAAAAGTTCAGGTATGGCTTCTGTGTGTGTTTTTTATAAAAACATCTTTACTTCAGTCATTACTTTCTTTTGTGTTACTATATACTTACCTTTGAATTAACCTTAGTGTGCATGTGTTTTTGTAAATCAAGTCGAAAGAGTTTCTTTTTATTACTTTTCTTATCAAAATATTTATATTGTGAAATCTTAATTTTGTTATTAAAAATTTGCTTAAAATATTGATTCCTCTTTTTTTCTTTGCATTTTCATTTTCAAGAGTTGGTTGATATGCAATTATTATCTATCCTATACTCTTTGGGCTATAACTACATCAGCTGCTAAAGGGGATGCATTTAAATGAAATTGGAATTTTTTTATGGAATTTTTTCCCTCATTTTGTTATTGTCTGTTTGATTGGGTCCTGTTGTATGCATCAAGTTGAAATTATATTTGCATGAATAACTGGTTCGAATTGTAGGTATGTCCTATATATATTATGGAAATGTAATTTGTTTTACGAGAAAGGAACTGGAAAGTGTAGATTAAGAATAGAATAAATTGTTGAACTTTCTATTAAATATTCAAATTGACATTTTACTACATATCAGATGTTACAGCAAAATAAATTTGTGAGAAAGCAAAAAAAATTATGAATAAAATTCGAGAGATTGAATTTTCTTCCTAATTTTTGATTTTTCTTCCTATTTTTGTCTTTTCTGTAAGAGTGAGAAATAGCCCAAACTATAGGTCTTTTGTAATTTTGTCGAAAAGAATAGCTGAACCATGAGAAACTATTTAATGTATTCATACTGAAGGAAATTGAATGATAGTTTTAATCTGATTGTGGATTTTATCTGTGATTCAGAATTAGTTTCTGTATTTGGAGCTACAATTCTAGATTTCATTTTAAACTTTTTCAATAAATTTAATGTTTTCTTTTAAGTCATTTTAAACTACTTGGGCACTGTTTATTTTCTTGAAAAAATTATTCTTTTGTCTAATAAAATTTGAAATGTTTTAATAAGTAATAGGGTACATGTTTTTTGGTTATTGTGAGAACCTATTTTCTTGACTGGTCATCTCTTATAAAGATATTTTCTAACAGCAGTATGACCATCTTTTAGATGACTTTTCATCTCTTTTTGAAATCTTATGAACAAACTTTGAATATTTTTAACAAATCTAATAACTTTTTAATGTTTACTGTATCTATTAGCTTTTCCTATTCGTATTATGGTTCTAGTATGTCATGATTCTTTTTTATAAACAAAGTATAAGATATAGCCTCATAATGCTTTCTTACTCTTTTTCATCATTTCTTGTAATTTTTTTTTTGTTACTTTTGCTGTAAGCAATGTTTTCTTTCCTTTAAATGAGTTTTTTCTGTTCAGTGTATTTGGTTCTTGGAAACAACATTAATTATAACTTTATAAGCTTTCTTAATAAACAATACTATTTAACTCTGTGTTATTTGCAGAAAAATTTTGCACTTTTTTGTACAAAAGCAAAAGATATGTATAGAAATTAGATCTTCTATTGTCCCTTGATGAATATTTTCCTTTCTCTTGTGGTCAACTTGCAAAGGCTATGTTGCATTTTAGTAAGATATTTTATCTATTCTTTAAATATATATAAAAGTGTGACAATCATAAAAGTATAGAAGGATTTAAATTAATTCATTGGAATTAAAGTATTATGTTTTGGTGATATTTGAACTGTTTACTATGTGATCAAGATCCACTGTAATAAAGAACTATTCTCAGTTAATAAGCAAGAGTGTAGGTTTTTAATTGTAGAATGTACTTTTTATATAGCTCTAATATGTGTATCATATGTAAAATGTTTTACGCATTTTGCTATGTACTTACAGCAGGCAAGGACGGTGGCAAGGTGACGACGGTCATTGCCACCCCTGGTCAGGGGTCTGACCGTCCCTTGGAAGTATGTTACACAGATACCAAAGTTATAGGCAATGGATCTTTTGGGGTGGTGTACCAGGCACGTCTCCTTGAAACAGGGGAGCTTGTGGCCATTAAAAAAGTGTTACAAGATAAAAGATTTAAGGTAATTATTTTAATATTCATTTTAATAGATATAAATAAATCAAGAAAAATCAAAGTTTGTTTGGTATTTCAATTCTTATCCTTGTAGAATATTTAACAAATGTTGAGAATTCAGAGTACTTCTTAATTTTGGAATTTGAAATATTTGCATATTATATTTTGCACAGCTTCAGCTAAAATTATTTATACACAGTCAAATGTTTATGTTCACCATCATTCAATTAGTATGTTCAATCTTTTGTTAGATTTAAAAGCAACAGGAAGCTATTTTAATTTTAATCATTAGTATTTGTAATTTTTTTACTAAATTTTTTATGTGAAGGAACAGGAATGTCTTAAGACTTCTTGAGGCCCAGGGCCTCTATTCTAAAGTAGGCCCTGGGTTCCTACTCAAAGGGAGGTTCCACCTATAACCCTTGAAAGTAGACAGTATATAGCATACATTGTCAAATACTCATACAAACAATAACCTGAAATTAGTAAATGTGCATGACTTGCAACCACGCAAACTGGCTCAACGGACTGGTGCCTCTGGACTGAATGAGTGATGATGGTGTATGGTGGTAAGCCTAGGCCTGTACGTGGATGATGGTTATCACATGTAGCCAGTTGACATATCAGCCGAAATTGCCAGTTTTTCGTAGAATACAACTGGAAACAACATTTGACCATTGAAAGTAATCCAATTATGATCTTATTAAGGCTGAGTCAAGACCGAGACGAGGCCCCCATTGTGGACAAGGCCCGAACCAAGTTGGCCCATGCCTTAAGACATCCCTATGAAGAAATAATTTGATGTTTTCTTATAATTCAAAATCAAAATTATATACTGTTGCCAAGAACACTGTAGCCAGGAAGGGGGTGCATCTGATCTGCAATGATTTAGTACACAGACATCAGGAATATTTGCTATAGGAATTATGGGTTGTAATATGTACAACGAAAACATTGTTTACACCAGAGGTTCCTGAACATTTTTGCCGTATGCCAAACATGCCCTTGCCATGTTTTTAGGTTTTTGGTAGACCCCTACTTACCTAATATTGAATTTTTGCAAATTTATCAACTTAAATGTCTTTTTCTCAGCTGGTATAGAGCAACTTTAAAAGATTTAAATTTCTAACTGGACTGAAGTACAGTGTTTAAAACTTGACACACATGTTATTTAAATTAAAATTTAATTAATGCATAAAATAACTGTTACATAAAGTAATTGAGCAACAAACAAATGCTTTTAATTGAATGGATGAATATGGTGCCTCGTCCATTCCAGTGCTTCCAAAATTACTGATATATGTTTCTAAATTTTACTTTAAGATCAGCTGCTCTTGTAATCTAACATTTGTTTTTTTTTCAATGTTACCATGTTTATTTATTGCCTACTTTAGTATTACCATAGTCAAAACATTCTCAAACCTAGTTTTAAATCTGAATAAATGGCATTTAAATGTTGAACGTTGGTTTAAAGGTCATTTTCCTGGTATATTGTTTGTGACAAATTAGTAAACTGAGAAAATTTGGGATGCCCAATATTATACTCCTTAGTTTTAATTCTGGTAAGATTCATGAAAGTGATGGTCCTTGTAACTGCAAATTATCCTCATTAAATTGAGTAAATAAATCTGTTAAATATATAAATCTGGTTTTTCCATTTAATTAAATTTTCTTTTAAAATTAAAGACTCAATTTGGTTTCATTAGAGCCACTATCCTAAACCCCTATTTATACCTCATAGACCCCCAAAATATTTTTTCGTTCACATGGACCCCTTGCAGGTTGTCATAGACCCCTGGGGGATTGATATAGACTACTCTGGGAATCGCTTTCAGACAGTACTATCACCTTGTATCACTCCAACTGTGCACCTGGGTTTCCATTGGAAATTGGCATTTTGGAACTCACCCATCAATATGATTAATCAAAAAATGGAATTTGTCTGATTAAGTGACTTTCTTCCATTCTTCTATGGCCCTATGCCAGGGATGGCGAACCAATGGCATGGGACACAATATTTTGGGTACACCACTGATCAAAACAGTTTGCATTGTAGTTCAAAGTAATAAAATTCACTAAGAAGTATTACAAGCAATCTCACAAATAATCAGTTATGAGTCAGAGAGGAGCACAATCGTCAGTTATTGTGTTTGTTATTATTTGAAAAAATTCCAGGTACTTACCAAACTTGAAAAAAAAATATATCAAAGATTTAGATATACATGGAAAACCATATGAAAAAAAAAATATTGAAGAATTTGTTTCTTTAATCGATTCTTCAACTAAGGAATGTTTAGCAATATTTTCTCTGTTCAAAGAATTATCGGAAACACTCAAGTTTATTATGTACCCTGATGTGACTTCATAAACTGAATTTGCCCCACTTCGATTGGCTGCATTGGTTGAAGAATTTGAAATGCAACCAATTGATTTCCAGTCTAGTTCAACATGAATTCAAAAATTTATGGAAACAAGGAAAAGCTGGAAATAATTGAAATAGAAAGATTAACAAGCAATATAAATAAAAATGATAGTAACAAAATTTTGGAAACATGGAATTCGATTCCAGACACATTTAACTGTTTGAAGAAGTTGGCTCATGCTATCTTAACCATATTTCATGTAACAATGACTGTGAGTGAGTCATTATTTTCAGACATAATTAATATTAAAGACTTGCTCAGAAACTGGTAGATGACTCCTATTCAGCATGCATTCTGCTCAAAGTAACATCTTACAATCCTAATATAAGTTATTTGTCATCTAATCTGCAACAACAGAAATCACACTAGTGTTACTTTAATTTGAATTACACGTATAACTAAAACATTTACTACTATACAGCTCAAAATGTATTTTTTCACGATAAATAAAGTTTTGAGTTCATATTTATTTTTATTATTTTCAAAATTATCACAAGTCAAAATTATTTGACGGCACGTGTATACTTCATTAAACATTTCTTTAGAAAAAATGGCACATTGATCCATAAGGGTTCACCACCCCTGCCCTATGCTGAACTTTCATGGTCTGCTGCTGGTGCTCTTAACTATAAGCCTTCAGTGTAGGGATGTAATTCAGGCACCAGCTGCATAGCTGTGTATATCGTACTGTGTGTTAAGACATTGTCTGTTTTTGTGGACAGTTACCAAAGAAGGATCTCTGACATTTTCTAGTTTTAAATTTTTTTTGTTTAAAACACTAAATTTGTATTAATTCAAAATTCTGTATTTTATAATGCTATCAAAATTAATTTTTCTTTCAGAATCGAGAACTTCAAATTATGAGAAAACTCAACCACTGTAACATAGTCAAATTGAAATATTTCTTTTATTCCGGAGGAGAGAAAGTGAGTTTCCTTTTTAAAGTTCTTTTTAATTTTATTTTAAAATTCTATGTTGATGTATGCATTAACAGAACTGTTTAAGAAGGGATCTGGAATGAGAATGACCCATTACTGTCTTTATAATGTTAGTAATTCACAGATAATAATTAAATTTAAAAAATATTTAATTTCTGTTCTAATTAATTCTATAAAATGGTATAGAAATACAATTTAAAAAGTCTGATCTTATTTAAGATGTAAAGGAAAAATAGAGAAAGATAACAGAAAAAGCAGCATTTATATAAATTGCATATTATTGCACTGTAATTTAAAACATATTGTTGCCTTTCTCGTTCTGCTACAGTACAATTTTTAGTTTAATTTAAAATCAATAGCTCCAGATTTCTTTAATGAATTCAGCTATAATTATTTGAGCATTATAAAATCAAGGTATCTTTTGGAATTCAGAAATTATGTTAAGCATTTAAGTAGTAAAAGGAATACTTTTTAAAAAGTTTTTTCCTGTATAGCAGTTTTAATAACTTAAAGTATTATGCACTTATATTAAGAGTTTTTGATAATCATAATTTAAACTACTTTTTTCAAAATATTTTTAAAGTATTTTCAAACTGAATTTTTTTTTGCTTTAGGAATTTTTTGTTTGCTTAATTTTTAAGATTTATCATTACAGAAGGAAGAGGTTTATCTGAACCTAGTGCTGGAGTACATTCCTGAAACAGTGTACCGTGTGGCCAGGCATTACAGTAAATCCAAGCAAACCATACCTATATCCTATGTTAAGGTATTCTTTGTTTGTCTGACTTTTTTAAAATGCATATTAATGTATTCTGAAATGAAAGTTCTAAAAGTTGTTTTAAATATTAAGGAATTTCTCTTGAAAATGAATTAATCTGGAAAGTATTTATCTCCAAAATCACCTATCAAATGCACCCGAAGTTTAGTGAATTGAAGGCAGGAATTATAAAATGTGCAGCAGTTTTTCTTAGTTGCATAATTTTGATTTAAATTATGACAAAGTATGCACATGTACTTGTTTCTTTGAGGATATTTTATGTACTGTATTTTCCTGTATATAATTCGTAGATTATGTGTTTAAAGTTTCAAATTTCATTGTGCACATTATACTCTGCCATAATGTGATAAAAACCATTCTCAATCGGGAAAAGCATACAATAAAATTCTGAAAGAATTACTATTTATACTTTATAAAATAAATTACAGATGGGGTTGTAAGCTTTTGCAACTCAGCTGATATATTTCAGCGGCAATCAGTTTTGTCCAAATACTTAGAAGAATGAATTCTGTTCCTTGGAAAGATATTGCAGTGTCTATTCATTAGGTTCATTTTGCATTCTGTCTTATAACCTGAGCTCTTTCGTCCTGAAAATATTCAAGTTCAGATATCGTCATGTTGATTCGAAGCTTGTAAAATACATAGCTGATTTTAAATTAAACATTATAGAGAAGGCAACCAAAGTAAGAAATTGGGAAATTGCAAGTTTCTTTAACGTTAACAAATCAATTATTCAATTGTGGAGAAAAAAATAAGGCTAATTTTGAAAAATACAACCCAAAGCTTTTTTACTATGGACCATCTGAGGTACATCTTAGTGCTAATGTTAAAAATTCCCTAGAAGTTCTCATCTGTGCAACTAATACCTGCAGAACTCGCAAAGAAATTACAGCCTTTAGACATCAGAACAGATATTTAAATCAAAAGCTCAGAAATTATGGAAATAATGACGTCCGATGGAGAAAAAAATTAAAAATGTTTTCTCTATAATTTATTACTAATAATTGTAATCATATTGTGTAATTTTTATAATTTTATCTGTCACTATATTACTGGCAGTATATATTTTGGATTATTTGCTATAAATGGCACTGTGGATTATGTTACGTTTTTTATTTTTTTACTTGGAAAAAAAGGTTTTGGGTAATACGCTGCTGCGGATTATATACAGGAAAATATGTTACATTTAAGAAATTTTTTCCTCCTTTTAGCATGTGAGGCATTCATATCATATTATATAAAAAGCTAAATAGATCAATGGGACAGCTTTTATAATTTTGCCTATATATTTTTAATTTACATATGTTTTTAATGAAGAATCCAAAAATTATAATTTTTATGTGTGACAGAAAATTATTTAATTCAGCATTGTTGCACAGGGAAAAAGTTTGCAAAAAAAGAAAAAAAAAGCAGTAAAGTAGGCCGGTAAAGTTTGTGAAACAATTTTGCAGACCAGTGTTTTTTTAATGACTAATAAGTAATAATGAACTATTTGACATGTTAATTCAATATTTTTACTATCATTTATATAAATGATTTAAATAAAAAAAAGTAATTATGTATAAAAAATAGCATAAAATTGTAAAAATTTATCACAATCTTTGCATGTACAAATAAAAGCAAAACAAAAAACCAATCCTTTAATTTATTATAAAACTGTATTTAAAATTTTGGCTTAAAATGTTAATGAGGAGATGGCTGCTGCTCTTCCTTCAATCAAGTTTTCAATTGTTGATTTTAAAATAGTAAAGTCAAAGCAGGAAAACATCCAAGAGCTGATCTCTTAAATTTATTATTATCATCATAGAAAGAAATTCTGCAAGACCAACATTTTCATTGTTTCATCTCCTTGGATTTTTATTTTAATCCAATTGAAAAACTAGATTTCATCATAAAATTTAAATTAATCTCAAGGAGGAACTCAAATATTCTCTGTTATTTAAATTTAATTTACTATTATATGTTTTAACAAATAATGGATTCTAGATCTAAAATTATGGCATCAACAAAATATCATATAAATTTTTTTTAATAAGAAAGTTTTTCTAATGCAGATGTGTGAAAATCTCCAAAAACCTGTCACATTTTTTTACATAGCCATGGTTGCAAATCCCTGAACTATTTTATGGAATCATGTTAAACACTGTTTTTATAAAATGGCATCTAGTGTTATTTAGATCCTTTAATTTTTTATTTGAAATGCAATGATTAATTTAACATGAGAAAGATGGACAAAATTTTACTAAATAATGATACAGAAATAGAAATAGTTAACTTAAAATATTTTTTATTATTAAGCATAATTGAAATTTTTTTAAGAATGCCATTCATATAACAGAATAGCATTCTTGACAGTTTGAAGAAAGTTTAGAATTTTATGTTTAAATACTATTCTAGGCTAATTTAATGTATTTGTTAGTGCATTTTTAATGTATTTGTTAGTGCATTTTTAATGTATATTTTTATCATATGCAGCTCTATATGTACCAGTTGTTTCGAAGTCTCGCATATACACACTCTTTGGGTATCTGCCATAGAGATATCAAGCCTCAGAACCTATTACTGGACACAGAGACAGGTGTCTTGAAACTTTGTGACTTTGGCAGGTGTGTGCATTGACACATTGGCAAGATTTTAAAATTCAATGTTTGCATATTTTATTGCTAATATAGATCTTAGTGTGTAAATTTCTTTCTTTCTTGTTACATCTTTTAGATTTTTTTCTTTTGGCTGTTTGATCTTTTCTCATAAAAATGCTTTTTATTAAATAATTCATGATCAAGTATGTTAATCAGTCATCTTCTCAGAAATGTGGTATAAAGGCAAATGATACCTTGCATTCAGAATACTCAATGTCTTCCAGCTGGCTTTTCTTTCTATACTGTACAATGTACTGTACAATATTCTGTGAAATTATTGTTAATTACTTAAATGTGGCTCATCTCATTGTTAAAAGTTAAATTTTAGATTAGAATATTTGCTTAATTGTTTGGTATCAGGATATGTTTTCAAATCTATTATTTTTTATTAGAAAATGTATAATTGATTGAAATGTAAATAAAATGTCTCAAAAGTAATTTTGGAGAAATGTGGTATGCAATAGTAGCGAGTATAGAATCTTTTACTTACAAATATGAAATTTCTTGCATTTAAAGGTAATATTAAGTGATTTTTTATCTATAAAAAACAGCATATTAATTTATAAAGTTGTATGTATAGTAACTTGTTTAAGACATTTTCATAAAATGTTACTAATTACTGAAAAATTTCTATTCAGATCAGTGTTAAATTACAGAAATATTATTTTCAAAAATAAATTAATTCTCGATGATTTCATACATGAGCACAAAAAATATTTAAATTTGACTTAATGTTGGGCATGACAACAATGAAATAATTTATTTAAATTGTTACTATCATCTACATGAAAAAAGAAATAGAAAAAAGTTTCTTCTATGAAATGGGAATTAATTAAAAAAGCTACACACATTTCAGATTGGAAGAGAATTTCCTAAGTTTCCTGTTTTTAGCATGAAATTATACTTGTATATAAATTGTCTGAAAATTGTAAATTTTAGAAATCTTAAGTGATACAGATAATATCACTCATTAAATTTAAAATTTATCAATTCACAACTTGGGATGTAAAAAAGTGAGAAAAGGATACTTTGAAGTAAAGAAATAAATATTGCAAGATTTACTCATGATTCTATGTTGATATTTTCCAGAAATGAAAGTTTTAGTTTTTCCTTTTATATGAAATAATTCAAAATGTATTTTTTTTTAAAAAAATAAGTAGTGTAAACAGCTGGAAATTAAATTCAATAGTTTTGCTTTTGAGGGAGAAACTTATTCTCCCAAATCTGATAATTAAATTTGTATTTTTGTTTTATACTTTGAAAATTAATTATGAATATCATTTAAAATCTAGTTTTTTAAAAAATATATTCAATTTCAGGCAATTTCTTAGTTTCATAATAAGAATTGATTTCAGAAATTGAGATGCCAAAAGGTATTAGTTTCAGAACCATTAAAAAATATTTATTAGAATATCTTTAATGGCTCGATAGCCCAGGGTGGATCCTGGCCTTCTCCAGAAGTTTTCTCTAGGCATCTCTACTTTTGGCAACTGTTTTCCAGTTTTTGACCTTTAAAATATTTAGGTCTTTTTCAACACAGGGGTCTGCACCGAGGTATATTTTTAATGGGATTTGCCAGAAAGATTTTCTTTCAGCAATAATCTTCATTCTAGCCTGATGACCAGCCCATTTAAGTCTCTGTAGTTTGACAAATTTACAACATCAGGTTGTTTGTAAATTTTGTAGAGTTCTATGTTAGATCTTCTCTGTGATCCATTCACTTGGATCCCACCAAGAATGCAGCCTAAGATCTTTCTCTTGAAAATTCCCAAAGCTTCCTCATGTCTCTGATGCATAAGTCAGGACAGATCTTATAAAACTTTTGTAAAGAAGCAATTTAGTTCTTAATTTGAGAAAACTGGATTTTAAATAACTCTTCAATGTATAAAAATATTATTTTTTTTGGCAATGATTCTTTTATAAATATCTGAGGCATGCTCATTTTTATTATTTATCTCAGTTCCCAAATAAGTAACACTGCTAACTTTTTCAAATTTATAATTGCTAATTTCTATGTGACTAAGTTGTAAGTTTAAACAAGGCAAATATTGTGTTTTATTCTTGTTTACTGATAAGCTGATTCTTTTAGCACTTTGTTCTAATGCCATAAATGCTTGTTTAAGAGCTGGAGCTGTTCAGGCAATAATGCCAATGTCATCAGTATAAGCCAGTATTTGAACTGACTTATTAACTTATTGTTTCCCCTAATATTGATTTTTGAGTCTCTAATAACTTTTTAAAATGCCATATTAAACAGAAGGCTTGCTAATGCATTTTTTCCACTGACATACTCCATTTTTACCTCAAGCTGTTGGGTGAAATCACTTTGTATGCACCTTTGAATTTTGGTTTCTTTGAGAGTAAAAGTTACAAGTGCTGCAAGTTTCTCAGGAATTCTCAATTCATGCATAGCTTTTATGAGAAATTCCGTGTTAAGGCCATCATATGCTGTTCTAAAATCCATAAAAAGATTGCGAGTCTCAATTTTGAATTCTCTACGTTTTTCAAGAATCTGTTTTAAGTTGAAAATTAGCTCTCTTGTAGATCTACCTTTCTTATATCCACATTGATAGTCGCCTAGCAAGTTATCAACAAATGGTAAAAGTTTGTCAAAAAGAATAGTGGACAAAATTTGATAAGATGTGCAAAGAAGACATACTCCTCTATAATTACTACAGTCAAGGCATGTTACCTTTTTTTGTGTATCATGCAAATAATCACTTTCCATTCCATTAGGAGTGTCTCACTATCCCAAATATGTTGAATTAATTCCTTTATAAGCTGTACATAGTTAGGTCTCGCAGCTTTTAAAAATTCTAACAATGTTATCAGGTCCAGGAGATTAATTATTTTTTAGTTTTTTTTATACCATTGTCTACTTCTATCAACAAGGGAGGGGGAATCAATAGGCTGTAAATTTCTTATTGTTGATCCATTAATTTCTCAAAAGGCAACTCATTCAGGTGTTCCCTCCATTTTTGAAGAATGTCACCTTTTGCACTTAAAATATTTCTATCTTTCCCTCTGTACAGTGTAGTTCTTGGCTTGGAACTTCTTCGTCCACAATTTCATCAAAGAAAGCTCTGCTTTCCCCTACTCCCCTAAAATGTTCAACATCCCTTAAGAGATTTTCATGAAAGTTCCTCTTCTTAATATGGTGGATCTTTCCCTTTTTTTTCTGGCATATTTGTGTTCATCAGTGGCTGTTCTAGTATGTTTCTTTGTATCAACTCTGCATTCCAGGTCAAATCAGTCATCACATTTTTTCTTTTTAACTTTTCCTATGACAGAGTTGCCAGTTTCCATGATAGCCAATTTTAGTAAATTCCATTTTTCATCAATACTGTCCAATTTAATGTTAAATTTCATCTCCAGTTCATTCTGGTATCTTTGCTTAATTATCTGTATCTTTCAACAGTTGACAATTAAATTTCTCTAATTTCACCCCTTGGTTCACCCATTAGAAATTTTTGCTCTAATATTCATCATTACTAAGTAGTTGTCAAAATTTGCTCCACAATATGATCTGACATCCAATACATCTGATGCCTGTCTAAGATCAATCTGATTAAATGTGTCTCAAATCTGGAGGTCTTCATGTCACTTTATGTATACGTTTGTGGGGAAAACAAGTGCTGGCCACTATCATGTTCTGAAACAAAAAGTATCAACCTCTGGGGTCCATTATTATTTGAGTCATAATGTAGGCCGTGCCCACCAATGGTGGATCTGAACTTGTCTTCTTTCCCAATCGTGGCATTTGTATCATATCATATATCATGCTTAAGACTAAGAGAAGAAAACAGTGTATTAGAATGTCACTTTACTTATAATTATTAATTTTTCTGTACAGTTATATTTTCAGTCCAAAAAGTTAAGCATTCTGACTTGTTCATTTAAAAATCAAGTCCAATTTAAAATTTACATTGAGTGATTGATTTTTTTTTAAAATTCTTTTTTTAAGTAATATTGTCTATTATCTGTTTCAGTGCCAAACATCTTGTGAAAGGAGAACCAAATGTATCATATATTTGCTCTCGCTATTACAGAGCTCCTGAACTGATATTTGGAGCAACGGATTATACCACCATGATTGGTAACTATTGGATTTTATGAGTAATAAAATCTTATATAACTTTATTTTTACATTATGTATTCATAAATATTTAATTACATAATACTTATATACTGTAGTGCCAAAAGTTATTGTATAACTTAACTCAGTGGCCCGACAGCCCATGAGGACTAAGGCCTACTGTGCCTGATATACAATGCCTCGGCACTGATTTATGACATCACTACTAGTAGGGAGACATCGTCTATTGCCTACAGAACTTTTCTGATGCATTTTCTTAAATACTTTTCGTTATTAAATCAAACATACGTTCAGGAAATTTAAAAAAATAAAAAAATAGTAGCAAATTAATCATTAAATTGTGTTTCATGTACATAAAAGATATGAGTAAATATTAGTTTACCTATTTTAAATAATAATTGCAAGTATGTGATCATCAATGCATTTACTATGAACGCTTTGCGATGAACATAAACACATTTAACACATTGCAGCAAATCATAAGAACCTTTTGCATTTGTATAGCTATTTTTCTTACAAAATTATGCTCATTTCTTAGCTTTAAAATTTATTTTCTTAGTTTTATTCAGAATAGTTGCAAAAAGGGAAATAAAATTAAACAATTTTCAAAACAAACATATTTAAAACAGTAACTTTCATGGTATCAAATACAATCACAACATAAAAAAAATATTAAATAAATTTCAAATATATTTTTAGACAAATCTATGCCTATATAATTATAGATATATACAAGAAAATAAATAAATGCATACATAAAAATAGATTACACAATTTATTTAGCTGTTTGTCAGTTACTTTTCTTTCCTTAAATTTTTAGTACTTCCCCCCTCCAAAAGTAGTTATTCAATTATGCATTGTTACAAATGTGAATTAAATATGCTGTAAAACTTTATTGGTACCATGCACAGTAATAAACAAAAATTCACTCTCTGCAATAACAGCATTAAAAATTACCAAAAAATAAAATTCCCACAAATAACATTATAGCAAGTTTTCGTAAAATAGTTAAAAATATTTTTTAAATAAATCATATATATAAAAGCTTAGTTATATACCTAAATATATATATATATAGAAAATAATGTATCCACATACATAAAAATCATGTAATTTATTTAGCTAATAAAGTATGTATTTTTCTTTTCTTTGTTTCAACTTTTTTAATATCATTTTTTACCCTACAGTAATGTAATAATGCATTTCTAGAAGTGTGCATAATATGTTTTAAAACTAGCTCAGAAGCATGATCATTGTTACTAGGTTAATCATTTAAAAAAAATTCATTTGAATTTATCAAGCTAATCGATATTTCTGAGGCAGTTTGACATTGATTATTTTGCTTAAGGAACTTATTTTCATAATCATTAGAAAGAAATTTCTGAACTATTATACAGTATTGTACTGCTGTAACAACATCTGGGGATGGGCATAATAAACTTTCTCTGTCTAAGTTGCATATTAAATCATAGTTGGAATTAAATTCATAATTTTTATTAAGAGGAAGTGATTTGGAACAAAAGTCTCATTTTAATTTTTTAAGTGCTGTTCTAGCACAAACACCAGCTGAATATGTTAAAATAGGTAGATATGGCTGAACATCACAAATCTTTTTTCAGATAGTGTAATATTAAAATTATGCAATACTGATAACTAAAGGATTTTCGTTACATTAATCTTCCAAATTAATGTGTCTTTTAAGTTAAGCTGGTCATAAATGTTTGAAACCAATATTAGAGGTAAAAAATTTTGCATTCTTAGTTTAGCTTCTATTTCATAAAGTTGTCGAATTGATATTAAATATTGAGAACCTGAAAGTCCTATATTTCTCCAAATGACTTTCTAACACATCTGTTTGAATTTTTCTGGGAAGAAAATACTGAAATTTTAATTCATTAATGCAATATTTTGACATTTCAAATAAATTGTATGTGGTATGAATAAAAGCAAAATGCATTTCTTTATAAGGGTGACAATAATACAATCTTTTTCCTTCCACAAATTTAACCATGACAAAATTTTACTCAAGAATTCACATGTTTTGTTGTCTGGAGATAAAGTAATCAGTTGCTGATAAAGATCAAGAAAATGTTGTCCCTTTAAAGTTGTTTTGACATTAACAGTCTTCCACCATGTACAAATTAAAGAAATAAAAATTGATGTTGTTTCATAACTAATTAGTTTATGTTGCTCTCCTAACAGTTGAAGCACCTGAATAACAAAGTTATTAATATCTTAAGCATGTTTCACATTTTGTTTTTCAAGATTTGTAGATCATAAAGCCTTCAAAGTTAAACCATAAGCACATTTTACTGAATTATTACTTTCTATGTCATGTAGTCATTTAAGTGTAGAGAAATTTGCTTCTAATAATGGAAACTTGTTATGATCTTCAAAATCTGGAAAATAAAAACATTGACCTGCATTTTTTGTTTAATCCAATTGTTACAAATGCATTTAAAAATGTTGAATAAATCAATAACAAAAAATAAAGGATTGGAAGGATCAATGCTTTATTTGGGAGGAACAGAAAAGTTGGACATTGCTTTTCGATTTATAGACTTATTGTCAGAAATTACATCCATAACTTTGATTCCTATACCATCAAGTTCTACAATAGTTTTTTTAACAACAGCAAACAATTTTTCTCCATGGATTTTTTCACTGGCATTATACCAATTACTTCTTTAAGAGGAGAAAGAAGACTTTGAACTCATGTGTTGATGTAGCAACTTGTTCACTGTTATATACCATTCCAAGAATATTACCCTTTAAAATCTAAGTATGGTTTTAAATCGATTTCATCAAGCATCACTGTGACAGTTTAGTCAACAGATTTTAGGATGTTTACTTTTTTTTCCATGTATGTTAGAAAGTTTTCATTTGATTGTTCTGTTTGAGGATTAGTTTTTAAAGATGTACAAATTTTGTGCAAAGTTCTGGGAAGGGGAATATTGAGATCCTGAATTTCTTAAAAATTTATAGGCATGAGGAGATATGGATTGTATAATATACGAACCCCCCCCATAATTTTAGAGGAATATCTAAAAGAAAACTTGTTACTGGTTAAAAATTTATGCTGGTCATTTAAGAAATGGAGTACAATTTTTTTTATCATCATCTAAATCTGAAAACATACTTTCTAAAAGATTAGCAATAAAATGAAATGTAGGAAAATCATGGGAGCTTTTCATTTCTGAGAGCCAGTTCATATAATATTTTATTTACAACAATAGCATTATTAACTTTTACAGGAAATATGTACTTACCAAGTTGATCTATTATTGTTTGATCTATGTGTATTGTCAAACCTAATTCTTTATTTATATTTAATCACTGACGCTTTAATAACAGAAGATATTGTTGTGTCTAGTATCATATTATTACTAGATCTTTTTACAAACAATAGTCCATATGTCCTGAAGCTTCTCTGCATTTAAACACTACTAATTCTGGAAACAAAGTAAATGATTTTTTTTTTCCAATTCTTTGGAAATAATGCTTTCTTGGATTGAGTGTTTTAAGTGTTCATTTTCTAATCTTTGGAGTCTCTGCTCAGGACATTCTCCAGTGGGATTTGTAGAGTTTGAAAGATATTTTGGGAAATTTTGAAAAATTGTTGGCATAGCAAAATTTTGTAGTCTGAAATGCTGTAAGGACACACATATCTTCTCCCCAGTTTTTTCATCATAAACTTCTGTGTTTCTTTGTATTGCATCATCAGCAAAATGTAATTCATAAACCAAAAATTTAAAATATATATGTATATATATTGTTGTTTTACATCAATAGAAAAGATTTGTTAGAATTAACAAAAATTTCTTTGATTATTTGTAATTTTGAATGGGGGAACTTTTGTTGGAAATACCAAAATAATTTTGATATAACAACAAAAAATATTTTTGACAATGCTTTTATACAAAATTCGTACAATTTTTTCCCCCTCTTTGATTTGATGAAATTTATGTTTATATTGTCAGCAAATGGTTGTCATCAAAGCAAACTTGTCGCAATGAAATCTTGTTGGGAAACCACATAGTCTATATTAATGCAAACAATTCTTAAAAAGAAACTGTCAGTGTTGTCATCAAGGGCTTAGAAATCGGTACTCACTACCTCTAAATGTGGTGTCTTCTCCGACATTTGCTGTTGTAGCAATCGTACTTCAGGTTAATGCTATGAGGTTAAGGAATTGTGAGGTTAACACTAAGTCATGTTTATCTGTTCTCAGCTTACTTTTACAGCTTTATTTTTTCTTACTTTTAAAGTCATCCTAATAGTTCAGAAACCAGCTAGCTTTTTTGTTATGCATTTTGTATCTTGCTTCATATTAATATACAAAATAATCAATAAATGGGGTTGCTTATGTCCATATTTACATTGACTATGAGCTCTGTATCATAATGGGCTTTCTTTTGCTAACACACAATTAATACTTAAGGTACTTTCGTTGATTCTGCGAAAAGGTATTTGGTAAATGAAATGACACAAAAATATTTGTTTGCAATATCAAAAACACTAGACAGTTTTTGTCTTTTTAAGAATGCTTGTTTAGGCTCTTTTTTAAACACATAAATTTTATTAGGGTTACAAAATATTTATTTGATAAACAAAATGCTTTTCTCATCATAGATAAATAAAAATGAATTACCAATGTTTATTTAAAAAACTCGCATGAAGAAAAAGAAATTAGTACAATTTCAAATGTCTTATTGAACAACCTATTAAAGTTATTAGTAGGCTTTTAAAATTAAGATATTATTACAATTTCCTTAAATAGAATAAAGTTAAATAACCTACCTTTGAATACTTTGATGGAGCAAAATCTTATCTGGATATAGCTTTGATCCATTTGTTTCGAATCTGGACATTTGTAATGTTGCAGTACCTTTACAATTGCTATTGCAATTCGGTAAAACATATGTGTAGACCATTTTTTATGATCTTATTTAGAACCATTAAAAAGAAATTGAAAATCTATAATATAAATGTGGAAAGCAGCAAACCGCACAGGCATAATCACCACCACTAAAATGTCGTAGACGAGTAAACTGATCTAATTTAATTCAGGTGGGTTTTCTATCCTTACTATGTAGGATTTCATAAGCCTCTCTCATTTCGGTGCCCAGGCCTTGTATCTAGGAGGTGTTGATTATGCTCAACTCAGTATATGCAACCTTGGGCCCTGAGGTGCATGAGCAGATGTTCTGGTCAGGTGGTCAATCTGACACAAACCCCCTGTGTTGAGTACCAAGCTTGTCTTGGGAACTTATTTATCGACCCACTGAAGGGATGAAAGGCGGAGTCAACCTTGCCCAGCCTGGGGTTTGAACTTGGATCTGTGGTGTGGAAGTGTGATGCACTAACTACTCAGCCACTGGGGTTCAAAGTTATGGTATACCTCCTAATATTATGTGGCAATCCTCTTAGCTTACAGTGCTGCATCTCGATGTAGCATTGACGTGTGATCAGAAATCCCTTGTAAAAATAAATACTCAGCCATTCCACCTCTACAACTGTCTCACATAATTTCAAGTTTTATCAGTGCAGGATTTTGTTCATGAACTGACTTTTTGATTATATCCTATATATGTGTTTGATGGGATTTCTTTCTGGCAATGTGTGTGGGCAAATCATTCTTTTGAATTGCTCAGAATTTTCTGTAAACCAATCATAAATTAACAATGTTCTATTATAATGGAAATTTCATCATTGTTTAGATACATGGAGTAGTCCATGTCTTTTTTCTTGCAGATGTATGGTCAGGTGGCTGCGTCCTAGCAGAGCTGATGCTCGGCCAACCTATCTTTCCCGGAGACAGTGGTGTGGACCAGTTGGTCGAAATCATCAAGGTGCTAGGGACACCCACCAAGGAGCAGATACGGGAAATGAACAAAAACTATACTGAGTTCAGGTTCCCTCAGATCAAGGCACATCCGTGGCAGAAGGTATACATATTTTTACTTCTTCGGTGGATGTATGCATTTTCTTCAGCTTAATTTCACCAATGAGAACAATAGAATCTGTTGCATTTTGGCTGTAATTGGATCCTTGCATGTTACAGTTCAGAAAATAGATGTCATCTGACTCTGTTTATACAGATCCAAAATTCATTCAGCTGGTTTAATATAAGATTACTTAAAAATCAAATTTTCTGCAGTGATGAGATATAAACTTTTAAGAAATCTACCCATGAAAATAAATTTTAAGGTACCTTGTTTACATCGAACATTACTCTCTCATCATAATTAGAATAGTATTTCAAATTGGCATATTTTCTAGTTTAAGGTTTTGAAAACTAATAACAGTTATGTTCACATGAATCTTTAAAGGCTACTAATTGTTAACTTTTGAAAATAAATTGGTTTATAGTATATAATTGTGTATATAAGAACTCATTTTTAAAAATTAGGTGTGTAAACATTTTATTTCAGTATTTGTATACAAATGTTATTTTTTGTACATTTGCATGTCTCCAATCATTTTTAAGTATGCAATCAGTTACTAAAAGATATTGAATTGTTTTGTTTTCTAATTTTTTCATCAAGTTTTCAAATCTAAGATTTAGTCCAAAAATTTTTTTAGCACATCTTATTAAATTATCTTTTTTAAATTAATTTTTATCTGTTAACATCTGCCCTTTCTAGTTATTTTATAAACTCCCCCAAAAAATGTAAATTTAGATAAAAAAATTTTTCATGTCAATCTTTAAAGAAATTCTGTTGCAATTCTATTGCAATGGAATTATTTATTATTGTTTTTAAAACTTGAATTCAATGCTTTTTGTTATTTCAGGTGTTTCGTGCAAGAACTCCTCCTGAGGCCATTGAGCTAGTTTCACGCCTGCTGGAGTACACTCCCTCTGCTCGCATCACTCCCTTGCAGGCTTGTGCCCACAAATTCTTCGACGAGTTGCGGGAGCCCACTACTCGATTGCCCAATAACCGAGAATTGCCCCCGCTCTTCAACTTTACTGAACATGGTAATGTCTTTTGATATATGAAAAACACTGGAGTATTTAGCAGTTTTCCTCTTAATTTCTGACTTTTTTCTTTCCTTTTTTAATTTTAATCTTTCTATATGTCACAAAATAAATTGATATTCTCTGTTTCCTAGCTGAGATTGAACATTTAGGGCGAACTACTGCATTGAGAACGTCATGATGTATTTTTCTGTTTTTCAGAATTATTTGTTTACATAAACAAAGATCAATGCATAATATAATTATTTATTCAATAAAATTTTTTTGACTTTTAAGGAGCCTCATAATTTCTTATTCACGAAAAGATCTCTTTTTACTGGCAAAAATCTGAAATAGGTGCCTTATAAGTAGTGAACCTTTCCCCATTTCAGGAATTATGAAGAGTGCAATATAAGTATAAGTCCTCTATTAAGGCAGGGTCGAGGAATTATGGTAGGTAGGAAAACGCATGCAATCCAAGATCCAATAATTTTTGGCAAGTGACCAAATATGCCCATAGTCATGATGAAACATAATTACTTTGCAATCATTAAGCTTTGAATGTTCCTGGTTGAGGGATTATTTAATTGCTGACAGTTATGCATCTATTGGATTGTTTAATTTCTTGGTAGGAACTTAAAAAACAATATTTTTAAAATTGTATAACTTTTAATCAAAATGAAAGTTGATCTTCCTTGGAATGTTTTCGATATTGTTTGGGGTGAACTTCTGCTTAAGACCGAGACTCACCATATTGTTGTCTATTTCTTAACATCAATTAGAATAGTTTCCTCATGTTTAAAAATTATGCCAAATAAACTTTTTTGAGTTCATGAGAAATCCAAATATTGTACTTGCTTATGCATTCTAACTTTTTAAGGTGGTTATAAATGCACAAATGTTGCATACTCATTGTTTCTGCTATCTCATGTCAGGCAATGAAGTTTTGGCTAAATGTATCTTGATTTTCTCATCAGCCGTGGTTTGTTTCCCTGATTAAGGAGTATTGTGAAAATAAAAATTACCATTATATGAAATAATGTGAATTATCACTGACTGGTGCTTTTTAGAACATTATCAAAACAGTAATTCTTTATACATTCTTTTAAGGGAATAAAATTTTGGTAAAAATTAGATTAATGTTTGGTCTTTCATCTTACCTTTACCATAAAATCTCAACCTCTTAAGTTCCCAATTTTTCAGAGGGAAATGAATATTTCCTCAAAAATAAACTGGTGCCATCTGTTACAGGAATTTATTGACTGTTATGACAATCTAAGGTACAGATAGGTATCTAATGTAATTATGTACAGGACAAAGAATATAAATTGACTGGAATTAGGAAGTCCTTCTCATCATAATTATTTATCACATGACCATCAGGTCATTAGCCAAGTCATCATAATTATTAAATATTTATAAAAAATTATTTAACTTCTATTGACATTTCAGTGATATTAAGGTTTTTGTTAGAAGTTACAAGGTTAGAGTAGAAAATTTTCAAAAGTTGTAGAATCGTGCAAGTGTTTTGTAACCTTGTGGTGAATATTTTAAAGCTGCTTTTTCTAAGTGGTCATCATAAGCATTGATATGTTTTTTCCACTTCTGGTAGGTATTCTTGTTCAAGCATAATAGAATGTGTTGCTGTTGAAGTTCTTAGATTTAAATATTACCAATGTATAAATAAGGTAGACAAGTCGAGCATTGAAATCTGTTTATTTGAAAACAGGCGTAGGACACTACTAGAAATATTTAGATTTCTAGATTCATTCATATGACAGAATTTATCAGAGCAGGTCATATTGCCTCCCCCATTTCTTCAATCCTTTTAATAAAGGATTAAAAGCATATCAAACTTTGTGATTTAAATAATTTGTCACGCTGTTACTCTTATATAATTTAATTATTTAAATTATATAACTTACCAACTACATTTTTGTGTGTTCAAAATTTTTGCCACATTTGCAATAAAAGAAAGCATTGATTGTAAAAAAAATAAATTTTCACCTTTTGGAACTTGGTTTGTGGGCAGTTTATTCTTTATTTTATGCATTTGGATTTTTTTCTCTTTTGTAATGTATTATGTAGCATTTTAACTATTTGTTTATATCTTGCAGAGCTGAAGATTCAACCCTCCCTCAATTCTATTCTGATTCCCCCACATGTGCGGGGATCGGAGGAGGGCGGTGCCATGGCCAACTCTATTCCGATGACGGAACCTCAACCCTGCACATCCTCTGCAGCTGCTACAGCGTGACCGCAGACGTGTGTCTCCTGATGTACATATGGCAGCAGTCTCATAGTCGTCCGGAGCGGCCGCACATGACCCTTCTGTACATAACAATGCCCAGGTCATGGTGGCCCTCCCCACCATAGAAGAGACATGCTCCAAGACTATCGTTTATTCTTCCCATCTATTGGTTGCTGTATAGCAAACTTTGACCGTCTTTCAGTCATACATCCAGTGTCTTTCTCGGGCACCATGCAACATGGCCATCTCCATTTCAGTAGAACTTCTGGCTATTACAAAGTTGCAGTACAGCAAACCTTCTGGCTGTCTCCCTGCACAAGTTCGCCATTTTATGTGCGACGGGTGTACAGAAAAGTAGTAGACACATATGAAACTTAAAAAATAAATCTATTATTGAATGGAAAATTAACTGTAAAGCTTTAATGATTATCTCCACATGCATGTTATTTCACAAGACGTCCATCAGGATGCATCATTTGTTGAATGTTTTGTTTTTATTGTAGAGTATTGAAAAAAAATTGTTTTTACAGATCAGCATCATTCACAGGTGGTGCTGTTTTCCCTCCTCTTATTATTTTTTTTCCTCCTTTTTTATGGGTTTTTAGATTATTGCTGGGACATTGGCGTGAAGAGACGTAATTGCCTAGTTGCATTAGAAATAAGTTTATGGACTTGCACAAACTCATGAAATTCCTTGTCAAACTCTCAAAGAAGCAGTATCTGATCATTGACTTGATGCGTCATTTTGATTATTGTTTTAGATTCTATGCTGTTTTGATCTTCTAAATAAAACTTTAGTTGAATTACTTAATTTACTTAGTTTATTATATATAAATGCACACTGCTTTTATCTAGAATGTACACTGCTACTGCATTTACATTTCAACTTTATATAATACGGGTGTTTTTAACATGCAAAATTTTGTCATTACTACGTGTGAGTGATTGTTGTTCTGGAAAAGACCTTACAATAGATTATCATTCTGCTGATGTATAAACACTTTTAAGGTATAATAATTTTTCAAATTCCAAAGATTTCGTTGATACCACTTCATAATTTCAATAAAGATATTTCAGTAAATGAATGACATGTATTTTTCTGTTGAATCATTAATTTTTAAATGCTTTATTATTTGGTTTCATTCCTTTTATTTTAAAATTAACAAGATAAATAAGTTTAATTTTTCATAATTTATGTTAATTAGTATTTTTAAATTTAAAAATTATAACTTTTGCAATGACTACCATAAAATGCTTTGTTTTTTATATCATAGATTGAATTTTTTTTTTAAAAAAATTACTTTGTCTTTCCACTCCAAAAAATATTAAACTGTTTTATTTATTAATGCATATTGTTACAAGATTTGAAAAGAATTGCTGTTTCTTGTAATTTTTAAAATATAATTTGTAGTCATAATAATCTTTCAGTAGAAAGTTGAAATTTATCTTTCTAATGTGTTGCAAGCAGAGTGGTTTTTACCACAGATTATTTTGTAAATGTATGAGTTTTTAATCATTTTGTGTGGAACTCTTAATATAATGGTTTAAGTTGATATTTTCCTTTTTTTGACCATGATTTTTGATGTAAAGAATAATCATTTGAAATGAGGAATGTATAAATTTATGGATTGTATTCCAATAGTCAATTGTGTAAATCAAATTTGAGATAAATAATAATTCAATCTAATCTTAAGACTGCATCAAAAAACCTTTCAATTCTATTTATCTATCCCTTTCCCTTCTTCTACCTGAACTATTTATGCTTTGAACATTTTGCCGTATTAAATGATATGCATTTCATTAAAAATGGATTGCATTATTTAGTTTATTTGTGTGAAAAATTAAGAGAATTTGTACATTATGTCAAATTTCTGAAAAGCAGATGGACATTATTATTAAATTTTGTATGAATATGTATTTAAAACAAAGATGTGCCATTTAAAGGTCATTTTATATATTCATGATTGTCAGTATCTATAATGTAGGGATGTCCAAAATCCACATTGATAACAAAATGAAAAGGAGGGATATGGTCATCAATTAAAGCCAGATATAGATTGCACAACATGGTAGCATACTGGAAAGAAGGTTGTTGAGTCCCTGTGACAGATTCTGCTCTTGCAGCAAGTTGGGTTTTAGCTTTGAGTGAGGGATGAGATGAAATTATTCTCCCTAGAGCATCCCAGACATAACTATAAGGTTAATGTGAGGAGCTTCGGTGGCTAGTCCATGCAGTAAATATCCTCATTTTTCAGGTAACCATTGACCAGTTCTAAGATCTCCTTTTTATACCACTTTGCAGTCAAAGAGCCTTTGTTAAACACATGCAGGAGTCTCTGTGGCCTTACATAATACCTACTTAGATTGTTACACGATTGTTTTTCCTGATATGAGAAGGGTTGGTATTGTATCTCAAACTCTCTCCAGATACAAGTACACTGAAATTCCATATCATTTGAAACTTTACATGTCTGGTAAAAACATGGTGCTCAACTGAAGTTCATGCCTGCATTTTGCTTAACACAAGAAGCCTTTGGGCAATTATAAACCATAAATTGGAATTCCAGTAGCGACATGTATACAACTCACATTAAAGCCATAAAGCTTACAAATTCCTTCCTATATGTTAAAATTCATTTAAAAATTGAAAAAAATATCTTAATTGCAAAGTAAGATTGATTATACTATCTCAAAGTAGTGAATTTACTGATATTTCTAGTTTCAGTGGCTTTTTCTAAGATGAACTGCAAACTTGCATTGAAAGGGGTTTGATTTGAGATGACCTAGAAGAAAACTATCATTTTTAATTAAGAGTTCAGATCTTAGAGGGCATAAGAGATTATGATGAGACGTAATCTCTTATGCTAAAATATTTTACTCTAAGCGTCATGTTTTTATACCATTGTGCGTTATAGAAATTGAAACCTCACAGAATGCTATCTGTGAAACTCTGGAATATCTGTACTGCAATTCAAAACACATATACAAAACCTGAAAGCATTGGTTGTAGTTGTTTGGAGAATATCATCTAAGTGAATTGGTACCTGCAAATAAGCCTGAGCCAAATCAATCTGGAAAGAAAAGGCCTTACAAAGTAAATGTATGAAAAATGGAATATATAAGCATTTAAGAGGGGTATTAGAAGGAGGGTAAAAAGTGTTTAGAGAACAATGGGTATATATATCGAAAAGTCTGGAATATAAAGGGTTACACAAAGTTCAAAAATTTAGCTACAAAGTGGTGTGGTTTAACGTTTTTTGAGAATATTGGAACAGAGAAATAAAAATTGACAGCTTACCAGTTTTCTGTTTTAAAACAAAAATATCTTTGCCAGGCGAAGACATTCCTTCAAGTTGAGATCCGTTTGCTTCTATGGTCATGTTGCCAAGTATGATAGACGTTCTTGAAGCGCTGAATTCGTCGAATAATTTTTCCTTGAGTGAGAATACAT
The DNA here is from genome assembly GCA_019973935.1 of Trichonephila clavipes. Taxonomy (NCBI): domain Eukaryota; kingdom Metazoa; phylum Arthropoda; class Arachnida; order Araneae; family Nephilidae; genus Trichonephila; species Trichonephila clavipes. The sequence goes on along the minus strand of BMAU01005764.1, from coordinate 212,270 downwards.
TCTGTTATTCCAGTAGATACGGGAAGAGTTAAAAAATTTTAAAGCGTAAAAAGGCTCAGAAATCCATTCATTTTAAAATTGTAACACTTTTAATCTCTTTCCTAGGAAACATACCAATTTCTGCGGATAAAATATCAATCCCCTCACAGCTGAAATTTTTTAGGTTAGGTCATTATAAATCAAATTGTAACTTATTTCCTGTTATACAAATGACATAACAGCATAAGACTAGATATAAGGTAATTGGAGGCAGTTGGTTTGTTTTCAGTTAATCTATTTTAAACGGCATTTACTTTTGAGATTTTTTAGAATAAAAAAGGATATCTTGTAACAGCTATCTTGAAAATTATGTGATCATTAAGATGCTAAAAATTACTTTAAAAGCAGTGTACAGAAAACCTATAAAAATTATTGCTTAAGTTCTCCGACTACAATCGGAACGTGATTTTTTATTAAAGCATATAAATGAATAAAGTTTTGGATATTGAAGGTCTCTTTAATTAGAATAACATAAAATTGTTTTGATGAATATTATCACAAAAAACTAAATACAATTTTTTGGCTAAAAAGAAAAAGGAAGAAAGTGCTATACTATCAAAATATCCTCTTTTAACAGAAAATACCTCTATAATATTTTGCTCATATATAGCTAAAACATCTCTACAGAGCTCGAAATAGGATTTTTGAAGAGTTGAAATATTTTTCTAGTTACTATCAATTGAAATAGTAACACGTGTTTAAAAATTTGATTAAATCCACTTCTAAATTTTATATTTCAAAAATCCTGGTTCAGGCTATGCACAGAAGTCTTAGTTATATACAGGCAAAATATTATCATTATAGAAGCATTTTCATAAAAAAAAAATTGAAAAAAATGTCTTTTTTTTTTTTTTTTTTTTTTGCCAAAAAGTTACATTTAAATAATTTTTGTATTGTAATATTAAAACAATTTTTATGTGTATATTCTATAATTCAGGTGATGTTCAATGTAAAAACAATTATTTATAAACTGCTGTTTGTAAAAAATGCAACACCATGAAGGAATCATCAGAATTAAATGAAATTGAATGCACAAACGACTTGTATTAGTACAAATAAATGACAAAATTTTCAAAACAAAAAAAAATATATTAAGCGTCCGAAATCAGTATTTGGTGTAGTTTCTACGTGCTGCTATACGACGTGGCAAGGAGTCAAACAGATTTTGAATGTCTGCTTGTGGAAAGAACATGTGTTGGACTGAACAGAAGTCTCGAACAGTCTTTGCAACATATGGGATTGCATTATCCTGCTGAAAGAAAACTCCAGGGGTGCCTTAAAGAAAATGAACGACTTCGGACTGTAACACTTCACGGACGTACCCTCAAGAGAGATTACCCTCAATTCTCTCGTAGCAAATGGGATCGTCCACGATACGAAATCGCACCCCAAACCATAACTCCGGGTGTTATGCCTCTATGTCATTCGATACCACACTCTGGAAGGCAGCGTTCACCGCATAGCGTCTAACACGAATGCGGCCATCATGGTCCCCTAAATTGAATCGTGATATATCTGAAAAGACTACTTGGTGCCAATCAGCTTGCCAGGCTCTGTGTTCAAGAGCCCATTGCAGACGTCAATAGTTTGCTGTGAGGTGGATCCTGTATAAAGGCACCCAATCTGTGGTGCAGCAGACGTCGACGAATTGACAAAGCCGACATTAGTACATCTGTAGCAGTATACCAACGTGCTACTAATTGCCTGGAGGAAGCTGTACGGTCATACTCGGAACAGGTGTCGAGCGTCGCTCGCTGACATCACCTTCCGTAGTCCACTGCCAGTTTTTCGAGTTGTTCGATACTCGACGGTCCACTGCTTCCAAACTCGCATCACTGTGGAACTGTTCCTCTGCACACTAGCTCCTATTGCGCGATAGGAAAATCCTCCTTCTCGAAGGCCGATAATCCTTCCCCGTTCAAACTCCGTAAGCTATAAGAAATTCTCCTTATTTCGTCGTGTAGGCTTACTTAGGTCTCACTAAACGTTCGCCACTAATAAATAATCATTAACTATTTTCAACGTCCCTCTACCGCCCTCTATTTATACACTTTCAGCATCAGTTCAGAGGGCGCTGCGCATGCGCGGTGGCTGTGAAACTTTACTATTTTACGTAACATCCTGTAATTAATATTTGCTGCAAAGTTCATTTACACTCATGTCCATAAATTAAGGATAATTCAGAATCACACTGAAATTGAACTGTAAAATAAAAATTTCACCTGTAGAATTATCACACACATCTTGAAGAAGAATATGCAAATTACAGGAAACCACCAGATGGCGCGGATAGTACGCCACAATGACGAGAGTGTAAGAGAGGGGTATATAAGGAATGGTGGCAAAGAAGTAAAATTGTTCACAAGCGCTTTAAAAGCCTTTCAGTGCAATAACCGCATAGTTATGGCACAAATGAGGCATTTGGATGTTTTTTTACGTGGTAGACTTATTGGACGACTGGAATGTGGGCGTACCCAGGTGGAAAAATCCGAGGAACTTGGAATCGCCCAGAGTCCAGGCTTTGGCAACGATTCCAAGATGATGGTAATGTGAGTAGATGTTACAGCACAGGGGTCGCCTCCGAGTTACAACGCCGAACGAGGACCGGTATTTGGCAGTTACTGCCAAAAGAAACAGACGGAGCACAGCATCAGACCTATCTCTTCAGCTACCGGTACGACAGTTTCAAGGCAGACCGTGTACAGACGCTTAAAGCACATTGGTCTATATGCTCGAAGGCCTGTCAGATGTGTTTCACTTACCGCAACTCACTGTCGCCTGTGATTAACCTGGAGTAGAGAGCGTGCATTGTGGACACCACAACAGTGGTCTTGTGTGATGTTTTCTCTTCTCTCCGACGAGTCCAGGTTTAGTCCAGTCTGATTCTCGCCGGGCTTTAATATGGAGAGCGCCAGGTACTCGTTACAACCAAGAGAGCACCATTGAACGACACCGTTACGGTGGTGTAGGATGGCTCGTTTGGGGAGGAATTATTCTTGGTTCCAGAACTGACCTGCATGTTCAGAGTGTAACGATGACAGGCCACATCTATCGGGATGTCATTCTGGAACAACAAGTTCGTTTGTTTCGGGGTGCCATGGGTGCTGAATTTCTCTTTATGGATGACAACGCCCGTCCTCACCGTGCAAACATTGTAGACGAATGTCTTCAATCGGAGGATATCACCCGTATGGATTGGCCAGCATACTCACCGGACTCGAATCCAAAAGAGCACGTGTGGGATATGCTTGGCCGACGAATTGCCGCCCGTCAACCCCCTACCACCTGTCTACCGGAATTTGGAGGGCATTGCTTGATGGGTGGTGTACTATTCCCCAAGATCAGATTGATAATTTGATACTCAGCATGCCTATGCGTTGTAAGCCCTGTATTGTATCGTCCGGGAGACATACGTCGTATGAATCATCATACTAACCATGTTATACTGATTTTTGTAAATAGGTTCTTTTTTGAAATTTGCTCCAAGGAGTAAAAATCGCAATTCTTATTAATTATGTCAAACATATAGCATCTTTTTTGCTGTTTACCTTTTGTTTAATAAATAGACTTTACAAAAAAAAAGTCAAATTTGTTTTGCTTTTGTCTCTTTCTTTGCCTTAACTTCATTATTCTTAATTTATGGACATGAGTGTAATTGTGATGATTCCTTCATGGTGTTGCATTTTTTACAAGTAGCAGAGCATGTTTTCAAAATTACTGTTCCGAACGTAGTCGGATACCTTAAATGGAAAGTTCGTATAAAAGTATGGTGTGGGGCTTTCTTTTCAACAAAAAGCATTAATCTTACGTATCAAATTTTGTATCATACTAATACCATAGCCCATAATCAAATGACAAGGGGGATCTCTGAGCTAGCATCCTATTCTCCAGACTCCCCATATCACGCCAACGTGATTATTAAAATTCAACCTGTAGCTGCCTATAGCCACGAAGGATATTTATCGGTATCCGCGCGCGGAATCGAACTCATGACTCTACAGAAAAAACAATGGTCACAAGTTCGTGACGCTCTGTAAGGCGAGAATTAATTTTTCAAGAATATTTTGGAAGTTCTTGCTAATTTGAGGCGTTGAGCGACTGGTTTTAGATCGTGTATGTGATATTATTTTATGCAATATGAAGGCTATTAAAACTTAAGGATAAAATTAAAATTCCATACTTTCATTAACTACAATATTGTGAGCTATGTAAATAAGTTTTCCTACATAGTTCACGCAAGTATACATTACACTAAAAGCTACAAAAGGAAATGTATGATGCGTGATTTCTTTACTAAAAAGTTTCCAGAGGTAATTCTTATAAATTGTGTACTCTTACACTTAAGGCAGTGCCCCGCGACCTTTTTATCGCTGCGGACCGTTCATCGTTTGACAATTTTACCGCGGCCAGTTGAGGGGAGCACACGTTGATTATTTATATTTTAGATTGTTTTGATTCGACAATTTTAATTTAGTTACATTTAAATATGCCTTCAGAATAAACTATAGTTACACCAAAAGTGAATAAAAGTTATTTAACGTAGAATATAAAGTGATTTCCGTGGAAAGTTGCGCAAATCCGAGAGAAATGCATCACTTTGAATAAAATGGCAATAGTTTAATGTTCTTTAGGCGGCCCGGCACCATTTGGTCCACGGACCGGGGGTTGCGGATCACTGACTTAAGGTATCCGACTACGTTCGGAACCGTGATTTTGCAAAAACGTATAAATGGGTAATATTTGATATTTAGTGTCACTTAGATTAGAAGACCCACCGTGTAGGGCAGCGATGCACGTTAAATCTGTCGAGAGCTGCAACGTCCTCCCGTTGGAGTGGTGTGGTAGTTAGGAGAGGGGTGCCAACTAAGGTGTCGTCCACGTCACTTGACCATGGTTCAAAATTACGTGATCCGTCGTCAAAAGCCCTCTTGTAGCTGAACAGTGCGAAGTTAATATTCAACCAATCAAGCAGTCACTTAGATTAGAAAATGTATATAAAATTGTTTTAAGAATATTATTACAATAAAAAATTATTTAAGTACAATATTTTGATAAAAAATGAACATAGAAGCAAAATTTCAAAATATTCTCTTTCTGTGAAAAATGCTTCTATTATAATAACATTTTGCCTGTATATAGCTCAGACATCTCTACAGAGGCTCAATAAAATTTTTTGAAATATATAACTTCGAAGTGGGTTTATCCATATTTTACGACAACAGAGGGGGAGTAATTTTAAGAAAAAAACGCCGATAATTATTTCAATGGGTGGTAACTCTGAAAATAATGTGAATTTTTTCAAAAATCCTAGTTCACACTCTGGAAAAGTCTTTACTTTATATAAGCGAAATATTATTATTTTAGAAACATTTTTTATAAAAGGAGAACATTTCGAAAAAAGATTATTCTAAGTTAATTTTTTGCCAAAATATTGTACTTAAATAGTTTTTTTTTTTTTTTTGTAAAAATGTCTTTAAACAATTTTATACATGTATTCCAATCTAAGTAACACTAAATATCATGAAAATTATCCATTTATGCGCTTTTTTAAAATCACGGTTCCGAGCGTAGTTGGATACCTTAAGCAAATTAAATAAATATTTATTTTATTAAAAAAATGTAACTTATTTCTCTTTCTCTCTTTCTCACAAAATGTGCAAAAGAAAGGAATTGAACATTTTGAAAAACATCAATAAGGGCTATTATAAAGCGTTTCTTCATAAATTATTAAAAATTTTGAGAAAATATTTAAAAATTATTTTTATTATTAATGTAAGGAAATAGAATACTGTAAATTATTTACTACACTGTGTCATGAAACAATAAATTTATAATACTGTGTTTCTTAAAACTTCAGTCAACTAAAAATATGACGTATTTCTAAAATGAATGCCAGTTTGTTTTTTTAGCCTGAATTGATGCTAATGGAATATTGAGTAATATCTTTTTCCTAGTACTGCGTACTTGAGTAAGGATTCCCAGATTAAAATATACAGATAAAAATACGCAATGTAGAATGCTTAAGCGCAGTCGTGGCGACATATATATCACTAATGGAAGAAAAGGATTTATAAATAGTTCAAATGTAAGTATTATATTTTTAAATAATTTTCCATACAAACAGCGAAATGCTGTTTTTTCGAAAAAGAATTGATTCATTTTTTTTAAGTGTTACATCATAAAATATCCCATCATAAAAGTTATTTCATTTAGAAATAATGATTTTTTTTATTAAGAAATGGTTGTGAGTTTTGATACTATGAGTTAATGAGAAGTAAAACGCAATGGTGATTGTACACATCATGAATTAGCAGAAAAAAATCTTGTAGCTGTAATTCAATTTGAATGAAAACTCCAGCACATTTTTTTAAATAAATATATGCAATTTAAATTTTATTCTAAACATTAAGAACAATTGCATTTTTCTTAAGAAGAGTTGGAGAGAGACCTCTCTCTCTCTCTCTCTATACTGACGATGTTAAACTGGCTGTTTTCGATGTATCTTTTCTCAAAATCCGTTAGTATGAAAATTTCAAGCAAGTACATATACTAAAGTACACATTTCTCATTATACTGAAATGAGTTTTTAGCTGATTTTGAATTTTTTCATAATTTATAAAATATTTTATCAAACATATTAAAATTCGACCCGTTTTTCACATAAAAAATTTGCAAAAAATGAATTTTTAAGTTTTTTACAAAAAGCTCATTTCAGTATATATGAGCCATTACTATAAATATATCATAAAAAAATTTACACACCTGTCAACAGTAGTTTCTCATAAAAGGTACATCGAACATCAAAATTTACATTTTGAGATAAATTGATTTTAATGTGTATAGCGAGACTTCTAATCGGCTAGGAAATCAAAAAATCAAAGGCTCAATTTACAATAAAAGATAAATTTTTTTGGTTTATATCAGACGTTCAACTTTTAAGCAAAAACAAAGTACTTAGTTTACATTTTTCGCCTTTCAAACGGGCGTGACCCAACTTCAACGACTATTTAAAAACAGGGTTTAAGGGATTCTAATTAACCTAGAGGTTTAAGTAAGGTATTTTTAGAAAGGTTAAAATCTATACAATTTGAAAATGTGAAAATCTCAAATTTGAAAATGTGAAAATCTCAAATTGTCAAAAAAAAAAAAAAATATGATTTTAGCTTTCCAACACCTCTTAATGTTTATTTTGTTAAAAAATGAAAATATAAACACAAACAACTAAAGACACGTCAGTAAATAATTTGACTCCAGAACATTTTTGAATCAATTTAGGAATAACGTTATTATTTTTCATAAAAAAAAAATTGTTTTTTTTTACTATGGTGTCATTTAAAATATCGTTTGACTTACCTTTGCTTGTCTGCTTCGTAAATACATTCCATTTAAGATTCTTTATGCCTCGTAATCGTAAGGAAAAGATAAAAGACATTCTAAAACTGATTTTTTTAAAAAATGCTACAAAATTTTGAAGTTTATCCTATCTAACTGTTTAATGTGTAATTAAATAGTTAAATAAATAGTTAAAAGAGAGAGAAGTGCCTTTTCTACAAAGTTATATCGATGTGATAACCAATTCATTGTAAGGAAAGTAGTGAATCCACATGTGTGTGTAATTAATATTTTCGCATAATTCAATAGACAATTTTCATCTGGAACTGTTGATGATGTCAAGTACTGAGAACAGTAGGTTTACATGGCCATTTCTCGAGAAGAAAATGTGTTATGAGTAAAAGAAGAACACTTAGAGAAGAACACATTTTCCTTCGCAAAATCAATAATAAATAAGTAAAATCTTATTAGAATTGTGAGCTGCCTATGCTGTGAAGAGAAGTTTAATGCTTTTGGTTCTGAATTGTGCATAATATCATGGAGAAGAAAAAAATGGTGTGTGGAACGCCATGTGATAGAAGTGAAACTTCTTTGCGACGTTGGAAAATTGATTATTTATCCTAATATTCCAAATTGACCGAGCACATGTCTCAATCGCCTAATTTGCTTGAAAGGTATTCATGGTGAAATGAGTCTTTCTGATACCGAATCCAAAGTAGAAAGATGTCCTGGAATTTCTGGGTATACAATACCATTATACACTGCTCAAAACAATTAAAGGATATTGTAAGTTTTATATAAAATAAAGATATAAGCGAATTTTTTTTTGCCGAAAATGGAAGAAGAGAATCACAAATGCAAATTTTTCTGATTTTGCTAACAGTGGAGTATGCTAATTTTGAGTTCGACGTTAAAAACGTCGCTTCAGCGGAAGCGAATGAAATTTGACTTTCAACTGAAATGAAGACAAGGATGATCGGCATTCAGTGACTGCTTTGTTTCGATGAGTACGATGTCTCAGCGAAGTCATTTAACCGATTCAGAAGCTTGGAGAGTTGTTGGTAGGTTAGAAGGAGGCCAAACTCAAGCCGAAGTAGCGCAAGCCATTGGAGTGTCACAAAGTGTGATTTCCAGGATCTGGAACCGTTTTTTGGAGACTGAAAGTGCAGGCCGAAGACCAGGACAAGGTCGTAGACGGGCAACAACGCCCAATGAAGATCGTTATTTAGTGTTAACGGCTCGGAGACACCGGAATATGAACGCTACTCTTCTCAAACAACACCTTCGCTCGGCTACTGGCACCACGGTTTCAACTCAGACTGTCCGAAACCGGCTCCATGGTGTAGGTATGTGTGCTCGCCGACCGCTGGTATGTGTTAGACTAACATCAAGGCATCGTCGCGACCGCAGGAAGTAAGCAACAGAGCATGTGAACTGGAGGAGAAATGAATGGAGCAATGTTCTTTTTTCTGACGAGTCCCATTTTTCTGTTCATCCGGATAATAGGCGTATTTTCATCTGGAGGGACCGTGGCAGTACGAATAATTTTGCGTTCGTGCACGAAAGTGTCAGATTTGGCGGTGGGGGAATATTGGTGTATGGTGGCATCTCAGTTGACGGGCGCACAGACCTCTACATCATTCGAGATGGACCTCTGACTGCTCGCCGATATAGGGAGAAGATCCTCAGACCTATTGTAGTCCCTTACGCTGCAGCAGTCGGATATGACTTCATTTTAATGGACGATAACAGCAGGCCACATCGTGCTAACCTCGTGGAGGATTCCCTTTTCGAGGAAGGAATCGTACGAATGGAATGGCCAACGTGTTCTCCAAACATGAATCCAATAGAGCACGTTTAGGATGCTCTAGGAAGATGAGTTGCTGGCCGCCAACCATCCCCACAAACTCTCCAAGAACTGGAAAGAGCTCTTTTGGAAGAGTGGGACAGAATACCCCAACTCGTGATTAATAGCCTCATTGACTCCATGCCTCAAAGGTGCTCAACGTTGCTGGCCGTTCGTGGAAACCATACCCCCTACTGAAAATGATTTCCTTTAAAGAAAACACCTTTTTCTTATTCTTTTTTCTCATATGCACAAATTGTGTTTTTTTCCCCTTTTGTACACAAATGCGCAATAAAATGCATTTTTTTCTGCCAAACATGTGTAATTTATTCTCATATAACTTTCTACGTCTGTCGACCATGTATCAATCAGCTAAAAAGTTTCCCAGCCACAAGATCCACCTAAAACCTCAATCAATATCCTTTAATTATTTTGAGCAGTGTATTTTGATAAATTTCGTATACTTTTCCTACTTAAACTTTGTCGGCAATTGTAGCAATCTTTAATGTGTCTTCTAAATTAATTCCCGGTAAAATATTTTTTGTGCTCAGCAACAGACGTTCTCAAATCATCTCTAAACCATAATCTATCATAAATTGAACGCCCGTATCAATTGAACGATTATCGATGAATCGCTTTTGAAAATCTTTGTGAGCAATTTAATGGGAATCATAGTCTTTGTAACGTAAGATAGAATTTATTATTGATTTATACCTGCATCAGTTCCAACACGCACTAGAATTGTTGAGATGGTTCACTAAGTCCGTATTAATCTGTGCAGTCATTAGAAGAGTCTCAATAGCATTCACATCCCGTAAACTGAACAGTAAGAGAGTATTTTGCAGTGTTTTTTTCCCGTGCTCGATATTCTCTCATGTACTCTGATGGAGATTCTGCAGTAGCACTTAATAAATTTACAATATTTTTCTGTTTTTTTTTTTTTTTTTTTTGCTTTTTCTTGCCACTTTTTTAAATGGACTTGCTGCTAGTTTTTCTTTCTTTCACGAAACACTTTTCCTAATTGTGTATTAGATTCAGGCATTCTGACTAGAATTAATATACAGGTAATAATTCAACGCAAATAAAAGTCAAAAAAGCAAATTAGCCGCCGAAAACATCGCCATGTAGCAAACAATCTAAGAAAATATTTAAAAAAAAGCACCCTTTTACTGTGAGAGCTATTTTGTCTACACCGTAATGTCACTGCATCTCTTTCAACCGTTGATAGATGTTCCTGGGTCTGGAGGGAAAGGATCCCCAATAGGTATGAAGGCAAGTTGACCAATCGGAGGTGAGCAATCAATCCAACTTTTACACGGATATGACGCAAGTCACGTTGCGTCCCCGCTCTCCCTTTTTCTCCCAACTCGCTATCCTGTCATCATGGTGACGATTTGGGGGGTGGGGGGATTACTTCCGTTCGCTTTTTCACTGTTACGCAAAACTGGGCAAATTTCTCATTCACTCTCAAGCGCTAAGAAATTTCACTTCAAAAAATGAGGTACTTATTCTAAAGAACTTAGTTCAGATGAGTGAAGCATGTGTGTATATGCTTCCTTATATGGAAGTATTATTTATTAATGGGTTTTTTTGCATTATTTGTATATATTGATTAATTAATGGATAACTATTTTTATATACTGTAGAACGTCGTTTATCCGAACGTTTGTTAACCGGAGCGTCAAATATCCGAATCAGTTTTTTTTGTCAACTACATGTACTGTATATGAATACGTTTTCGAACAGTGCAATGCTCAATAGTTGTTTCGCGTGAGGCCAAAAGTGACGGGAAAACCCAAGGTCAGGGATATTTGGGGAATTTTGGTAGTGTTATTCGGTAAACATCTGCGCAGAATATTAGGTCAGTTTGTTTCCAAGTGAGGGGTGTATACGTGCTCTTTTGTTGAGTTGTGAACTGCTATGGCTTCGAATTCAAAATGGATTTGATTGATTGATTGAATATTAACGTTGCACTGTTCAGCTACACGAGGGCTTTGGGTGACGGACCACGTAATTTTGAACCATGGTCAAGTGACGTGGACGACACCTGAGCTGGCACCCCTCTCCTAACTACCACACCACACCAACGGGAGGACGTTTCAGCTCTCGACAGATTTAACGTGCATCGCTGCCCTACACGGTGGGTCTTTAGTGGTACTGGGCTCGAACTCATGACATACCTGCCATGGTCCGATACCCTAACCTCTGGGCTACCGCAGCCCCAATTCTAAAGGGAAGTGCAACGTCTTGAACATAAGAGACAAAACTTGAAATATTGAACTGTCACGCGAAAGGAGAAAGTGGAGCGTCTCTAGCACAGTTTTATAATGTTGGAGAGTCAACAATTTCTGACATAAAAAAAAAGCCGAGAAATCATTTTAAATTTTGCGTCAAAACTTGACTCAGAAGATGGGGAGAACCACGAGGGATGCAAACGATGTTTTTGATCGTGCACTCTACTTGTGATTTTCACAAAGAAGGAACAAAAGGGACCCTACATCGGGCCCTCTGTTGTGTGAAAAAGCTCTGGAAATTAACGAGAAATTAGGCAGTTCGGCTAATTTCAAAGCTAGCACTGGTTGGTTAAAGAACTTTAAATCGCGCCACGGGATACGCGAACTGCAGATTGAAGGCGAATAATTGTCTGACGATAAGAATTCTGCCCACAAGTTTAAGGAAACATTTTTGCAGCTTGTGGAAGAAGATTACTCCGGAGGCGACGTTTACAACGTAGACGAGACTGGAATGAATTGGAAGGCTCTGCCAAGAAAGTCATTGGCTTCAAAATTGGAGTCCACAGCATCAGGTTTTAAATGCTGTCGCATTTTCTGCGTTAGAGACAGCTAAAGAGTGAGTAGTACGAACAACAATCATAGCGCTGTACTACTCAACTACTGCTGTTCAAGAGAATCAGAGACCTCGCAGCGAAAAAACGAAGGGTACAATGGTACAGCGAAGTTATTTTGAATGATTATTTTTCACAATAAAGGTGAAATTGCGACATTTTGCCCCTATTTTGCTTTTTCTTCCAATGCGTTTCCCGCATGTGATGATTTTCAATATTCGTATTGTGTCCGGTTTCATATACTGCATGGATTGCATTCGGTTTTCGGTTATCCGAACAATCGCGTATCCGAACTGTGTCCGGACCCAATTGATTTGGATAAACGACGTTCTACTGTAGGTGTATTAAAAAGCAATATATTTAAAATTATTTTCTCAAAATCTGAATATCAGAAACAACTTTTCTTTTTTAAAAAAATAAGATAATCCAAAGCTCACCACCCTGAATGATTACCACTGTTTTCTCTATCTGGAAACTCCATGAAATGGATGCTCAAAGATGAGTGAGTGTTTATAATAACGAAGGCAATTGGCAAGGAATCTCGTTTTATTTTGAACTCTGGTTAAGTGACGAGGACGATATCTGAGCAGCACCTCCTCCCCGACCCAGACGTTCTTGTTCTAAAAGGTGTAAATCGATACATTAAAACCCAGAAAATTATATTTCCAAACACTTCTTTAACCCTTTATTTACCACCTATGTATATATACGTCTCTTTCAACCGGTGTGTTAAGTGCCCGGGCGTATATATACGTCTTTCCGGAATACGACATTTTTCCTTGCAATGTTATCAATAAAATTATCTTTGGAATGCAATAAAATCACCTTTACAGTGTTCTCGAAGGATTTACGTATTTCAAAGCAAAATTTGCTTATTAATGTCTCTTTTCTTTTTCTACCAATGAGTAACTTTTAATCGGCAGTTGAGGGGTTAAGTACAGCATCATTGCTATAAACAGTGATTATCTTGTTTGCTGCTTGTGGGGCATTTTTGCCTTTCAATTTAAAGAAAGAGTAACTGTAACTCAATATTATACATTATATTCACAATATTACAGGCATTAATATTAATCTTAATATAATTCACACACATACAGTCGATCCTCTATATAACAAACCTCTATATAGCGAATTTTTCTATATAGCGAACTTTTTCCTGAAACCTAGAACATTTCACGATTTCCTTCGTAAAATAACCTCTCTATAGCGAAGTGCATTTTCTATATAACGAATTTTTGCTTTGTGATTCAATTTTTTTCTCTCTATTTTTAAAGTATTTCTGAACTTTCAAGTCATTTTCTCTTTAACTCATTTTATGGTGGTCATAAAACTTGAACTGGTTTTATTAGATCCTAACTAGCTGAGAGTAATAGTATTCTGAACATTTCATCCAAGAAGTGCAACCTTTAAGCTCCATTGTTGATGTTCACTAGATGTTTTATAGAAACATCTTCGATATCCCCTTTCAGTCTTAGTGAAGTTGTCCCCGTGTTCTAGCTATAAAATAATGCATGTTTAATATTGTACGTTTTAAATAAGAAAATGTCCTTAAAATTCGTTCATTTCAATATAAAATTATTTTCTTAATATTTAAAATACAGTGTATTCGACCTTTTTCTTGTTTTTCATGCAGTTTTTCTTTTCTTTCATTTTTTGATGGGTAAGATTTATAAAATAAACATATATTAATTTAAAAGAAGGTGTGAATAATTACTTTTTTTAATATGTAGTGTTTATGAATTTAAAATATTTGTGTTTTATGTGGTTTCTAAAGTCTATTAAAAGATGAACCTCTATATTACGAATTTTCCATATAACAAACTTTTTTCGGGATTTAGCGACTTCCTTATACAGAGGTCCGACTGTATATATATATACATACATTACATTATATATACATTACATAAATGCATTATATACATTAATATTAATATAATTTACATATATATTTAATATTCAGTATTAAACATTCAATACTATAATGCAGTTCGTTTGCTTCCATATTCAGGGCATATAAAACTGACAAATATATAAGTATTGTTACTAAACTTTATTTCAAAAATAGCTTAAATGTAGCCCTTTAAAATGTCTTATTAAAAAAGTGACCCCTCCCTTTAAACTTCATAATTTTTGTATCCGATGATAAGTTGTGACCACGGTAGTCTGGTGATTATGGTCACGACGTCGAAAGTTTGAGCCTTGTGCCACTGAAAACCCGCCTTGGGGAGAGGGCCGATACACATTCAATCTGTTGGGGATCAATGTCCTAACATTGATGCGGTCGTTAGAAGAGGAAGGTACCTGCTCAGGTGTCCTCCTTGTCACTTGACCGATCTCAAAATGACGAGGTCCACTACCAATAGCTCTCGCATTGCTTAAAAGTGTAACCCGGCAATAAGTTACATGTAGACATAATTTTTGTTGTTGATTTTTTTCTTAACAAGTTATATAAAAAGCTTTTTTTAAGTCTATTCCTACTTAGATCAACAAAGAAAATTTTTATTTTAGCTACTTTTTATTAAATAGTTACTATATATATATAAACTCCTGTTTGTGAAAATTGCAACACCACGAAGGACCTACGCGAGTGAGCTGAAATTTTCAGGAAATGTAAAGTAGGGCATGATATGCAAATGATTAGAATTGCAGACCGGTAGCGCATGCGTATGCTAAGCAGCGCTCTCTGAAGGGCGGATCGAACCGAATATAAATAGACGGCTGTAGCGAGGCGTGTATGATTATCGGTGGTTATATTCTAGTGTAAACGTTAACTGGATCTTTACTATGCCTCGTCGATGAAAGAGAGTGAAATTTGAGCAAATTTTGGAATTTGAACGGGGCAGAATCGTCGGCCTTCGTGAAGCTGGATTGTCTTATCGTGCAGTAGCCGCTCGTGTGCAGCGTAACAGCAGCACAATCATGCGTGTTTCGAAGCAGTGGACGGACAGCTCGAAATCCGTGAGTGGACCCCCGAAATGTGACGTCAGCTCGCGAAGACAGACGCCTGGTGCGAATGGCTCAGACGGACCGCACAGCTTTTTCTAGACAACTGGCAGCACAGTGGTCAACAGCTACACGTGTTTCATTGTGTGCTTCATCAATTCGGAGACGTCTGCTGCAGCGTGAGCTGCGCGCAAGGATTCCTTTATACAGGATTCCTCTCACGCAAAACCATCGCCGCCTGCGGCTACACTGGGCCAATGTGCATAGGAGCTGGCGCGCTGAATGGCAGCAGGTCGTCTTTTCTGACGAATCCCGCTTCAAGTTGTGGCACCATGATGGCTGAATTCGTGTCAGGCGCATGCCGGTGAACGGCACATTCCGGAGTGCATTATCTAACGCCACAGTGGACGAACACCCGGAGATATGGTCTGGGGTGCCATAGCATATCATGTACGATCACAATTGCTACGAATTGTGGGCAATTTGAACAGTACCCGATACATAAACGAAGTTTTACAGCCCCAAGCTATTTCTTTTCTGCAAGGATTGCCAGGGGCTTTATTCCAGCAAGGTAATGCCCGTCCACTTGTCGCCAAGACTGTCAAATCCTATCTTGATTCGCAGCAGGTACAGCTTCATCCTTGGCCTGCACATTCGCCGGATATGTCACAGATTGAACATGTGTGGGATATCGTTGGGCGGCGTCTCGCTCGAACTTCGAAGACGAACTTCGGTTGCGCATACAAACAATATGGAATACTCTTCCACAGGCAGATATTCAAAATTTGTTTAACTCCATGCCGCGTCATGTAGCAGCTCTTGTAGCGGCGCGTGGTGGCCACACAATACTAATTTCTATCTCTTTTAATTCTTTGTTTGGTTTGAAAATGTAAACATTTATTTGTACCATTACCACTCAACTGTGTATTAAATTTCATTCAACTATGATGCTTCCTTCATGGTGTTGCAATTTTCACAAACAGGAGTTTATATATACGCATGACAAAATCACAACATTAAGCGGTAATTTTTTATTAATTATCACATTAAAATATTGTATTGTCATCCATAACAATCTCGTGTATATAAAATTTCAGTTCAACTAAATGCTTTAAAACGTGAGGAAAAAAATATTTTAAAATTTTGACCCATGGCGCTAAAAATGAAACCAACGTGGCTGTATCTGTAATTCTTGGAATAATTAGGTTCAGTCAATTAATTTTAATTAATTCTAATCAAATTATCTTATTTTTACCCAAAACAATATGTATAGAAAATTTCAGCTCAAACGAGTGCTTTAAAATGTGAGAAAAAAACCTTTTCAAGTTTTGACACAAGTCGCCAAAAATGATGCGAACGTGGCTGTATTTGTAATTCTTTGAATAATTAGATTTAATCAATTTTCATTAATTAAATTGTATTATCATCCAAAATAATCATGTATATAAAACTTCAGCTCAATTGTGCGTTTTAAAATGTGTTTTATTAACGATTGAAAATTTCACCAAGATAAATAAATATACATAGAGTGTGAGCTAATATAGTAGGAATTGAAAAATATTTCTATAAAAGAAATGCTTTCATTTTTTCAGAGTTTTCTCTTAAGAAGGAGAATGAAATGGATTGCAATACTGTTTTTACAGTTGATGTTTGCTATTGCTTCCCGCAAAGAGACCCGCAAAGAAAGTAAGTTCTCTGCATCTGTAGACGAAAGAAAATAATTAGTTTTTCATAAGAGAAATCCTGTATTATTAAAAGATTCAAGTTGATAATAACGAAAAAAATTATTAGTAACTTATAAAACTTTCAGTAAATGAACTTGCAATAAAATGTAATGTACTCACCAGAAAATTAAGACAGTAACTAAACACAAAATGAAAGTGAATCACAACTTTATCACCAATTTAATTTCTACGAACTATCCAGCTGTATACAGAGTGGTCCCGAATTCATGGTACAAACTTTAAGGGTAGGTACAGGACATAGTAACAATCTTTTATTGTATAGGATTGTATGGGCGCAATTGACGTGTGGTGTGGAGCACACGCACACAGAGAGAGACAAAGTGTTTATTGAAAACGTCGTTGACAAGTGTAATATTTACAATAACTTCATAACTGTCCAGCACGTAAGCTATGAAATCCAATTGCAGTGCACATTTCTGTACCCTCCACTACAGTCGCAGAAGATAGTCTGCCGTATTCAAAGTTTGTACTTGCCGAAAATGGAAGAGGTGCAAGCCAGTGCTTCTCAAACTTTCAATACTTGCGACCCAGTTTTCAGTCATAAATTTCATCGCGCTTTCCTCCATACTATAACAATGTATTGAATTCAATAACGTATTTGACGTAATGCCACAACACAATTTTAATTTTAACCTGTTCAAATTATCAAGAAAAGTATTACATTTAATATATGACAAGCCGATGAGAGTCACAAGTAATAATTTTTTGTTCCTAGCTTAGTGTTTGATAAATTAATTATCAAATACATTGGGCAGTACTGATGCATTTCTAAGTATATTATATTAGTGGAAATGTGTTTTTATTATGTGAGAATATATTTTGTTTTGCTTCCTTAAGTAAATTTGTAATTTTTTTAATCTTTTATTTTCGACTTTTCAATATGTTCACGCTCCCCCCCCTTGAAAGGCTATCACGCCCCTCAAGGGGGGGGGGCGTGCCCCACAGTTTGAGAAGCACTGGTATAAGCGGTTTTCGTTTAACATTCTACAAACGATCTGATGACTTACATTTACGTGATGAGCAACAGTTCTACTTTTCTCTGGTCTATTAGCCACAACGTTCAAGATGTTTTCTGCCAAGCTTGGACAACGTACAGCTCTTCAACGATCAGCATCATGTCTGGTGACGTGGAACGAACGTGTTTCATGAAGTTGACGATATAACAGCAGAAAAATTCTGTGACCCGCCATTCGTCGATCAGGAAACAGTGAATGATGCATTCGCAGTGCAGCTCTACCGTTACCATTTGCACGGCCATACATGTAGGTCATGTCTGCATTTTGAAAATTCGTTATGTGGAAAATTCGCTGTATAGAGGTTCATTTTTTAATTTTCGTTATAAACCCCATAAAACAAGTTTTAAATTCATAAACACTATATATTAAAAAAAAGTCATTATTCACACCTTTTTGTAAATTAATATATATTTTATATATCTTACCTATCAAAAAAGAAAAACTGTGCAAGAAAAGTTTCTTGACGCCTTTATCCACTTCCTGAAGAATTAAGTTTTTTCTTTGATTCTCAAGCACTTACGTTTTGACATTTTTGAGCTACGAGAAACGAAATTACCAGTACGACTGATCAACACTACAAAGGAACGGAAACTAGTTCAAGGACACGAGACTTCACTGAGGGTAAAGGAGGATATCGGAGCATTGGATAATTGCCCAGAATTCTATTGTTCTCGGTGAGTTAGGTACCGAATAAAACCAGTTAAAAATTTATGACTACCATAAAATGTGTTAAAAGAGAGAAAAACTTGAAATTTCCAGAAATAATTTTAAAATAAGGAGAAAAAAAAATTGAAACCCAAGAGAGAAAGTTCGTTATATAGGAAATACACTTCGCTATTGGGAGGTACTTTACGAAGAAAATCGTGAAATGTTCTTGGTTCCAGGAAAAAGGTTGCCGTATAGAAAAATTCGCATTTTGGAGGTTCGTTATATGGAGGTTCGACTGTATTTTTTAATGTAAATTCATCATTTCATTGAAGCGCTGATTTCAAGATGCCAATTATATTTGAGAAAATAGTAATCTGAGTTATTTATTTGAAAATATGATTTATATTATAATATCTTTTGAAATATTTTAATGTAGTAGGTCATCCTTAAAATAATTAGTTTCGTATTTCTTTCAGAAAAGGGACTTTGCTCGTTGCCCAAGCTTTATGGAAATTGCGCAGGAATGTTTTCAAGATGGTACTTTGAAGATGAGGACAGGAAATGTTACAATTATGTGTACAGTGGATGTGGGGGAAATGATAATAATTTTAAAACATATTTAGCATGTATGCGGGAGTGCGTATATGGAATGCAGAGAAGACAGCTTAAAAAAAAGGAGGCACTTTTTCCAAAATCATCTGATTCGAATGATAAGAGACATTTTTCAAATAAAAACAGGTATGGAACTAGAAGAAGGAGATATCATATGTATCGAAGTGGAACACATTGCTGTGCAAAAAGACGAAACAAAAAAGTACAGGCCAAAAATGTAACAAAAGTTGAAACTCAATAAAGAATATAAATAAAAGAAAAAGGCAAAAAAAAAAGTGATAAATACAATGAAGTAAAGAAGTACGGAAATTTCATTAAGAACAAATTACGAAAAAGCAAAATCTAAGAAAGGTAAAAAGAAACACACACACACACACACACATGCATGCACGTTAAAAACGTTCAAACTGAAAAAAAGCGGGCATTTTAAGAAAATTCTACATTAAGGAAATATTATGCAGAAGTTTGATTACCATGAAAGTGAAGGACAAGAAAAAATTTCAAGTTTAAAAAGATAACCGTGTAAAAGATAGGTCATAATGAAAGAAAAGATAAAGCATAGTAAAAAAAGATAATTATGTATGAGAGGTTGTCAAAAACAAATAACACATACTACATCACCAAAACAATTTTAAAACGAAGATTGATTTTTGAAGTATGAAGAAAGAAAATAAATAAGTAGAAGAATTTGGGTTTATATATAATAAAAAAATTTTTCTTGCTCTCATCGAAATTTAGTCAAGAAAATGGATATTTCGAAAAATATAATTCTGAAACATAAAGAAAAACCAAGATAAAAAGGAGAAAAAGTAAGAACTGAAAATAGAAATAATATCCTAACTAAGACGGAAAAGAAAACATAACTGAAGTGTAGAGTTATTATAATGATTAGCAGGGAACGCGCGCGCATTCACTCCCACACATTGTTGAATTCTTTCAGAACCTAACACTATATTCCTTATTGTATAGTTGAAAGTTATAAATTAAAAAAGTTTACTTGGTTTTAAATGTTTTGAAGTTTTCTCTACATCTACAATAACATGTAACCTATTTTGCATTTCATGAATTTGTTGAATTTTTCAATTCTATATTGCTTAAAAAGGAAAAGCATTATTCTTTCTGAATAATTTCTACAAAATTTATATAAGAATTTGTATCCGAATAAACGTACTTATGAATTGTGTGTGTGTGTGTGTGTGTGTGATTTTGTTTTAATAATTTCTGTATTGATAATGTTACCTGATATATTTAATTGTGTATTAATTTTGTGCAGACTTATAAATTGCTTTATCCAATCATTTTGTTGCTTTCAGGAAACTTCTATACTCACAGTGGCATAGCTAGTATTTAACATGAATGACAAATAATAATTTTAAAAGAGCATTATCTAATAGTAATTCAAAAACGGAAATGCTCAGAATAATCCTTTTTACAGTCTCAGTTGAATTTTAAAATTTAAAATATATGTTTCTTAAGAGAAATAATATATGATAACAAAATTAGCTATGGTCATAAATATGAAAATTAATTATTTTGCAATTTGACTGAGATATACTATAAATAATTTTTTTAAACTTAAATCACGAATACAAACGTTGGGCGGAATCTATACGCTTTAATGCAGTTACTTGGTCATCAGTGTCAGGATGCGTTCGTGAGTGATCAAAGATGGAATTGTATAACCATTATTATTTATTTAATAAACTTTTTTTTATTTATAATGGAAGATTATGAACTGTTATTACAGAGTTCATCAATCTACCTATCACCGAAAGCTGGCATCACTTTTTGGTGCGGTGCCTTATTGGCGGATACCAATCACCGCAGGTAATTTTGACGCCCAGTTTCTTCCCTAGAGGGCGGCACCTGAGCTCTGACGATGTGAACCTGTACTAGGATTTAATTTTGCCTAGATAACCCCCTAGGGATCTTTTACATGCCGTATAATCATACGATATGACTGCTGTCGATTTTCTGTAACAGGAAAAATCCACCGACTTGGGCCGGGGTCGAGCCGGCAACCTTGGGTACAGAAGGCCAGCGACAAACCAACCACGCCATCCAGCCGACTATTTAATATACTTAAAGACTAATATAAATAGATTGACAAGGGCTTGTTGTACATTCTTGGCGTTTAGACTTAGAATTTGTAGAAAACTCTCGTTTCATATTAAGAAAATTATTCAGAAGTTAATTAAACGAGAAAAATGAGTTAATTTATTAATATATTAAAATATAATTTAGTTAATTTTGAACAATTTGCATTAATATCAACTTAGTCCTGTCGTGATGAGATTTGCAAAAGTTAAAAAGGAGGAAAAACATTTTTTTCTCAACCTTTCGTTTTTATTTTTAGATTCTTAACCTTCTCGTTATTATTACAAACAGTAATTAAGAAATAATTATCAGGATTGTCCTAATATCTGTTTCTATTTGATCATGAGATCAGTTTAACTCTGTATGTTATGTGAGAAAATTGAATTTAAACAACATTACACCTTTCCCTCTTTTATAGAAATCTAAAGAAGTTTTGCAACTCATTAAAATTGAATTTATATTTTATTTACGAAACAAAACAATTCTGTTAATTAATTTAATGCATAAGTACGTGAGAGAAAATAAACATTTCTTTCATTTTTTGTTTTATTACAAATGTCTCGGTAGTTTTTTTTTTTTTTGAAAACATTATTTGGTAACAAAAATAAATTTGTACAAATGTTATAAGAAATTAAAGGTTTGTAAGCATTTTCATAAGTTTTCTCCATAATTAAAACCCTACATTAAAGGTATCTGTAAAAGCAGTTTTGAAGTTGGTACTTGTTTATTATTGTAGCCGCAATCGTCCTAGTCACCAAAGATGAAGATAAGAAAACAATATTTTAAGCCTTCATTAATGTTTTATGTCAACCACGCGCGTGGGTTTAAGTTTTGTGTCCACATAAAAAGTTGTCCTTTTAATTTTCCTTTTCGTCTTTAAACGTTCGATACACATATTAATTTCTTTTCTTTACTTTTTCCCTGGCTTAATGGAATATAGTCACTGTTGCTCCTTATCCCTGCAAAGTCATAAATCAATCAATCAATTACTGACTGAACCCGTTTAGGACCAAGTAATTTTTCTTGTTAAGCCTAACTTCATTTAAAAATTAATATAAAATCATTTCTGTAATAAAGTACGCCGAAATGTATAATTTACAATCATTCAAAATTCCATACGTTCCAAATTCAGATCACACCGGTGTGATTAGGGGTCTAATAACGGGGGAAATGCAATCTCACATATGATACTGTGGGCCCTGAAGTGATCACAAATATGTGATCTTAACCCAGAACGGGTTAATATGAGATTTTAAAAATAAGAATGAGAATTTGAGAAGAATGCGTGAAACCTTGTAATATAATCTGTTATAATCGTTGATTTCCTTATAAAAAAATATGGAATTCCGGGTTTAGGATAATATGCTGTACACGAAACTGTAAGGACGTTCACTTGCTGCTCATCAAGAAATTGAAGTCTGTTTTCCAAAATGATGCAATAAAAATTACAGAGAAACAGCATGTTGAACATCTTGAATACTTTTTAGCTTAATTTATGTAATGCAAATAAATAAATAAAAAGAAAGAAAAAAACATTTATTTTGAACCTCTATTCTCTTAAATATCTTTGTAAGAATAATTTTACCAGGAAAACACACACAAGACTTAAAAAAGAAAAGCTCAGTATTTTTAAAAGTTATTTTAATATAAAGTTTTATATTTGCACAAACATGGAAAATGTAATAGGTAATTTTTGTTTGTAAATCTAAAGAGAATTTAGGTTCATCATATATTTCTGTGCATTATTTGCTTATTGTTAATCTTTGTATGCATTTTTTTTGAGTAGGGAATTTCTATATGTACAAAAGACTTTAATTTACCTCTATTAATGTTTGCAAGTTAATCATAGTTTTTCTAAGCCCTTTTAGCTTATCAACAGCCGATATTTACAATACAAGAAAATACTGTTTAATTTTTAAATGTGTAGTTTTAAAGTACATGTTTTTAAGTAAAACTGAGGGAGGGGGTAGTATCGCTTGTTTGCCTAACATTGCACTAACACCTATTGCACTAGCCCTTGTTTGCCTAACCCCTAGTGTACATGTTATACAACTGTTCGTATTCATGCTCAAATAGTGTAAATAATTTATATTTGGATGTATTTTTAATACGTTAACATTATTTTTTCTAATATTTATTTCATGATAAAATGTCGTCCTTTACATTGCAATAACGTTTTAATGGAAACTTGGGCGGCCGCGGTAACCGAGTGGTATAGGTATCGGATCGTGGCTTGCCTTGTCACGAGTTCGATCCCAGTGCCACTAAAGACCCGCCGTGTAGGGCAGCGATGCACGTTAAATCTGTCGAGAGCTGAAACGTCCTCCTGGGGGTGTGGTGTGGTAGTTAGGAGAGGGGGGTGCCAGCTCAAGTGTCGTCCACGTCACTTGACCATGGTTCAAAATTACGTGGTCCGTCGCCAAAAGCCCTCGTGCAGCTGAACAGTGCGACGTTAATAATCAATCAATGCAAACTTGGCAAAATATTGGTGATACAGCTAAGTTGGCAGCATTTTTGGCAACTTGGCGACACTATGGAGGCTTATGAAAATTTCTGGAGAAATCAAAATCATCACGATCTATGACGTAAGCGGATTTTTCGAGAAAACGTTGGAAGGTAGGGGGAGGGGGACCCCTAAGCAAATCGTTCGTGTGGCCCTCCTCTTCATTTAATTCAACTTTTACAGTCCATTTTACTAAATATTCTTATGTATAAACAAATTTATTACAGCATCACGAAAGACTTTTTTACATATAGAGAGAAATACGAAGTTATGTATTTATAGCAAATAATTTCAATAAAAAAAGTAGATATCTTCCACAGTAACAAATAAAAAAAAAACTCATTCGAAAGCAAATAGAAACAGGAATAATGTCTAAATTTTATTTTAAACATAGTAAAAAAATGAACATTAACACCAGAAAAAAATAATTAACAATAAATCTGCTTAAATTTTATTTTTTATGTGTTAGCTTTGTGAGTGCATTTTTACAAATATATGCTCCTTAACAGAACAAAAGAATTACAATTTCTTTTACCTTTATTCATTTTGAACCCTTTCTTTATTTACACTTTCAAACGATTAAAGTGTAGAATAGGGATCCCCTTAGCGAAGTCAATTTTTTGGCGATCTAAATTGGTCACCAAGCGAAAAAAAAAATTTGTGGGTGAATTATTTTTGTTTTTTATTTCTCATTAATAGTTCTTTTTTTTTTTTTTTTTCATTGTAAAATTCCACTTTGTAAATTCTCGGAACACCTATCGCTAAATTAAGTTGATTGGCGACCAATTCCTGGTTGCCAAAAAATGACTTCGCAAAGGGATTACATTTAACCTACATTTTAACCCTTTCAAATATATATTGAAGTCATGAGATTTGGAACTTTATGCGCACAACAAATATGCGATGTTACGTTGGTTCAATAGCACGTGAGTTTTTAAATAAAAAGTCTGAGAATAATTCAAATAGATTTCATTTATGTAATGGATAACAGTTTTTTTAAAATTAATCTTCACACATTTCTTGGCAATCCACAAGTGTTGAAAAAGTATTCGGACTTCCTTGACATCCACCGTAGAGAAATAATCTGCATTTTTGAAACCTCGCATCATATGCATATTTCATTTCATACTGTTTACATGGGCCTTGCGTTGGCATTATTAGACAATACGCATCTGAAAAAGAGAGAGAAAAAAATCAATTGCTTTTTTATATATAAGGTAGTCAGTTTTTGTGAGGTTTTGAGTACTTTCACGTTTGCTTTCATCACAATTGAACTGATTTAAATATAGCAATCAAATTTTTCTTAAAATTATCCTCTGATTACTATAAGAATCACGCACAAAGTTAAGCAATTTTGAAACTTGTTAGAGGTAATATATTTAATACATAATTAAGATTTCAAAAAATGAGTGAAAACATGTTCATATTATTTACTACTTTAAAACTGTTGTGAAGGTAACCCCACATGTCCCATTTAAGAAGTCTTGCAATGAGATAAGTTTCAAAATTTCTTTAATTGCTAGTCCCCCTCTCCAAATTTTTCTAGAGATATCACATGGGGCACTTAATTTATTCACAAGTATTTGCTCTTAAACCTGTATCAATAAATTAGCCTTAAATTTTTTTTTATCGTAACAGAGTAAACTTGGTATTAAGTTTGATAAAAAATTTACTTTAACTGCATGATAAAAGTGTAATTTATATTCCTCTCATTATTGTTATTTGATTGATTATTAATAATTTCTTATGTTTAATTACTTATATGATGTAAATATTGAAAATTAACTAAATTTATACTATTGTGGTTGTATCTTCATAAAGCAGTAACAGCCTCTGGACAGGGGTGATCACTTTTGTCTAGTGGTTTGCTACGCGACTACGAATTCTAGCGTAGCGAGTTCTGTCCTCGGATAAGCACCTCCACATTGGTGGCCTTGGCTGAATTAAGAAAAACACAGCCTTCGCACAGCTGTCGTGGCGCCATCTACTTGAAACAAGAGCAATACCAAAGTCATCAAACTCACTCGACGCAGCAACCAAAGTCGTCAGACTTTGCACTTAACGCAACACCGCCAATTTTCAAAAAACAACTCACGCTCTCCATAACAAAGTTCGTTCGCATATCCACCAATTCAATGGTGGGGTAATACTGTTGCGGTATCTTCTTCAGCCAGTAACAGCCTTCGTACAGGGGTAATCCCATTTGTTTGATGGTTATGTTACGGACCCTAGCGTCGTGGGTTCTATCCTCGGATATGAACAACCAGAATACATTATCAATGCTGGTACATAATCTCTTCTGATCTCTGCAACGTATTGATAGTTTAACTTATTGTGAGGAAAAAAGGATTTAGTAAAAACTCGTAACTTCTAGGATTTATATTTTGATTTAAGAATAAAGAATATAATTTATATTAAAATCATGGCCAAGCATTAGATAGTTTGCTATATGTTAATTATTATACATGGTATTTTAAAATTGAATGCTTTAATTTTACATAAGCACTAAAAATAAATTAAAAAATATTACATTAATTTTTAGTAATTTGAATAATATGAAAATTGACTGGTGAGATGTATAAGTCAGTATAAATTTAAGGTTTAAAGTTTCAGAGAAATTAAAGGCTTTATTCAAGCTATACAGCTATACATAGTAAATCAATAATGCATTTGCACATTTCTCAGTGGTGTAATGTACACCCCTGCTATCCCCCTATTGCAGGGGGTGGGCAGGGTTCTAGGGAGCCTAAATCTTAGCTGACGCCAAGTATATACCCTTTGTAAGATCCAGCTTGGGGCCCAAAACCTGGCTTTGCAAAGAGGCCCTAATCATCTCCGCCACTGATATTTCTGATTATTATACAAAATGTTATAGATATGTTGTTGTTTTTGGGTTTGATATTAATTTGTAGAGTTGGTGGATGTATTGTCCAGTATTTTTTTGGAAACTACCTTCATTTGTCAAATTACTTAAAATATTTATAATATATATAAAAATGGAGCAATTTAGAATCATCTCCTAAATGTGTTTTATTGACAGTGCCGATTTAAGCTCATTTCGGGCCCTGGGCGCAGAAGATCTACAGGCCCTCTTCGGCACTGTCGAATCGAAATTTATAACCAGGTAATCTGGTTAAGTCCAGCTTATTTAAGCCCTTCCAGGCTCTTCAGGGCTCCTGGGTACCCACCTGAATGGGTAAACCGGCACTGTTTATTGGAGTAAGGTTTGATGATCAAGATGGGCAAGAATTTGCACAAAGATAAGTACAAAAATAATAATCAAAATCAGTTGCTACGTACATCCAGTAGAAGTAATCCCTGGTATTTAGATTGTACGTTACTAAGCTGTAATGGCAAACCAGGCTGTATACAAGACACTCTATTCTTTGTGTTTTACCATCTTTGTAAGTTAAGTGTGTCCTTCATGAAGCCAACTAAAATGACACCCACATGAACACATCCACGATGCATCAGGCGTGGCAAATATAGTAGCAACAAGGAAACGGGGTAAGATTAAGAGGTGCTCCCATATCGACCAGAATCATTACTTGTCGATTGATTGCTAATGTCCTGGACTTATGAAGTCCATTGACCCCACAGCACAGACGACTCTGTATGCAATGGTGCTGGGACAGAGTGAAACGGACAACGGAATCGCACATGATCGTATCTCCAGACGAGGCATGCTTCTGTTTGTTCAATCATAGAGATTTGTTGGTTGAAACATGTCATCCACCATGTAGAAGTATTCGCGACCGCGCGTTCACGAAGATGACCACTCGAGGCAACATTAAAATTCGAAAAAATAGTTTCAACAAATATCTTTAACAAACTATAGAGTGTGCTTTGTTTTTAAAACTATATATGTATTAAAATTGCATTTTTTTTGTTATAGTTATGTACACTGCTCAAAACAATTAGGGGAACACATGATTTTAACAAAAGTAAGCGAAGATGTATACCAATAAGTAACATAAAATGAATTATCCATAATGTAAAGCCTACCAGGAAACGGAAGAAGAAAACTTTATATGCAAATCAAAGTTCATGACGTCAAAAACCAGAAAAAGGAGATAAGGGCAGAAATCGGGATGTTGCAGAAACGTCTGTTTTATTGCCGTAACTGTGAAATTCGATTGCGCAGTATTTTTTTTTGAGACAAGGTTACTTGAGAGTGTCTCAACAACGTGATTTACCTGAATCCATAGCATGGCGTGTTATAGGCAGACTGGAATCCGGGCAAACACAACGTGGTGTCGCGGACGCTGTTGGAGTCGCCAGAAGTGTTGTTGCAAGGCTGTGGAATCGATTACAAGAAACAGGAAATGTTAGACGTCGACCAGGGGCAGGTCGGCCACGCGCCACTACATCAACTGATGACCGGTATATACAGTTAACAGCCCGTCGAAACAGAACAGAGAATGCTACGCAGCTGCAAAGACAGTTGCTCTTGGAAACAGGACGAAGGGTGTCCAGCCAAACAGTACGTAATCGTCTTCATGAGGGAGGGCTCTATGCACGTAGGCCAATGGTCTGCATTCCGTTGACCCCATGCCCCCGTGCGGCCCGAAGAAGATGGGCTGCTGAACATCGAGATTGGGAGCAACATGATGGGAGCCAAGTGCTGTTTACAGACGAGTCCCTATTCAGTCCAGAATGTGACACCCGACGTGTTCTTGTATGGAGGGACAGGGGCACTCGAAATAACCCCGCATTCGTCCGTGAAAGGTCACAATACAGAAGAGCTGGTTGGATGGTATGGGGTGGAATCAGCATAGGCGGACGTACGGACCTGCATATCATTCGGAATGGCACTTTGACTGGCCGAAGGTATGCAGACGAGATACTTTGACCTCATGTCATCCCTTACGCTGGAGCCATTGGAGATTCCTTTGTTTTCCAGGATGATAATGCCCGACCGCATAGAGCTCGTCTGGTGGAGAACATGCTTGAAGCTGAAACAATACAGCGTATGGAATTGCCAGCGTGCTCTCCTGACCTGAATCCAATCGAGCATGTTTGGGACATGCCCCGACGACGCATTGCTGCGCGACCAAGGCCGCCTGTTACTGTCCGAGACTTGGAGATTGCACTTCTTGAGGAGTGGAACAGTATTCCCCAAAGTCTGATCGATAACATCATCGCATCCATGGCAAACAGGTGTGCAGCAGTCTTAGCTGTTCGAGGAGACCACACGCCCTAATAAAACTCATGCATCATGTCTAAACAGTACCTTTTTTTATCGTTTACATGTAACCAAATTATTGCCCTAAATCATCTTTTAATCTTTTTTCCATATTTTCAAAGAATTAAAGCTTAATTCCAAATTTTTTTTACTCCTTTTTTCTGTATTGCGCATTGATACGCGTGTACTATGCATTGCATGCTAATACGTGGCTGTCTCACACAGTTTTCTTCACTTTTTTGCTTGCTCCCCTAATTGTTTTGAGCAGTGTACATTAATTCCTAAGTACAAATTTCGCATCGGCAAAGCACAGGTACCTTCCTCTGGGGAAGAAACTGGGCGTCAAGGCGTCAAAATTATATTTGTGGTAATTAGTATCGCCTAAATGATGCCGCACTAAAAAGTGATACCAGTTTTAGGGGAATATACTAGGTCATCAAAGGTAGAAATACCAATACGCAGCCCCATTACAGAAAAAAAAGAAAATGTTGAAAAGTTCAAGTGTGAAGTGTACAAGTCCTAAGACACTTTTGAAAAATTTTCAAGAAATCGCATGAATTGTATTAAAATGTTAAGCCTTTAGATATACCTTGGAGTAAAGAAAAAATAAACAATATATATATATATATATATATATATATATATATATATATATATATATATATATATATATATAGGGTCTTTTTTTAGAGGTATAGAACTTTAAATTGCAATAAAACAACGATGTATTATTCGATTCGCATGAATTTTTTTTTATTTGAAAGATAATCTTGTGGCATTACATTTTAAATATGATTTCTGGCATAGGACTGCCACGGCTGGCTCGGATGTAGTCCAATTTTCGATGACTTTTTCCAATATTTGTGGCCGTATATTGGCAATAACACGGCGAATGTTGTCTTCCAAATGGTCAAGCGTTTGTGGCTTATCCGCATAGACCAATGACTTTACATAGCCTCTCAGAAAATAGTCTAGCGGTGTTAAATCACAAGATCTTGAAGGCCAATTCACAGGTTCAAAACGTGAAATTAGGCGGTCACCAAACGTGTCTTTCAATAAATCGATTGTGGCACGAGCTGTGTGACATGTTGCGCCGTCTTGTTGGAACCACAGGTCCTGGACATCATGATTGTTCAATTCAGGAATGAAAAAGTTAGTAATCATGGCTCTATACCGATCACCATTGACTGTAACGTTGTGGCCTTCATCGTTTTTGAAGAAGGATTCCACCAGCCCATAAAGCGCACCAAACAGTCAGTTTTTCTGGATGTAACGGTGTTTCGACATACACTTGTGGATTAGCTTCACTCCAAATGCGGCAGTTTTGTTTGTTGACGTAGTCATTCAACCAGAAGTGCGCTTCATCGCTAAACAAAATTCGCTTATGAAAATCGGGAACAACGCCAATCTCGTTTTGGGCCCATTCGACGAATCTACGCCTTGCTTTATCATATTTAAAATGTAATGCCACAAGATTATCTTTCGAATAAAAAAAAAATTCATGTCAATCGAATAATACATCGTTGTTTTATTGCAATTTAAAGTTCTATATCTCTAAAAAAACACCCTATATATATAATTTGCAATCCTTTATATTACATAACAAAAAGCTGATAATTGAAGTGCTTACGTTTTACTGCCTTGACAATTGCTGCATAGCCGAAGAGCATGATTATAGCGACAATGCTTAGTTTCATATTAATATTCAATTCGAGATATAGCTATTTCTGTAAGAAAAAATACATATATAAGTGAAATAAACTTCAACTATGTTAGCAATACTTTAAAACTTTTTTTCACTGAAAAAGATTTATAACATTATTTCGGAGATGCAAGAGATATTCAAATTTAATACGATTTTAAAATAAATTGTATAGTCGTAAAGTATACAACTTTCCTTTTTTTTCATGGCTGTAGTATACATGTAACATTCCTTTTGAGTTATAAGATGTTTGACTTAATTTAATACTATGCATTATGAAAAAAAAGAAATAAATAAAAAAAAATGAGGACGAGCTTTTACATTAAAAAAAGTGTAGTAATATGATTAAAATGTAGCCACTACACCTTTTTATCTTTTGGTGGTGAAAAGTGAACTTTCTACTTGTTAATTTATATATAACTTATGTAAATTAAGCTAATTAATTATATTATTGATTATATTATGTAACTAATGGTGAATTAAATTAAGATATCCTAGTCCGAAAAAACAAAACTAGGTGAAATTCATTCTTCATTGGATGCAGTATGTGTGGAAGATGTTGGATACATTATGAAGGTTGGATCACAACTGATGAGATAAACACATAGAGATTAAATCTTTAGTGATAATCTAGAACCTGTTGAGACTATTAAAATCAAGATAGCTGAAGAATTTTTTCAATAAAAGATGTATTAAACTTTATTGCATTCCGTTTACACTCGGAGAAATTCACATTAGACAATACCTATTATTGTTCGATTGTACTTGGAGGATGGTTTCTTTAGATTGCAAAAAAAAAAAAAAAAAAATAAGGAAAATTAGAGATATATATCTAATTAAGACACTTTTGACTCATTTTTAGACATCAACGACAAATCTGAAACTGATAATACTTAATATGGGAAACCTAACAAAAGAACAAATATCAAAATAATTTCCAAATAGAGGGACTTATGACTGAATAAAACTGTATAAATAAAAAAAAAAGATTCTTGAAAGGATAATACACACATGATTTATACTTCTCATGATTAAGCATTTACATGGATGAAACTTAGATAATGATTTATTTTCTTGTTGTTCTCATGTAGTTCAAGCGAAAAAAGCGAAAGAGTTTTATTTACGTTGCATTATAAAGCAACACAAGGGCTATTGGTGACGGACCTCGGTCAAGTGACACCTAAACTGGAATTCCCTCTCTTTACTACCGCATCACTAGTGGACATTGAGCCTCGAAAGATTTAACAAGCAACAGCCCTCTACACGGTGGGTCTTTAATGGCACCAGGACTTGAACCCGCGATACAGTGGCAACGAGTTGAAGATGAGAACCACTATGCCAATTGTCATTATAAGTATCAGTGTACTGTAAATGTAATTGTACAGTAAATAAAACACGATATATGATTAAAATTTATTACGAAACACTCTAATCACCTCATTCTTAAATCACTATCTACACTAAACTACATTTTACAACGCAGAATCAGTTCTCGCATTTGCGTAAGCTTAGATTTTATTATCATATGTAGAACAGATATTCTTTGCAGCATTATTTTTATTTGTCACAGCTCTTCGAAAGTTAACCTCTTCCTGTTGATTGTAAGTCGCATATTAATTCCTTTGACTCTTTAATGCAACATTAATATAACATCAATAACGATATAATTCATTTAAATACAAGCGATTGCAGATTGCATTCGTGATTGGAAGCGACTGCTTCCATCTTCTCGCGACACTAGTGGAAATAATTTTTTTAAAATTTCCTTAATATTATTGGACGCGGTAGCCTAGAGGTCAAAGCATCGAATCGTGGGTGGCATGTCATGAGTTCGAGCCCAGCACCACTAAAGATCCGCCATGTAAGGGAGCGATGTACGTTAAATTTGTCGAGAGCTCAAACGTCCTCCCGTTGGTGTGGTGTGATAGTTAGAAGAGGGGGTGCCAGCTCAGGTGTCGTCCCCGTCACTTGACCATGGTTCAAAATTACGTGGTCCGTCGCCAAAAGCCCTCGTGTAGCTAAACAGTGCGACGTTAATATTCACTCACTCCTTTGTACACTGCTGGACAATTGCTAAGGACGGATCACAAATTGCTATGTAGCATAACATTAAGCGAGACATGAGGCATAGTAGGATAAAATACAGTTGCCACACTGTTCAGACATTATAATAAAGAATATTTATTGTTCTGGAAAGTACAAAAGCTGTGAAACATCTGAAAGAAAAAAAATGTTCATTTGATCTGCGTACGGAGAAATGGAACAATGCATCTAAAAGTCAGCAGGCACCTTAAAGAAAGGTATCAGTACGGGATATGTCCACCGTGGAGTGTGATGCAACATTCCACACGTCGTACCATACCTTGCACAACATTATCCAGCAGCTGTTGAGGCAATTTATCCCATTCCTCTGTGAGTGCACGGATGAGGGTGTTCTTGTTTGTCGGAGGATAGTTTCGACCAGCAACTTGCCTCCCCAAAGCATCCCACACATTTTCAATGGGGTTTAGATCTGGAGAACGCGCTGGCCATACGAGACGTTGAATACCCTCGCTGTCTAGACAATCCTGAACAGAGAGTGTTCGATGACATGTTGCGTTGTCGTCCATAAAAACAAATTTATCACCGACAGCACCACGGAAAAGACGAACATGAGGAAGTAGAACTTCATCAATGTATCGTTGGCCCGTCATAGTCCCATTCGCAACCACATGTAGGCGCGTGCGGCCATTGATCTTGATGCCGGCCCACACCATGATACTGCATGTCGGATATCGGTCCTTTTCCTGGATATTTTCTGGACGATAAGCAGTACCACTCTCGCGCCAGATCAGTTGGCGTCTACAATCCGATGACAGACTGAACCTACTCTCATCTGAGAACAGTACGCATGCCCAGTCCTGTTCAGTCCAATTGGGATGCTCACGACACCATTGCAAACGGGCAGTACGGTGCTGTCTGGTCAATGGGACACACACAACAGGTCTGCGTGCGTATAGTCCTCCTCCCCTTAAACGTCTGGCAACAGTTTTTCGGGAGATCTGCTTTCCTGAGGCAGCAAGAAACTGATTTGCCACCTGCTGAGCTGTGATGCGCCTGTTCCTTTTTGCTGATAGGACGATATTTCTGTCTTCTGCAGGCGTCGTACTTCTAACACGATCTCCCCCGTCCCGTCTACTACACATTCCAGTAGTTTTAAATGACTTCCACAGCCGTGAAACGAGTCTGTGAGCGATGTCGAACTCCCTGGCAACATTTGTTATTTTTCGCCCTTCTTTGATCTTTCCAATAATTCGGCCACGCATAAAATCATCTATGTGATGTCGGGAAGACATGCCCAAAATTTTAAGTTCGTCTATTAAATCTTTCCCGTAAAACTTTGACTTGAAACAACAACTGTCCATACGTGTCAAAACATTTAAAGCTCTTATGAACGCTATCACGAGATGAACAGACGTGGAAAAAAAATTTGCATACTCATACTTCTTACTAATATCCCGCACTTATTCTAATTTTCCACATTTTGCTTCCTTTCATTTTGTGGTTGCTATGGATGATAGTGTTATCCGTCCTTAGCAATTGTCCAGCAGTGTATTATTAAACATTTATGTAATTGATATACACCATGCCGAATTTTGCTTTATTTGCAATTGAGAAATATTTCCAATTATGGTCTTAAAATTTGTTATCAGAAGTTATTACAAATTTTAAGGCCATAATCGAGCAAAAGGAATACAATGGTTAAGATTAATTCCAAGATAGTGATGATGATCTCGGTAGTGCAAATATCGAAGTAAATTATGTCGCTAAACAATCTGAGCAATATATTTTATAGTGATCCAAAAGAACTTTTTGGTACAAATGATTTTCATATAGAGTGAGAATAAAAATAGCTTTGAGTTGTTATTTATGAGTTTTAGAGAATTAATAACTAATATAGATAATTAGAGAATTTATATATATATATTTAAATATATAAAAACAATCACAATTATCAACTGAAAAATTGAAATATATGAATCCTATAATACCAAAACACTTCAGAATATCAATGGCGAATATAAAAGATAATATTCCATCGTTTTCAAACAAAATTAAAAAAATTATAAAATAAAATAAAAATTTATAAAATATCCAAGTGCAATCTCGGACTTAGGACCGATAAGTGGGGTTAAACTAGTTTGATGGCACCAACCTTCCCCCTATTGCAACTTGGTAAGTTAATTAGAAAATATCCAAATTTCAAAAAAAAAAAAATTAAAAATTAAAAATTAAAAAGTTAAAATTAAACCATTATACTTTAAATTAAAATTGAATATATACTGAAATATATACTGAAATATATATGAAATATATACTGAAATATATATATAATACTGAAATATATATATATATATATATATTTCAGTATTTTACTCCATTTACGTTTTTTTGTGTGATATTTTTGAGGTATTAAAACAATAGACTAAGCTGAATAATCACAACTTTTCTGATTCGATATCCATAACGGAACAGGCATCATGCCAAAGAGTTATGATAAAACGATGGCTTAGGAGATTGTAGAACTAAAGAAAACTATTATATAGTAAAAAGGGTGACACGTGTCTAACTGTATAAAATGTAACACTGAAAGGTTAAAGAATAAGGTGCTTACGTATTATACCATCGATCAATTTCATCAAATTAAAAGATGTCGTCATTTCATAAAATGTCGTCCAATGCTTCCCTCATTTTATTAATTTTGAATAGCACGGGAATGATTTCCACTATTGGCTGCAAATGGCCCCATTTAGGGAGGTATTTTGGTTTGACAAAAACACTCGACGGTATTATACGTAAGTACCAAGTAATAAAAAAGAAACACAGCAATTGTAATGGTTTTTATTGTTATTGTATCAATGATTTCTCACCATGCTTTGGTTGTACTTGATTCCGAATATTCAATAATATTAGGTGTCTTTATGAAAAAATCCACCTCTGTAAATACATCAACACCTGATATGATTAACAAAACCGTTTCTAATGCATTTGTGAAAAGATTAGAATTCTATTTTCGAAAATCAGCTAAGAAAAAATGGGAAAAAATAGTTATGAGCAAATGATTCAGTTTAAACTTCCAAAAATCGAAGAGTTACCCACAATCTAATAGAATAATACATTTTTGATGAGGAAAATGCTAACATTTGAAGCGGAATCACTGGAATCATGTTGGACAAATATATGACGAAACTTAATACTTACGTAAAGATGATGGCGATAATTTCTCTTCTTAATTGCTATCTTTATTTTTCTCTCTTCCTAACAACTATGCTCTTTTAATAACTATTTGTGTTTACATACGAATTTTGGTCTAATGAATCAAAATTGTGATGAAAGTATGTTTTGATATTCTTTCCTCGTAAAATAGCGAATTACTATGCGACTATTTCGTTCTGCCATCGTAGCGGGAAAGATTGCAACATTATTTTTCGATTTCTAGGTAAAACTACGAAATGTTAATTAACCTTAGAAAAATATTGGAAATGACTATTTCAAAATAAGAATCGTATTTTCTATCAGTAACGATGAAATGTTTCGAAATTATTAGTTT
Organism: Trichonephila clavipes; assembly: GCA_019973935.1. Classification (NCBI taxonomy): domain Eukaryota; kingdom Metazoa; phylum Arthropoda; class Arachnida; order Araneae; family Nephilidae; genus Trichonephila; species Trichonephila clavipes. Next base: position 176,167 of record BMAU01005764.1, on the reverse strand, counting down.
ATTTGAAATACTTGTAATCAATGCGTTGCTCTATTTTTTCTTATAATTTAGGCTTTTATTTCGAATAAAATTTTTAATACTCACTATTTAGAACATATTTCCGTGATTTCTCAGACTTTTAACGACATTTAATCTAAATCATTTTAATAAAAATTTATTTACCGTTAGGGTGTTTTATCTTTGTAAGCATTTCGTTGAAGTAAATTTTTAGTTTAAGGTTCAGTTATGTAGGGTGAACCTAAAGTCTTGCCCTAATTATAAATATTTAGTGCTGTTAAGAAGTTTTTATAAGACCATTTACCTCAGTATATTGCATCGTGAGCCCCTGGGTAGGCGGTACAGGCGGTATCTCAATTCCCGCCAAGTGTTCTTTAATTTGCGTTCTGTGCGCACACAGCTTGTTATTATAAACATTTAATACAGTCGCCTTATTGATTTTGAACTAGAAGGTTTGATACCAAAACAATATAGAACAACGTTGCTCAAAGTGTAAATGCGTGCCCCTTGGGGGGGGGCGTGATAACTGTACAAGGGAGGCGCGAGTCAAAAAGTCGAAAACAAAAAACAGTTTAAAAAATTATTAATTTACTGAAAGTAAACAAACAAAATAGAATCTGACATCATAAAAAATAAAATACACTTTTACACTGATATAATACACTTATAAATGTATCGGTATTGCACAATGTATTTTATGATAAATTTTACAATACTAAGTTAAGAACAACATTAATATTTACCCCATAGAGTTGTCATACGTAAAATTATATACAAAAATTAACTCTCATCTTGATAATTTACACGGTTTATAACAGCCGATTAAAAGCTTCGTAATTTGCTCCCCAAAGCCACCCTTTTCCACTTAGGCCCGCGTATGTGATGGATTGTGTGTGGTGAGAGGAGAAAAGGGATACATAAAGCAAATCCTCTGAAATAAGTAAATCCTTCGCAAACACGGTCAAAGTCCTTTTATTGTATTCCAAAGCCTACGGAATAATTTTATGGAGAGCCATGCTCAGAAAATATCGTACTTCGGAAAGACGTATTTATACGTCCAGGGCATTTAAAGTTTTGACTGAGCGAGACGTTTCAGTACTAAGTTAAGAGCAAGTTTAATAATTAACTGTTAAGAGCAAGTTTAATAATTACCAGTGACCCTATGGCATGTCATAAAATTATATATTTATCTAGATAATTTGTACGGTTTACAATTAAAGTCGTATATTGTAGCTTTAGCTTCAAAGTATAATATTATTGAACTCAATACATTGTTATTGTGCGAAGGGGGACGATGAAAATGATGATTGTGAATATTGGATCACAAATATTGAAACTTCGAAAAGCACTGATGTAGAAATTTACGCTGAACATTAATGGGCGAATTTGTTTCGTGAAACCAAAGCACACTTTGGGCTTTCTCTTGAATATATGTCATTTTAGCAAAAAATGATATTTTCCTTACAAATATATCCCCCAGTCCCTCTTCGAGAAGCACTCCTGTCATATATTGCACAAAAAAAAAGAAAAAGTAAATTTTATTAAAACTTACCTATCCAGCGATTTAAGAATTACATGTTGTTGTTGTTTTCTTATGCCACCTGTCTGATGTAGTCAGATCGAGGCCCACGAAATTCATCGTGGCAGGGGCAAGAGGTACGCCTGTCGTTGGCCTTGAGCACCATACAGGTGACAGTACGATTTAGCTCGGCGAAATTCCCCGAAGGGACGATAGATGGCGACACGACCTCTATCTCCACCTCCACAATTTCTGCATGTAAACTGAAGGGGAGGGAAATATTCTCCAGTCCCTGCACTCGTGATTAAGCCCACAAGACTACGGACCCACTGATTTAACGAGCACTTACTCCATGTGTACTCGGAGGGTATTTGGTGGCATCGGGCATCGAACCCAGGCCTTCCGGTCTGGAGACCGATGCTCTAACCACTAGGCCACCCACGGACCAGGAATTACATTGTTATATTAAGCGATTATTTTGTAATGAATTTTTTTACCCAAGGGAAGACTTTTAGTTACCCCTATATTTCAATGAGGCTATTAAGTGCGATTCTGAGAAAATAATTTATTAATAAGAAAGATTTTTGTAAAGTGAAGGAAATGTTTTTCATATTAAATTAGTAAAGTACCTGAAATATAAAGTGTAATTTTTTTTTTACTTTGTTTACCTTAAAAATTTATGCTAGTTAGTTTAAAATAAAAATTTAGCAGACAGAATCCCAGTCAGAGGGTGAGGTGTGAATATACAAATCCTAAGCGAGGGACTTCGTGAAAATTGCGTGGCCGCGGTATCCGAGTGGTATAGGTATCGGACTGTGGCTTGCTTTGTCACGGGTTCGAGCCCAGTACCACTAAAGACCCGCCGTGTAGGGCAGCGATGCACGTTAAATCTGTCGAGAGCTGAAACGTCCTCCCGTTGGTGTGGTGTGGTAGTTAGGAGAGAGGGGTGCCAGCTCAGGTGTCGTCCACGTCACTTGACCATGGTTCAAAATTACGTGGTCCGTCGCCAAAAGCTCTCGTGTAGCTGAACAGTGCGACGTTAATATTCAATCAATCAATCAATCGTGAAAATTGCGACGTTAATTAATATCAAATTAAACTAAATTCTCAATTAATTCACTCTTCTCAGCCTCCAAGGGCTTTAGATAGGTCACGGTGGTCATCAAATTATTGATCCTCTCAAGAATAATATTTCAGACATTCTCAAAAGGGATTCATGATAGGCTTAGCAGAGGACATTTCGGTATTTAAGAAAACCTTGGTAAAAGAACGGCAGAGATTCCCTGGAAATCAAACACTCTCTGATACAAAGAATTAATGCAACATATGTCCCGCGTGTAATGCTCTAAAGCAGCATTTCTCAAACTGTGGGGCGAGCCAGTATATCGAAAATAAAATATTATTTGAAAAAAATTCTTAATTTACTGAAATGAGAAGCAAAAGAAAATACATTATGACACATTTCAATTGATATAATACACTTTTAATGTATCAGTACTGCACAGAATATTTGATAAGTAATTTATCCTTACTAAATTAAGAAGTTTAATAATTACTAGTGACTATCCTGGGATTGCCATATAAAAAAATTAATACTTATCTTCATAATTTGTACGATTTATAATTAAATTCGTGTTGCTTTAGCCTCATTGTACATTATTATACGGAGAAGTGGCGTAATGTACATCCCCCAGCTCCCGCATTGCGGATGGGGGGGTCAGGATTCTAGGAGATCCAAAAACTGACTTAATCCACTAAAATGAAATATTTACTTTCTCTGAAATTTTTATCATAATGTTTCCATGCAAATATTTTGCTTTAACTGAATTACATCATAATGAGATGAGGTTTTCTTAGTGTATCATTTCATTTTTGCTTTCCTGTAATAAATTGTGCCCCCTTCTCTCCCCTAGATCGGGGTTCTTCTTCCCGATTTCGTTCTCAGCCACTATGGGAAATAATCTACGGCTGAGAATCAAGTTAAATATATTCAAGCTTTACAGTTCTTAGATTTAGTGGAACTCTTACAAATAAGCAAAAAAAATTTTTTTTAAATTTCATTGACCTTATCCAGAAAAAGTATTGTTTAAAAAGGACAAAACACATGAAACAAGCGTCAATAATCTAAATAATGAAAGCAATAATTCAGTGTATTGAGAAGTTCAATACTCTTTTTGATTGGAGATTGCTTTTAAATGGATACTCTTGATTCCCTTTTGTTTGCAATTCTTGTTGAGTTGTTGTTTTTACTAATGCCACCGGATCGACGATGCCAGAATGAGGCCCACGAAATTCATCCTTGCAGGGAGGGGGGCTAAATTATGTCAGTCATTTTAACATCACAGCCTTGAGCACCATACAGGGGATAATACGTTTTGGCTCCATTCCACCCTAATTTTGAGAGAGAACACTCTGGGGGTCTTTCACACGATCTTCTTTTACCATAAAACCTCTCGGAAGGACTTTCGACCCACTAATTATTTAGAGCGCCCCATACCGAACAGGCATTATGCATTTACAATCAATCTTGCCCTCTCCGAAATTTGAACCCGGGTATTCAACACAGTAGTCGGTGTCACTATCCTGTCTAAGGTGCTACTGGGAACGTCTTAAGACTTTTTGAGGCCCTGGGCCCAGAGAAATCACCAGATTTTTTTGTGGCCCTGAGCCCTTATACAAAATGGGCCCTACCTGAGATCTTTAAAAGTATACAGTATACAGCATGCATTGTTAAATACTCATTCAAACGGTATTTTGATACTAATAAATGTGCCTAACTTACAATCTCGCAAACCAGGCTCGATTGATGACCGCATTTCGACTAAATGAGTTGAATGATTGTTTATGATATTAGGCCTAGGCAGTGGCCCACACAGAAATTTTCAAGGAGGGGGTCCAGGGTCGGAAGTCCACCTTTCTCGAATCATGCTCCAATGCACCATCCAACATATTCTTTTCATTTTGTCAATTTTTGGAAAAAAAAACAATAAAAAATCAACTATTTAATAAATAATTAGCATTAATTAATAAATTAATTATTAATAACAAATATTTAATTAAATTTTACTCACTATATACATAGGATAACAATCAATCGAAACAAAATTAAGAGCTTTGAGGGGGGCGGATCCAAGGACACCCTCCTCCATTTGTGTGCGCTACTGGGCCCAGGCTTAGACAAAAAGACAACGATCATTACATAATAATGTAGATTTACTACTTTTGCCAGTCGACATGCAGTTTGAAATTCCCTGTTTTTGGGAGAATTTGTACAGGAACAATATTTGACCATTAAAATTATCGGGTCATGATCTTATTAAGACAAAATCGAGAACTAAATGAGGCCCCCACTGTGAACGAGGCCCGGGCTCAGTTGGGCCATGCCTTAAAACGTCCTTGGCTGCTACAGTCCTTAATTTATCAAAATAGAAAAAAAAATTTAATGATGACAAAGGAGTATTCATCCAATGTAACATTTTTCATTCATTCAGAAGATCACTCTTCGGGCTCAAATGATACTCTTTGTTCTTGAAGATGTGAATTTTTTACATTTCGGGATGAATGGAGGAGGGTTTTAATGTTTTCCTTGTTTCGCGACCGTGATCTAAATATTTGTCATTGGTTCACAGAGTGTGACCTTTATAGAAATAAATAAAAGGAGATCACAATGGCTTTAAGAATGAATAAGTGAAGGATTTTTTTTCAATGAGGAAAATTCGTTTACATGGAATTCAAGCATGCATTCAATGATCCCAGACACATGAAAACGTATAATACCCTATATGTATTTTTTAAAATATAAAACCCTGTAAAATTTCTCAAATAATTCAACGTTTGTTTATCAGTAATGATTGCTTTTTGGGTTTCAGCATGTTATTAATCAGTGAGCATAGAAATTAACAGGAAGTTTTGTGTTTATGTTATGTAGAACAAAGCTAGATTATTCATTGAGAAATTTCTAAAACTGGCTCATGGGTATAATTTTTTCAAATCGTCGATATTCAGAAATCGGAAATAATTTTTACGTATTAATATATTAAGAAAAAATAATTAGATCTTTATATAAATATGAGATAGGCAAAGTCGCATGTTATTCGAAAGTAATATATTAATTTTCTCAGAGCTTCGGATTCTTCTTCAAAGGTTCGTTGATATTTACAAAAATTACGAGGTGCGTTTTATTTTTTATTTATTTAAGGGGAAGTTTATAAAAATTTTTGCTTGTTAGATCATAAATATATTATTATTTTACAGTTACATCAACAAAATACACTTTGTGTTTCTTTTTCCTGAAGGACTTTCTACCCACCAAATATTTAGAGCACCCCTATACCGAACAGGTGTTACGCATTTACAAACAATTTTTCCTTCTCCAGGATTCGAACCCGGGCCTTCGACACAGCAGTCAACGTCACTATCCTGTCCGGGGTGCTTCATCATTTATCATATATTTTTTTTAAAAAAAATTACTAGTTACTAAAAATTTGTTAGGTGAGTGCTCAAAATTTTAGAAATCAAAGAAATATTTAATTTACATGTAAGGATCAAAAGCACACTATTTTTGAATATCTCAAGTTTATTATATATGTAGTTTTATATATTTCGATGTAATAAAACGCTTTAATAGGTCAGTAAAATCTTATGAGAAATTCTGTTCTTTTCCGTAGATATAAAAAAACCTGAAAGATGCTCTAATTTTTCCCTTTGCATTTTATTATTTTATGAAGGAAAAAAATAATTTTTCCGTTTAAGGTGTTAATTTTTAATTTATTTTATTCTAAAATACAATTGCTTGGAAGCATATATAATATTTTTATTGCTTGTTAAATGTATTTGCTTAGTTTAAATAAAATTTAATTTTCTAAAATTAAATTATTTTTTTAAAATTTAATTAAATTTTTGCTTTAAAAATTATATGAAAATTTTTAATGCTTTAGTTATCTATAGAATCGATTTTATTTTCGATTAAAGGAGGTATGTTTTTTATTGTTATAATGATTTTTTTTCATGGATTACTGGTTAGAATTTAATGTGCAAATAAGAGTTTCATAAACATTTCAGTAAATGAACGACTATTTTTAAACTGCATATGCACTTAGAACTAAGCCGTGATGAAGGGAAAACGGAGTAAAATTTATAACGAACTTTCAACAGAATTTTTTAAAAAAAAAATTGGAAAATCAGTTAAAATGTTGCTTTTTTTGCTTTGCCCGTTTCTCTTGTAATAGAAGTTTCGAAAACTTTTAACAGCGCATTTTAAATTTCCAGCCCATTTAACATTCCAAAAATTCTTTTACAGTGTTATAAATATAACATTACTTTTTATGTAAAGGAATTTGTTTCTTTCATTTACAGCACTAATGATTTCTTAATTTCCAGTTGAAAACAGCAAGAATGAAGTTAACGATTTTGTCAATTGCTTTGCTACCAGTTGTAATCTCTGCTATGAATATAACAAGTAAAGTATTGCACTAAAAACATGACATTTTTTTGTTACTCTAAATATAAGGTGAACCAAAAATCTAACCTTGATTATAAATATTTACTGTGCTGAAGCCATTAAAATTATACATATGTGTTTTTGAATTTTTTTGTAAGACTATTTATCTTTGTACGTTTCAACGTGTGCCCTTTTGGTAGCTTGGAGAATGTCTAAGCCAGAGGTTCCCAAACATTTTTGTCTCATAGACCCCTTGCCATGTTTTTTAGTTTCAGGTAGACCCTGCTTTTCTAATATCGCATTTTTGCAAATTTATCAACTTAAATGTCTTTTTGATAGTTGGTATAGAACAACTTTAAAAGATTTAAATTTCAAACTGTAGTGAAGTAAATTGATTAAAATTTCAGAAACGTGTGTGTATGTTAATTAGTTAAATAAAAATAGCTAAAAAAATAAAATAACTGAGCAGGAAACAAATGCTTTTAATGGGAAGGACGAATCTGGAGCTTCAATAACAAAATGTTCAAATTTTAGGTTTAACTCAATATCTCCTTGGCCAGTAGTGTCCAGTCGTTTTGTTTCTCTCTCTCTCTTTATTTTTTATTTTTATGTATTTATTTATTTTTTGAGATTGGCAAACGCGCTGAAACTCTTTCTCATTACGAAAAGCAATTAAAAACTTTCTCAAGGTATTCCATAATTCGAGATAAATAACACGTATAACGTTGAAACGATGGTCCTTGGTTTAATAAAACTTATGTTGTCTCACCTTGTAACTGTAAATTGTACTCATTAAATTTAATAAATAAATCTGTTAAATTGGTAAAATCTGGTTTCCACTTGATTAAATTTTCTTTTAAAATTAAAGTCACATGATCTGATTTAATGTGAACTGCTATTGTAGACCCCTATTTACACCTCATAGATCTCCAAATTATTTTTCCACTGACGTGGACCCCTTGTAGATCGTCATAGACCCATGACGGTCTATATAGACCACTTTGGGAATCACTTTTCTAAGCGATATTCCGGTTACCGCCAAGTATTTAGTTCAACAGTTGTTTCACTCATAATCTCGGCCTGTCACTTCTAAGACGATCCTTAACGTTGTATGTCTCTTTAAGTGTATTTTACCATCGCTTTTTTGATTTTGCAGCAGGAAATTTGCTTTCATGACAAAGTCGAAATTTACGCAGATCATTTAATGGGCGATTGTTTCTTGAAACTAAAACACGCATTAGCTTTCTCTTGACTCGACGCAATTTCGACTAACAAATGGTCTTTATTACAAATGTTTTCCCAAGTCCCTCTTGAAGGAGCCGTATGCAGCTCAACAAAACTATGAAAACTGACGTATCCAATCACATCAAAGTTACATTATTATATTAAAAGAATTACATTTGTATATAATGAATTTTTACATTCAGGGCAAGACTACTTTCGGTTTACCTTACATAACTAAAACTTAAAGATCAAAGTAACTACGATAGATGGAAATTAAATACAAATGAAGTAAGAAACTCGAAATATATTCCCTTTTGAAAGAGACCATATCAACAGAATAGCTTAAAATGTAAATAAAATGCTGTATTGTGCTATACAATTTGGAAAAAAAATGTTTGTAAGACCAATAAAGGTAAAATGAAATATTTATATCTACCTGAAAGTATCTTAAGAACAGGTTCAGATTCTTTGATGTGTTTGACATACAAAAGTTTCTTTAGTTTTTCTCTTGATGAAAAATTAAAAAAAAAAGAGACAAAAAAGATGGAAATGTAAATTATATTCCCAAAATACGTTTTTGCAATTGTTTTTCATTATTTATTGCAACAATGTTGTTTTACTATAATTTCATTTAATTAATTTTTTATAAATACATACTTGCTTTTTTTGTTTAACCTTTAGGAGAAGATAAGGTTAATTACTAATTACTTAACTTTTCAATTAAAATTACTCATTAATTTTTTAATTGCGATAATTAGAAATTTGAAGTATAGATACCTTTAAGGATGTAACTTTCCATAATCTGACTTTTTTTTTGTCAATCACTGATTCGACCTTGTGTTGTGCCGGTCAATAGTAATAAAAGATGAACAAGCTGTTCACTTGTCAAGTAGTGGGATCTCAGCGGCTCAGCCAGTAAGAAGAAAATATAAATTTCATAGCCCCCCGTCTAAAAAATTTAAAGTTAAGTAAACTGATTAACATTTATGAGCTTCAGCAACCACCGGGTGTTCCGAAAACAGTTAAGCATAAAGGAAATCTTTGGTAGATTTTTGAACCAAATCCGTTTTTTAAGAGATTAATTCGGTCAAAATATCAAACAATCATCCTCTAAAGGTCAAATTAATGTACTTTCTCTTTGCAATGTAATGTAAGAATTTTACTTTCCTCTTTTTCCCATGTAGGTATTTGTAAAATGGCATCGAACACAGGCCTTTGTTACGGAAAACATAGAAGATGGTACTATGATCCTGATGTTTCAAGGTGCAAGTTATTTATGTACAGTGGATGTGGCGGAAATGACAACAATTTTCAGACGCGTGATATGTGCGAGAAAGCATGTTCCGGTAAAAAATCAATATCAGAAGAAATTGAAAGTAAGTAGATTTTATATTTTCTCTTTTAAATTAAGATGATATTTTACTGCTTCGTTTTACTAATTTCATTATTTAAATATCAGAAATATTCTTTATAATGTTTCTCGCCAATAAATGGGATGATTGTTTTCAAAGACACACATTTCTTACTAGAGGAGCTGCAGTTTCAAAGTGAACATAGTAGAAATGTGTTACTCAAAAGGTTTTATTTTTGTCGCAATAATAGAAACAGCTTATACGGGAATCTGCTTGTAGACTGAATTAAATTTTATATTTACTTAACATTACATTTAATTTAATTAATCAAAATCGTTGTGCTCGCATTAAAAATTATTTTATAAAACCTATTAAGAACTTAAAAGATTTTTTTCCCAATGCGCTACTTTTTAGCAATTTATCCTTTCCAGATACGACAAATCCCCAAATGTAAAAGCCATTTCATGGTGATAACATCTAATGGCGGCCTCGCTACCAAGTTTCTACACATGTATCAATTTTTAATTCAAGTTCCCGTCGGATGCTAAATATAGCCATGATTTTTAATTTTGCCAAATTGATACTCAAAAGATCTTTTACATGCCGCATAATTATATGACATACATGTCTACTATTTTTACATCTAGAAAATCTAACGACTCCATCCGGGGTCGAATCCGCAACCTTAATCCAACATATCCGTCAAAGCCGGCACGCTACCTCCAAGTCACTGGAGCCGATACCTGAGAGAATTGTACGAATTAAAAAATTTGGTATAGAACACTATTCAGCAAATAATATTTTGATACTGTGTTTAATCCACTATATTGTGCTTTACATAAACAGTAATGTAGAGTAAAAATATAGTACAGTATTATTATAATAGTTTTCTTTTTTAATAAAATTTTTTCCCTTAAGGATAAAATAATTGCCCCGAGATGGTTACATGTATATTTATTTCCTCAACTGTATAAATTGCTTCAACAAAATATTATGTGATGTACTTCACATCAAGCAGGGTTAACCCTCTGACAGGAGCATTCGTCTCTCAGATGGAGATGATTTACTTTGAAGCCTGTAGATAACGCTGTGGTGCGATTTTTAGGGTGGGCTGCCTTGACATCTACAGTTGGACTCTACCCAGAGAAAGGAACACGTGGGGTGGTGCTGGCTATTTTTTTCAACTCACGATATGTGCGATTTTTCTTATCTATCACCGTCTATCATATTGATATTCCTATAGTTTTTCGTTTTTGGTACTGTTATTTTTAATTATTTTTATATGAATATAAATAATTTCTAATCAGTTTTTATAAAAATACTAATCACAATTCATGTGATAATATATTAAAATAGTGTGCCTCATAAAGATAGACTTACATATTAAAAATCCTACTCAATTTCATGAGTGATAAGGACATTTAAAACAGTCCTTAAGGTAATAAAATTCAAAAAAAATTTACGTACCTGTCTGTCAGACGGATGTTTCTAAGAGCGGCAAAAAAATTGATGTTCTGTCCAGAGGGTTAAACTTCCATTCCACTTTTTATATTTTTTTATGTACCATCACTGGGCAAAAAAACTTTCCTTATCTTAATGACTTTTTAAATCTATGACATTAAAAACATATTTTTAATTTCATATCGTAAAAGTTTATCAAAAATACAAATTGTTTTTATCCTTCCCAAGGAAATTTAATTAAAATGCTGTAGGGGATATATGTTTATTTTATGAAGAATTTTAGTTTCTAAATCTATGTTATACACTTTAAATTTGTTGCAAACACACACTCTCTCTCGAGCAAATATAAAAAATAAAACGCTTAAAATTCTCTTTTTTCTTTTTTTTCTTTCTTCTGAATCAGATAATTATTATAATATCTTCATTCAAGAAAACTAGGATTATTCATCAATAATATAAAATTTGTAGAAACTAAACATAATTCTGAGCAAAAGTGCAGTATATATTTTAACAAGTTAAACTTTTGAATTACTATGTAAGGTTTAAATTCTGCAAATGTTAAGAGTAAAAGTTATCCTAATCTGGCGAGAAATAAAAACTTAACTTGACGATCAGGCTAGTATTATACTTGTACCAGCAACTTTTAAAAGTAATTTTCCTAAAAAATTTACACATTTCCAATACAAGTAATTTAAGTAAAACACTTTTATAATTTTATTGTAATGTGGCTATATGTTTCATTTGCTTATACTTTTAATACCTATACTTTGAGTTTTATGTTATTGCGACACATTTTTTGAATCGAGTGTTGTAAATAGAACAAAATGGTTGACTTGAATTACGTAAAGTCGTGATACAGCAGCAGAAAATAGAAGTAATAATTTAAATCATTTAAAAAAATATATTTTGACAAAATACTATGAATTAAAATTTCTTATCTCTTTCACGAAGGTTTTTGAAAGGCACTTCGTTAATCTCACTTTAATAACAGATTAATGGCTAACTCTTACTTACACATTGTCAGAGTTTAAATTGCACTCAAATTAGCATGGAATCAAGTTCTCTCTACGAAAGGTGGTTTTAAGCTTGCAGTACACTTAAAGAAGTATTTCCCCAAGATAGGATCCTTCACAGACCAACAGATTCGAAATTTAGATAACATAGTTTTTTTTAATGGGGATCCGCTAAGAACGAATTTTGTGGAAATTGACTCTTAAAATGTGGATTACGGGGACAATAAAAATAATGATACATTCATTTTAGATTCATATATATGTATATATATCTTGTTCAAATTTTCAAACGTTAATAAAGTTCTTTTTATTCATTCATTTAAGTTCCCCTGATGTTAATACAGTTTTATCAAATATTAATTCATTAATTAAATTAAATTTTTTATTTTAAATTTATTCTGCGTTCTAAAATGAAGTTAGACTTATCTGAAACAGATTCTGCCACTGAATTTTTCTAACAAAGTAGAAATTGACTTTAGAAAAATTGTTTAGATTACCTTGGGGAGTAAGGGCTATATAGGAATGTTTTTCATTAAATCAAAATCTTAAGGCTATGATTTAGATATCAGTTACTTAAAGGTTTTTATAAGTAATATAACATGATGAGAAATACCCAGTAAAAAGTGGATGGGTGGTTTCTAGATTTATTTATAGATTCAGTTATTGTACTTTTCATTCATAATGAGAGTTATGCCACCAATCAATGCATGCTTTAAGGTTTTTTTTTTTATAATTTAGGTAGACAAATATATTCTTTGCTGCAAATTTTCTGAAAAATTCAGCAATGATGAAGGACAAACTTATCGAAATAACGTTTATCATTTACAATTACAGGAATTTGTTCTCAGACCTCATTCATAGGTTCATGCAGGCAGGAATTACGAAGATGGTATTATGATGCAGATAACGAAATGTGCAAGCTGTTCGCGTACAGTGGATGTGACGGAAATGAAAACAATTTTGAAACACGTCAAGAATGTATGGCGCAGTGTTCTGGCTAGTAAGTGAAACATGTTTTGGAATAAATAAAAAAATTAATACTGTATATTAGCTTCTTTGAAAACATATATGTGATATCTTATTCATATATTCGTATTTGCATGAACATATTTTATTTTTATGGATATAGTCTGATCCCTATTAACAGGGAACTAATTCCATTTGAAAACGAAGGAAATTCCTTGTCGATAGTTGCAAAATGGAAAAAAAAATGTTTAATTACACATATTCATTCGCTTCCATTCCCATATATCTCACTTAATTTTCAAGAAAGAAAGAAATATTTTCAGCTTTATTTAAATAGGACTTAATTGGAATAGAATTCTAATTTTATGTTGCCAATAGCAACACGAGAGCTATTGGCAACGGACCTCCTAATTTTGAGACACGATTAAGTGTCCTGAGCTGACACCCCACCTTTTCTGAACTTCTTGGAGTCTCTACAGATTTAGTGTGCATCAACCCCTTTACACTGTGAGTTAGGGTTTCTGATTTCCCGGCTTTTGTGGAAATGCATCAAACTTCCCAAATGAATCAAACATATAAATTCCAAAATTTATATTCATTTATATATTCAGCTAAATATTCATAAATTATGTTAGTTATTCCCCCCTTATCAAAGTGTGATTTGAGATAACATAAGCTATCTATGCCTTTATCACTCTACCTACTAGTTCTAAGCTTTATTATGAATAACCCTACAGTATAAAATGTTCTCTCAGCTTCAGCTGATGTCTGAGTAATTGTTTTAAGAACCTCACCCAGTTTTATATTTGAAGATTGATTTTCAATTATTTTTTAATCAATACTGAATCAGTTATTTTTCTAATGTTGCTACTAAGAGATAAAAATTAATATGTAAATGTATTTATAAATATTTAAAAAAATTTATTTGCTGCTGGAGTAATAAACGCATACATTAAAAATATGAATTCTTGTATATAAGATTTGGTTGTGTAACTGATTTCTTGTTTATGAAATTGCTATATCTTTGTTAAATAAAAATAACTAAGTATTAATATAAGAATCTCGCACAAAAGTTTGATTGAAAAAATGACAAATAAGAAAAAAGTTGTAACTTTTTTAAAAAAAATATTCATCCCCAAACAGCTTGGAGGTCCATTTCCTTATTCAAACTGCTGATTCAATTAAATAATTTATAATGAAAATAATTATCCGAAAAAAAATGTTTAAAATAACAAATTAAATCAGTAGTTTTTAGCATAAGTACTTGCGTTATCAGCGTAAATCAAAATATTAGAATTTTATTAGAATAGTCATGTTGGTAGCCTACGAAAAGATGTTCCTTAAAAACTGAATACTTTCAGTTAGCGAAGTGATATTCGACAGACAGAAAGAAGCTAATCAGGACAAATAGGACTCTTTCCAACGACAGGCTGCAAAAGTTCTCCCCAAATAGGGCGTTATCGTTTCTCTTATTACACTCTTACCCAACTGCTGGGAGACATTTTTCCTTTTAAAGTAAACGGTCATAAACTGCAGCCGTGCTGTCAGCTAAAATTTAGATCTTAAATCGAAATCCACCGTTCAGTCAAAACTAGCTATCTCAGCTTATTTCAACCCCGTGTCGTTCCCGAGAAATCCCGGGAACTAAGTATCATTTCCGGAAGTACAAAAATTATAAAAACCTTATGATTTCCCGTCAAGGGAAAGAAACCCTACTGTGAGTCTTCAGTGACACTAGGTTTTGAACCCGCGGCGCGTCAACGCTAGCGTCGAGTTAAGGCCTATAACAAGTCGGTAACCAAAACCATAGTGATATATACCGGATTTTTCAAAACTCAAGGAACAATCTTTAAGGAGAAAGATCGAAATGTAGCAAAAAATTTTTATGGGGTAAAATAGAGTATTAAAAAAACCATAATTTGATTGTTTAAAATAACTTGCTTTTGCTCTTTGTATCCACATTTTTATAGTATATTTAAATTTCTAATTATATTTTCTATTATGTATTTTAAAATGTAATATTTTTGTGATGCTTTTAAGATATAATATTCTTGTATATAATGTTTTTTTAAAATGTAATATGATTTCTCTTCTTTTCTTAACAGCGCTCGTCCAGAATGATATTATTAAAATGTATTTTTTACAACTTTATGGATTGAAATCATTTGCGTAGTTTACAGTTGTAAAGAAATTATTATTGTAAAGAAAAAAGTTTTGGTTGCACCACCTGTTAGTGAGATTCAACAAGATTGTGTAATAAAGGTTTTTATTCAAAATAACCATTTCTTTTCCCCATTTGATACACACACACATACGCGCGCTTGAGGTTTTTTGATGTAAATGGAATTTTTCTGCAATGTAACTTTTTTGAAAACCATTTCCTTCTCTAGCTTAATCAGAATTATTCTTACAATTATACACTATAAACTATATAATTATATACTAATAATTATATACTAATAATTATATACTTAAAATTATATACTACTGAAAGTCATATTCAGATATCAATTTTCCACTTAATTTTCATACCTGACAACCTTAAGTTCGGTCATACGTTTACGATATTTCACATCCTGTGATGTTTCACAAGGCAGTTATTTCTTCTGATTGAATTCACTCTAATCAAAAACTTTGATGAAATCTTTTCTCGATGCGAGGATTACGCCCTTCAAGTTGTCTCAGGATCTCGTCGATCGAACTAGGTACAAGAAAGTGGAAAAAAATATCCAATGCTTTGCTGACTCTTGCAATAATGAGGAACGTAGCAGCTTGGACAGTATTTTTTTTATCATTTCAATATATACCGTTGTGAGTACTGAATAATATAATTTATTTCTCTGACAAAATCATATTTCGTTTTTACGTATATACATTGCTTTCTTTAATAAATTTTATCACATTTCCATTATGTCTCAACAATGTTTTTTTATATTTATTTTAGAGTAAGATAATTCGACATTATATTTCATTCCGATTTTACTACTTTGTACTTTTGTTATTTGCATATTTTCCCAAGGTTGAATATCCGCAGTACAGTTTCAGAATAAATCATTTTGGATCATAAATTTAGGTTGTAATACTTTAAATACATTCAAGCATGAAAGAAATTTTTACTTCATATTTTTGAAGTTTTTAAATTTTATAATTAACTTTAAATAACAAAACTACTAAGTGGTAAATATATATATATAAAAACATGAAACGCAAATTTTCTAAGTAACCAATAAAATACTTTCAACACAATTTTTTAATATTTTTTGACTAGTTAAATGCGTTAAATGGATACTTCTGAACTGTAAGTTCAGTTCTCAATCAGAAAATATGAGTTTCTTGAGGAATCAAAAATGATTAAAAAGCGTAAAAATGAAAATGAAGAAAATGTATTCCATTTAGAAAGTCTGATTTCAACCCAAAAGTCATTTTGTAGGGCAAAACATGCACTACTCGGGTGTTAAAATGCGAACTTGCTACTTTTTTTTTGTAAGAATGGATTATAGCTTTCATGTTATTCTTCATCCAAATTGTTTGTCACTAAACCCTTCGCCGGACGCATATATGAACGAAACAGAATAAGGCGCATACGGTCTGAGAGGACAGTGACATTTTTTTTTATCTCCCCCTCACACCAAAGCAATTTTAGTTCAAAACACCGAAAGGGCCACTTTGGGTGAGGTCTAAGGAAAGAACATTTGTCAAACTGCACGAAAAAAAAACAGTTGAATGAGCAAAAAAAAAAAAGCTGAAACTACACTGGTGTTCAAAACTTAAGCAACAATGTAAAAATTTAGTAGATAGCCTTGAAATTGCAGAAAAGGAGGACTGGAGATCAGTACAGTGAACACGTAAGTCAGTAGAAGTGTCATGCGTATGCAAATATCAGGAACGAAACGTCAGAAGCGACGTGAGCGAACGCAAAACGCGTGATGTCGGCGCGCGCTGCTCAACAGTAGAATAAAATGAAGGATGGAGACGCAATTCAACATATTCGCTGCAAGTGCCAGTGAGTCAGTTCGTGAAATATGGCTACATATGAACGACTTCACACATGGAAGAATGATCGGAAAGCTGGAGGAGGGGCGTACTGTCACCAGTGTAGCTGCAGAGTTCGAAACCAACAAAAGTGTCGTTTCACGCGCTTGGGAAGCGTTCCAAACCCCAGGTACAGCTGTTAATAAGGTTGGTGGTGGCCGCCCGAGGACGACAACTGCAGGGGATGACCGATATATCATCCTACAGGCGAAAAGAGGCCGACAGCAGTCAGCAAGTGCCATTGCTCAGCAATCATGTACAGCAAAGGGGCGACAAGTGTCGCGGTTTACTGTGGCCAGACGCCTTCACAAAAGGGGCCTATTCACACTCTGTCCTGAACGTTGCCTCCCGTTGAAAGTTGGCCACCGTTTATAGTGGTGCAGAGAGCACAAAAACTGGTCAACTGATCAAAGGAATCGTGTCCTCTTTAAGAATGAGAGTCGGTTCAGTACCAGAAGCGATTCTCAACGCGTTTAGATTTGGAGAGAGATAGGGACCCGGTTTTATCCCAGTAACATGAAGGAAATACACCGTTATAGTGGTCCTTTAGTTCTTATCTGGCGAGGCATTATGCTGAACGGGCGAACTGAGCTCCACATTTTCGACAGAGGGTCTGTAATCGGGGATCGCCATTGTGAGGAGATATTTCTTCCCCATCGAGGTGCCATTGGCCCTCGATGGGGTGTTGTTTCAAAGTGCCATTGGCCCAGACTTCATTTTTATGGATGGCAATGCACGGTCACATCGGACTCTTGCTGTTGAGGAGCTGCTGGAAAGTGAAGATATCACTCGAATGGACTGGCCAGCGTACTCATCAGAGTTAAATCCCATCGAACATGTGTAGGATGCTTTTGGGGAGACGTATTGTAGCACGCTTACATCATCCGAAGAACACCTAACAATTCAAACAGATTTTGATTGAGGAATGGGCACTCCTACCGCAGTAAATGTTGCACCAGCTGGTTCTGAGTATGCGGAGACGGTGCGAAGCAACCATTGCAGTGAGGGGAGGGCATATACCATATTAAGGAACATCTGCTTGTTGTTCTTCCTGTTGGATAGACAATCATGAGTCACGATACTATGCGTTTAATAAAACTTGTTTTTGTTTGATTCCATACCGTATGCATTGTATTCCTTTTTCAACGCCGATGCTTTCGTCATCCTTTACGCACATAATACTCTCCCTCATTTCTGAATTTCATGTCTCTCAGATGATTTTTCGTGAAGTTATGGCAATATACCCACCTGTTGCTTAAGTTTTGCACACCAGTGTAAAATAACCAAAACTGCTAAAACACAAAATGCTTTTGCTGGTCTCTTATGCCAGCTGCGCCTGAAGGAGGGTTAAACATTTTAAAAGATGCACACAATTAGTGAAATAAAATAATACCCAAAAGCCGCTACTAACGAAAAAACACCGCTAATTAATCCAATTACCGCTTTAAGGAATTTAATTGCCTATATTTCAAAAACTAAATTTCATGTGAGCCTAAATTTACAAATATACACAAAATAAATTACAAAATACAAAAAATAAATTAGAAAAATTCATCAACTATTAATTGGTTTTGCATACCTTTAGTTAATCCAGCTAATAGTATGCTATAATAAGAGGTTAATATATAATGATGGTCAATAGGAATAATAGACTATACTAATATAATAGGTTAAATGAATAAGAATTTTTTCGAAGTTATAGCAGAAAAGATGACTATGCATGATGCGATATTTTTATATATATCCTTCTGTTGCAGTTTGTTCACTAACATCTGACAAAGAAAAACAGGAAACAGCTTCAGTACAAAATCATGACAAGGAGAAAAAAACCATCAAATTTTGCAAAAATATAAGCAAAAATGAGCCAGTTATTAGTCGAAAGAAATCTTTCAGTTCGCTTATAGCTTCATTTTACTTTTCAAAGGTTTATTTATATTTATAGATATCTAGTAATGATTTAATTATTGCACCACATTATATTATTTTAATATTATGTGGACAAATTACGCTTTGTGTTTACGTTCATAATTGACCCATTTTAGGTATTCCTATTGAATATTGATAGCTGGTTAATAATTTGCCATGATTCAAATGTTTTTATGACTGTATACAGAATACCTTTAGAGGAATAACTAATAATATTGGAATATACTAATGAAAGTGGAGTTATTTCGAAAGTGCTGAAAATTAAACTTGATTATATACATTGGGTAATTTTTATAATTATTTCACTGTTGTTCTTTGCTTTGTTAGGTATTCTAAAACAGGAAATTGTTTGAAAACAAATATCTTAAGGAAAAAAATAAATTTTCACATAAATATATAAAAAAGTTTAGAAAATTTTCTACGATTTCAATTCCCTTTCAGAGGTAAGTTCTTACTTATAAGTAAAGGGTGTTTTTTTGAGAGGTACAGAACTTTAAATTGCAATAAAACAACGATGTATTATTCGATTGACATGAATTTTTTTATTCGAAAGATAATCTTGTGGCATTACATTTTAAATATGATTTCTGGCACAGGACTACCACTGCTGGCTTGGATGCAGTCCAATCTGGACGTCCAATTTTCGATGACTTTTTCCAATATTTGTGGCCGTATATCGGCAATAACACGGCGAATGTTGTCTTCCAAAGGGTCAAGCGTTTGTGGCTTATCCGCATAGACCAATGACTTTACATAGCCCCACTAAAAATAGTCTAGCGGTGTTAAATCACAAGATCTTGGAGGCCAATTCACAGGTCCAAAACGTGAAATTAGGCGGTCACCAAACGTGTCTTTCAGTAAATCGATTGTGGCACGAGCTGTGTGACATGTTGCGCCGTCTTGTTGGAACCACAGATCCTGGACATCATGATTGTTCAATTCAGGAATGAAAAAGTTAGTAATCATGGCTCTATACCGATCACCATTGACTGTAACGTTGTGGCCTTCATCGTTTTTGAAGAAGTACGGACCAATGATTCCACCAGCCCATAAAGCGCACCAAACAGTCAGTTTTTCTGGAGGTAACGGTGTTTCGACATACACTTGTGGATTAGCTTCACTCCAAATGTGGTAGTTTTGTTTGTTGACGTAGCCATTCAACCAGAAGTGCGCTTTATCGCTAAACAAAATTCGCTTATGAAAATCGACCATTATTTTCGAAATAAAATTGCACAATTTGAAAGCGTTGTTCAGGCGTGAGTCTATTCATGATGAATTGCCAAACCAAACTGAGAATAAATCACTTGACAGCTGTTAAATCGGTCACCATCTTGGAAAGTAAAGCCAACTTAAACTTCTATACCTGGAAAAACACTCTGTATTAAGGTAATGACTTACTTTTATTTGTTTTAAAAATATTTTATTATTTTAATAAGACATGAAAAAAGCACGATTTTTGTTATTTCTCCCAATTTTTCAATATTTTTTCTTGATTAAAACTTTTTATGTATCGCAAAAATTTGAAAACATTAATTACATTTGTTTGAGTTGAGCACTAAAATTTTACTAATAGATGAAGTATTTAACTTGAGAATAAAAATTAAAAATAATTTTTTTATTAATGTATTTCGTACAAAATACTTCCATAAAGGGGTTGAAATTTTGTTTCTATCTATTAAAAAATTAAGAAGGCTGTTTTTTTTTTAAAAGTGATTGGCTGAAATAATGCAAAAAATTCTAATATTTCAATAGACGAAAAAAAAATGTTATAAAAATATATTTTCGTTGTAATCTCCTTTACAAAATGAAATAACTTTAAGTTTTAATGTTTAAAGAAATTGTTTTTAATCTATTTTATTGTAAAATATACACACGTTTCAAATTATTTCTGAAGCATGTTAATACATGCTCATTGGTAGTTAAAAGATCTTTGTTTCGTTTAATAAAAATTACTTAATCCTTAATACTTAAGTTTTTTACTGAGCTGATATCATTTTGTTCTTAAGTTTTTTTGAAGGGCAGATTCTCTGTGTAGTATAGAAAATAATTAAGATAGATTTGCATTTGTCCTCTTTGAAATCAACTCATTTTTTCAAAAATTAACGTTTCAAAGTTAGAGTGGAATAGACTCAATTCATGACGGTCACGTGATATCGACAAATTCGTGTTCCCCATTGAATTCGAAACACACATCAAACTAATTGTACTTGTTTTACTTCTAAAACACGGGTAAAATTTCAAACTTTGTAATTGGACAAAAATGATCTAATGTTATACAAAAATAAATTTCTTCAAAAGATTTTAAAATTAAAAAAATCTTATTTTATGCATGCATTTTTAAATAAAATGCCTTTTGTCTACCTATGTGAATTCTTGTTGTTGACAAATTTGTATTTTTCATGAGAAAGTTTCTGAAAAGATCAACAGTTGGCAACAACGAAGAGTATGAATTGATTAGCTGGAAACACATGATTCTTTTATGGTCTGACTATGACGTCACATGAGGTTTTGAAACACGAGGTTATCATTATCATGTGACTATTTTGAAAAACGTGTCATAAACTAAAATGTTCTTCACTTCCCCGTGGTTCAAATTTACCATTTAGGTTGACAATAATCTTCGTGCTACTTTGAGTGTTTGACATACATAAAGAATCATCCAATCAAAAAGCTACATATTTTATATATTATTTATTTTAAGCGAGAAATTCTGTGGTTTCTTATTTTCACAATGCTATTCTTTAAATTCCAGCGCAAAATATGAAGAATGAAGTTTATTATTCTGTTCGTTATGTTGCTACCATGTGTCATCTCCAAGATCCCAGGTAAAGTATTATCTTCCATCATAGTTAGAAATATTTATAATTACATTTCAAATCTTTAATTGTTCATTTCATGTTTTATAAATATAAAGTTAATTTGATTAATACGAATAAAACTAAATAGGATCCTTATAAATTATATCATGTTTCATACAATGCAAAATCCTGTTTTAAAAATATATGTTACATTTCTTGATTCAATTTTGATGCACTATATTCGAAACTGTGATTTCGGAAAAGCGTATAAATTTGATATTTTGGATTGATGGAATCACAACATATATATAAAATTGTTTTAAGAATATTATTACAAGAAACAATTACTGAAATCTAGCTTTTTTGCGAAAAAAATTATGAAAGAGAATGACATATATTTTCAAATATTCTTCTTTTATATAAAAAATGTTTCCTTAATAATTTCTTTCATGTGTATGGGTAAGACTTCTAAACACAGATACCAAACTAAAGATTTTTAAAAATACTTATTATTTTTAGAGATACTCTCAATTGAAATAATAATCGGTGGTTTTTGTTAACATTTCTCTACTTTCTGCTATATTAAAATAGGAATAAATCTACTTCTAAAACATATATTTCTATAAAAAAATAGTTTAGGCTCTGCGTAGAAGTTTTAGCTATATATAATTAAAATATAGAAGCCTTTTCTTAAACAAATATTTTGAAAGTGTGTAATTCTTTTTAGTTTTTTACAAATGAATGTATTTAGATAATTTTTTCATGTAATAATATTCTTATAACAAATTGATGTGATGTTCCAATTCAAATGACATTAAATATTTAAAAAATATATCCATATGTACACTTTTTCAAAAAAATACTTTTTATCAAATTTACACAAAAACACGATTCCGAGAGTAATCAGTCAACTAGCAGGTTTTATACTAGAACTGATAGAACAGCAACAACAACAATAATAATAAAAAGAATGCATTGTATGACTATGACATGAAATACCAAAGAACGGCTAGTACGATATAATATTGATATATACAAGCACTAAAAGAGCTGAAAGAAATATGTAGGATGAAAGTAAAAATAGAAATATCGAAGCTATTATTACATTTTGATGCGAATATTGAAATAAAAAGAATTAGAAAATAATGAATGTAATTTTCCATCCATTTATAAGATGTTTATAAATGGATCCATTTAATATTATTATTATAAAGGCATTTTTCATCAAAGGAGAATGTTTTGAAAATATTTAATTTTGTTCTTTAATTTTTGCCACAAAATTGCATTTAAATAATTTTTGTTGTAACGACATCCCTAAAACAGTTTTATATGTATATTGGAATTCAAGAGAAGCTAAATAAAAAGAAAAAAGATTTATTTATACTCTTTTGCAAAATTACAGTTCCAAAAGTGCCAGTCATCTCAATAAAATTAAGAGTTTTCAAAATATGATTTTGGTTAACCAAAAGGTTAGCAATATTTGTGGCAATTCAATATTGTAGTAAGATTTGGAAAGTTTGTAGTTGTTCACTTGAATATATATATATTATATAACTTAAATTTATTATAGATAAATTACTACGTTTAAGGTATCCGACTACGTTCGGAACCGTGATTTAAAAAAGGCACATAAATGGATAATTTTCATGATATTTAGTGTCACTTAGGTTAGAGAATACATGTATAAAATTGTTTTAAGGACATTTTGACAAAAAATGTATTTAAATACAATATTTTGGCAAAAAATTAACTTAGAATAACCTTTTTTCAAAATGTTCTCCTTTTGTGAAAAATGCTTCTATTATAATATTTTGCCTGTATACAACTCAAACCTCTGTACAGAGGCACAACTATGAATTTTGAAAAATTCACATTATTTTCTGAGTTACACATTTGAAATAATTATCGGCGTTTTTTCTTAAAATTTCTCTCCTCTGTTGTCGTAAAACATAGATAAACCCTCTTCTAATTTATATATTTCAAAAATTCTAGTTGAACCTCTGTACAGAGGTCTGAGATATATACAGGTAAACTATTATTATAATAGAAGCATTTTTCACAAAAGGAGAATATTTTGAAAATGGGTCATTCTATGTTCATTTTTTGTCAAAATATTGTACTTAAATCATTTTTTATTGTAATACTATTCTTAAAACAATTTTATATACATTTTCTAATCTATGTGACACTAAATATCATAAATATTATCCATTTATACGCTTTTGCAAAATCATAAAAACGATTTTTTTTTAATATTTAGAGTCCCTTAAATTAGAATACACGTATAAAATAGTTTTAATAATGTTATTGCAATTAAAAGTTATTTAAATTTAATATTTTGGCAAAAAATGAGATTAAAACTACGTATTCTCGAAACATGCTCAATTTATGGAAAATTCTTCTACAGTAATAATATTCTGCCTATGTATAACTTAGACCTCGGTACAGAGCCCGAGGTAGGATTTTTGAAATATATATCTTAGAAGTGGATTTATCCATATTTTAATACATCAGAGTGGAGAAATTTTAACAAAAAAATCACCAATAATTGTTTTAATTGGTAGTAACTCTAAAAATAATGTGATTTTTTTCAAAAGTTGTAGTTCAGGTTCTCTGGAAAATTTTTAGCTATACATGAGAAAAATATAATTTTTTTAAAAGGAGAATGTGTGTTTTGAAAATAGGTCATTTTAAGTTCGTTTTTTGCCAAAATATTGCATTTAAATAATTTTTTATCGAAATAATATTCTTAAAACAATTTCATACGTGCATTCTAATCTGTGTTACACTAAATATTAAAAAAAATATTCATTTGTAAGCTTTTGCAAAATCACGATTCCGAACGTAGTCGGATACCTTAATATGACATTACATCAGCGTTTCTCAAACTGTGGGGTGCCCCTCTTGGGGGAGTGGAACTCTACGAGGGAGGGGCGAGCATATAGAAAAGTCAAAAACAAAAGATAATTTAAAAAGTAATTAATTTACTGAAAGTAGACAAACAGAATTCATTCTGACATATTAAAAAGAAAACTACACATTTACACTACACATTATACTTATAAATGTATCAGTGTTACACAATGTATTTTATAATTAATTTAACAATCCTAATTTAAAAAAAAGTTTATTAAGTACCAGTGACCTCATGGTAATACATGTAATTAAAAACAAAAATTAACACTTACCTTGCTAATTTGTCCGGTTTAAAATTTTTCCCTTAACTGCCGATTAAAAGTTAAGCGATTCACTTCCTAATGCTAACCGTTTCCACGAAGACACACGTATGTGATGTAATGGGGAAGGAGGAATAAAAAAGTGCAAATAATCTAAAATAAGTAAATCTTTCGCAAACACTGTCACGGTCCTTTTATTGCATTCCAAAGCCTTCGAAATAATTTTATTGATAGCACTGCACAAAAAAGATATCGTACTTTGGAAAGACGTATATATACGTCCGAGGAAATGAACTCTTTGGCTTAGCGAGACGTTTATATACGCCAGGGGTGCTTAAGAGGTTAAAGTTGTTTGGTGTTTTAGGGACAAAGTACACTATTATTGAATTCAATACATAGTTATTGAATCAGGGGGGCGCGACGAAAATTTTGACTGAATGTTGGGTCGCGTATATTGCAACTTTGAGAAGCACTGCATTACATTTAATCCATTTGTAGAAACAGTACTTACTTTTCGTTTATGGTGTAAAGTTGTATCGGCTATCAATATGCACTTTTTATGCTTTAATTCAACTTTACAAGATCAATGCATTCTTTGTGAACATTCCATGGAAAATCATGGATGATTAAAAAGACAAAAAAATATTTATGTTTACGGCTTACGCGAAATAATTCCCTGTGTTTGTGGATTTACAGATCCGTGTACTCTACCAATGCATAAAGGCAGTTGCCAAAACGAAATACGCCGATGGTATTACGATTTTGAGAATAATGCGTGCAGAATGTTCGTGTATGGTGGATGTGAAGGAAATAGAAACAATTTTGAAACAGAAGATGAATGTGAGAAAAATTGTCGAAAAGGGTAATTAAAACGTTTTGTGTTATTAATTAAAAACAAGTAATATAAACAAAATGATGTCAATTCCTACTTAGATCAATAAAGAAAAATTTATTTTAGATACTTTTTACTAAAAAGTTACAATTAATATAAATATGTATATACATATGACAGAATCACAACATTAAGTGGTAATTAGTTTTTATTAATTATCATTAAAGTACAGTATTATCATCCAAAACAATCGTGTATATAAAATTTCAGTTCAACTGAATGCTTTAAAACGTGAGAAAAAAAATCTTTTAAAGTTTTGACCCAAGTCGCTAAAAATGAAACCAACGTGACTGTATTTGTAATTATTTAATTAATTGTTCCAGTCATTTAATTTTAATTAATTATAATTAAATTATCGTATTTTTACCAAAAACAATAGTGTATAGAAAATTTCGGATCAAATGAGTGCTTTAAAATATGAGAAAAAAACCTTTTCAAGTCTTGACACAGGTCGCCGAAAGGGTAGCTAAGTCGCCAAAAAAGCTGCCAACGTGGCTGTATTTGTAATTCTTTGAATAATTAGATTTAATCAATTAATTTTTATTAATTATAATTAAATTATTGTATTGTCAGCCAAAATAAACATGTATATAAAATTTCAGCTCAATTGAGCACTTTAAAATGTACTTTATTAACGATTGAAAATTCCACCAAGGTAAATATGTAGAGAGTGTCGGCTAATAGTAGGAATAGTTATCGTGTGAATAAGGTTGATAAATTGAATTTTTTCTATACAGAGGTTTTATATCCTCGAATAGGATCTCATACTTTTTCTAAGGAGTTATTTATGTTGTAAAATGAAGATCTTTTTAATGACCAACATTTAACACAAGAATATCCAGGATTTCAATTGCCCTTAAACGTCTGCCAATGTCCCTTCGACACACCATGATATAAAATATATAAAATAATTGTAATAAGAAATCCCTCTTTTTAGCTATTAGACCCACATATTTAAAATTTGGCAAATACGTTTTTTATTTTTTTGTTTAGCAGAGATATACTAAAAGTTTTTTTTTTGTTTAATTTGCAATTAACTCCTCTCAAACTTCATTTCTTTTTATTTTGCAATTCAGCCGTGCGAAGAATGGATATGTAGCGGTATCTAAACAAAAAACCAGCACTTAGACAACACGCGGAGACGATCGTCTTGGCGTGATAGATAAAGTACGGGTGTTCGGATGGGAAGGTACCCGGTTCGAATCTTCCTACATTGGTGACCGTTGACTGAAGTAAGAAAACACAACTTTCTGAACTGTCGTGGCGCTATCTACCGCAAGAAAAATAAAAAAATAACAAAATAAGAAGGGAAGAGAGAAATAAATAAATAAACACACGCTCTCTCAGTAACAAACAATATAACGAAAAGAAAATTCGTTCACCTATCCACCTCATGGATGGGAGAGTAGTGTAGAGGTATCTAAGTAAAAAACCAGTACTTAGACATCACGCGAAGACCTTTTTTTGCGTGATCGATTAAGTACTAGCGTTTGGAATAGAAGGTGTCCGGTTCGATTCTACCGATAGATATATTAGCTAGTACAGTATATAAATGTAAGAATGTGACATTTATATACTCAACAAAGCTTTATTAATCAATGCGTTCATGTCATTTTTTTTTTTTATTTTCGTGGATTTGGTCTTAACTGCAAAACACCCTCCAGTGTGTGAGTGACACAAAATCTCTTGTCTTAGCGGTACGTACTCGTATGCGTCTTTTTTTCGCAATACAGATATTAAAAACAGATATTAAAAAAAAACTGAAATGATTTTAAACTATAATTTTATTGCTTTGAAGTGTTTTTTAAAGAAGCGTTTGCACTTATTTCACGGGTTCACTTCTTTCAAACACGACGAAAATCTTAAATTTTCAATTGTCTAATTAGAAAAAAACCCCGATCACTTCAATATTTGTTTTTGTTAAGGTATTCAAGGCATACCTGTCATTAGGCTGTCTGCTTGGGGTTACAATTGTTAATAAAATTAGCGAAAAATTACGGTGTTTTATGATGAACTTTTTATAATGTTGTTTTTAAATATCTGGTATTCATAATAATTAATATGAATTTTTTTATTACAGGTTCCATGAAGTAAAATAATCCTGGTTAAAGACAGATATTCCTGATTTTAAGAATAATATATATTTCAAGCAATTTGAAGAAGTGTTTATTTCGTCAGCAAAGCATGTGTAGTACTTTGCGAAATATTTATTACATTCAATAACTTTCTAAATTGGTTACAATAAAGTTCTTTTTTCCTGAATAATATGATCTGTTTGGTGAGTGTGTTTGTCGTATTTTATTTCTTAATGGAACATAATTATTGTGAGTATGCGCAAAGGTTTTAGATGGCGATAATAACATATAAAATACTGAAAAATAAAATAAAATAATCGGGACTTTAAATATATGTTTGATAAAGCACTTCAAAACTGTCGAGCTAACCACGAACGATATTTAAAACTAATGATTTTCTTATTTTACATTCATTAGAACAAAAACTACAAGTGTTTTAGTAAAAGCAGAGGCCATAACTTTATACAAGATGTCAAAATTTAAAATGCCTTTCACACGAAACGTATTTTTATCGAAATTGTGAAACGGGGATAGCGATTGCTCAAAAAGTTTTTAAAATAATTTGCTGAAATTTTGCGTTTATGTTCTGTATAACAGTAGAAGTGTTTTAACCTTCAGGTTTATCAATCACTGTTTCATTACAAAATTTTACAGTTCTTTATGTGAATATAATCTCTGTATTTTTAAGCAATTTCATTTAACAGCTAACAAGGGGAGGGCTCGACTAAGGAAATTCATTTGGAAGCGAGATTTTGTGTAATAGTAGTACTGCTATAGGGTATTCAAAAACCCCAATGTAATTCCCCCGAATGGCAAGTCACTTCCGAGAAAATAGCGTTCGAAATTCATACTTAGCTTATATACAAGTTATTTTCTTCCTCATACAACGTCACCGTGGCATGATCGTCAGCGTATCGGAAAACTATGCAATGGACTAGGGTTCGATTACCGCGAGCGGCTAACTTCCTGTTTTTATTTTTTCTCTCCATTTTATTTTACTATTTATTTTCAGAATTAAATAACTTTATTTTTTAAAAAAGATTCATTGATTTTTAAATGATATTATATATAATTATAGTAACTATTTTACTTTTTTAAAACACAAAACAACTAATAGTTATGATAATAATATAAATAAAAAGTGAAAATAAATGAAATAATAATAAGTAAAGTTAAATAAATATAAATCAAAAGTAAAAATAAATTAAATTATAGTAACTAAAGTTAAATAAATATAAGTAAAAAGTTAACTTTGTCTTACATAATTTTTTTTATTACATACAAGAACCTGAGGGATAGTTATCATAAAAACATTCAAAACAACTAATTTTTTGACATCGAGCACAGTTAATAAATGAAGAATTACCGCAAAACAATGCTTTTTAAGAAGTTCATTTGGAAAACACACATCATTTACATTTAAGAAAATTTCTCTATCTTCAGAAAGTTTTGCCGCGTACCAAGCATATCGAAACATTTTTTCAAAAATTGGCAGTGGCAATTGATGATGAACAATTAATTGGATTTTAATAAAGTCTTCTCGTGAATTTAAGAATAACACCTGCTCTTTAAAAACAGCTGCCTTTCTCTTGAACAAAATCGTTTTGTTAAAAACGTTAGTAACATTTCATGGCCATTTAGGTATAAGAAATAATTTTAAAAATACACAATTAATTAGATTTCTCAATGACAGAAGTAATTGTGTAGTTAAACCATACATTAATTGTTTCTGCATTTTAAAAAAGTAAAATAGTTACTATAATTATACAGAATATCATTTAAAAATCAATGAATCTTTTTTAAAGAATAAAATTATTTAATTCTGAAAATAAATAATAAAATAAATTGGAGATAAAAAAATAAAAACAGGTAGTTGGCAGCTCATGTGGATCGAAACCTGGTTCATTGCGTAGTACTCCCGATACGCTGCCTATCATTCCACGGCGACATTATATCAGGGAGAAAATAACTTGTATATACATTCGAACGCTACTTTCTTGCAACTGACTGGCTGTTCAGTGGAATTACATTTGAGTATGAATACCCTATAGCAGTACTACTGTTACACAAAATCTAGTCCCCAAAGGAATTTCCTTAGTTGTGCCCTCCCCTTGTAAGTTAAAATATTCTATCTCTTGCAAAAATTAAACTGTCTTTTATCCTGAAGGTAATTTTAAAAAGGAATGACAAAGTAATACTTCAAAATTGAAAAACTGAGAATTTGTTCATTTACTATTTTTACTGAGCAGATCCCGTTTATGTCATTTCTTTCGGTCAATTTTACGCATTTTTACCCATTTTAGTAGTAATAATGTATTTTTCTCTTCTTAATTTTAGCCTTTTTTTCTTAAAATGAACTAAATAAATCTAAAAACAACAACAAAAATATAACCATATCTCCTTTTTTTTTTAAAGTTGTCGCAAGTAGTCGGATATCTTAAGGGGTCCGGCACATCTGTAGGAGCCCATGCTAAAATGCGTAAGTTTATGTACCTTTTTCTTCGAAACTACTTATTTCTCATGAATAAAATTTCTACAGTAGGTTATGTATGCTATCAATAACACTTTAACGAAGAGTTTTGTTTTTCTGTTAAAAATTAAGCTAACTATTAATTTTTTAAAAAATGTCCAATTTTCCCCCTAAAATTTAGTTTAAGATATCCGACTACGTTCGGGTGGCCGCGGTAGCCGAGTGGTATAGGTATCGGATCGTGGCTTTCCTGGTCACGAGTTTGATCCCAGTACCACTAAAGACCCGCCGTGTAGGGCAGCGATGCACGTTAAATCTGTCGAGAGCTGAAACGTCCTCCCGTTGGTGTGGTGTGGTAGTTAGGAGAGGGGGTGCCAGCTCAGGTGTCGTCCACGTCACTTGACCATGGTTCAAAATTACGTGGTCCGTCGCCAAAAGCCCTCGTGTAGCTGAACAGTGCGACGTTAATATTAAATCAATCAATCAATCCGACTACGTTCGGAACTGGGATTTTGCAAAAGCGTATAAATAGATAATATTTATGATATTTAGTGTCACTTAGATTAGAAAATGTATATAAAATTGTTTTAAGAATAGTATTACAATAAAAAATGATTAAGTACAATATTTTGACAAAAAATGAACATAGAATGAAACATTTTCAAAATATTCTCCTTTTGTGAAAAATTATTCTATTATAATAATATTTTGCCTGTATAGAACTCAGACCTCTGTACAGAGGCTCAACTAGAATTTTTTTAAATATATAACTTAGAAGTGGGTTTATCCATGTTTTACGACCACAGAGGGGAGAAATTTTAAGAAAAAAACGCCGATAATTATTTCAATGGGTTGTAACTCTGAAAATGATATGAATTTTTCAAAAATTCTAGTTGAGCCTCTGTACAGAGGTCTGAGCTGTACACAGGGAAAATATTATTATAATAGAAGCATTTTTCACAAAAGGAGACCTTTTTGAAAAAACGGTTATTCTAAGTTAATTTTTGACGAAATATTGTATTTAAATAATTCTTTTTGTCAAAATGTCCTTAAAATAATTTTATACATGTATTCTAATCTAAGTAACACTAAATATCATGAAAATTATCAATCTATGCACTTTTTTAAAATCACGGATCCGAGCGGAGTCGGATACCTTAAAAAAGTCATATCTAAAAAGGCTTGCTAGATATATCTAATTAACTCCGTTAAAATGTATACATGTGCTAAATACTCTCACTGAAAATTTTGTGGATTACATAAATTTTGAGAAAAGCTTCGTACTACTTCTCGAAAATTTCTGAAAATGTAATAATTTTCACTTTATGGACCATAAAGTGAAAATTATTGCATTTTGAGAAAACAGGCTTTAAAGTAGAAATTTGTAATTTTTTGATCGTTTACTTTTTTTAGCATTTTCCAGAAGTATATAAAGCATTTTTTTTAACTTTCTGATCATACAAAGACTCTTCTAATTTTATATTTTTCATTATTTTTAACAATTTTGCCTTTTTGGGCGATCTCAAGGGCTACACGAATCCTACGCTCATCTAATGTTTTGAAGCATGTCACACAGTCAGAGGCGGCTCGAGACCTGAACTTAAGAAGGGCAAGATACATTTCGCGAGGCCCTCTGGTGGGCGTAAGAGGAGGGTTTATAAAATAAAAAAACAAACAAACTTTTTACTCATATTTCAATGGCACATTTGTTAGAACCCCCCTGGGTTCTACCTTGGACACCAAGATTAATTTGAGGCAAAGAATCACTAAGAGCCATTTGTATAATAATAACTTATATTTATTAACTTGATTCAAATATTAGAAACTCTAATGGCATATAAAATTTCTATGTTTCCTCAAACAAAAGGGATTTACCTTTAATAATTAATTACATTACGAAATATGAAATTAACCAATAACTACGCGTAAGATCAATAGGGTCTACCGAAATAAGAGGTCTGAAAAATACACGCAACTCGAATTATTAGCTTTCATTAACTTAAACTAATTTTATTAAACTAACGCTTATTTTAAGCGGTAATAAACTATAGTATATCACCTGGTAATACTCAGATATCTTCAGAGGTACATTAACTTTTAAGCTTCCTTCATAGAATACTAGCAGTAACTCTTCACTATCGTAATCCAATTGAATCCTCTAAAGGTCGTCTCTGCTACTGCTGGCTCAATAGCCTTCATCTTTGCTAGCTTACAACGCTCTACTTAAATACCCTATCTACTTTGCATATCCCGTTCGCTTCTCGGAGTTGATTGGAAATATATACGCGGATTTATAATCCCCAAAAAGACGCCTAAGAATATTAGTGGAAAGGTTCCGTACAGATTCGTCACACATTAAACAATAACAAAAAAGAAAGAAGTAATGAAACAGAAATTTTCTACTTTTCGTTTTGCTGAAATCCTTAATGATTGGTTCGCAATTTATCTCAGATACTATATCTGCTTCAATAGATAAAACTGCAAAAGTTGAAAGTCTTTCCTGACTTATTGTATTTTTTACATAATTTTTTTATCAGCCTTGATTTTGAAAAGCTCCTTTCAGCAGAAGCGGTATTTACAGGTATTGTTAGCAAAATTCGAAAGACAATGTAAATATTTTGCAACATTTCTTTCAAATCGTTCTCTGTGACATTTTGGAGCAGATGTTTCACGTCTGTAATGATGTTGGGTAAATTTGAGATCATATTTTATAATTCTTCATATATAATAGTCACACTCTCACCTACTGGTAAGACTGTGTGCAACTTTTGAAAGTTTTTCAGCAATTGCTCTCTTTTGGAATATTTTTTAACTCATTTAAGTTAAAGAGTAAACCAAAATTTTCAAAATGTTGATTTAAAGACATAAATCTTGAATCCATATTGCTTATCACAAAATCAATCATGGTATTGAAAAAGTCTGTTTCATACCAGCCTTTGAAAGATTCTATAGGTTGATCAACTACCTCATAATCAAACATTCTTTTCTTTTTAGCTACTCTTTTACTTTTTAAAATCTTTTGGCAAATCATAACTGCTTGATTTACGAGTGTCAGACGAGCATTTTCTGAATCCAGTTTGTCAATACTCTTTGATCCAGCTACAAAATGCAAGCAAATGTTCAAGAGTATTGCATAAATGAGCTTCTACAGATTGACATAATTTGCTTATGGTATTAACAAGCGTTAATAACTCCTGTTAAAAATATAATTAACTAGCCGTTACCCACCCGCTTCACTGGGTATTTCACGATGTTGCATATCTGTATACTGTTTACATATATATTAATTATTGATATCTAGCATTAAGAATTCGATTGTATTAAAAAATATATTTATAGCTGTTACACTCTCACCCCTTGATATAAAAAGAACATAATTATAATATCTAATTTCTATTTATGTCTAAAATCGAAGTAGAAAGATTTTTTTCGCTCACTTACCTAATAATTAAGTGGATTTCCACCAAAGCAACTTTCAGTGGATCTCTACTCCATAAAACAAACATGCGTGCTAAATTTCAAGTCTAAATCTAACAGAGCAAAAA
The DNA here is from genome assembly GCA_019973935.1 of Trichonephila clavipes. Classification (NCBI taxonomy): domain Eukaryota; kingdom Metazoa; phylum Arthropoda; class Arachnida; order Araneae; family Nephilidae; genus Trichonephila; species Trichonephila clavipes. Next base: position 142,281 of record BMAU01005764.1, on the reverse strand, counting down.
CGGAATTTTTATCATCAATACCTCGTTGACAGCATTCTTAGCGAATTCCAATTCAACAAAAGAAGCATGCAAACCAAATTTTATTATTGTAGTCTTAGCAGTTCGAAAACGGGAATTTTGTCTATCCATACGCCCCAATAACTCTCCCCGCTTCCCCCTGGAGTTGATTTCCGTAAAATCCATTCTTAGTGGAACTCTATTCAGCAAAAGAAAAGTGCTCAGCAAATTTTAAGCAAATGAGTTAAATTCAAAAACAGGAATTATTCTATAACACGCCTTAATCCCTCGCAACCCCACTCCTTTGGGGGTTCGTTTTCGCAAAAATCTTTGTAAAAGGAACTTTATTCCATGAACGGAAAATACCTTCAAATTTTCAAGCAGGTGGTTCAATTAGTTAAAAAGAGGAAATATTTATCTATTACGCCCCTTAATCACCCTCAGTGACCCTTGGGGATCAATTTTCCCCAAAACTATTTTGTAGCGGATCTCTACACCATGAAAGGAATTAGCTTATACCAAATTTTAAGACTGTACGTCTAATAGTTTAAAAATGGAAATAATTATCTATAACGCCCCTTAAGTCCCCGCAACGCCACTTAGGAAACGATTTACACAAAACCCATCTTATGACAGATCACTACTCAGTGAATGGAATCTGCTATCTCAATTTCAAGATTTTACGTCTAATAGTTTAAAAAAGGAGTTAATTGCCTATAACGCCCCTTAATTCTCCACAACGCTACTTGGGGTCGATTTTCACAAAACCCATTTTGCAGCGGATCTGTACTCTATGAAAGGAATCCGCTTACCAAATTTCAGGACTGTACGTCTAATAGTTTAAAAATGGAAATAATTATGTATAACGCCCCTTAAGCGCCCTCAACGCCCCTTGGAGGTCGATTTTTGTAAAAATCATTATGTAGGGAATCTCTACTTTATGAAAGAAATCTGTGTACCAAGTTTCACGACTTTACATCTAATAGTTTAGTAAAGGAAATAATTATCTATAACGCCCCTTAAACCCTCGTAACGCCCCTTGGGGTTCGAACTTTGCAAAATCCGTTCTTAGCTGACGTCTACATCATGAAGGGAACCAACCTACCAAATTTCAAGTTTGTAGGTTTAATAGTTTTGGAGATATCGTGATTTGTCAGTGAGTGAGTGAGTCGCTTTTCTCCTTTATTTATATATATTTAAGTTAAAAGTGGTTCTTTTAGGTTAAAATTCAAAAAGAAACAAATACTTTTGGTAAGTTGCACCGAATCAGTAATTTTATTACGAGCACTTCTTATTCACAGCTTACATGCCAACCTCCACGTGAGTGAAAAAGCGAGAAAAAAGGTTACAATTAACTCTCCCCTGAGTGGCAGTTGAGGGGAGACCCCCTCAACCTGAAGGAAAGATCCTCTTCCTTGCGTGAGGGAAACTAACATGGTCTGGTGGTTGATGAGTTCCGGGGTTGGAACATAACATCCTCCCCCTTTTTGAGTCTACTCAGACTCAAAAACAGTAGTGGCATTAAAAATGTTTAGTCTCCTGGGTCTCTGGATAGTACGTCCATTTCTCAACACCTTAGGTATATTAGGAGGAGCATCTACAGGTATCATTGCACTCTTAGAGATATCAACGTTAACAGAAGAAATTTTAAGTGTTTCAGCATCCAATGGAACATCCTTAGACTCTGTATTTCTCAGCAGATTGAATTTCCAAAAGAAAAACTCTCTAGTTAGGGCGGAAGATCTTGGTATTGCTGCATCTCAGCTTTAGGGTGCGTACTTTTCCGTCCCTTCCAGAAATGAGCTCAATAACTTTACCTAAAGGCCAGTAAAGTCTCTTCTTATTGGGATTTTCGATAAGAACTATCTCACCAACTTTAGAGGCTCGAGAATCGTCTTATGAGCCTTTTGCACTAATAGCCCTAGATATTCTTTACGAAAAAAACCTCCCTCTTAGATCTTTCAAAAGCCTTGCTCGAAATTTGATCCTTTTCTGAAATTTCTCAAAATTACTCAGATCTAAATCTGTCACATCCAGGGATGAATTGATCATCATGAACATTGCAGGTGTCAAAGGTACTAGGTCGTCCGAATCCTCAGACACATATGTCAAAGGACGACTGTTGACTATTGATTCTCAATCACATGAAACGGTGAGAAGCTCTTCCTACGCCAAGATTGCATTCCTAACGTGCGTTTTAAGAGATCTTTAAGCACTCTTATGAGTCTCTCCCACCAACCTCCCCACCATGCTGCAGTGGGAGGATAAAACTTCCATTTTATGTGTTGAATCTCTGTTTATCGTTCAATCCTTATCCAGTCCAGGTTTTTGAATTCCCAGACAGCACCTTTGAAATTAGTTCCATTATCAGTGTACACGACAGAAGGCCTTCCCCTTCCGGCTATGAAGCGATGTAAACACAGCAAAAAATTATTGGTTGACAATGCTGTAACCAGCTCCAAATGCATTGCACGATACACTGCACACGTATCGAGAACAATCCACACTTTTTCACCATTTTTCAGGAAAAGAGGTCCAGAAAGATCAATGCCTGTCACTTCAAACACATTAGTATCCCTTACTCTATCAGCCGGTAAAGATACAGATTCACTTTTAATTGGTTTTGCGTTGTATCTTTTACATTGTACACAATTTTGAATGACATTTCTGACCATCCTCCTTGCTCTTAAAATCCAAAATTTTTCTCTAAGGATTGAGACAAGCATTTGCGTACTTGCATGACAGTTTTTCTTATGATAATATTCTATTAATTTTTGAGTTAAAAATGCAATTATTTGGAAGTAGAGTAGTAGACAAGAAATTAGGATCATCCTTGCGTTCTGTGATTCTAGTTTTAACCCGAATTAAGACCTCATTGTCTACGAATGTATTTACATGTGAGATATTGTAATTTTTGGAAAAATATTCTTTTTGTACAGAGCATATTAAGGTATTTTCAGCCTTTTCAATTTCGTACGTTGAAAGTTCCTTTAAATTTCTTTTTTTTATTGTCTACGACAGTTATTTAAAAATCTCAGAATCCAAGCCGTCATTCGAATAATAGAGTGATAATTAGAGAATTTCATTGAATACCACGTTTCTCTCTTACCCGTAACATTAGGATTTTTCTTCTCTCACAATCAAGAACTTTAGCCTCACAATGTAACTCATTTATCGGCCAAGTTATAGCATCCCCCAGAAGCCACTCTGGATCTTCAAACCACTTACTTTCTAAAAGATGTCGGGGAGAGCATCCAAGAGATAGAAAATCTGCGGGATTCATTCGCCCTGAAACATGCCTCCAGTTTTCTGGAGAAGAAATTTTAGCTATTTTCTTAATTCGGTTCGAAACAAAAATAGGCCATTCCCCATTATTTTTTATCCAATGAAGGGGTTACCATAGAATCTGACCTATGTGTTATTTTTAAATCAGGTATATCAAGTGAGTTTCTAATAGAATTAACTAATCTGGCTCCCATACAACAAGCTAGTAGTTCTAACCGGATCATTGACACAATTTTATTAGGTGCTTCTTTTGACTTATCTCTAAGTAAATGTAATTTAATACCTGATGCCAATTTAGTCCTAACAAAGATGCAGGCAGCATAAGCATTTTTAGATGCATCTACAAAAACATGAAGGTCTGAATCTGAACTCATTTTGCAATATCTGGGGATTTCCACATTTTGAAGCAGCACAATTTCTTTAAACCATTTATCAAATCTATTGCGCAATTCAAGTGGTAGGGGGCTGCCCCAAGCTAATTTCAATTTCCAAGTTTCTTGCAACCAAATTTTGGGTAATAGATTAGCAGCCGTTAAAATCCCTACAAGATCAAATATTCCCTGAATAGCCGACAAAATTGTCCTTTTAGTCATTTCTGTCAGTTTTTTCAAAATTGCGTTATTAGCAGTACTTCTTAGAGTATCTTTTTCCAAATTCCAAATTAAACCTAATACATTCGTATCTCCCTCACATTTTGAAATAGATTCTTTTTTGACATTGCTTTCCAATCCTCACAAATTAAAACTTCCATTAGACATACTTTCTCGAGTCTTATTGACAAATGACTCAATCTCCTGTGTATCTGATACTCCAGTAATACAATTATCAACATAAAAAGAATGGCGAAGCATAGATACGATATCCATATACTTTGAGGTAGTATTATCTAGTAGGTGATTGATAGAAGCAGCTAACAAAAATGGGCTTGAACACACCCCAAATACCAAACGACAATGCCGATAAACTATTTCAGTGTTTTCATGAGGATAGAAAAACATTAAAAAATCCCTATGTTCAGGCGTTACACTTAGTTTTAAGAATGCCTTTTCAATGTCAGCCGATAAACCAATAGGATACATACGAAATCTATTCAAAATATCCGGTATCAACTCTATTAAATTAGGACCTCTAAGTAAACAATCATTATGCGAAGGACTATTTCCTTCTCTAGCCGTTGCATCAAAAGCAGGTCTTATTTTTGTTCTTTCAGAATTTTTAAACACGGCTCTATGGGGAAGATAATAAGGATCAGTTTTAATTTCGGTTTCACAGACTTTTTCTATAATTTTTAATGCTTCCCATTCATCAAAAATACTAGCATATTCTCTTTCTCTCTCTCTCTTTCAAAGAATTTTTCTCCCCCATTTTTTACACGTCCTCTTAAGTCTTTTCAGAGTCAAGCCTCTATTATCTCTAAGTTGGCCCTCTATCTTGAAAGGTAACGCCACTTCATATCTACCATTCGGAAGTATCTTTGTGTTTTTCTGAAATCTTTCAACCATATCTGAATGCTGTATCTCCCTTTTAACATTTACTACTGGATATCTGATCCATATAGTTTCAATTTCCAGAATTCTTTAACATTCAGCTGATTTAAAGACATACTTAATGGTCTTTCTCGAAGGGCTGGTACGAAAACCTTAGTATTATCATTAACTATTTGGCTCGATTTACGCATGAAAGTGAACCATAACATAGTACAGACCCGACGTTAATTTTACTGTTCTACCGGACAAAATTACACTAATTACATCAGCTCCTAAAAGCATATCTATTTCATTTACGGAATTGCATAAATCAGGCATTATGATACCCTTTTCTTTAATTTCAACTGTCTCATTTTTTAAATCAAATTCTTCATTTTTATTACATAATAAAGTGTGTGATGGCTTTTATTATCACAATTCATGCATTTTAACATTTTTAATCTGCAAGAACGAGCATTATGGCCTTTATTACATCAAAAACATGCACGATTTCTTATTAAAATGCTCTTTTTTATCATTTAACGACAAATTTTTAGCAATGAGACAGTTAGAGCTCTAGTGATTACATTGAGAACAAAATAAACAAAATTTTAGCTTGCCTGACCTCTCTTCTTTTGTGCTGACGAGAGCAGCAATTGTAGCCAAAGATGGCTCCTCTGCGGAGGCTTTGTTTTTCTGACGTTGCGTGGATCCCAGTCCGGTGCGAGCGAGGAGAATCATTTCTTCCGATTCAACTTCTTTGAGGAGAAAAGTCATTAATCTGTAGAGGGTTCGGCCGCTGCCTTGACCTTCCAATGTTAAGTCAGCATTCCTGCACCTCTCCCAGGCCCGTAGCATGACTCCACGAGGGGCTCCAAAAAATCGGCGAACTTTTCTTGCGTTCTTCCTAGCGATTCTAAAGCTAAGAGTTTGCTCTTTAAAATATCATAAAGTTTGGATAGTTCCAGCTTTATGTTTCAGTAGCATTTTGCATAACTAAATCAAGTAAGTCTCTTAAATAAATCTGTACTAAAAGATCCTCTCGACCAAATTGCTCCTTGACATGTTGCACAGCTTTGCTGTAGTTTTCCTTTGTTGGTGGAAAACTACTCATCAGTCTGAACATTTTTTAACCTGGAACACTGCATTGAATAAGAGAATGCATTTTATCGCAATATTTCGTCCAGGCACTATATTATTTTATCGCATATATGCATTGTTTCGTTCAGGCACTATATTATTTTATCGCATATATGCATTATTTCGTCCAGGTACTAAATTTCAAATTAAAAGTAAATGTTTTTATCATTTTTACAAACTTGGCTCCAAAAAGTACGTAAACAAACTGACAGTTAAACTTGCAGTTATATTATACATATAATCTACAGCTAATTGTGTATGATTAAATGAAATTTTGTGGAGGCTTTGCCAGTTCCCAGATTTAAAAAGGTAATATTTACACTTAATCTGTCAAAGTGGGCGTGGCCCGTGGCAGCTGATTATTTTTTAAAAGTCATTTTAAAAAAATACTTCTAATTCATATAATGGCTTGTATGTTACATCATTGGAAAGGTAATGTGATTTCGAGATTTTAGAAATATCAAAAACTCAAAATCGATTTTCAAAAGTTTTTACCCTACTGACTGCTCTTTACCAATAAACATCTACATATATAGCTGTAGCGGATATCTACACAAGTCAGTAACCACCTCCGGACACAGGGGATCTCACTTTTGTCTAGTGGTATGTTGCATGCTTACGAATCCATTGGTCGCGGGTTTTGTCCTCCGGATATATGCCTCTTCATTGGTGACCTTGGCTGAAAAGCAAAATTCGCAACGTACTGATCTGTCGTGGCGCTTTCTATCCACAAAAAGAGTAATCAAAAGTCGTCAGACTCACTTGATGCAAAGCCCCCAATTAACAGCAACAACGCTCACCATTAAAACTATATCGTTCGTTCGCCTATTCACCGACTCACTAGTGGGGGAGTAATGAAGCGGATATCTACATAAGCAACTAATAGGCTCATGGACTCAGGGGATACCTTCTACCTAGTGGTATGTTACATGCTTACGATTTCCTAGGGCGCAAGTTATGTCCTCCGAATAAACACCACTTTATAACAATTTCCCGTAATGAGATTCGTTTTCTTCGAGTTGTGACTGAAACATTTTCCCCTGAAGATTTCTTCCTGAATTACATTTAATTTTTAGAATTTTACACTCGTGGACTTGTTATTGAATAATTTATTGATAATAAAGGAATTGCGGTAAGGCCTCGTCTCTGACACAAGTAGCTAAATTTACATTGACAGCATCGACTATTAATAGGACTCCATCAGTAGTTATCAATGCAACTTTAAAAATTGAAATTTTTGAAGTTAACTTTTTATGGCACGCCAGGGAAAAAATATCGTTACGCGTTACCAGTTACGGTTACGCGATGAACATAAGTTGAAAATGTATGAAGTTCCGACTTTCGCCACGTTTTTAAAAAAGCAGTCGCGAAGTTAACAAATAATCATATCATAACCACGAGATGTAATTTAATACATATATTTGAACTAAAATAAATTCAAAACTCTAAGAAGTTTATAATAATAAATGAAGCAACTCAACTTGCATAGAAGCAATTTTTTAAATAAGAGGTTTATGGTTTTATGTAAATGGCAACAATGAAAAAATAAATAAAATGAAGATTTAGAATGCCGAGTTTTTGTGTGGTTGTGAATTATTTAAACTAATCTGTTTTATTATAAATTGGACGAAACAAAAGCCATCTAATTCTTTCAATCAATCTCAGACAAAAAAAAATTACAGAACCGGAAAGATCATTTTTTTCGCCACGATACGGTATAATTTTTTTCTACAAAATATTTTTTATTTGTTACGATTTTTCGTAAAATAATATGAGTCAAAATCGATACGTTTTTATGAAAATGATGTATAAACCGTCCCCGTTCAATTTCCTTTCGCGTTAATGAATTGATATTCTACCCTAAAAAGTTCATGCTTTTCTGTTTTAGAATCCGTCATATAAAAAAAAATGCCCAAAACTGTTTTTTTTTTTTACGATTTTTCAAAAAATACTCAAAATTTTATTTAAATACTTAATAACTTTTTTATTTATGAAAGTAATCTCACGAAATTTTTTTTCTGTGTGTCGACAATATTATCCATAATCTGTACAAAAAGTAAAAAAAAATGCTTTAAAATTACGGTTTTTAAATTTTTTTGGCGTTTTTCGTCTATTAGCTTTTTTACGAGAATTTTTTACTAAAAAAATTATTCTCAGATTTTTTGTTTACAAATTACCATTGCTTGCAATCGGTGTCTGAAATTGTAAGCCATTGACTTAAAAATTAAGCCTTCAAAAAATAAAAACTTGAATAAAAAGCCAGATTTTACAAGTTTCACGCCAAAATGGCAATCCACATCTGCTACATCACGTCCACTTATCATTTTCTCAGGGGTTACTCTAGAAAACAGGAGACAAATGAAAATCACCGATTTTAACGATGGGAGAAAATGCGATATGAAAAATTTATTTTTGTTTCAATAATAGCATATATATATATACAAGGTGATCAGAATTAAAACACCCCTACTCTGAGCTCTCTATACATCGAACTACTCAATGTAGAGGCTCCAAAATTGTTGAATATACTATTCAAGACATGGGGAAACGGATTACGCGAAAAAAATAGTTCCAGAAACACGGATAGATGGCGCTGTACACCAGATAATCTGAAAAAAGGAAAGAATTATCACAAAAAAACAAAAACAAAACGCATGCAATATGTAATTTTCCTTTTTGATTTCTATTGCTGACATGAACAAAAAAAGAAGATAAAAAAAGTGAAGAAACTTAAACTGTCATTGTAATTGAAATTTCGCCCTGTAAGCACAAAAATTTGCATAAACCTTTACTTACTTACTCCAGAGAATCGAGCTCACCCAAAGGGTTTAGAGCTGCATCCGACCCTCCGAGAAGTATTTTATTATCAAATTAAACGAAAAACATGTACAAAAAAGTCCCTTCCCCAAAATTCTTGCGAATTGGGGGAATACAGAAAAAAACGTTTAACAATTACAAATTACAATGCAAATACATAAAAAAAAAACACTTAACAAACACAGACAAGAATGGCGCCAACACTTCCTGTTGTCCTTAGATTTTTTTGAAAAAGCACAGAAAAGATGATTTTTTTTTTTTTTCCTCCTCCAATTATATTTTTAAGACACTAAAAAAGAAAAGAGGGGAGAAAGGGAAACAGATAAGTTATTGAATTTTATTAAAGAAACCATTTTTTGCTAAAAGAGAGAAAAAACAAACAAGAAATTAATCATAAAGTAAACCCAGAATGATGACTAAGGGTTAAAACAGGAAGCTGCAAAAAATTATGGGAGGGGAACAAAAAGATTTAAAGTTATAGCAAGAACCGAAGAGGGGGGAAAGTTAAGCCAAATTATCACATATGGATTTGGAAATAGCAAAGCAGGAAATTAATTTATTGTGAATTGCACGATTATTAATAATAGAGTTGACCCAAGGATAGAGAGCGTTCGGGCTGGGGTTAACAAGATGGTGATCAGAAGTGAAGGGGCAGTGGAATACGTAATGGTCGGCGTCTCCAGGCGACCCACACAGGCAATTTGGAGAGGGAAGGAGATTGAACCTGTGCAAGTAAGCGGGGAAAGGCCCATGATTAGTTAGAAAATGGACCAGATATTTAGAAATGGGAAGAATGTTTAATTTAGGATTATTGAAAAAGCGCTTGACCCTTAGTCCAGTATTGCAATCATTCCAAGAGGAGGTCCAAAAGACTCTAGGATAAATTTATTTAAGGAACTGGAGAGGAAGGAGCGAGGAGCGGGAACCGAAAACACTTCGCCATCATATACAGCCTGTTTTGCATAAAAATCGGCGTAATCATTATAAAGGTTATTGTTATGAGCTTTGACCCAGTAAAGATTGTAGTAGCTTCTGAATTGAAACAATTTGAATTTAATGGAATTGAGATAACTGGATTTATTTGTAAGATTATTAAGAAAGAGAATAGAGGAGAGACTGTCAGTATAAATATGAATTTTAGTATTATGATGAACTGCCCAACAGACAGAGAGACCGATGGCAGAGAACTCTGCCTGAAAGACCGAGTTAAAATCCTGAATTTTAAAGAGATATGTTTTTTAAAGGGAGACCCCGAAAAAAATACACACGGCGAAACCAACATTGGAATCGATTTTGGATCCGTCAGTATACACTTCCCACTCAGATGGGCCCTCGAAAGTATTAATGGGAAAGGAAAGAAAATCGGGAAGGATCTGATGAAGAGAAATAAAGAGTCCAATTTCGTAGCTGGGATAAGGCCTGGAAGGAGATCGTTCCTGTTGTTCCAAAGTTGGAATTTAAAGTAGAGAGAGCGAATAACAATATGAATGGGGGGAATGCCTGATAGGATATTAAGAGCGTCAGTAGGGGAGGTTTTATAGGCTTTAGTGGTTTTTAATAAGTAAATCCTCTGAATAGATTTAAGCTTTTGGACCTGGATAGAGGTCAGGGATCCACCCCACACTCCTGCTCCGTAGGAGATGATTGGTTGAACAACCGAAGTATACCAAAGTTTCATTAGGGAAATATGCTGATGATTGAAATTTTTGGAAACACGATAAAAGTTCGAAGAAATCCAGAGAATCTTATCCTTGATAGAATTTATATGGGGAGTCCAAGATAAGCGATTGTCAATGTTGACACCCAAGTATTTGTATGACTTAGAGATATGGATGGAATTGGAACCAATTTTAAAAATGGGATTCCCTCCTGAAGGTCGTGCTCCCTCGAAAACCACGGCCTTGAATAAAGGGACATCTGAAAACAACTGAAACGGTTTTAGCAGTTGCAATTGACAAATTGAGCTCGGAAAGCTTAGAATTTACTAAACTAAGGATTTTATTAGTATTATCTTCAAGTTTCTTACGTGAAAGGCCAAAAGAGACAATTGCGAGATCGTCCGCAAAGGCTTGGAGAAGAAACAGTTCAGAGTTAAGAGAAAGGATAGGATTAAAATAAATATTCCAAAGAGTTGGTGAAAGAACGGATCCTTGAGGGCTTTAAAAATTTGTTTTTTAATGGTAAAAGTATTATCAGTCCAGATAATTACCCTGTTAGTGAGGTAAGAGTGAATGAATTTCTGAAAGTGAAGAGGAATACGGTATGAATGAAAATATGGAAGAGAGTCGACCAATCAACGTTGTCAAAAGCAGATTTGATATCAATAAACGTAGAAGCAGTATGTTTATTCACCCTGGTATTTTTAATGTGATGCACTAATTTGTCCACTGCCTCAATGCAGCTGCGGTTTTCCTAAAGCCGAACTGAGATCTATGGAGAATATTATTCTTAGAAATACAACGGAGAAACCTATTAAGAAAATTCTTTCTAAAATTTTGCCAAGGGTGGAGAGCAAACAAATTGGTCGATAGGAGAGAGTAGACGATGGGTCACGCCCGGGCTTTAGTAAAAATTTAATTTTTGTGTTCTTAAAAATGGAAGGGAAGTGATTAAATTGGATGCAGAGGTTAAAGAACCGAAAAAGCAAGTTGGGGAAGGAGTTATAAATAGCTTTCCAAATAGCATAGTCAATGAGATCAATACCCGGGGCCTTACCCCCACGAAGCTTCCGGAAGACGACTTCAACTTCCTGGGGCTCAGGCATGAAGGAGGAGAGCAGTCATTGAAGACAAGAGGAATAGGAGAAGATCCTGAAGGGAAATGAGAATCAAGAAGAAGGCTAACTTTACTATGGAACAAAGAGGCAGGATCGCCAGTCGAAATTTGATGAAGATTAGTTGGGCTGGATAACTTTCCGAAAGCTGTTTTAAAAGTAAATCCAAAATTATTAGAATTCGTAGAACAGAAATACTCCCAAGCTTTATTCTTGGTGTCAATTATTGACTTTTTATAGTTGGCCCTGACGGCTTTGTACCTGGAGTGCATGGAGGCAATCTCGTCGACCGACATGCCATGCGTAGTGAGAGAAACCACCCTCCGCTTGTATGCATTCAGCTGATTACGCTGGATTCTTAAGGAATTGTTCCACCATTTGAAAGAAGGGGTATTTAAAACCCGGCGCTTTCTAAGAGTTGAGAAGGCAGAGGCATTTGTAGTATTAATTAATAGACTAGCGAAATCATCAAGTAGTTCAATTGAGGAGATGTTAGTCAAGAAGGAATTAAGAAGGTTATAGTTCTTGCGAAAATTATAGATGAATTTATTAATGCCATATTTGGTTTTAAAGACAAAGTCAGAAAAGATTAGATCACACCGGAGATGAACACTGATAAAACTATGGTCGCTAAGGGATTCGGTGGAAAGAATTTCCCAATTCTCAACAAAAGAAACCAGGTCGCAAGATGTGAGGGTGAGATCGGGGTTCCCAACCGTGGACCTAGGGCCATGAAAGGTTGGTCCCAGACCTGGAATATTGCAAAGATGCAAATTGTTGGAGAGTAAGAAATCAGCCAAGATATCGCCCCTCCTGTCAGTGTTCTTATACCCCCAAACAACTGACCTTGCATTGAAGTCCCCGGCTAACAAACAATTCTTGTTAATTACTTTATAGAGGTTCAATTGATTAATAGCCTCGGAGAAATCACCACGAGGGGAAAAGTAAACGTTAATAACAGTAAGAACTTGATTTAATTTAATGTTGACGGACACAGTGTGATCTGTTTTCATGCGAAAGTTGCAAATGATATTCCGAATATAACAAACAATTGCACAATTGAGAGAATTTGAAAAGAATTGAGAGGAACCAAGTGGGGAATTTAAGGGAAGATTAAAGTTAGGGTAAGGATCCTGGAGGAGAAGTAAATCGAAACCCATCTCCACTGCAACCGAGTGAGCTTGAAGATGGGCAGACCGGGAGTGATTCGCATTTAGTTGTAAAATTCTAAGAAGATCTGCCAGAATTAAAGGAGTGGTTATAACTGCAATGGATAAGCAAGAATTGAAAGCATAAAATAATTAAAGATAGAGATAGTAGTATATGCAAAATGAAAATAAAAGGAATAAAAGGAATTAAAATATCAAAACAAATACAATACAAATATAATATAAAAATCAATAAAAATACAATACTAGTATAAATACTTAAAATGAAATACAATAAACGGAATGCATGAAAGATACATACAAAATAATGTACGTGAGTAATAACTAAGATAAAAAAATTATTGGCCAAAATCTGCCTTGCAAAAAATTTTGAATAAGGAAACGAATCGAAAACAAATAAAATCGAATAATAAAAACTAATTAGGTGAATATAATAACACGCAAAAAATGTGCCTTGATTACATAAAAATAAGAGGTGAATCAGAACAATTTAAGAACAAATATAAACAGAATATATCAAAATAATAATAAAAATATATGTACATAAAGTTGAGAAGGTACTACAAAATAAATATTAAATATAAATATTAAATATTAAAGCACAAGGTACACACATAATATACAAAAATGAAGGGAAAAAATAAAGAATAAAATGCAGCTCAACAAAATAAACATGAAATGAAGTTAAACATGTAATTTCAGTATGCTGATAAATAAAAATAAATGGAATAATTAATTATAAAAATGATAAAACAGGTTGCGAAAGTGAAGAAGTCAGAAAGTAAGTGAAAGAAATCAGCGTCCGTAATCAGTGTGATCCATTTTTACGTTTTTAAATTGGATTAATACTGGGCAGTGTTTATCACGGCATCCGTGATTTTCTGAAAAACCTGATCTAAACCTGACATTATGATTTGTACAGTTTATGCATCGAGGTTCGCAGGAGGTTCGATCATGGTCGTCCGTGGAACTACAACTGAAGCACACAAGCTTGAGTATTGGAGCAATGATTCCTTGTGTGGCCCAAAGTACCACAAGTAGAGCATTGCATGACAGATATAAATGTTTCAATTCTAACTCTCTCAAAATTTAGATAAAGATAACCGTGATCTTTGAGATCAGGAATTACAGATATGACCCAATTATTGGAAGATTTCGATTTTATAGAGAAATTGACCTCAAAACCACCATCCTTGAATATATCATTTTTTAGAAGTAATGCTTTGGTAATGGAGTCTTTGTTGTATGATGAATCCACACCAAATAATATAAACTGTGGCTTACGTCGGACTGACTTGGATATTGAGAAACTTGCAAAGTCAGCATTATTGGAGAGTTCTTGGCTTAGTTTGCTTACATCCTCGTCGGTGGTCAAACAGATTGCAATTCCACCATTATTGATATTTTTAATTCTGGTTATTCTAAAGGGTAGATTTTTGCTCAGCAGAAAGGAAGTTATTTTGTTACGGGTGGTGGAAGAACCGGCATTAGGTTCCAGAGGTCTGACCAGAAGGACCTGTTCACTCGGAGGCGGAGGAATGGTAAAGGAGGAAACAGCTGCTGGTGAAGAAGCGACCTGTGCGTAGCTAGGCTTGGCGATGATGGCTGGAAGGGAGGCGAGAGTATCAGTGTTATGCTCCATGAAGGATTTAAGATCGCTTACACAGGAAACGGTTGATTCAATGTGTGAAGCCAGGCTAGAAATGACCGAGTCGAAACAGCGCTGAGATTCCTGTAATTTTCCTTCAGATAGAGCCACTTGCTTTTCCAAATCTCGGATGTGTTGATAGGCGTTATCCAGGGCCTCATGAGTGGGAGCGTCGGAACGGTCCTCAGTTGGAGGGCCAGAAGGGGAGACGCTCGAAGATTAAAACTTCTTGACTACGAGGCCACTAAAGATATGGAAGATGGGAATGAGGAATTCCATAAGCATAGGAGAGGAACCCTTGAGACGTTTTGCGTCGGCTGTCTGGAGGAAATTTTCAAAAGCTGAAAGAGTAGCCTCCATTTTAAGGTATTCATCAGTTCCTGCAGCTCCCGAGAAGGACTGAAGAAGGCTAGTAATAATGCCTTCATCCTTGTCTTTACTTTCTTTGTTTTTCTTAATCTTGGAGCCCATGTCTTTTTCAAAAGTATCTTTAGACATGATGGAAATTAAACCTTTGGTTTGCAGCTTGTTCTTGGCATAAAAAGGGATGAAACTTGGAAAATGTCATTCTTATCATTGATGGCTGTCACGCAGCCAGATCGCGCTTTGCTTGTGAAGCTGTTTTATGAAAGCAAAGGAAATGCTGCAGCTGCACTTCGGGAGTTTCGTCGAATTAAAAATGTAGGCAAAGAACCATTACTTCCACAAGCTCTAAAGAGAATGATCGCTCGATTCGAGAAAACTGGACATCTTGGTGTTCAGCCGGGTCGAGGACGCAAATCGACCCGTTCAGATGTCGTTGAAGATGTTGCCACCGCTATTGTTGATCAATCAATGGATAACGTCATAGGCTGTAGTCGTGCCCGTGCAGTATCACGACACTTGGGTGTTCCCTACAGCACAGTGGGGAATGTACTGAGAAAAGTGGTGCATTTTTTCCCGTACAAAATTCGTCACTATCAGCACTTGATGGGCAACGACAGTGAGAAGCGACTGACCTTTGCATTGACATTCCTGGCTAGAGTTGAAGTGGATGCATCATGTTCGTGGAAAATTCTATGGAGTGACGAAGCGCATTTCCATCTAAGTGGAACAGTCAATACCCATAACTGCCGCATTTGGGACACAGAAAACCCTCGCACTTTCCAAGATATTCCACTTCACTCACCGAAAGTTACAGTCTGGTGTGGATTCACAGCCACATTCATTCTTGGACCTTTCTTTTTCGAAGAGACTACTCGCAATGGCCCTGTGACCTGCACCGTGACGGCCAGGAAGTACAAAAACATGCTTGAAAATTTTGTTGCACCCCAAATGCTATAACACCAATGTCTTGATTCAATTACCTTCATGCAAGATGGAGCGCCTCCTCACATTGGACTCTGTGTGCAGCAGTTTCTTCGGCAACATTTTACTAATGATAGAGTCATTAGTCGTGCGTTTCCGATAGCATGGCCATCTCGTTCTCCAGATCTTAATCCCTGTGACTTTTGGCTGTGGGGATATTTAAAAATCTTGTTTATCGAGGACGTCTGATAACCTTGGCAGATTTGAAGGACAGTATCACTCTGCATGTGAGAAGCATCTCTGTCGACCAATTACGATCAGCAGTTGAACAAACTCTCCACAGACTGCAGGTTTTACAACTTGAAGAAGGGAACCATATTGAGCAGCATTCCCTGCATCGATAACATATGAATGTTTGGTGCGATCGAATAAAATGTGTTACAAATGTGTATTTTGTGTCTTTTTAGTATATTCTCTGTTACACAGCGCCATCTATCGGTGTTTCTGGAACTAATTTTTTTTCGCTAAATCCTTTTCCCCGTGTCTTGAATAGTATGTTCAACAATTTTGGAGCCTCTACACTGAATAGTTCGATGTATAGAGAGCTCAGAGTAGGGGTGTTTTAATTCTGATCACCTTGTATATATATATATATATATATATATATATATATATATATATATATATATATATATATATATATATATATATATATATATATACTAGAGGACCCGACAGACGTTGTCATGTACACACATCTTAAATTCAAACTAAAAGGTTTTTGAATATTCGATACTACGATCGTAGCGCAGTCTGCCGGATCCAATGTAAAACATTCCAAGATCAACAATTTATAAATACAAAATTAACTAAATAAACATTTCTAAACCAAATTATAAATCTAAACCATTCTCGAGTCCACTGGAATAGACAAAAACTTTAATCAAAATTGGTCCAGCCGTTTAGGAGGAGTTCAGTTACATACACATGTGCACAGAAGAATTACATATATAAAGATTATTTGAAAAGACATTAATTAAAAACGCTAAAAAGCGTGAATAGCGTCTGCATTTTCGTAACAACAAAGACCGGGTTTGGCCAGTTTGGCTGAAAATCAATTTTCGACGCCAACTTACGTCTTTTTCAATTCCTACTATTAGCGCACGATTTCTATACATATTTTATTTGTTTATTTGTATATTTATTTATTTATCTTGGTGGAATTTTCAATCGTTAATAAAATACATTTTAAAGCGCTCATTTGAGTTGAAATGTAATGTACATGATTATTTTGGATGACAATACTATAATTTAATTATAATTAATAAAAATTACTTGATTAAAACTAATTATTTAAAAAATTACAAATACAGCCACGTTGGCGACTTATGTAAAAATTTGAAAAGGTTTTTTTCCTCACGTGTTAAAGCATTCAGTTGAAAGGAAATTTTATTTTATAACGATAGCGTTGTTACAACAATGCAGGTGAATGTTGAGTTGTATTTTTTGAAAGTTTTTAATTAATATCTTTTTAACTAATTGTGATATCGGACCGAATTGTGAATCTAAACCATTCTCGAATTTACTTGAACCCACACAAAAAATTTCATCGAAATCGGTCCAGCCGTTTAGGAGGAGTTTTGTGACAAACACACGCACAGAAGATTTTTATATATATATATATATATATATATATATATATTTAGCAGCATTACTAACTACTAATTACTTACTATTACAAATTTACTACTATTGCAAAAAAATAAAGAGAAAATTTAATATACAAGAAGATTTCTATCAATTAGTGAGAATGTCTAACGAAAAACATATACACACAAAGGCCTTTTACTTCATGTTATTTCGCATCTTTTACATCATATCGAACTCCATTTCAAATATTTTTTTACCGGCCTGCCGGATGCGATAAAACATTTGTCATTAAACTTTTGATGGAAATTTATAATCGCTATACGAACAACGATAGATACTGTCATGCATATATAACTTGTGCCTCAACTGGTAAAGCAGTAGTAGCTATTTCAGGAACGACTGTTCATACAGTTTTGAAAATGACTTTATCAAGATTACTTCCGTTACATTCTGAAACCGCTCAACACAATGCAGAGCTTTTTTCAAATACATAAAAGTTATAATCGTTGATGAGATAAGTACGATTATAGGGCTGTTATTATTGAAGGTTGATTACAGATTAAAACAAATAACTGGACATTTTCAGTCAAATTTCGGTGGATTAGATATTTTTTTAATCGGAGATTTACGTCAATTACCACCAGTTTGTTCTACGTCCATATATAAGCAACCAAAACAGACCATCGTTGGACCAATTTTATGGCGAAATCTAAAATTTTATGAATTAAATGAAGTAATGCATCAAGCGAATCAACAATTGTCTTCTATCCTTACAAAAATTAGAAACGGCGAACAACTTGATGAAATAGAAATAATTCTGATTGAGTCTCGTTTTTGTACTGTGGAAGAAGTTGAATTAAGGTATCCTCAAGATTATTCAACACTAACAATTCCGTCAATGGGTATAATAACAAAATATTTAATGCATATGAGAACAGAATAACTTTAACTGCAAAAGGTGTATGTATTGGTTGTACTTCAAAAGAACAAGAAACTTTCGTACGTCAAAAATTACATAAGATGTCGTTAATTGATACAAATGGATTGCCTTATCAAACAGTTTATGTGAATGATATTTATTACATGATTACCACAAATATTGATGTGGCAGATGGATTGGCAAATGGTGCAGTTGGAAACCTAGTTCATGTAGAAACAAATGTTGAAGGATTAGTTAAGACAGTACGGCTTGAATTTCCAGTTTTACCCCAAATAAGGGGAAAATTAAGACGCAAAAAGGCAATTTTGCCTTATTTCTACAAAATAACAGAATAATATTGACGTCAAAATCAAATGCTACGATTGATGCAGTGTTTTCGAGATTCTTAAATGATATTGAGTGCAAAACCTATATTTCTTATTTTATTTACCACAAGCCTTTGATAACAAAAGTATGTACTGAAACACCTATAAACATAATGTAAATAGACTAATAATATAAGGATACTTTTCTATAAATGTATACAAATTTTTTTTTTCAATATTATGTATTGAAAATGAAAATTTTGTTTATACTTATACCTTTTTCATCCTAATTATTTTTTAAGTACAGTTTGAAATAATAATGGTAATAATAAATTTGTTAATTCTATATAAGATTACTTTAAAATAAAACTTAATCATACAATTCAAAACATGTAAGCCGAAGAAGCTAACTTCTACCGCGTGTTCACTCTGATACACGCACACATTTTTTTCCCTCTGTGCATTTTATAAATATGCAGTAAACATATACATCTCGTGTTTGCTTTTTTAGGGGTAATATTGTTTGTAATTTTTTTCCCACTCTTATATTCATAAACAACCATTATTATAAAAGTACGAGTTTATAGCTATCAACCGCTTCCACAGATTCGTCAATTTGCAAGAAAAAGCAACTAACATTAACTAACATTTGTGCTCAGCTATTAAGCTAGATCAAAATTCATCAGTAGTTCTGTACGGCGCGTAACATATCTACGTGAAAACTCTATGCAGTTTATTGCAGAAATAATCCAATTTTTGCTCTTAAATGAATCAAATAATAAATCTCTGACTACCAGAGAAACTCTTATCTTTTATCGTTTCTCCATCTGCAAAAGATTTCATATGTTTTGCTTCCACAAACTTCACTTGAAATGACGCAACCGTTGCAACCTTAGATATAGCATTTAGTTTAATAATATATCATTGTAGTCCGATTAATTGCGATTTAAATTTTCTTAAATTGTGCTTGCGTGTTTCGTATTTTAACAAATACTGTACCAAAGCTTCCAAGCAGGATTTTGAAATGCCTTTCAACATTTCCTTTTTTGTAAGGTCACACTCGCGTGACGTATAGAGCACACTCCACATTTTACATTCACCATTGTAAGGGAAAAAACCTTTCTTCCTATTCTCTGTAAAAACTGTATATTTTTCTTTTCATAACGGTTGTTTTTGACGTACACATCTTTTGAAGTGTGACAGATGACTTCTTTTACTACGAAATCACGAGTAACACAAAATTTTCAGATTGAATGTTTTAACAACTATAGGAGATTTTTAGATGTAGGAACATGGATGTTTTCAAAACATTGATCAGCGAACTCATACGAACCAGAGAATCTGTAATCCGCAACATGTACTTAACATGTTCATTTCCGGATTCCTCTCTATCGCAGGGCTAAGAACCAAAATCCGCAGAGGCGCGGAGTGTGGGATGATGTCTCAGTAACAAGTCTCGTACTATCGCGAGAAGAGCTGATTATCAAAACATATTCTGCTCTTCAGTCAGTGTGTAGGTAAAAGCTCATTCCCCTACGGCAGGCAACGTGGTTGCCACTTTTAGTCCTTACAGTTAAGCATCAGTGTACACTCCCAATGCAGGAATTTGTGTCGTCTACACATTCATAGCATCATCTACTTAAGGTATCCGACTACTTGCGACGAATTAATTTTAAAAAAAATGGAGATATGGAGATCTTTTTATGATTTTTAGATTTATTTAGTACATTTTAATAAAAAAAAGAAATTAAGAAAAAAAAAGTTATTACTACAAAAATAGGAAAAATGGGTACAAATTGACAAAAAAATACATAAACTGGGCCTGCTGTGTACAAATAGTAAATGAACAAATTCTCCATTTTTTAATTTTGAGGCATTGCTTTGCTATTTCTTTTTGAAATGACCTTCAGTATAAAAGATATTTTAATTTTTACAAAAACTAGAACATTTTATTTTAGCTAGTATATGAAATTGCTTAAACAACAGTGATTATATTCACATGAAGAACTGTGAATATGTTGTAATAAAACAACGATTGATAAATATGAAGGTTAAAACCTTTCTACTGTTATACAGAACATACACACAGAATTTCAGCAAATTATTTTCACCAGTTTTGACCGATCATTGTCCCCGTTTGAACTTTTCGAAAAAAAAAAAAAAACACATTTCGAGTAATACGCATTTTAAAGTTTGACATCTTACGTAAAGTTATGGCATCTGCTTTTACTAAAACATTTGTAGGTTTTGTTGCAGTGAATGGAAAATAATAAACTTGGCATTTTTACAAAGCTAATGAGATGACCTATAAAATAAAATATAAAAAAATTGTCAATATTTAAAAAAAAATCATGATTTTAGGGGAGTCGGATGCATTAACACGGTCACATCTATTGCAAAAAACGATTAAGCTTTCTGGGGTTGGTGTCGGTGTTTCACAAATATGTTTCTCTTAGTATGCACTTTTTAGATATTAGTAAAGAGATCACTCTTAATTGTCTAGGTCAGGGGTGTCCAACACGCGACCCGCCAGTACGTAAGTTGCGGCCCGCCGACTCTTTTTTTAAAAATTTTAAATATCAGGTTTTTAAAGTTCTTTCATTTTGAAATTTATTTCAGGAAAAATTTATATATATATAAATCTACAATGTATTTGCCTGTTACCTGTTTCTGTTTTAAAATAAATCCTTTTTGATAATAGAAATGTCCTTTAGATTAAAATAGACTTATATTTTATCAAACAGTTGCATTTGATTTTTCTGTAATAAATTACTTTTTTAATAAATTCCGATTTGCATTGTGCATATCCTTTACTATAGATGGTACATGATTCTCTGTGTGTGCGACTTTCATTTCTCCTCCTCCTTTTCTGTTTGAAGTGCCCAAAAAGCAAGAGGCAGTCAGAGATGTTTTATAAAGTTTGAAAAAAATATTCAGGACGGTTAAGATAAAGGGCAATGTATACTTAATCGTTTGCGAATGACAACACAATCAAATTTCAACAATGAGTAACGAAAGATCAATTCAAAATGAACATCGTAATTTTCAAGCAAATGGCAACACACACACTGTAATATTTTAAACATTATTTGATTATTGCAGTATTATATTATGCAAACATTATTATATTATCTATGTCTGTATACATGAAAAATAATGAAAACAATAATAATAATTCTATATATTTTAAATTTTCACTCAATAAATGTTTTTTCTTTCCAAATCTGATATAAAGGTACATATTTTTATGTGCGGCCCGCGAGATTATAATGCTTTTCCGAAGTGGCCCGCAAGGTCATTTGGGTTACTCACCCCTGGTCTAGGTGGTCAACCGGTTGCGATTAAGATCGAATTAATGCCCATCCCTGAATATGAGACTTAGAAATCTGCACTATATAACTCTATCACAAGTTCATACGAATACTATCTACTACTCTTGCAGGCTAAAAAGTAAAGGTAGTTTTTTTGTGAATTTTTAAGGAGACATACTATTGACTTCCCAACTCGGGCCAAGCCCATGAGGCATTCCGTTAACGCATTGGAAGTTAGGAAAAGTTAGTATCCCTTTGTTTTTTTACTACCTGTTTCAAAGAAACAAGACTGCACAGAAATTTTGTTTGGACCTGGAAAGGAAACAATACACGCTCGCTTTCCTCTTGATAAATGGATGCATGTATACACGGATGGCGCAATTATTACTATTGCAAGTTGCTGTCTAACTTTCATATCTGCCTCTGTGCGGAAGTGCAGATATCTTCTATGGAATTTAACTCCTTAAGTGGTTTTCCTGTACAAAGTAAGGGCTACCAAATTTTGTGCTTAATTGGTTTGCACGAACGCTGTCTGGGCACTGATATTTTCTTTTTACCTTTGATTTGCGCTTTTTTAAAAAATTCGTTTAGTGCTAGTATTTTGAAAAGGTAATGCAGTTTGTCTAAAGTACTGAAATGCTTTTCGTCGGACCATTTATTTTTTGCGGTGAAGGTGGGAATTAATATAATGCTTATTTATAAAAAAATTGTCATTTTTGAAACATTTTGGGTATAAAAGAAATGGTCACTTAAGGCAGTGCTTCTCGAACTTTCAGTATTTGTGACCCAATGTTCAAACATAATTTTCTTTACGTCCCCTTTTACACAATTGCAATGTATTGAATTCAATAATACTATACTTTGACGCTAAGGCCGCAGTACGCCTTTAACTTCTTAAGTGCCTTCGGCGTATATAAACCTCTCACTCAGCCAAAACGTTAATTTTCCCGGATGTATATATACGTCTTTCCGAAGTATGACCTTTTCTTGGCACTGTCATTCATAAAATTATTCCGAAGTCTTTGGAATGTAACAAAAAGGCCTTGACAGTGTTTGCAAAAAGGATTTAATTATTTCAGAGGATTTGCTTATTTCCTTTTCTCCTCTCTCCCTCCAATACATCACATACACATGCCTGCGTGGAAAACGGTAGCTTTGGAGAGTGAATCACGTATCTTTTAATCATCAGTAAAGATATTAATCATAAACCGTTCAAATTATCAAGAGAAGTGTTAATTTTTGTATATAATTTTATTTATGACAAGCTCGTGTGGTCAATGGTAATTATTAAACTCATTCTTAACTTAGCATTCCTAAATTGATAGTAAAATATATTGTGTAGTACTAATACATTTATAAGTGTATTATATCAGTGTAAATGTGTATTTATTTCTTATCATGTCAGAATGCATTTTGTTTGTTTACTTTCAGTAAATTAATAATTTTTTAAAATAATCTTTTGTTTGCGACTTTTCAATATGCTCGTGCCCCCCCTCCTCGTAGAGTTATCACGACCCCCTAGGGGACTCTACCCACAGTAAAACAGCGGCTTTGCTGTTGATCCCGTCCTACTATAGTACATGTGGCAATGAGGTTGAATATAAGTTTCCCACAAGAAATGATGCACCGTTTAAAAGACCCCTTCAGAAAATGTTTGCTACAAATCCTCTTCCTCAGTAATCAACTGGGCATTGAAATATCTACATGCATCCAAACTGAAGAAAAACATTGAAATACAACAATGCTTAGTCTACCAGACTGTCACACATCACTGCTTTTGGTATGATAAATATGCACTAATGTCTATACACACCATTATACTGCCTGAAGGTTGTCAGCAACCCTATTTGCCCCTATGTGGTTGCGAATTAGTGATAAATGCGGCCTCTCTGCCCAGCCTCCGCTAGTATAGGAGACTAGAGAAATTTTATTTAATTTAAAATATGAATATTTTTGTGTTCTGTTTAATTGCTTAATTGCTTGTCCTTTTTGCTGTGTATGTATTTTTTGGGGGTAAAACTCTCAACATCATTACCCTGCTGTCTTGAAATTAAAAAAAAAACGTAATATTCTCAAATTTTTAAACTTCAACTTAATTTAACCAACAGAACTACTAAGTAAGTGGTATGGGTTTGAACACATGCATTGCCATTTTTTTCTCTAATTAACCCCAATACAATACTTTTATCATGAAGTTTTAAACATTTCGTGACTAGATAAATACTTTAAATGGATACTCTTGACTTCACTTAAGACATAAACTTAGTTCCCCATTAGAAAGCATTTGTTATTTGAAAAATCAAACGAAATTTAAAAACCGCAATAATGACCATCAAAGAACTTTGAATTCAAGATAAAAGCTATACTTTAGTTCAGAGGAAACCCAATTGGAGCCTTTAATAGAAAATTTCCTAGATAAATAGCTTCGATGTCGTTCTTTGGGGGGTTGAGACGTGATCCAAATTTTTGTCACTATTACACATTATGTGAGAGACAATTAGCGAAGTAAAAATAAAGTCAGACCCTAATGCAAGAGACGAATAAGAAAACAAATGACTGATTTACTGTTTTAATAAATATAATTACGAATTATTTAAACGCCAAATCTTGTAAGCCTAAAACTATCCAAATACGAAAAATAAAAAAAATTGCAATATATTTTAAGTAATTCATCACCTGCTACTTAGCTATCATTGCCATTGGTTGATCCAAATAATAATATATATTATAATAATAGGTTATTATATAAAGATAGGCAAAAGAAATAATATGGTATAGTGAGAAAACAAATTAATAAGAATTTGTATCGAAAGTATAGAAGAAAACCTGACCCTGCACGATGCAAATTTTTTATAAATATCCTGATGTTGTAATTTCTTCACTAACATATGACATTGAAAAGCAGGAAATACAGCTTCAACATAAAATCATCATATCAGCAACAACCCCCTCCATCAAACTTTCTATAAATATTAGAAAAATTGTGCAAAATATTATTCAAAAGAAATCTCCATGTTTGTCAATAGCTTCAGATTGTACTTTCAAATGTATGATTACAATTATAAATATTTAGTAATGAGTTAATTTAATATATTGCAGAGTAAGTTCATTATTATTTTATTATTAAGTGGAAAAATTACGTTTTGTGTTTACGTTCTTATTTTCTTGATGTTGCGTATTCATATTGAACATTGAAATTTGATTAATGATTCGCCGTGGCCAGAATGTTTGTCATTGTTTTTTAATATAGAAGACAATTAATGGAACAGCTAATTATATCAGAATATACTAATTGATACGAATTTATTTCGAAAGTACAAAAGATTGAGCTTCATTTTATGCATTGAGAAATGTTTATACTTTTTCTCTATTGTTCTTTGCTCCGTAGAACATTCAAAAACAGGAAATTGTTTCAAAACAAATATACTAAGAAAAAAAAAATCATTTTTCATATAAGTATATAAGAAAGCTCAGCCATGCAATACTTAAAAGAAATCTTCGTGAAATTTCTTTGTGCGATTCAAATTCATTTTCAAAGGTAAGTTCATACTTTTATGTTTTAAGCATTAAATAGAGTAAAAAGGCTCCGAGAGTGTGGCGCTGGCTCAGATAGTGTCGAATATCACTTTACTGATTCAGAATTACATCATTTGGCAGTGAAAATCGTGCTACTTAGAGTATGACGATAATAAGGAATCAATTATTGAATGCTATGAACTTTTTGTTATTAATTTTAAATAAGACCATTTTGGTTGCTTATTTTTACAGGGGTATTGATTAAATTCCAGCACCCAAAAAAGAAGAATGAAGTTAATCATTTTGTTCGTTATCTTGCTACCAGTTGTGATCTCCAGGCGAAGTGGCTTAGGTAAACTATTATCTGCCTCTATAATAAGAAAAATTGAAATACATTTTGTTTCTGTAGAAATCCCGTTTATAATTTTTAAATTTTAAATCAATTTGATTAGAATCCTAATAAACTTTCATCATATTCTATGTAATACAAATCCATGTTTGATATATATATATATATATATATATATATATATATATATATATATATGCTACATTTCTCAATTTAATCTAAAGGTAACTGAATATATTTGGAACTCTGATTTTTGGTTAAGCGTATAAATGAATAACTTTTCTTCGATCTTTAGTGTCAGTTGGAATACAAAGTAAATAAAATATTATTCTAAGAGTAACATTCCAAGATGGAATATCACTAAGAAAGAATGACACATTTTCATGCATTCTTCTTATATGAAGAATGCTTCTGTAACAATAGTATGTTACCTATATATAGCCAAGACTTCAAAATAGAGACTGAACGGGAAGTTTTTAAACAATAACATTATTTTCAGGGAAACACTCAATTGAACTAATTATCGGTGTCTTTAAAAACATTTCTTTACTCTGTCTTAGTTATTAAAATATTTGAGAATAACTTTACTTCTAAATTATGTATTTTAAAAATAAGTGTTCAAGTTTTGTACAGAAATATTAGGTATATATATATATATATATATATATATATATATATATATATATATATATATATATATATATATATATATATATATATATAGTTAAAATATTATTATTATAGAAGCCTTTTTCATACGTGAATATTTTTAAAATGTCATTATTTTTTCATGGTTTGCCGAAAAAAAGGCATTTAGGTACTATTTTTTGGAAAAATATTTTATAAGAATTTTATGTGTATATTCTACTTCAAATGACACTAAATATTAAAAAAATATCCATTTATATAATTTTTTTTCAAAATCATATTTACTAACGTTGCCAGTAAGCAAAAAGGCTTTATGCTAGCACTTAGATATCATAATCAATAAAAGTCAATTGTATAATCTTGCAATTAAATGAAAAACCCAGAGAAAGGCTAGTATGATATAATGTTGATATATATGAGCACTGAATGTTTTGAATTACATGTGCATGACGAAACTAACAATATAAAAACGAAAACTATTATCATAGTTTAATACTATAATAAAATAAAAATGATTTAAAAATAATAAACGTGATTTCTCATCAATTTATAAGAACCATTTTTATTGTTACTTCTAGTTTTCGTTTAAAATTCACATCCCTTGTTTTAAACCTTGTATTTACCATTTGAACATATAGATGCAAGTCATGTTAAAAAACCCACATTGAAAAAAGTTCGCTCTTTTTAATTAATGTATTTATTTTAATTGATTTATTTGGCAAAACACACTGAAAGGTAGACCATAGGTATATTAATAAGAAACTATTACTCATGGCATCCTCTGTTACTTTTCATAGAACCAGTTTCGTGGTCAGCGTAAGCTGTTGCAACTTTAATCCATAGGGTATTACAGTTCATACACTGAAGAGAAACACATTTGAATACTTTCTTTGATTTTTTTTGATACATAAAATGAATAGTTTCTTTCTAATCATTAAAAGTTAATAAAAAAAAAGAAGAAAGCCTGGAATACCGTGGGTACGAAAAGTATGACTGCGCATCCCAGGAATTATTGTAAAAAAATAAAAATATGCACTAGCAGTTTTTTTCCCCATAAGAAAACATTAAACTTATTTACAATGCTTTATTGGAAGATTACACTGTGTGCATCATAAGATACTCTTAATATATCGAGCCTATATGAGATTTATAGTCACGATCTACGAAGCACTGTTAAATGCACAATCTGAATGGCTATTGCAATTCGACTTTTCACTTTATCATCGTCTTTATTTGAAGATTGGTAAACAATGTTTTCAACGCATCTTTTCAACACTAAGTCAGAGTGTTATACCTAGAGATCTGGGTGACCACGCTATTGGCTCTCCTTCAAATCATATCACCAGGGAGACATTTTGTTACTTCTACACTCTAGTGTGGGGGCATCCCATGAAAGCTGAACTTTTGTTGTATATTCAATTAGTTAAACCATGCTACAACTTCTGCTTCTTCTCACAATCAAACGATTTTGAATCTTGAATGCTATAAAACTCGGATGCTGCATTATGTAGCTTT
Source organism: Trichonephila clavipes (assembly GCA_019973935.1). Classification (NCBI taxonomy): domain Eukaryota; kingdom Metazoa; phylum Arthropoda; class Arachnida; order Araneae; family Nephilidae; genus Trichonephila; species Trichonephila clavipes. Next base: position 114,465 of record BMAU01005764.1, on the reverse strand, counting down.
CATCTGCTCAAACAGAACCCTTAAACATTTTTTTCATGTTCCTTAAGAAACCGTAAGTGAGAATCTTAGTTTACTTTTAACCAATTTTTGAAAGTGTAGTTATATTTTTATAATTATACTTCTTAACCTATATATTCTTGAATTTTTATGTAATTCGTTTTTATCGTCTTTGTAGTTTATGATTGAGAGGTGTCTTTCAACAATTTTGCAAATAGATGCTTGTTTTCTTTTTTTTTAAAAAACTGATCTTTTCCCTCATGTGCTAATCATACCATTTTTCTTTTTTTGCTAGCTGCTAGATGTTATGAGCCGATGAGAGAAGGGGGTCCATGCTTAGGACACATTGTGAGTTTCTATTATCATCCTTATCATAAGACGTGTCTAAGATTTATTTACAGTGGATGTAATGGAAATAATAACAGATTTAGATCAAGAGAAGACTGTATGTCAGAATGTGGCGAAGAAGACCCAGAAGAATCGGAAGAAGAAGAAGAAGAAGAAGGTACGTAGTTAATGCAATTTTTGTAATTAATAAGGGAATTCATTTCAGGTTTCTTTGTATGCAATATTTATACAAAATTTTAAACATACATTTTGCAATGCTGGTAAGCACATATTTTTTAACTTGTTGATTTGCATCTAAAAATGGAACAGCCGTCGAAATGTGTTACACAATGGCCTTTGTAATAATATTTACATTACACTGTGAGTGCTGGTACAAAAAAATACACTTTTCATTACCAATATTGAATTTAATTATTTAAAATAATTATGCTTGCATTAAAAATATTTTACAAATCTCTCAAGATTATTAATGAATGTTATATTTAAAAAAATCACATTGAAGAACATTAAGAAAACTAAAATTTAATACTGTATTTAATCAATGGTTTAAAAGACAAAATTTCAGTTTTTGATAAAGTTTAATAAATCATCTTTTTTTGTGTGTTTTTATAAATGTAATACGCGAACAATGGCCAATAGTTTTAAAAATGTGATTATCAAATTAAATATAAAACTGATTGAACAGGAATACACAAATTGAACAGTAAAGTTAGAGAATAATTAAAAAAAAACATTTTTTTAAAAAAATAAAGCAGAGCCAAAGTTTGTTGGAAAATACTTGATTACATTTTTTAAAGGAAAGCAATCCTTGATTTAGATTTTAAAAAAGTTTATGAAATATTCTAAAAATTATCTTTTTAAAATTTTTCCGAAGGAAAAACAAACTAAATATTTTAGAATAAATGGATTTCTTCTGAAGAATTTTAGATTAAATTTTTATTGTACAGGATATCCCGAAAATAGCGCTAAAACTCTGCGCATTTAGAAATGGATAAAGTAAAACCTCTGACTACAAAGTTCGGCGAATAGTCCTGTGACATTAACGTAGAGGAAATGTTAACGAAAGTTAACTTACTGTCCTTCTAAATAGTCACCTCCCATAACTATGCACCCCTGAGATCTGCGATACATGTCCTGGAAACATTGCAAGAAGACTTCTTTTGGGATGGAGTTCAAAAGCCTCGTCACGTTTCGTTGGATGTTAGGAATATCATCAATATCGATATATAACTCGTTTTTCACATTCCTAAATTCAGGGTAACAGGTTTAGGGTTAATCTGCAGTTTATCAGCTGTCTGCACACAGTCAATTGACGATCTTTAATGATTAATATCCTCATTTTTTTAATGTTTTCGTCAGTGACGGATGTCGCCATTCTTCTGCTATGGGGGTTGTTTGAAACACTTTCCCTGCTTTTCGAAAATGGGCGAACCACTTGTGCACACACTTCATGGACAGTGTCTGATCATCATAAAAACGTACCGGAATCGTATAAGTTTCTTTTGGTGTTTTGCCAAGCTTAAAACAAAACTTTAAATTTATCTTTTGTTCGTTGATTTTCCTGTTTTCAGTTAAGAACCAACCTACTAAACAAGCACTTTGTAAAACAAGTCTTACATACAAAACAAATGAGACTCAACTGAACAACGATGGGGGCAGATGCTCAACACCTGCCACTACGCATGTGCTGCGTTTTGTTTCTCCTGTGTTGCCAGATCAGCTGTTCTGATTTCATTTACCGAATTTTATTGTCAGAAGTTCTATTTGTCATTTTAGGAACATTTTTTAGAAAAGGAACATTTTTTTCTTTCAATTTTTGCCATTAAATTAAATTAAATTATTTGTATTGAAATTGTATTCTTAAAAGAGTTTTATATATGTATGCTAATTAAAATGAATTTACATATAAAAACATAATTCATTTACACACTTTTTCAAAATTATACTTCTTAAAGTAGTCAGTTACTTCTATAAATTGAGACTTTACGAATTGTGCTTTTAGTCTATCTAAAAAATTTGCAGTATTTGCAAAATTCCAAAGTTTTAAAAATATTTCGAAAGTTTGTACTTGTTTGTTTGAATACATTAACTTTAATTTATGCGTGAATTACTGCACTTAATAAAATTCTACATTTACATTATATGTAGATTCTGTATTCATTTTCAATGTATCTGTGGAGTTGTAGCTACTGTCAATATGCAACTTATGCATTATTACTTTTTCACAAGTTAAAGACATTTTCTATGAAAAACTCATGGCAAATATTGGATGATAAAGGAATACAAAATAATACATATGTGTTTAATGTTTACGCTAAATAACAGCCTATACTTGGATTTTCAGACGAATGCCTCCAACCAGTGGCTGAAGGACTTTGCCACAACGAAATAATGAAATGGTATTTCGATCGTCGTTCGAAGACGTGCAAAACGTTTACGTATACTGGATGTTTCGGAAATAAAAACAATTTTGCATCATACAACCAGTGTGTGTCAAGGTGTCTAGGCTAGTAAGTAGAATAAATTATGTTATAAATAAAAATAGTTAAGTAAATTGCTTTTTTCTTAGCAAAGTGTTATCTATTTATGTTTTAAAAAGAAGCTTTGTGCTGATCAATATTTATTCAAACTATTTTGAAATGGTAATTGCGTGTATATCTCATTGAAAAATTGAGCCGAAGGTCATATAAAAGTATACATACAGACTAGTACCGACTTTTTTCCCGATTAAACAGAATATCTAGAACTGAAGAGACGTGAAACCATAATTTTGTTGCTATGAAGGTTGTTTTATTCAAAGTATTTGCATTGATTCGGTAGTCAATTGGTAGCGTAAGGCGCTTTGACGCCACAGATCTAGGTTTCAAACTCTTTACTGTGGAAGGTCGATTCAGACTTTCGTCCTTTCAGTGGATCGATAAAATGTGTACCAAGCTTGCTTGGGGACTAAACAATGAGAGTACAATGGACTAAACAATGAGAATGGCCGCCTGATCAAAACATTTGCTCATACACTTCAGCGCTAAAGGCTCCGTAAACTGACCTGATTACAGTAGGCCTTAGGTCTTGTGGACTGCTGCGCCACTGAGTTTAGTTTATATTTGCATTTATTACTCAGGATTGCTTCCTTCGAAGATGACGAATATCATAAATAATAGACAGTCTGAATCGAATAAATAAATAAATAAATAAAAGATTATATCACTTGAATATTTCTTTTTGGTAAAGGAATTCAACCTTTACCTGTCTTATTCTGCTTACCTTCTTTAGTTTAAATTGTTAATATAATTAACATACATGTATAATTATAAAATTTCTTAATAAAACATTTTTATCCATGTCTTTAAATATATGTTATTTTTAACAATTAATCTGAATTTTGTATATGACTTATAGGTGGAATAATCCTGGTTAAAGACAAAATTGCAGCTTCTAAGAATAAAATACATTTTAAGAAATATCAAGAAGTGTTTATTTCGTCAGTAAAGATTGTGTAATATTTAGCGAAATAATTGTTATATTCAATAGATTTTAAGTTGGTTTAAAAAAAGTTCTTTTTTCTTGAATAAAATGATTGCATTGGTATAGTATATTTGTCGTATTTTATTTCTTTATGGAATATAATGATTGTGAATATGCGCAAAGTCTTTATACGGAGATAATAACGTATAATTTTGAAAAAGCAAAACAAGAAAACGACAATTAGGTATGAAAAAAAGAGTTTTAAAATTTTTAATTTTTCAGATTTCGGGTGCATTTTTATGTCTCACTACGGTAGAGCAAACCCGAATACTTCCTTATCCTTTTAACGGGCCAATTATTTCCAGTAAAAATGTATTAAAATGCCTTTTGATTGAAATCAATTTACAGAAAGGAACTCTTTTAGCTTGTTTGATAAAATTAATTTGACTGTCATCACAATTTTTTTTGGTGTAAGTACACTTACCACCCCCATTATGGCCTATAAAAAGTAGGAAGTTTAATGCATTATCTTTTCTTTTCTTTATAAAATATATTTTGTAAATACTACAAATTGGAAAAAATAATTATACATCAGAATTTCTACATTCGTTGATGAAAAATTACAATATTACATTCTATGAAATTTTAGAAAACATGGCGATGTGCATAAAGGGACATCGTACTTCGTGCTCACCATGTGGTGTTCTCTTTTGTGTCTAAGTCAGTGCTTCTCAAACTTTCAATACTCGCGACCCAATATTCAATCATCATTTTCATCGCGCCCCCCACCATACAATAACATTGCATTGAGTTCAATAATATTATAATTCTACACTAAAGCTACAGTGTTGTGTGTGTACGACTTTAACCTCTTATGTGCCACCGACATGCATAAACGTCTCGCTTAGCCGAAGCATTAATAATCTGGACGTATATATGCGTCTTTCCGAAGTACGATCTTTTCTGTGCACTGCCAACCATAAAATTATTCCTAAGGCTTTGGAACACAATAAAAGGACCTTGACAATCTTTGCAAATGATTTACTTATTTCAGAGGATTTTGCTTATTTATTCCTTCTCTCTCCCCCCCATCAAAATACGCACGTCTACGTGGAAAACCCTGGCATTGGGGACCAAACCGCGTAACTTTTATTCGGCAGTTAGGGAAATAATTATAAACCGTACAAATCATCAAGATAAGTGTCAATACAAGCCCATGGGATCACTGGTACTTATCAAGCTTGTTCTTAGTATTGTTAAATTAATAATAAAATACATTGTACAGTACAGTTACTTTTATAAGTGTATTATATCAGTGTAAATGTGTGTTTTATATTTTATTATGTCAGAAAGTATTTTGTTTGCTTACTTTCAGTAAGTTAATAAAGTTTTAAATAATCTTTAGTTTTCAATATGCTCGCGCCCCCCTTGTAGAGTTATCATGCCCCTCAAGGTGGGCGCGCCCCACAGTTTGAGAAACTCTGGTTTAAGTAGACCACAAACAACAGTGCCTGTATGTATTCCTTAAAATTGGAATTTGATTTAAACCTTCTTTCCCTCTCCATTCGTGTTGATGTTATTTTTTACTTTTCAAGAAACTAATCGATCCTCCTTGTCGTTTCCAACTTGAATATTCTGAAATTAATAGGTGTTCTAGCTTTAGACGAAAACCTAGTTTGTCTTGAAAGCCCGTGCATGAGTTTTACATGATTTCCACAAAAATTAAGAGCATAAATGTAGCCAGATCAATGAGGAAGAAAATGATTCTATGCCGCGATTTGTGGGAGTGTCGTCGAATTGCAAAAATAGTACATACTCTAAGACCTAGTGATATCAACCAATTTACGTAATCCCAAAATACACACAAAAAGGAAAGGATTGAAGGATAGAAAGAGACAGGAAAAATTGGCTGCAGGATATTGACCGCTCTTAACCCTTCTATTATGAGGGATGTTGATAACAAGGAATGTAAGGGTTTAATAATTTTTTAAAAACGTTTTTGCTGTCCACGTTATGTTCTCATAATTTCATCTTTCACCCGTCTGCGTTGGAGAAAGGGGACATTCTTTTTCTATATTTCTTTTTTTGTGTTGTTTTTCCATTCGCTTGGATAGAAATGAATAATGAAAGTGGATTATGTTGGTGAAAATCTTTGATTCTTATTCTACATTAAAAATAGTTATTTCGAAGGCAATCAACGCTTGCTTCCCTCCCGATAACTGGATGCATGTAAACACAGATGGCTTTATTCTTACTATTGTCAACTGCTGTGTCCAACTGCCATATCTGCCTGTATACAAAAGTGCAGATATCTTCTTTGGAATTTAACCCCTTGAGCGGTTTACTCAAATAAAGTATGGGATAGCAAATGTCATGCGGGACTAGTTTGCACGAACGCTGTATGGGTGCTAATATCTTCTTGTCAGCTTTGATTTGCGTTTTTAAAAAAAATTCTTATGGTGTATTGTTTAGTGCTAGTTCTTTGAAAAGATGATGTAGGTTTTTTATCATACTGAAATGCTTTTTGGTCGATATTTTTTTAGCGGTAAAGGCTGGAAATATGATGATTAATTATAAAAAACAAAAAATGCACCTTTTTTTAAAGCAATTTGTGTGAAAAAAAAAAGACCGCTTAAGAGTTAAACGAAAAGTGTAAAACAAAATTTCTGCCCCATGAATCCCATCCCACTACAGTATCAATAGTAACGAGGTTGCTGATAAGTTGCCCCCATACGGGGGCATCATTTAAAAGATCGTTCCAACAGAAGTTTGCACTTTTGCACATTTGTATTGACTTAATGTTGTCGACAGTCTGCTTGCCGACTATATTTCGGCGAATTTGTGATAACCACAGGACTGTCTCTGTGTCTGCCTAACCTTGAAAATGCTTTCAGTTAGGGATGTAAGGGAAATTTTATTTTATTTATTATCTGAATTTCTCTTGTCCAACTGTGTTCTGTTTATTTATTTATTTATTTTTTTGCTGCGTATATGTTACCGTCAAAGTATGAAATGCCGGCATCCTATAGAATGAGGGACTCTTTTATGCGAAGTATAAAATATGAGATGTATTTCGTAATTTGCCCAGTCATTGAGTATAATGCCTAGGCATTCTGTAGAAAGACCAAAGCTATTAAGGCAAAGTCACAAAAAAGTTCACGATAAGGCTATTACACTCATGTCCATAAATTAAGCATAATTCAGAATCACATAGAAATTGAACTCTAAAATAAAAATTTCACCTGTAGAATTAACACGCACATCTTGAAGACGAATATGCAAATTACAGGAAACCACCAGATGGCACGGATAGTACGTCCCAATGACGAGAATGTAAGATAGGGGTATATAAGGAATGGTGGCAAAGAAGTAAAATTGTTCACAAGCGCTTTAAAGCCTTTCAGTGCACTAACCGCATAGTTATGGCACAAAGGAAGCATTTGGATGATTTTTTACGTGGTAGAATTATTGGACGACTGGAATGTGAACGTACCCAGCTGAAAGTATGCGAGGAACTTGGAATCGCCCAGAGTGTCATCTACAGGCTTTAGCAACGATTCCAAGATGATGATAATGTGAGTTGATGTTACAGCACAAGTCGCCTCCGAGTTACAACGCCGAATGAGGACCGGTATTTGGAAGTTACTGCCAAAAGAAACAGATGGAGCACAGCATCAGCACTGTCTCGTCAGCTCTCTTCAGCTACCGGTACGACAGTTTCAAGGCAGACCGTGTACAGACGCTTAGGGCACATTGGTCTGTATGCTCGTAGGCCTGTCAGATGTGTTCCACTTAGCGTAACTCACTGTCGCCTGCGATTAACCTGGAGTAGAGAGCATGCATTGTGGACACCACAACAGTGGTCTTGTGTGATGTTTTCCGACGAGTCCAGGTTTAGTCCAGTCTGATTCTCGCCGGGCTTTAATATGGAGAGCGCCAGGTACTCGTTACAACCAAGAGAGCACCATTGAACGACACCGTTACGGTGGTGCAGGATGGCTCGTTTGGGGAGGAATTATTCTTGGTTCCAGAACTGACCTGCATGTTCAGAGTGTAACGATGACAGGCCACATCTATCGGGATGTCATTCTGTAACAACATGTACGTTTGTTTCGGTGCGCCATGGGTGCTGAATTTCTGTTTATGGATGATAACGCCCGTCCTCACCGTGCAAACAATGTAGACGAATGCCTTCAATCGGAGGATATCACCCATATGAATTGGCCAGCATACTCACCGGACTTGAATCCAATAGAGCACGTGTGGGATATGCTTGGCCGACGAAGTGCACCCCTTCAACTCCCTCCCACCTGTCTACCGGAACTTCGGAGGGCATTGCTTGATGAATGGTGTAATATTCCCCAAGATCAGATTGATAATTTGATACTCAGCATGCCTAGACGTTGTAAGGCCTGTATTGCATCGTCCGGGAGACATACTCCGTATTAACCATCACACTAACCATGTTACACTATTTTTTGTAAATAGGTTCTTTTTTGAAATTTGCTCCAGGGAGTAAAAATCGCAATTTTTATTAATTATGCAAAACATATAGCATCTTTTTTGCTCTTTACCTTTTATTTAATAAATATATTTTACAAATAAGTCAAATTTGTTTCGCTTCTGTCTCTTTCTTTGCCTCAACTTCATTATCCTTAATTTATGGACATGAGTGTATATCAATGACATACATTCCTAAAAATTACAAATATTATTCTGAAGAAATAACGTGAGTGCCATTAAAAAATATTCAAAATACATAAAAAAAGGAAAGTTGTACCAAATAAAGTTTTTTTTTTATTAAGGAAAGCAAAATTTTCGTGTAAAAAATAAAAAATTAAAATTAACCTACTTGTTACATCATGGTAGGCTAGAATGACATTTTGAATTGCACTTCATCATATTTTTCACGCAAAAACAATTCTTACTTAGGTACTATATTTTACACATACATATGACGAATCCTTGGTCCAATTGCGACTGAGCTGAGAGAAATTTCGTGTTGAGGAATACCTTTATTTCTAAGCAAGCTTTTAGGGCATAAAGTTAATTATGATTTCGCAGATAGTTGTTTTAAAATTTTCTCAGAAGTTCCAAGTCGTAAGAAACACACCATCTTATTTCCCACTCTTTACAATTGCTAATATATTAGCAATAGGAAAAAAATCCCAAGTTTCACAATAATGCCTTTTTTTAAGAAAAAAATTTCTGTTTTTTTCTGGCAAGGCTGACGAAGGTGGATCTTACATAACGTGTTCATTATCATAACGTGTAACATTTTTATATTTAGTTAAAAGTTCTGTCGGAATTTATCATGTTCTTCCGTGTCCAATAAGCTTCATGAAGTAAGTACAATAACTCAAAATCTGTGTCGTAATACTATATAGCAGTGCTTCAAAACCTTTTTATCCACGTGGACTGGTCAACGGTTAATAATTTTACCTCGGTCCACTGACATTTGGATTTTGATTGCTTATGTTTTAAGTTGCTTTGATTCAAAAAGTTTAAGTCCAGTGGCTGAGTGGTTAGAGCATCGCGCTGCCACACCACGGGCCCGATGTTCAAACCCCGGGTTGGGAAAAATTGACTCAGCCTTTTATTCCTTCAGTAGGTCGATAAATGAGTACTAAGCTTGTGCTTGGGAACTTAACACTGTGAGTTTCACATCAGACCGACCACCTGTCTGGAACATCTGCTCCTGCACTTTAGGGCCCAAGGTCGTGTATTCAGTTGAGCAGTCCTTGAACCTCATAGGCTGTCACGCCACTAAGTTAAGTTTAATTTTAATTTAATTGTATTTAAACATAATTCAAAATAAAATTCAGTTACACCAAAAAATGAAGGAAAAGGGATTTTACATTAAATGTAAAGTGAAAAGTCACACAAACGCGGGAAAAATACACCGCACTAAATAAAATGGAAATATTTTATTACTCCTTGAGTGGCCGGATACCACTGCTATATGGGGACAACTACAGTATAGAATTCTCCTTCTTCTCAACAAGTTAAATGAGTTATTTTTCACATACATCATATTATAGTTATTCGACAATCAATATGACTTCTTGTTAATCATTTTTGGAATTTTGTGCATGAGTTATTAGATTCTAGTAAGTAGTTCCAATTTTTTTAAAAAAACTGTTTTTTTTAACCATTAACTCGGATTTTGGGCAGCTCGTAGACGGATAGTTGTGTCATGTCTATAGATCATGAAATTTTTTCCAAAACTACAGCTTTCTCTCCTATTTTTAAGTAGAAGAGGAAAACAAAATTTTTGTTGAACAACTTTAACTAAAATTGAGTGTTTTGACACTCTCGAACTAATGGCAAAGGGTATATATATTGAGTATTTACACTTCATTAATGATTTCCCGGGAAACAGATGTTTGTAGCTATTAATAACTGTATAAGAAAGAGTGGGATAGCTAATGATATTTAAATATTCAAATGAACAGGAAGTTTTTTCGAAACTGCTGAAAATGAAGCTTTATTTATACGTTGGGAAATTTTTATAATTATTTCGCTATTTTTTATTGATACGCAAGCATTCTAAAACCGGATATTGTTTCAGAACAAATATTCTAAGAAAAAAAAATCAATTTTTTTATAAATATGTAAAAACGCCCAGCCATACATTATTCGAAAGAAATCTGTGTAACTTTCCTATACTTCGGATTTCCTTTCGAAGGTACGTTATATTTAAAAAAAAATTAAAAATAATTTAGTTTAATTTGTCTTATAAATATGTTATTATATTCAAGTTACTTTAATAAAACTTAATTGGCGATTATTCTCATACTTGTTTGAAAAATTTTCATTTCTTAATTATATTTTAATATTAATCACATAATTTTGGAAGCATCATTTATACATTTGTTTGAACTGTGTTCTAAATTTTTATAAATAGTAGAAATATGTAGTTCGAGAATAATTATACACTGGTGCACAAAATTAGGAGCATTTTCAGTTTTGTTCTATTATCTCTAGTACTACTTAGCAAGAGATTTTTTTTTATGAAAATTTATTTGTACATAGGATTGATATAATGTGTGATGATATGTGGCTATGTAGCTATCAAAAACTCCAACTACCCCTGTCCCCTTTTGGATAGCTTACACCCGACATCATATGGGTGAAAGGAATGTCCGTTTTGAACCTACTCCTCGATGGAGAGAAGTTACTAGGGAAAGACGTATAATCATATCAAATTTCATGATTTAACATATACTTGCGTCTCGAACCCTCCAAGTTTCAACCGAAGAGAAAACTTGCATTTAACATACAGTGTACAAAATAAGGAAATAATAACATTAAATGAACGCCCAAATTCTTACCCAATAATATTTCAGAAAATATATAAAAATTTTTGTAACAAGAAAAAAAAATATTCTCGAATTCGATCCAAATGCTGTCCTTAAAATTTGCCGCCCCGGGCAGGGATCCGGTTTGTCAGGCCCTAGAGCAGCCCCTGATCCCGGATACAAAGCTAGCTGTTAAATGCTTTTAGTATGATAAATATGCACCGCTGTCTATACACACATTTGTAATGCCTAAAGGTTGTAAGCAACTTGTTTGTCCCCTATACTGCGGCAACTTGTGATGAATACGGCCAAGATCCCTCTCTGCCCAGCTTTGAAAAAGTTTCGATTTACCCCCGCTACTATAGGAGGCTAGAGAAATTTAATTTAATTTAAAATCTGAAAATTGGGTTCTTCTGTTCCGTTTAATTGCTTATATGTTTATCTTTTTGCTGTGTATATATTTTTGGCACTACAACTGTGTCCATCATTCCCCTGCTGTTTCGAAATTAAAAAAAAAAACTTAATATTCTGAAAATTTTTAAACTTTGATTTCATTTAATCAACAGAACTACTAAGTAATTGGTATGGGTTTGAACACATGCATTGTCATTTTTTTTCTCTAAATAACCCCAATATAATACTGTTATCCTGAAGTTTTAAACATTTCGTGAGACTAGATAAACACTTTAAATGGATACTCTTGACTTCACTTCAGACAGATATTTAGTTCACCATCACAAAGCATTTCTTACTTCAAGAATCAAAAATGATTTTAAAAAGGTGATAAAGACTATCTCGAGAAACATAGAACTCTTCACTAAAGTTGGTGGAATTCAGTGCTAAAGGTTTCACCACTTAAGTGGAACCACCGCTTCGTCTTAGTGAAGGCCCAATTTAAATCCTAAATAGAAAACTTCCAGGATAAATAGCTTGGATGCTATTTTTTTGGGGTGTGGTTTGGTGTGATCTAAATGTTTTCCACTATTAGACATTGTGTAAGAGACAATTAGTGAAATAAAAATAAAATCAGATCCTAATACAGCGACGAATAAGAATACAAATAACTCATTTATTGCTTTAATAAATTTAATCGCGAATTATTCAAACACCAAATTATGTAAGTCTAAATATATCAAAATATATATACGAAAAAAAAATGATTTCACTATATTTTTAATAATTCAACACCGTTAATTAGCTGTGATTTTCTTTTGGTTAATCCATCTAATAATAGATTATAATAATAGGTTATTACATAAAGATAGGTAATAGGAATACTAAGGTATAGTTAAAATAATAGGAATTTATTTCCAAAGTGTAGAAGAAAAACATGATCCTATACGATGCAATATTTTTATAACTATCCTGCTGTTGTAATTTGCTGAATACATCTGACAATAAAAAGCAAGAAATGTAGCTTCAACATAAAACCATTATTAAAGCAAAACACAAAAAAGAAAAAGAAAAAAAAAACATGGAATTTTGTACAAATATAAGAAAAATTGAGCCAAATATTATTCAAAGAATTCTATCAGTTTGCCTATAGTTTCAGATTGTACTTTAAACATATGCTTACAATTATAAATATTTAGCAATGATTTAAAATATTTATAGCATCATTAGTAAATTATTATTTCATTATTATGTGGAAAAATTTCGTTTTGTGCTTACGTTCTCATTTACTTGATGTTGTGTATTCATAGTGAATATTAAAACTTAGTTAAAGGTATGTCGTGATTAGTATGTTAGTCATTATTTATCAATATAGAAAAATATTAATGGTATAGCTAATAATATTAGAATATACTAATTAATAAGAAGTTATTTCGAAAGTACAAAAAAGTAAGCTTCATTATATGCATTGAGAAATTTTATAATTATTTCGCTATTGTTCTTTGCTCCATAAAAAATTCAAAAAACATGAAATTGTTTCAAAATAAATATCCCGAGGAAAAAAATCAATATTCATATAAATATATAAAAAACTCAGCCATACAATACTTGAAAGGAATCTTCGAAAACTTTCTGCGATTCAAATTCATTTTCAACGGTAAGTTCATACTTATGTGCATTAAGTATTACTATACTAATCGAATTATTTAGAAAACACTTCAGAAAACGATTTTTTCTAAAATCTTTTAATTATTACATATCATAAGGTATCCAACTACGTTCAGAACCAGGATTTTGCAAAAGTTTATACATGGGTAATATTTATGATATTTAGTGTCACCTAGATTAGAAAACGTATAAAAAATTGTTTTAAGAATATTATTACAAATAAAAAATTATTTAAGTACAATATTTTGATAAAAAATGAACATAGAATGAACAATTTTCAAAACATTCTCCCTTTATGAAAAATGATTCTACTATAATAATATTTTGACTATATATATCTCAGACCTCTGTACAGAGGCTGAACTATAATTTTTGAAATATATACTTAGAAGTGGATTTATCCATATTTTACAACAATAGAGGGGAGAAATTTTAAGAAAAAAACGCAAATAATTATTTCAATTGGTGGTAACTCTGAAAATCCTAGTTCAGAATCTACGGAGAGAAGTATTTACTTTATATATATAAGCAAAATATTATTATTATAGAAACTTCTTTTATAAAAGCAGAATGTTTTGAAATAAGCTTATTCTAAGTTAATTTTTTGCCAAAATATTGCATTTAAATAAATGTTTTTTTTTTGTCAAAATGTCCTTAAAACAATTTTATGCATATAAATACTAAGTGAAACGAAATATGAAAATTATCCATTTATGCGCTTTTTTAAAATCACGTTTCCGAACGTAGCCGGATACCTTAAGTAGACTGAACAATCTTGAATTAGTACGAAGTATATTCTCTTCTAGCAGAAATGACCTCTTGAACACATTTTGCGGTCAACTCTCCTAGTGTATCGCATCTGTTCTTGACTATATCATCGCGGAACTACACTTGTTTAGCAATTTTTTTCATTTGTTGTGTTGTTCTATTCATCCTAGCTAAATGATTCTTGGGAATACGCTATTCATTCTCAATACGATTTAGGTCTGTTGAATTACCAGGATAAACACAAGCACCTGTATTTTATTTTCCCGATAAAAATCTGGACTCAAAACGAATTATAACACAGAGACCTGTTGAAATGTTCCTTAAAATACTATTATGAATTGAGAAATCCTACTACGTAATATTTGGATGTATTTGACAGAATTTATCATGCATTTAAGAGGAACTAAATTTAAAGTGTCATTTGTTGTGTAAAAACCCTACATCTCTTCAGAAGCGTATTTTACAATGTGTTGAATATGATCTGGAAACCTACACATTGATTTACTGCACTTAATTTGTTTCCTTGCAAAAATAAATGGGTTTCGTTACTGAGAAAATTATCTTTTTTCAGTTGTTAACAGTCGATAATTGGTATTTTTTAGCCCATGCTAAAATTTTTTCCATCATTTTCTGAGTTAGAAACTGTTTTATACACGAGCTTGTTGCCTTATGACTGACTTCCAGATGCTTTTGCGTACGATTGAGATATGCACTTCAACACTATACTCTAATAAATCCTTTTGAAGGTCTATGCTTGTCTTCCTCGTATATGTTTTGCAATTTCTTATTACAATTTTATCATTTCTTGGAGAAACTTTCCACTTGCGTCTATATTTTCCCTTTCTATTTAGAGAGGATGTTCCAGAAGCTTGAAATACTATTAAAATTCTTAAGACACTTGTTTTGCCCACACCAAATGCGGGAGCTATATCTCTAGCAATCGTAGAAGCTTTTTCGTAAGGAGCGATTATTTTAGAACGCTTCCTCGGAGTAACCTTCATCTTCGAACAAGCAAAAGTAATACGTGTTATGCTGAACGCAATATTACAACCACCAGCTGCCGCACTGAAATGACCACAACTGAGCTACAGATACACTTAAACAAGTAAAACGAGTAAATTACAGCCAGGGTCTATCCGTCACCTTTACTCTAAACAGATATAACCAACTTGTGGCCGTTCGGGATATCATTAGTAATCACATACCATCTCAGACAAGAAAATATATTTGTCCCAATTAATTCGAACAGATTAGTAATTAAAGTAGAACGACTTGGGGAGTGTGGCGCTAGCTCAGATAGTGTCGTTATCACCTTCCAGTGTTTCAAAATTAAGAGGTAATAAACCTCGTGTTACTTAGAGCTTGGCCATAATAAAGAATTAATCATTGAAAGCTATATACTTTTTATGTTGTTTATTTTAAATTAGAAAACTTTGCTTTCTTATTTTTACATAGCTATTGATTAAATTCCAGGGCAAAATAAGAAGAATGAAATTAATGATTTTGTTCGTTATATTGCTACCAGCTGTGATTTCCAGGCTAAGAGATTCTGGTAAAGTATTATCTGCCATTATAACAAGAAAAATTGAAATACTTTTTATTTCTTTAGGAATTACGTTTATATTTTTTAAATTTTAAATCAGTTGGATTGACATAGATAAATATAAATAGAATTCTAATAAACTTTCAGCATGTTCTATACAATTCAAATTATGTTTGAGAAATATATGCTACATTCCTGATTTAATCTAAAGGTTGCTGTCTACATTCTGAACACTGATATTAGTAAAACGTATAATTGAATACTTTTTCAATGTTTAGTGTCAGATGAAATACAATAAAAATAAAATATCGTTTTAAGAATAATATTGTAAGATAGATAATCATGAAGAAAGAGTCACACATTTTCCCGCATTTTCTTTTTATCAAAAATGCTTCTATACGAAATATATGTTACTTGTATATAGCTAAGACTTCAGATTAGAGACTGAACTAAAAGTTTTTAAACGTTCACGTTATTTTCAGAGATACACTCCATTGAATTAATAATCGGCGCTTTTAAAAGCATTTCCCTACTCACCCTTAAGTATTAAAATATGGATAAATCTACTTCCAAATTATGTATTTCAAAACTAATAGTATAGGCATTTTACAGAAATCTTAGGTATATATATAAATTATGTATTTCAAATCTAATAGTATAGGCATATATATATATATATATATATATATATATATATATATATATATATATAGTTAAAGTTTTAACTAATTCTTGCCACTATAACTCAAGACTTTATTCTACAAACTAATCTTCCATCTCTTATCTATTGCCATCGAAAGTTCATTCCATAATTAAAATTACAGTTAATTTTTATAAATAAAAGCGCGCGAGCATTAATATAAAGCATTAATAAAAACATATAGTTAAAATACTAATATTATAGAAGCATTTTCCATAAAAGAATATTTTAAAAATATGTCATTATTTTTTTTTCACGATTTGCAAGAAAAAAAAAGCATTTATATACGATTTCTTGTAATAATATTTTTATAATAGTTTTATTTGTATATTCTACTTCAAATGACACTAAATATTTTTTTTAAAAACCCCCATTTATGTCGTATTTCAAAATCACATTTTCTAAAGTGGTCTGTAAGCAAGAAGACTTTATGCTAGGATCGATAACATAATCGATAAAAAAGAACTGTACAGTCATACAATGAAATGAAATACCCAGAAAACCGCTAGTATGATATAATATTGATATATACGAGCACTAAAATTAATTATTTAAATGTGTATGAGACGAAACTAATAATATATAAAAAAGAAAATTCTTAGCGTAGTTTAATACGATTATTTAAAGAAAAAGGATTTGAAAATAATAAATTTAACGTCTCATCAATTTATACGAACCATTTTAAATGTTACTTCTAGTTTTCACTTAAAATTCCCACCCGTTGTTTTAAACCTTGTATTTACCATCTGAAAATATGGAAGCAAGTCATGTTAAAAAAAATCACCATAGTAAAAAGTTCGCTCTTTTTAATTAATGCATTTGTTTTAAGTGATTTAGTTGGAAAGACACATTGGAAGGAAGACTAAGGTATCCTCTGTTCTCTGTTACATGAACCAGTTTCGTGGTCAGCATGAGTTATTGAAAGTTTAATCCACATATGATATATTACAGTACTTACAATGAAGAGAAACACATTTGTATACTTTCTTTGATGTTTTTGATACACAAAATGTATATTTCCTTTTTGATCATTAAAAGTTAATGAAAAAGAAAAGAGAAAGCTTGGAATACCGAGGATTCGCAAAGTATGACTCAGATATTAATTCAAAAAAAATATTCACTTAGGGTTTTTTTTCTCCATAAGGAAAACATAATTCTTTTGAACAATGCCTTATTACCCGATTGCATTGGGTGCATCGTGAGATACGCTTAATACACCTAGTTTATACGAGATTTCTAGCCACGTTCTACGAAGCACAACAATATCAACTATGTCTTTGGCCGCGGTAACTCGACTTTTAATTTTATCATCGTCACTATTTGAAGATTGGTAAAAAATGTTTCTGACGTATCTTTTCAACATTAAGTCAAAGAGTGTTATGTCTAGAGATCTGGGTGACCACTTTTTTAGCCTTTTTCTTTCAAATCATTTCACTAGGGAGACATTTTGTTACTTCCACATTCTAGTGTGGTGGCGTCCCATGAAAGCTGAACTTGTGTTGCAGATTCAACCCATTAAACCATGCTACAACTTCTGCTTCTTCTCACATTCAAACCATTTTGAATCGTGAATGTTGTAAAACTCGTAAATTGTGCTATCTACCTCTCATTTGGTCAAACAGAAACATTAATCATTTTTTTCATGGAACTTTCAACAACTGTATTACCAAAGGTACAAGAAGTTTTGCTACACTTTCAAATATTAATGTAAAAAATTAAAGATATTCACTTACTGGATTTTTTGGATCCATCATAAAAACAATATATTAATTTTTTTCACACTGCTTTATTGCATGATTTCAATGTATGCACCATGAAATAAGCGTAATAGATTGAGTCTATGATAAATTTCTTGCCACGTTCTATGAAGCACAGCAAAATCAACACTCTGATTGGCCAATGTAATTCGACTTTTCCTTTTATCAACGTCATTGTTTGAAGATTGGTAAAAATGTTATTTACGTTATCTTTACCACATTAAGTTCAAGTGTTTTATGTCTAGAGATCTGGGTGTGGATTCGCTTTTTGTGGGCATCTTCTTTCCAATCATCACCAGGGAGACATTTTGTTCCTTCCACATTTCAGTGTGATGGCGTCCCATGAAAGTTGTTCATGTGTTGCAGATTTTTATTCGATAAACCATGCTTCAACTTCTTCTGGCGGTGAAATCATTTTGAATCGTTAATGTTATAAAACTCGTATGTTACGCCCTTTAGCTCTCATTTGGTCAAACAGAAAACTTTATTATTTGTTTCATGGACCTTTAGAAACCGTTAGTGAGAATCTTTGTTTATTTTTAACTAATTTTTGAAAGTATAGCTATACTTCTCAGACAACCTATATATTCTTGATTTTTATATAATTCTTTTTTATCATCTTTGTAGTTTATGATTGGGTTCCTCCAACAATTTTACAAATGGATGCTTGTTTCCTTTTTTAAAAATCTTTTTTCTCTCTCATTTCTGGTGCAGTGTGCTAATTATACCATTTTTCTTTCGTTAGCTGCTAGTTGTTATGAGCCAATAAGACAAGGGGGTCCATGTTTAGGAAACATTGCGATGTTCTATTACGATCCTCAACTTAGGGCCTGCCTACCATTCATTTACAGTGGATGTGGTGGAAATAACAATAGATTTAGCTCAAGAACAGAATGTCTGTCCGTATGTGGCGAGGAAGACTTTGAAGACCTTACACCGGATTGGGACGTAGAAGAATGTATGTACTTAAAAACAAGTTTTGTAATTAATAAGTGAGTTTATATTCCAGGTTTCTTTAATTGTAATATTTACTCGTATACAAGATTTCAAACATACATTTTGCAACGCTGTCACGTGCTTGTTTCTAACTTGTAGAAGAGTATCTAGAAATTGAACAGTAGTTGAAATGTGTTGCACAATGGCTTTTATTTTTGTGGAAATAAAAGCAATAATATTTACATTACATTGTCAGTGCATGCGTGTTAAGAATAAATTTTTTATTATAATAATCCGGTTTGATTTAATTTAATCATTTTAAAATAATATGTTCGTATTAAAAATGACTTAACAAATCTCTCAATATTTTTAAAGAATATTACTTAAAAAAATTGATGATGAAGAAAATTAAATTAAGCAAAACCAATTCCAATACTGTATTTCATAAATGGTTTAAATAACAAAATTTCAGTTTTTGAGAATGGAATATTTGCTTAGAAATCATTAGTAGACTCGTGAAACAATTGTAATACATTGATAAGTTCATTTTTGTCTATGAATTGATTAAAAAATTAAAGGTGATGCTTTCAACTTAAAGTTTAATTAATCTACATTTTTTTTTGTTTTGGGAAATTTAATACACGAACCCTTGCAATAATTTTAAAAATGAAATTATCAAATATAATACAAAACTGATTGAACAGAGAAATGTAAATATTAAATAGAAATATAACACTTTAAAGCTAGACAGCTAGACATTTTAATAAACATTTTTTTAAAATAAACCAGAGCCAAAGATTGTTGGAACACAATGCATCACATTTTTTAAATGAAAATAATCCTTGATTTGAATTTAAAAAGTTTAATAAATATTCTAAAAAAATATTGTTTATAAAACCTTCCCAAGGGAAAAAAAGTTAAATCTTAGAATAAATGTATTTCTTTTGAAGACTTTTAGATTCTATATTTATATTATATAGGGTATTCCGAAAATAGCACCAAAACTCTGAACATTTATATGTAGACAAATTATTTTTAATTTTAGAAATATTTTTCAGGAATGGGGAATGTTTGAAAACACACATGTCATTTTTTACTTTCATTTTTAATTTTTAAATGACACTTAAATTATTTTCTTTTGAAATCATGTTCTGAAAACAGTTTTATATGTATATTCTAACTCAATCGAAACTAAATATAAAAACATAATTCATTTATACGCTTTTGCAAAATTTTTGCAAATTCCTGAAGTAGTCAGTTTCTTCTATAAATGGGGAGTTTGCAAATTGTGGTTTTGGACTACCTGAAAAATGTGCAGCATTTGCAAAAATCCTACGTTTTTTATTTTATTTGAAGATTCAGTATTTATTTTTCTTTTAAATGTAGAGGTGATCCTTGTGGTTTATTACCATTTTAAAAGTTAAAGGAATATATTTTTTGTGAAAAATTCATGGAGAATATTCGATGTTAAAAGAAGGCAAAAAAATATTCATGTTTAATGTTTACTTTAAATAACACCTTTTCCTTGGATTTACAGATCCATGCACCCTACGAATGAATAGAGGAATTTGCCATAACTTAGTCTGGCGATGGTATTACGATTTTGATACTAACACGTGCAAGCAGTTCCAGTATACTGGATGCCTTGGAAATTCAAACAATTTTGTATCATATCGCGATTGTATGTCCAAGTGTGAAGATGAGTAAGTATAATATTTTATGTTATGAATTAAAGTAGTTAGGTAAATTGCTCTTTTGTAAGCAAAGAGTTTTCATAACCAAGAATATAGTTTTATCCTTTCTATAATGGAATTATTTATGTTTTAAAAGGAAGATATGAGTGCGGATCTCAACACTTATTTAAACTATTTTGAGTGGTAATGGCGGCGTATATACTCGTATATACGTCAGTAAGCAGTTGCACCTAAGGAAGAATGAACGTATATATACGTATTTTGGTTTTAGTCACAGGTGTTTAAGCGGTTTATGTACCTTAGCTACTAAGGATTTACTGCAAGGATGTAGGGTCAGCTATTGGCAGCAAATAATATTATTTTAAACTCTTCACATTAAGTAGAAGAGTCCGCCGTAACAAATAATTTTCCGAAATCTAGTGAAGGTACGAAAATCCAAGAGGGCAGAGATTCGGCGGAAACGAGACCTGGTTATACTTGATAGAATCGATAAAATTTTAATAAATAAGAAATCATGAGATTAATTTTTCTGTTGCAGAGTAATGACGAAGGTGGAAACAATCCGCAGAAACAAGGTTTGATTTTTTGAGGGGTGAAAACAATGGGTAGCTATGAAATCTAAGGGAGGAGAAATAAATGACCCCACTAGTCTTGAACGAAAATAAAAATTGGGGGAATTGTCAGTCCAATTCTAAGGAGTCATTAACCTTCTGATCAGACAGTTAAAATATTCCACTGTACACTCTTTAATAGTTTGAAAATAAGTTTTAACATTTTTTTTCTGTTTTGCATTCGTGCTAGCCCGAAATGCGTTCGGTTGCCAACCTTCACATATACGTGCTAGTAGTTCGGAGACAGTGGAAATCTCAATCTTTTTGGAAATAGATGTCATTTTATGTCTAAGAATTATAGATATATACAGATTT
Source organism: Trichonephila clavipes (assembly GCA_019973935.1). NCBI lineage: Eukaryota > Metazoa > Arthropoda > Arachnida > Araneae > Nephilidae > Trichonephila > Trichonephila clavipes. The sequence continues at coordinate 92,972 of BMAU01005764.1, read as the reverse complement.
AACCTTCTACTCAAAATGAGAGAAGTGTGACTGATATGCACGTGGATTTGGATTTATAAACATAAGTAAAAGTAATATTTTTTTGTTGCATGCATTATGACGCTTCTTTAAATGAGCAAATGTTATTTTTATAGAATAAGTAGGAAAGTTTAGTTTTAGCAAAGAGTATACATGAAGTATTTGGGTTTGCAGTCTTTTTTACTACATAATTAGATTTTGTAGGCGAAATGTTTTCTGTTTTACCGTTACACACACACACACACACACTGTCGTTACTCAGAAAATGTTTATCTAGAATAAAAATTATTAAATAAAAATAATTTAAATTATAAAAAATCAACGAACGTCCTTTCCCTTTCAGAAGGCCGTGGTAAAATGATCAAACATTGACCAATCCATGGTGATAAATAGTTGAGAAGTAATGAGTTAGACCATGTTCAGTTTTTAAATGCATCATGCTAAAAGTCTTTAAATGGTAAGCAAAAATGTATTTAAGAAGAAGTAACTTGTATAAATCAAGTGTATTAAAGCAATATACACGAAACATATGTCGCTTATGTAGTATACAGAGTATTATTAAGAAATACGTTCATATTTCGGTATTTTCCGGCCAGTGAGTGAAACTCGAGAGAGATATGCACGAGTTTGATCCTCTCATCCCGCTTAAAGAGGATAAAAAAACAGAAGCCATATAAAACCATAATTTTGTTGCTATGAAGTGTTTTTAGTAGAATTATTTCCATTTATATATATATCCAGTGTTGGGGGGTAGGGTATCGCGCTTTCACACCACAGGTCCGGGGCTCAAGCCCTGGGGTGGGTTAGGTTGACTCAGCCTTTCATTTCTTCAGCGGGTCGAGAAAAAGAGTTAAGAGCTTTCTTGGGAACTAAACAATGAGAATTTTGCATCAGACAGGCCACCTGTTCGAAACGTCTGCTTATACTCCTCAGCGTCCAAGGCCCCGTAAACTGAGTTAGGCATTTTAGGCCTTGGCCCAGTTGGGATGTTGCGCCACTGGGTTTAGTTTAGAATTTGCATTTATTGCTTGGGATTACTTCCTTCAAAGATGACGAATACCTTAAATTACAACGAAAAATCAATCGAAAAAAAGGGATTCGATCACTTGAGTATTTCTTTTTGTTACAGGAATTCAAGATGCGTCTGTCACATTCTGCTGTCTTCTTTGGTTCAAATTGTTAATATAATTTTTTTTAACATATCTATAACATTTCTTCGTAAAATATTTTTAATATTGACTTTAAATAAAAGTTACTCTTAACAATTAATACGAATTTTATGTATTCTTTATAGGGGGTGATAATCCTGGTTAAAGACAAATATTCCTGCTTATAAGAATAAAATATGTTTTAAGAAACGTCAAGAGAAGTGTTTATTTCGTCAGCAAAGTAGCTTGTGTAGTTCTTCGCGAAATATTTGTAATATTCAATAACTTTTTAAGTTGGTTTTAATAAAGTTCTTTTTTCGTGAATAAAATGATCTCTTTGGTTTATGTAATTGTCGCGCTTTATTTCTTTATGGAACATAATTATTGTGAATATGCGCAAAGACTTTATATGGCGATAAAAACGTATAATTCTGAAAAAGCAAACAAGAAAACGACTATTAGATATAAGAAAAGTGCTGTAAAATTTTTAATATTTTGGATTTGGGTTCTAGCTTTATCAAGAAGTGTTTATTTTGGCAGCAAAGCTTGTGTAATACTTTGCGAAATAATTGTTACATTCAATAAATTTTAAGTTAGTTTAAAAAAAGTTCTTTTTTCTTGAATAAAATGGTTGCATTAGTACAGTTTATTTGTCGTATTTTATTTCTTTATGGAATATAATTATTGTGAATATGCGCAAAGTCTTTATATGGCCATAATAACGTATAATTCTGAAAAAGCAAAACTAGAAAACGACTATTAGATATGAGAAAAGAGCTTTAAAATTTTTAATTTTTCAGATTTGGGTTCCATCTGTATATCCCGCTACGGTAAAGCGAACCCAAACGCTTCCTTATCCTTTTAACGGGCCAATTATTTTTAGTAAAAAAAATTCTAGTAAAATGTTTTCCGAATTGAGATGGATTAACGAAAAGAAACTCGTTTAGATTGAAATTAATTTGATTTTTATCACAATTTTTTTTGTTGTAAGTACACTTACCACCGCGCATTATGGGCTGTTTAGGAAGTTTAGAAGTGTAAGGGTGCCTCCCTCGGGTGCCCTTAACCTTGATTATCAGCGTGAGCTAGAAATGTAGGAATAACGGAAGAACTAGAAACTGCCATGATCTTAATTTGAATTTGTTAAGATCTTTAAACTTAAACTTCTAACAGATTAGATAATAATAATATATGTGAGAGAATCTACGGTGGCTAAACACTTAATATATATAATATCGAAATAACGTAACCCTGACCACTATCAATACTAACTTGCCTAAACTCAATTTCAATATTACCGCTGATCCTAATATCAAATAGTGACTCCTACCTTAATGTCGATCGATAAATCCAATCCTACTGGAAGTTGCGGATTTACTGGATTGCAATGGTATGCACCTTGACCTAATGGCTCTCTGTCCCTAATAAGTTCTGTTAGCTGTCACTTAATCTTTTAAAAACCTCTTCACGCTTGAGTCATTGATTATCAAAACATTCCTCAAATTGCCACCCAGCTTACTCTAACTTCTGATATTTAAAAGCTTCTTAGTTTGCATCTTTCCTTCACGTTTCACTTCTTGGGTTTGGTTGGAAAAGAGTTGCCATTAATTCTGTCTCCAAAGAACCCAAAGGACATGTTAATGAAAAGACGCGTGAGCCCGTCACATTAGGAAGTAGGAAAAAAGTAGGAAGTGTAATGCATTTTCTTTTCTTTTTGGTTATATATATTTATACAATATATTTTGTAAATACTACAAATTGAAAAAAATATTTATGTATCAGAATTTCAATATTCACATTGATGAAAATTTACAATATTACATTCCATAAATTTTTAGAAAACACGGAGATTCACATAGAGGGACATCGTAATTTGTAATTGCTACTGAATTCGGGGAAGAAGTCTTCAAAGAAAAATGCTTCAGTTCCATTTCGATAAAACGGAATATGATTACGGGGAATCGTTATATCATGTAGATTTGCATTGGTTAAGTGGATAATTTTTTAGAAAGATTCAATGACCGACTAAAAGAGGTAAAAGACTTTTTGAAATCAAAAGAAGAAGCGTACGTTGAACTTAGTAAAGACGTTTGGTTGATGGATTTAGCTTCTGTTGTCTATATATCAGGCCTGATTAATAGATTCAACTTAAAATTGCAACAGAAAAAACAAAAGTAATTGAATGAATTTGTTAATACTTTCAAAAATAAGTTAAAGCTAATATCTTCTAAATCTCTTATCTTCTGAGGTGCATTACCTCAAGTCTGAAAATGATTTAATCATTTTATTGATGAGAATTGACATTAAAGAGAGAGCGTAACAACAATATAACTTAATTATTGACATAAGCTGCAGTGTTTGTTACTAAAACTCTTAATTTTTTGTATTATCTGTGGCATTGCTCACCTATTAAAATAATGGATTACTTCCGAAGTAATAGATAATATGTAGAAGAAGTACTTATCTTCCTGTTACACCCAAGGTTTCAATTGCCGTTAAGAATTGAATGATACAAAGCAATGTATTTAACGTGTTTTAAAAGAGAGGTGGAAAAAAAGGAATGTGTCCCAAAAAAGGAATGTGTCCCAAAAAAGTGAAAAAAAGGTAGGTTCAAGTAAAAAACTGTATGTTGGAAAATTAAAGAAAAGCGAAGGAAAATTGAAATCTTCTTTGATAACTAACTATCTGAATGAATAAAACTAATTAAGACTATAAAAATATAATAAAAAGTATACTTATCCTGAAAGCAAATTTTAATAAATTAGGTTGGCCCAAACTTGACTTCGTTAAGTTCAAACGTATGTTACGCATGTCGTAATATAATACGTAAGGTATAACCAAATATATAAATTTAACCCCTTCCTTCCCACTCCCGTCAAAATCACAGGGTGAAATTTCCCTCTCTATTTTTCGTGCCCATGATATTTCAGGGCGGGAGTATTCAAAAGTAACGCGCTAAAAAGATTAAAACTATCTATTTCTTATCCCCAGTGTCACGTTTATTTCTCCCCAGACGTCAGCACCATATTATTAGTAATGTGTTTAAAGATAGTTATTTTATTTTAAACAATATGCAGCACACACAATCAAATATATATATATTAGCAATATGTTTTTGTAACCTTAGCTCAGTTACTTAGTTCTGCTCTTCGTGAATACATGTGGGCTGTGCATTCTGCGATAAAATATGAATAATTTTTAATATTGTATATATTATGACAGTGTTTCTCAAACTGTGGGGCGAGAGCCTATTGAAAAGTTTAAAACAAAAGATTATCTAAAAAATTATTAATTTACTGAAAGTAAACAAAAAATAACAATAAAAAATAAAATAACACGCTTACACTGATATAATACACTTATAAATGTATCAGTACTGCACGATGTATTTTATAATCAATTTAACAATGCTTAGCTAAGAACAAGTTTCATAATTACCAGTGACCCCATTGCCTTGTTATATATAAAATGATATACAACAATTAACAATTATCTTAATAAATTGTACTATTTATAATTAACCCTTCAACTGCTGATTAAAATGTATGCAATTCGCACCCCAATGACACCGTTTTCCACATAGACTCGCTATGTGGCGCATGTGATGCATTGGAAGGGGGGTGGAAGAAAAGGAACAAATAAGCAAATCCTTCGCAGACTCTGTCAAAGTCCTTTTATTGCATTCCAAAGCATTCGAAATAATTTTATGGTAGCAGGGCTCAGAAAAGATCGTACTTCAGTACGACGTATGTATACGTCTGGGACAAATAACGTTTTGGCAGAGTGAGACGTATATATGCGCCAGTAACATTTAAGAAGCTAAAATCATATTGTAGCTTTAGCGTTAAAGTATAGTATTATTGAATTCAAAACACTGTTATTGTATGGAAGGGGGGCGCGATGGAAATTCTGATTGAATATTGGGCCACAAGTACTAAAAGTTTGAGAAAGACTGCATTATGGAGTTAGTTTGGAAGTCAATCAGATTCTACTTTATGTATATAGAGATCTGAGAGTGATTCTGTAACAACTTATTGTTCGGTTAGTGAACTTGTGAGCAGTGACGATGGATCTGTACTGTGTCACTGGCCTTTTTATATTTCATGCTTTGAAATTTAACTCGCAAGAAAAACATTTCTAATGTGTTTTAATGTTGTATAAGTATAACAAAGTTATCTTTTAATGTTTAAAACACATGTTTTTTTAAATTTTTTCACTTTGCTGGAAAGCCAACATTAAGTCAAAATAACCCTAAATGTTGGCTTTTCTTAAAAATTACTTCTTTGTATTTCAAGCTAAGAATTTACCCAAAATTTAAAAATAAAGACATATATTGAACGTTAACCCAGTTTTCTATAATTTTCTTGAATAAAAAAATAGGCACTTTTATGACCGTTTTCTTCAGAATTATGCGACCGTGGGGTTAAATAAGAAATGCATCGAAAAGTTAGTGGTTAGTTATCCTCGTCACCAATACCTATCTACTTTTGAGGTTCTTTGTTGCAGTTTTCAAAAATCATCTTACAATATTAACCCATGATTGCTCGCATGGGGTGTTCTGTACACCCCAGCAACAAGAAAAGCCTCCCAGGATTCCAAAAATAATGCGCAGAACCACGATTTTTTCTGTAGCTGCACATTTTAGGTCATTGAACCTTCAGGTCTGATGCAATCCCTCTCGCTCGGACGATTGAAATGTAACGACCTTCAAAAGTTTATCTAGGGTGCTGAGAACTCCTCACGAGAAATTAAGTTACATTTTCGTACTCAAAAAATTCAAGTTTTACAGTTTTCGTTTGCATTTCTTAAAAATATATTAATATACATGCATATTTTATTTAAAATTTCAATAATTGTAGCATCAAAATAATATACTGTAAAATAATTGCACAAATAAAATAAATACAGTACTATAAAATAATTCAAAATATTTTCCACACATTATGGCAAAAACTCCATGGGAGGGGAACCCATAGCGACTTCGCCATCTCTTAGATACTGTATCGACAGATTCTGAGGATGAATTATGTGATTTCGAAGAGTGTGTAATTTCAGAACCAAACCTGGAGTGATTAAACCTAAAATTGTGAATTTTTATAATATGACCGAAGGTGGCGTTGATATTACTGATGAAATGTGCAGTACATATGATGTGTCGAGAATATGTAACCGTTGGCCATTGCGAATATTTTATCATCTGCTTAATACTGTAGGAATTAATGCTTCTATTGTCTATCATTCGGCTCTTCCTGAAAAGAAACTGACGTTCAAGATTATTATAGCAGATTAGAATGGATCTCGTGCAGTCTCAGTGGCATATGAGATCGTAACTCTCGAACCTTAACAAAACACTCAGAAGAAGCTTTACTGACACAGAAAATATTAAAAAGAGCATTAATCCACCAAAAAATGGCACTGCACTATTTGTCCACGGGTAAAAGATGTAAAAACTAATTGTTTTTTTTATCTTCAATGTAAGAAAAATATGTGCTTAAAGCATATGAATACAGTCTGCTCTGAATGTTTCGAAAATTATTAAAATATTATTTTTCTACTTTCTGCTATCCTTATCATTAATTATAAAGAATGTTTATTATTGGAACATACGTTTTACTTGTGGTTTATGAAAAAATATAAAATTATGTATTTTAAAATGAAAATTTTGTAAGTTTAGTTTTAATTAACGTTAGTCTCCTTTATAAGCAATAAGTTAAATAAATTTGTTATTTTAATACAAAAACATTTTGTACTTTATAAATATGTATCATAATGATTTAAATGTTTTTCATATTTAAAAGTTTGGGGTGTTCTCTACATACCGCGAGGAACGACGGTAGCAAAAACAGGCGCGAGTGACCCTTGGTTAAAGGTACATGAATTTTCCACATTTTACACAACAAAATTTTGATGGTCAACTTTTCTTCATCTTCTGACAAAGAGAATAGAGTACTTCTTCAAAATTCGTGCTGTTGTTTCTCTTGGTTTTTCATCCTGACAGGACGTTGTACATCAAATATTACTTTCAACCATGATTCCTATTGAACTAGGCATGTGAGTGTTACTCTCACGTCGTCTTCGCGTGGCAATTCAATTCCCAGCAGAAAAACTGCCATAAAGAAGTAACAAAATACTTGTTTCGGGTTATTTTAGTACAAAACAGAAATTGCACTCCATGTAACAGAAAAGCATAAAAATTAATGAAAGACTGGAAAGCCATAAAAAATGACAAAAAACATTGTTTGGGGCGTGGCATCAATTAGATTCAAGGGCCCCTGGCCGCTTAAAATGTAAGGCGATCAACCGCGTTCTAAGCACTGAGCCCTAGTTCAAGTGATGAAAGACAGATAGAAAAAGAAAGGGCACGTTCCCACTGACCGTTTAGACGCGATACCAAAATTGTTTTTAATATGCATGTCGACATTCACGCGCTTAATGTAGGTTTAATGAAGAATACATTAAATAATTTCAAAAATATTTCTGTCGAGTTAATTAAACATATCGGTACATTAAATCAAGAAAAATATTGCGATGAAAAAATAAAATTTCATTCCGAATTCGAGAAACGTTTTCAAGAATCCACCAGACTATAACTTATAGTTATATTCATGTGTTACCATTTGGCAATGTTGATGTGGCAGAAATAACTGAAAACGCAAATTACATTCTATCGTTATTTCTTGAATAAAACGGGTTTTTTTCCCTTTAAAGTGATAGATCTTTAAAAGCACGTAGTTCAAAACCTAAGAATAGTTTAGGGAATCTTAAAGTATTCCAATTAAAAAAAAAGTGGGATTTTATTAACATCGTTCTTTGACTCTACCTACCTGTTGGGCATAGTGGCCTTGGACTTCATGGGCTGTCAAGCCACTGAGTTAAGTTTTTGAAGATTTCGTGCTTATTATCAATTCACTAAATATTGCAAACCTCATATTTTAGCTCATTACTCCTACGCCACTGAGTGGACTGCAAAAACTAGAAAAAAATTAGCAGTAGACCGTACCATGTAAAAGTCTGCTGACCTCTTGTTATAATCAATTTTAATTTCGCCAGAAATTTTTAAGTTATAATCACTTTAAGATTTCAACATTTTTAAAGTAGTACTACCATTATTTATAATCCATGTTGGTTTTTTCTGAAATCATATCATGCATTAACAATCGTGGAAGAATAAGATGTAGTGAAAAGTAAATAAAAAATAAGAATAATAAATAAAGCACACTGAAATACAATGTCGGATATTTTTATTATACAGTAAAAAATAAAGATACATTGAGGAGACACAATGGGAATGTCATAAAATTTGATAAAGAAAGCAATGTATACGCATATAAATAAAATGTGACTGTATTTCAGAGAAATAAACAATTTTATTCAGCACCAACAACAGTATATGTTGAACTTAATAATACAATATTGCTCAAGCTTCTATGTTCCTTATGGTTACTAGTCAGCAAAGCATTGGTTTTTTTGCCACTCTCTTAGTACCTAGTTCGATTGATGAGGTCCTGAGACAGCTCAAAGGATTTGATCATCGCGTAGTAAAAAAAAACATTTTATTAGAGTCCATTATACCAGAAAGAATAATAGCCTTCTGAAACTGAAAAGATATTGTCTTCGGGCTGATGTATGAACCAGGTGTGTCGCGAGATGGACAACATCAAAGGATGTGAAATATTGTAAGCATATTCACCGTTCTTAAAATTGCTATGTATAAAAATTAAAGGAATTTAGCTTCGAAAAAAAATAGCCCATCAGACCTTAAATCCAAACCGTCTACTAGTTTCGGGAATGACAAATATGCTCATATTTCACCACTGTCCTGGGCATCTTCAGGGTCTTCTCTGAACGTGAGGGATAAATTAAAATTAGATCTGCCACTGAGAAAACACAATTATACTCTATTAAGTTAAATTCCAGAGTCAAAGTAATCTTTCCTCACGGATCAATAGTACTTGTGGTCTCTGGTGCTCTGTTTATGCAGAGGTCAGTCATTAATATTCCCCATTCAGCTTTATAATGTGACGTTAATATCTCTCTCACTCAACACATTCGCTCCATTTATGCAACGAATTGTAGATAAAGATAATAGGTACGTTTAGGGCAGCTTTATCTTCATTTCTGCTGTTTCAGTTAAGTCGAAAACTACTTGCCTCTACTTTTCCTGAAAATAATGGTTGGCCTTTAAATCGACCATTTCTGCGACTGTAATATGTATACTTACCACCAATTGCATTAATCTTTAAATGTCAACGATAAGCTAGTTCAAAGTAACTAAAACTCAATGGTGCAACAGCCCAGGACAGACTGGCCTACAGTACCCATCTCAAATTTCGTTACCTTGAGCGCTGAGGTGTATGAGCAGAGGTTCCGGTCAGGTAAACTCCACACCAAATCCCCAGTGATTAGTTCCCAAGAAATATTGGTACTACTTTATCGACCCACTGAAAGATTTGCCCTTGGTTTGAACCTCAGACCTGTGGTGTGGAAGAGCGTTGCTCAACAACTTGGCCACTGGGCATGTGGTAAGCTATTTTATTTTTCTATTTGTACTGCCATCTATTAGGTGTACAACTTTGCTTCCGCCGTTTTGCAATAGGTGGCTGTAGCGGTAAGTGGTAGTCGAAATAAATAGATCGTAGATGTCATAGAATAAGCTTAGGTATTTGTAAACATAACGCCATCGAAATATTAGTCGATTTGTGTCTGCATCATAAAGTTATTCTCGATTACATAAACATGTCAGCTTACAAGCCAAATTATCGTCATTTGCGGGAATTTTTAATGTTCTGCTTTAATATGAAGAAATCTGCGGCTGAGGCTCATCGAATGCTCTCAAATACCTATGCTGAGGCCACTATTAGTGAAAGAACGTGCCGAGAGTGGTTTCAACGCTTCAAGAACGGTGATTTTGACGTCGAAGACCAGCATGGCATTTGGTGGGACCAGCTCGACGTAATGTATTATGAGTTGTTAAAACCGACTGAAACAATTACAGGCGATCGTTATCGAACGCAATTATTGAATCATAAATGTATAATCAGTTTTTTTTTTTGCAATAAAGCATCGAATTTCGGAAAAAAACGGCGGAAGCAAAGTTGTACACCTAATAATAATAGCTATTAAAAGAAAATTTTAAACCCTCATACTCCTCGTTATCGACAGCCCCCTTAATAACAGGATTAAGAGAAGTCAATATCCTGAAGTCATTTTTTCCTAGTCTGCTACCCTTCATTCCTTTGTTTACTTTTTGTATATTTGTAATAACTAGCACCTTAATATCACTAGAATTTCAAGGATTTATTATTGTTGCAATTGAACTATGCTCCCACAAATGGTGGCATGAAATCATTTTTTTCCTCATTGATTCAGCAATTTTCAATTCCTTAATTTTTGTGGCAATTACGAAGAATCCATAAATGGGCTTTCAAAGCGAACTAAGAGTTGGTCTGTAGCTAGCACGCTCATTAATTTCAAGATATTTAAATTTGAAACGAAAAGGATGAGTCATAAGATTCTTGGATTGTACAGAGTTCGGTAGCTTACGAAATAATTATTTTAAATGTGTCGTTAGAATAAAGTTCAGAGGTTCTCACCTATATAAGAGTAAACTTGGTACCTGGTGACAGGCTGAAATTACGTTTTCTCATTTAAGAAAATGTAACATTTGACTGTATTTTTTCTTTTTTTTTTTGCAAAAAAAGGCTTAGGTTTACATTGTGATACCTTACGGTTTAGTTTCAAGCAAATTAGACAAATTCCAAGTTTGCCAGCATCATACCTCACCCTAAAAGGTATGCATTTAAATTTATAAGTTATACAAGTCATGGTTCAAGGAATAAAGCTTATTTTTTGTCAAAATTTGCGTCTGTTCGTAACATTAAATTTTTATGACGTGGGGATTGTTTAAAATATTGTTCACTTTTGTCCGTGCGGGTGGCAGGCTTTCTAAAAATAAAAAACGCTCATGTAAAAAAGCCAAGAAAATATTCGTCGTAGGAACGTCTGTACTCTCTCCAAGGTCATTTCAAAAAGACACTTTGTCTCTTTATCCCAAACCTGCACAACTAAAAGATGGGGTATCAGAAGAGTTAACTCTGTCTCAGCTGAAAAATATAAACAATTTTCCAATCAATATAATTCTTTGAAATTAAAATTAAATAATTCGAATCTTTTACATATTATTTATAATGAAATGAAGTTTCAAAATTTTTTTAAATGTTTAAAATAAAATCATACTTTAAAAAATTGTAAGCATATGAAACTAAGCAACATTTCTGTAATATATATTAAGTAATTTTTACGATGCGCATGCTGTTTCTAAACCAGTAGCTATTGATGTATAAAACTTCGTAGAATTGTAAATTGTTTCATAATTTTTATAAATCTTACCTATTTTTAGTATTATATATCTTTTATTCAGAATGTTTGAGAAATAGTGATATTTAAAAAAATTTAAAATGTAGTTTTTTATTCTTTAAAAAATACAATTTATTGTTTTATTTATATAAAAATTACAGTGTAATAAGGATATATTTAACACGCACATAACAAATCATTTTGTTGAGAGTAATTAGAGATAATGTTTTTGAAAATATCCAGCGTAAATTTGTTTATATTTTCAACCTTCGGACACAAAGTTACAACCCCTGAGAGCTCTGAATCAACGACAGTTCTGAGAATGCACTAAGCTCAATTTTTAGCAACTTTAACACTCTCAAGTGTTTGAAACAAGTATAATTCAAATTTCTTAAATAAATCAACATGTGAATAAGTCGTAAAATTTTCCTTTTGCAACATCAACAAAGTATTTATATGTTTGCTTATAATTAATCTTTTGTTCTTAATCCTCTACTCTAGGGCCAGAAATAACGAATCAAGTGTATCATTCACAGTCTGAGCATTTTTTGCCATCAACATTAAACACAACTGAAGATACTGCAATTTTTGTTTGTCATTTAAAGCACAATTTTCAATTATTTCTTCGAATTGCTCTTAAAAAAATAAATCCTGTTTCAAAGCATCTTTAAATTCTGGTAGCGATAATTCTGGTAATATAGGACAAGATTTGATTAGATACATCATTTGACCCGGTTCCATTACTACACTGCTCAAAATAATTAAAGAATATTGCGGTTTTAGGTGGATCTTGTGACTGGGAAACTTCTTAGCTGATTGATACATGGTCGACAGACGTCGTAGGTTATATGAGAATAAATTACACATGTTTGGCAGAAAAAAAATGCATTTTATTGAGCATTTGTGTACAAAAGGAAAAAAACACAATTTGTGCGGATGAGAAAAAAAGAATAAGAAAATGTGTTTTCTTCAAAGGAAATCATTTTCAGTAGGGGGTATGGTTTCCACGGACGGCCAGCAACGTTGAGCACCTTTGAGGCAGGGAGTCAATGAGACTATTAATCACGAGTTGGGGTATTCTGTCCCACTCTTCCAGAAGAGCTCTTTCCAGCTCTTGGAGAGTTTGTGGTGATGGTGGGCGGCCAGCAACTCGTCTTTCAAGAGCCTCCCAAACGTGCTCTATTGGATTCATGTCTGTAGAACACGCTGGCCATTCCATTCGTCTGATTCCTTCCTCGAAAAGGATATCCTCCACCAGGTTAGCACGATGGGGCCTACAGTTATCGTCCATTAAAATGAAGTCATCTCCGATTGCTGCAGCGTAAGGGACTACAATAGGTCTGAGGATCTCATTCCTATATCGGCGAGCAGTCATAGGTCCATCTCGAATGATGTAGAGGTCTATGCGCCCGTCAATGGAGATGCCACCATACACCAATATTCCCCCACCGCCAAATCTGACACTTTCGTGCATCAACGCAGGATTATTCCTACTGCCACGGTCCCTCCAGATGAAAATACGCCTATTATCCGGATGAACAGAAAAACGGGACTCGTCAGAAAAAAGAACATTGCTCCATTCATTTCTCCTCCAATTCACATGCTCTGTTGCCCACTCCCTGCGGTCGCGACGATGTCTTGATGTTAGTCTAACACATACCACCTGTCGGCGAGCATACAGACCTACACCATGGAGCCGGTTTCGGACAGTCTGAATTGAAACCGTGGTGCCAGTAGCCGAGCGAAGGTGTTGTTGGAGAAGAGTAGCGTTCATTTTTCGGTTTCCCCGAGCCGTTAACACTAAATAACGATCTTCATTGGGCGTTGTTGCCCGTCTAGGACCTTGTCCTGGTTTTCGGCCTGCACTTTCAGTCTCCAAAAAACGGTTCCAGATCCTGGAAATCACACTTTGTGACCTTCCAATGGCTTGCGCTACTTCGGCTTGAGTTTGGCCCCCTTCTAACCTACCAACAACTCCCCAAGCTTCTGAATCGGTTAAATGACTTCGCTGAAACTTCTTACTCATCGAACCAAAGCAGTCACTGAATGCCGATCATCCTTGTCTTCATTTCAGTTGAAAGTCAAATTTCATTCGCTTCCGCTGAAGCGACGTTTTTGACGTCGAACTCAAAATTAGCATACTCCACAGTTTGAAAATCGGAAAAATTTGCATTTGTGATTCTCTTCTTCCATTTTCGGCAAGAAAAATTTCGCTTATATCTATGTTTTATATAAAACTTAAAATATCCTTTTGAGCAGTGTATTATAATAATTTTAATTTAATGATTTAAGTCTGCCTAGAGTTTCTCAATGTGCTCATTGCAAGTGGTAATATTCGCATCAAAATTATCAAATTCTCTATCTGACAAAGATTATTATTATACACCTATTTCTATTAGTATTAAGAGAACAGAGACATCGTATACTTTGAAAAAATCGATTTTTCAATTTTAGTTCTAAAAAATAGTGCTTATTTTTCTGAATCTAAAAATGTATAATATTTATATGTTTGTTGATAAAATAGCCCTAAAATATGAAAAATATAAATGTAAACAAATGATCACGCCCTTTTTGACACACCCCTTTGAACTTTAAATATGCAGTTTCCCCTGTGTTTGATCTATATAAACGTTCTATATAGCGAACAAAATATCTTTCAGTATGTAAAGTCTAATTTTTTAAAAAATAAATTTATACGTGCAAAAAGAAAATTAAGATTTTCATGATTTTAAGGTTTTATGATTATTTTAAAGAAATTATGCAATTAATTCGTTAAAAAACTGATTCATTATGTTTGATATGTTGCTGTATATATATATATATATATGTAAATTGTTTTGCATATTCAAAAAATATTTTTGTAAGAAATGGTACCTGTACATGAAAATATGTATTACAAAATCTAGAAAATTATGTTCATGTTAACTAAAACAAAGGGGAAAAAACGCATGAATTTAAAATTACTTTTGTAATTCTAGAAAATGATTAAGGATTATTATTAGTCATATAAAAATAGGCAAGAAAATACTAATCAAGTGTATAATATGTGAAAATATTGGTTTTTTTTTTTAGTTTTTTCACTTTTCCTCAAAAGCATATTTTTTTGCATTTAGGTACATTTTTTAAAAAAACTATTGCACTCTATGATTCCAGATTTTTTATACTTCTATACAAGATGCCTATGCATATAGTGAACCTATTTTTTTCTATTAAGATAGTGCCTATTTTTTTAAAAATAGTTTTATGCATAAAAAAAGCAGAAAAATAAAAAAAAAAATCAAATTTCAAAGTTTCATAATTTTTTTAAAGAAGCTATACTGACATTTTACTAAAAAAATGGGTTCACTGTATTCTATGTATTGTTTTATATATGTGTAAAAACTATTTTGCATAAAAAAAGAATACTTTTTAAAAAATGGTACCTAAACACAAGTATATATTACGAGTTCTCAAAAATTATGTATTACTTAAACTAAGTAGTAAAAGAAACTTTTTAAGTAAAAAGTTATTCTTGTAGTTCTACAGAATAATTAAATTATCTTTATTAAGAACGCAAAAAATCTAAGCTCTATTGGAAATTGTAAATGATATATGTCTCATAAGCAAAGGGTCTTAATTTTGGCATTTTACTCTTTCGAGCATGTCCTGGTTCCCTTAAGTCTTTCAAACGCAATTAATTTAGACGGCAATACTTCTTTGTCGTTTTCAGTGAAAGTGTCTATCAAAGCTATTTATGCAGCAACTTGCTATTCAAAATCTGAGACCTTCCGTTCAACAGCTTTGCTTTTTGTCATTACGTATTTAAAGCACAACTGAAAAATTTCGAAATGTCTTTTAAATCCAGAAGCTTACTATTTGCTCGGTTGGCCATATTTTTACAGGCGTCTATTGCCTACGAAATAATTATTTTACATGTAGAATAAAGTTCAAAGATTTTCACCAACATAATGTGTCTTTTTAATTCATTTTAAGGCTACACGGAACCCTTTTTCAAAATTTTTTTTTGGAGACAGTTACAGTAAATATAATTGATGTTTTATATTTAAATTATATTAGTAAGCTGATTCTGTAAGCAAAAAGTCAGTTTGACCAGCCATTATCTTACAATTTTAAAAAATTAGGAATTTTTAAAGTTTTTTCAAACTCTTATAAAATACTCAATTTTTAAATTTTTTTCGTAATTTTAAGTTATTTATGATTCTTAGATTATTACAAACAATATTTAGTATGGATTTGAAAATCTATTCCCTTGTTGATTTTTAATAATTATTTTTCTAGAAAAACCTGGAAAAAACACGAAAATTTTTAAAATATGAACTTTAGCATTTTTTAGAAAAATAACTAGATTTCTCAGCCCTAAATCCATACTAACTTTTATAGAACATACATTTGGGAGTATATTCAAAAAATTTCAAGGCTCTATCTCGGACAGGAAAAAAGCCTTAGGGATTAGAAAACACTTATGCCTTCAATATTAAAAGTCTGAGAAAAACGCGTTTAAAGTTTGTAAATTCATAAAACAAAAACTTATAATGCCCGTAAAACTCTAATTTTTTAATATGTTATTTTCTAATGTATGTTCTACATTAAAACACTATTATTGTTAAATATGACTGAAAATTACATTTTTAATTCAAAATAAATTTTTGCATAGTATTGATAGCATTTGTTAAGACGTCAGTTTATTCAGCTTTATCTTAACCTAATATTTCACAAAAGTTTTGAAACACGAAGCATTTATGTACAAAATAATAATGATACTAACTTAAGCTAAAAGTAGTCAGGTTTGCTCATAAAATTTAATTTTTTTCAGTTTTAAATTGGGGCAGTTTAGGAAGATTTAGCTGTTGTCGTACGACTTTAAAATACTAAAATATAGTTCTACAATATGTTTAGTATAATGCAGTTTGGTATACATCAAGGAAATATTCAGTTATATCTGCAGCATTTGAATTCAGAATACTTGTATTCGGAAGTCTAATTGCAGAATCAGCTGAGGACTGATTTTTAGATACATCATTTTCAGTAGTATTCCATCTCTTCGAAATATTGTTTCTCACAGAAACCCAGAACGCATTTGCCATGGCATTTTCTCTACAGGAAAAAATTAATGATAAAGCTTGTAAGTTATATAAACTATTTTTAAAGCAAAAATTGGCCATAAAATGAATCTTTATTAATTAATTATGAGAACTCAAAAAACTCAAAACATAATCAAGCAGAAATGATTTTAGTAATGAAAATTGAAATTAATAACCATTTCAAATTAAAAGTTAGAAAATATTTTTAATTAATTCAACTTATATATAAGTGTGAAAAAATGCTTTAAAAGGAAACCGAAACCAAAACCATAGCTCATAAAACTTCAAATATCTTAAAAACTAATTTGCTAACAGATCTGAAATTTCGTGGCAAGCATCTCAATGATATGGGCCACCAAAACATGCAAAAAAATTTTTTCACTAAAAATGAAATTTTTAGGGTTCTGTGTAGTCTTAATCCAAGCAAATGGAAAAACTACACAAAAAAAAGAAGTACAGAAAAGGATTGTTTTACTTCTTCAACGTAGAGGGATAGAAGGTGACTCGATAAGAGCCTAATGTGGACAGTAAACATTTTTTTTAAAAAAAAGTAATAAACCCTTACACTCCTTATTATCAACATCCCAAATAATAACGGGGATAAAAGAGGTCAATAACATGGAGCAAATATTTTCCTGGCTCTTTCTATCCTTCATTCCTTTTTTTGTATTTTGGGATTACATAAGTTTCATGATATCACTAGATTTTTAAGTATGTACTATTTTTGCAATTGGAAAACGCTCCCGCAAATGGTGGAATAGAATCATTTTATTCCTCATTGATCTGTCTAATGTTATGTTCTTAATTATGTAGAACCCATATTTGGGATTTTAGGTCAAAAACTAGGTTTTCGTGGGCAACTAGCACACCTATTAATTTCGGAATATTCAAGTTGGAAACGACAAGGATGATCTATTAATTTCTTGGACAGTAAGAAATTACTTCTTGACGAATGGAGAGAGAAAGAAAGTGCTAATCAAATTCCAATTGTAAGGAATACATAAAGACACTGCCGTTTGTGGTCTACTATGACACAAAAGAGAACACGACATGTGAGAACATATTGCGATGTCCCTTGATGCGTATCTCTATGTTTTCCAAAATGTCATAGAATGTAATATTGTAATTTTTCATCAACGAATAAAGAAATTCTGATGTATAATTATTTTTTCAATTTGTAGAATTTTCAAAATGTATTTTATAAAGGAAAGAAAAGAAAACGCATTAAACTTCTTACTTTTTATATAGGCCATAAAGATTGATGGTAAGTGCACATACACCAAAAAAAAATTGTGATAACAATCAAATTAATTTTATCTAACAAGCTAAAAGTGTGTTTTTTTTTGAATTTGTAACGCGTTTATCCACGAACCTGTAACTAATCCTCTTGGGTGGCGTTGTTGGTTTGTCGCTGGTCTTCTGTATCCAAGGTTGCAGTGTCGACTCCGGCCCAAGTCGGTGGATTTTCCTGATGAGACAGCGGCCACGTCTTATGATTATACAGCTTGAAAGAGATCCCTTGAGTGCCCGTTTGGCTTAGATGCTTTCGTTAAAAGTAAATTCCTAAGTACAAATTTCACATCGGCAGAGCTCAGGTGTGTCCCTCTGGGGAGGAGACTGGGCGTCAAAATTAGCTGCGGTAATTGGTATCACCTAAACCGTGCCGCAACTAAAAACTGAATACCTACTCCTCAGGTCTGCAAAGTTAGAAATACCAATACGCAGCCGCATTACAGAAAACAAAATTTTTTTTAACTGTTGCTCTATTGAAAACTTTCTCCCGAAGAAGAATACTTGACCTATTCAAATGAATGGTTCTATTTAAGCATTGAATTTTAGGTACACGAAGTTAGAGGAGAGTACTTGAGAGTTAGCGGACGGGCAGTTTCTGGTTAATCCATTAATGGTAATTGAATACCAAGTCGTAAGATAGAGTTTAAAAATAACGAACGGAGATCGTACAACTAAAAAAAGAATTACGGGGATATAGACCGTAGGCGTCCAAAGTGTTCTAAGTGGAAGTGAATTAGATTACACTCAAATATTAAGCATCCTTTTAGCCGTATGATTGCTTTTATAATCAGTAGTGGGGTGCATTTCCGCTCTTGAGTTGTTACGATTTAAGTTTGAGAAATAATTATTGTAATTTGAACTCGCGGATTAGGTGGTGATCTTTACTCGAACCCCCAAACACCAATAACCGCAACGCGGTTATTACACAAATTGATCTCATTTCAGAAAACATTTTAATTCCTTCTTACTAGAAATAATTAGCCCGTTAAAAGGGTAAGGAAGTATTTGAGTTCGCTTTACAGTAGTGGGGCATAAATCAAGATCCCAAATCCAAAGTAATAAAAATATCACAGCTCTTTCCTCATATCTTATATTCAATTTCCCTTTTTTTCTTTTTTTGAATTATACGTCATTATTGCCATATATAAAGTATTTGCACATATTTACAATAATTATATTCTATAAGGAAATAAAGTACGACAAATAAACTCACCAATGAAATCATTTTATTCAAGAAAAAAGAACTTTTTTAATACCAACTCAAAAAGTTATTGAATGTAACAAATATTTCACAAAGTACTACAACAGTACATTGCTGACGACATAAGCACTTCTTGAAGTTTCTCAAAATGTATTTTATTCTTATAAGCAGGATTTTTTTGTCTTTAACCAGGATTATGACAACCCATAAAGATTATATAAAGTTCATATGAATTATTAAGATTAACATAATTAAAATTATGTTAATTATATTAACAATTTGAACCAAAGAAGGTAGCTGAATATGGCAGGTACGTCTTGAATACTTGTAACAAAAAGAAATACTCGAGTGATAGAATCTCTTTTTTCTATTGATTTTTCGCTCTAATTTAAGAAATTTGCAATCCTTGTGAAGGAAGTAATCCTTAGCAATAAATGCAAATACTTAAAAAAACTCAGTAGTGCAACAGTGTACAAGAGCTATGGTCTACTGTGTGTAAGTCAGTTTACGGTGGCTTGGGTGTTGAAGGCATGAGCAGATGTTCGGATCAGGTGGGCTTTTTGACGCGAAATCGTCATTGTTTAGTTCCCAAGAAAGCCTTGTACTCGTTTCATCGAGCCTCTGAAGGGATGAAAGGCTGAGTCTATCTTACCCAACAAGGGGTTGGAACCACGGATCTGTGGCATCAACAGTGCCGGTTGGGCACTTAATACAAGCGTTCAGGAGCCTGGGGCCCAGAAGGGTCCAAAAGGTCCATGATTAACTGGACTTAACCAGGTTTTCTGTTAATAAGTTTCGATCCGACAGTGCAAAGGGGTCCCGTAGATCTTTTGCGGCCAGTGTCCTAAATAAGCTTTAATCGGCACTGGTGGTCAAAGCGCCTTAGGCTACTAATCGACCATCGAATAAATGTAAATACTTCTAAGAGTCGTCGGGGGATAACCAGACTGCCTAGCTCTTTCGAGCTTTAATCTTTCACCATTAAGATTTTTAATGACTGTAATGTTATGACTCTAGTCTTCTCTCAAAAGACGTATATATACGTTTATACCTCCTAATGAGCAGCTTCTCACTGATGTATATACGACATTACCACTCATAATGGTTTAAATAAGTATTGAACAAGCAGTATAAGTAAGCACACAGATCTGCCTTTTAAAACATAAATAATTCCTTTATATAAATGACAAGTCTATATTCTTGGATATGAAAATCTTTGCATACAAAAATAGCAATTTATCTAACATAAAATATTCTTTTTTCGCTTCTGGACACATTGACAAACAATCGTTATGTGATTCAAAATCGTTAACATTTCCAAGACATCCAGCATACTTGAACCATTTGCACTCTTTAGAATCAAAATCGAAATACCATCTAAACAATATCTTGTGGCAAAAAACCTTTAACCATTGGTAGAGTGCATGAATCTGTAACGCAAGTTTCGGGTGTTATTTAGTGTAAACATTAAACATAAGTATTATTTTGTATTCTTTTATCATCAAATATTCTTAATGAAAAACAAAAAAAAAACCAACAAAAAATGCCTTTATCTTGTGAGAAGTTAATAAAGAATAAGTTACATATTGATGGTAGGAACAACTCTGCACATAAACTAAAAATAAATACAGAAACTACAAATAAAATAAATTTATAAATGTAGTCATTTCTATGTATAAATTAAAGTTAATGTATTCAAACAAACAACTACAACCTTTTGAAATACTTTAAAATCTTAGGATTTTGCAAATACTGCACATTTTTCAGAAAATCCAAAACCCCAATTTGTAAACTTCCAATTTATATATAGAAGAAACTGACTACTTTAGGAACTGTAATTTTGCAAAAGCGTATAAATGAACTATGTTTATATATTTAGTTTCATTAGAATTAGAATATATATAATATACAAAAATTTTAAGAATATAATTTCAATAAAAATAATTTACATGCAATTTAATGGCAAAAATTGAATGGAAAATTATATATCATAAAAATATTCATTGTCTGTATATAAGTTAAAGAGTTCAGGCGCTATTTTCGGAATACCTTAAATAATATAAATATGGAATTTTTAAAATTCTTCGAAAGAAATGCATTTGTTCTAAAACACATTTAACTTTTTTCCCTTCGTTAAGTACTGATAAACGATAATTTTTAGAATATATGATGAACATTTTAAATCTAAATCAATGATTTTTTACCTTTAAAAATGTAAATAATCCTTCTGTATCTTCCAACAATCCGTAGCTCTGGTTTATTTTCAGAAAAATGTTTTCTTAAATTTTTTAATGTTTCTGCCTAGTCATGAAGTGAGATATTTCTGTTAATTGTGGATAATTGATACTGCAATAAATTACCTTATTAATTAAAATAAATTGTGTTAAGTACATACATTCTGTTTCTTATGAATCCAAATATTCTTCACCACATTTTAAGAGACATTCTTGTTTTGAGGTAAATCTGTTATTATTTCCATTGCATTCCTTATAAAAATGAATAGTCGGCACGTCTTATATTGAGGATCATAATAGAACCTCTTAAAGCGTGCTAAACATGGACTTCCTTACCTCATTGGCTCATAACAAATATCAGCTATTAACAGAAAAAATGATATAGTTAGCCCATTGCGATGAAAATTAAGCAAAAGATAAGTTTTTACAAAAAAGTAAACAAGCATCCATTTATAAAACTGTTGAAGGAGAGAATCCTATTATAAACTATAAAGAGGATTAAAAAAATTATAAAAATTCAAGACTACATAGGCTGCCCGTAAAGTATAGCTACACTTTCAAAAAATTATTTGGGCCGGGGTAGCCGAGTGGTCAAGGTATCGGATCGTGGCTGGCCTTGTCACGAGTTCCATTACCACTAAAGTCTCGCCGTATAGGACAGAGATACATGTTAAATCTATCGAGAGCTCAAACGTCCTCCCGTTGGTGTGGTGTGGTAGTTAGGAGAGGGAGATGCCAGCTCAGGTGTTATCCATGTCACTTGACCATGATTCAAAATTACGTGGTCCGTCGCCAAAAGCCCTCGTGTAACTGAACAGTGTGACGTTAATATTTAATCAATCAATCTGTTGTTGTAGATTGTGTGCGGATGACAAATAACTTAGAATTATAAGATATTACTTTTAGTAGAATGCATACTGAATTGTAGTTATCTGCCAAAGGGTTTCTAAGCAATTCATTAGTTTTGTTGGGGTTTTTGACAAGAGGACTTGTGATTTGTCTAAAAATGCCGTTTTACAGATGATGTTCTGCATATCACTATTCCAGAACATAAAACACACATCGCTTTATAACCTTTACCATAATCATACCATATTTCTAGCTTCATCATTTGAAATTTTCTGTTACATTTACTATCTTGCACTTTTTTTTTCTTTTGCTAAACTAGCCATGTTAAAATAACAGTTAAAAATCGCAAATATATCACAAATAAGCTTTAAAATGCAGTTGTGTCGACGAAATTGACTATGCTATGCGTAGACAAATTTTGCATCACAAGCAACTGTAGTCCAAGACGTAACTAAGGCAATAACTAAGAGTCAATAACAAACGAGTGTGCTCCACACCGTCCCGCGACTGATCACTCGCATTTGTTTGTAATATTCCATAGTGAATTTTGTTATTTTGAAATAAAATACAAACCATTTTCATCTCTGGGCGTGCCCAAAATATTTTGTCGCGCGCAATTGATGGCACGCGTGCCACTGATTCGCCATCCCTGAACTAGGGTATCCCTGGCAATGATGATACAGATAAGTTGCTCCAAAATGTCTGCTATTTAATTGACCCTATTAAAAGAAATGTGCTTAAAACCGTTTCCTCAATAGTCATATTGGCCTTGAAATACACTGGCCTCAAAAAGTTAAGGTACAACCGGGTTTTTGTGTCTAATTTGCAAATGAATGAATGTAGAAACAAAAAATTTGGAGGATATGTGCATTAAATAGTTTTTTATTGAATGCGTCATAGAAATTTGTATAAGTGTATTGCAAAAACGATTTATAACAAAAAAAGCAATCTCTGCGGAAAAGTCCATTCTTGGAGAAAACAACACATCACAGTGTTATGTGGTAAAATGGCATAAAAAAATACAAAAATGGGTTCTAATAAGGAATGTGTCCACCCCTAACTTGAATGCATTGGCGGCATCGATTTCCCATGCTGTTTATTAAGTTGTCGGACACCGGAATAGGAAGCGAAGACCAGACACAGAGTAAGCCTTGTTTCAGCTCATGTAACGACCTTGGAGGAGGATTTAAAGCAGCAACCTCTCTGCCAAGATAATCCCAAAGATGTTCTATCGGATTCAGGTCTGGAGATCGAGCTGGCCATTCCATTCGTTCCAAACCGTGATCCTCCAGATACTCCTCAACAATCCGAGCTCGGTGAGGTCGTGCATTATCATCCATCAGAATGAAGTCGTTACCAATAGCAGCAGCATATGGGCGGACATATGGATCAAGGATCTCATCCCGATATCTAAGACCAGTTACGGTTCCTCCATGGAACACATGCAAGTCAGTGTGGCCACCGAGCGAGATCCCTGCCCAAACCAGGATTCCACCACCTCTATAACTGTGTCTTTCAACAGTGTTGGATTGATAATATCTAGTGCGCTGTTCCCTCCAGATCAGTAGACGCCCTGAATCACTCTTCATTGTAAATCTGGACTCGTCTGTGAACAGCACAGAAACCCATTGTTGCTGCGTCCAAGAAACATGTTCTCTTGCCCAGCATAAGTGGTTCCTTCGCTGTCGTCCGTTGAGGGGAACGCATACAACTGGTCTTCTTGCATACAGACCTGCATTGTGAAGACGATTTCGCACCGTAGTAGCGGAGATTCTTCTTCCTGATGCTTGAAAGTGGTCTGCAACGAGCTGCGGCACAGTAGTGGTTCTTCTCCTTCGTGCCGAAAGAGCTAGAAAACGGTCTTCTGCAGATGTTGTAGCTCGTGGTCGGCCTGGAACAGGTCTTAAGGACACAGAATCTTCGGATTGGTATTGATCCCAAAGTCGCTGAACAACACTACGAGACACATTGAGACGTCTAGCAGCATCAGCCTGCGACAATCCCATTTCCATCCATCCAACTGCCCGCCACCTTAACGAATTGGGTAAACGACGTCTCTGAGACATTTTCTAAACTCTATTGACTATTGTCACCGAAACTGCCAACAACTGTTGAAAATCAATACAACTTACACACAAAAGTACGAAAGCTTGATATTTGCATATTTTTCTCTCACTCATAAATATACGTTCTTTTCTATAAAATAAAAGTGGTAGCAATCGTTTTTGCATTTAAGTTTTTAAAGTTCGTTATTATCATTCATGTAAACTGTGCATTTTATTGTTACTGCCATTTTTTTTTATGGTGAACTTCGAAAAACATGTTGTACCTTAACTTTTTGAGGCCAGTGTATCTACATGTATCCAAAGTGGAATGCTGGAGAAAAACCGTCAGATAAAACATTTTTAACTATCCCAGATGCCGAGCTTTTCGCTGTTTTTCGTATGACAACTATGCACAATTGTCTACATGTACACTTATATCGACTAAAGGTATTCAACAAACCTGCTTGCCCCATATTGTTTGGTGACCTGGTGATGACAGCGGATCGCCTAGCCCTCTGCCTAGTCTTAAAGGAAGCTTCCATTTTCTCCAGTTACTGGGAGATGAAGCTTTTATATACAGTCGGACCTCTGTATAACGAAGTTGCTAAATCCCGAAAAAAAAGTTCGTTATACGGAAAATTCGCCATATCTTTCAATTTTCTTAAAAAACCACATAAGAAAATTATTTTAAATTCATAAACCCTATATATTAAAAAAAGTAATTATTCACTCATTTTTGTAAATTAATATATATTTTATATATCTTATACCTATCAAGAAACAAAGAAAGATAAACTGCAAGGAAAGTTTCTTGACGCCTTTATCCACTTCCTGAAGAATTAATTTTTTTTCTTGGATGCTCAAGCTACCAGAGACGAAGTTACCAGTAGAATTGATCAACACTACAAATGAACGGAGACTAGTTAAAGGACACGGGGACACGAGACAACTCCACTGAGGGTGAAAGAGATGTGGAAGATATTTCCAGTGAACTGAACAAGGGGGAGGGGGTTAAAGGTTGCTCTTCTTGAATGAAACACCGTGAATTCTATAGCTCTCGGTGAGTTAGGCACTTAATACAACCAGTTCAAGTTTTATAATCACCATTAAATACGTTAAAAGAGAGAATAATTTGAAATGTCGAGAAATACTTTAAAAATAGGAAGAAAAAAATTGAATCACAAGAGAAAAAATTCGTTAGGTAGAAAATGCATTTCGCTATTAGGAAGTTATTTTACGCAGAAAATCGTGAAATGTTCTTGGTTCCAGGAAAAAGTTCGCTATATTGAAAAATTCACAATATAGGGGTTCTTAATATGTAGGTTCAACTGTAATTAAACACTGTTCTCTCTCTGTCTCTCTTTCTCCCTATTCTTTGTTCCGGTTTTTCTTGTTTCATTATTAATCTGCTTGTTGTTTTATTCTGTGTACATTTCTGTTAATAGAACTGTGTTCATCATTCTCCTGCTGCATTGAAAATAGAAAAAAATATCTTCAAGATTTTTAATTGCAGAACAACTAAAGATGTGGTATAGGTATAAACACATGCATTGCCAATTCTCTAAGTAACTAATACAATGCTTTTTTGTAGAAGTTTCTTACATTTTCTGACTAGATAAATATTTTAAATGGATATTCCCGATTTCACTGTAGACATAACTTTAGCTCAAAATCGGAAATCATTAAATTCTTGGAGCATTAATATCTCGTGTATTTCTCTCTTTTCAAAAGGATAAAAAAACGTGATTCCGACCATAAAGAAACTTTGAATTTAGCCCAAAAGTTATACTTACAGGAGGGCACAGGAGGCGCAATTAGAGTCTTAAAATGACAAAATCGTTCACTTGGGGAGGAATAAATGGTACCTTTCGTGTTATTTTTTTTTGGGGGGGGTGAGAGGGAGGTTGCGGTCGGTGATCGAAATATTTGTCACCACTATACATTGTGTAAAAAACAATTAGAGTCGAATGAAAATAAAATCAGATACTAATGCTTCTAGGAATAAGAGAACAAATGACTGAGTCACTGATTTAATAAATTTAATTACGAATAATTCAAAGACCAAATCTTGTAAGTCTAAATATATTGAAATGTAAAATAATAAATAAATAAAAAAAATTGTGCAATATGTTTCTTTAATAATTCATCAACTTTTAATTAGCTATAATTGCATTTGCTTAATCCAGCTAATTATAGGTTATTATATATAATAATAAGTTATAGGAATAATAGATTACAATCATAGGTTAAATTAACTTGAATTTGTTTCGAAATTATAGAAGAAAAGCATGATTATGCACACATTGCGATATTTTTATAAATATCCTGTTATTGTAATTTGTTCTCTTTTATCTGACATTGAAAAGCAGGATATAGATTCAACATAATACAATCATAAGGGACAAATATAATATAACAAAAAAGCCAATTATTATTAAAAAAAAATCTTTCAGTTTATACCTATAGCTTTAGATTGTTCTTAAAATGTATGTTTGTATTCCCAAATATTTAATGGCGCTTAAATTTAATTTATTACATCATAATTGTATTACGATTTAATATTATGTGGACGAGTTGCGTTTCATGTTTACGTTCACATTTTATTAATTCTCTGTATTCATATTGAATATTGATATTTGGTTAATGATTTCCGTGATTCAAATGTTTATCACTGTTAATTAATGCAGTATACCTTCAAAGAAATAGTTAATAATACTGAAATATACTAATGAACGGGTGTTATTTCGAAAGTGTTGACAACAAAACTTTATTATATACATTTGAAAAAAATTTTTTATATTTATTTCGCTATTGTTCTTTTCTTCGTTAGACCTTTTAAAACAGGAAACCGTTCCAAAACAAATATTCTAAGGAAAAAAATCAATTTTCAAATAATTATATAAAAGCTCATCCCTATAATATTTGAAACCTTCGAAAATTTTCTACGTTTCAGTTCCATTTTCAAAGGTGCGTTCCTACTTTTAAATATTAAGGTAATGATTTACTTCACTTTGTTTTATGAATATTTTTTATTTTAATCTTACATTAATAAAGCATGATTTGTGTTTATTTTCTATTATAGTTTAATATTTCTTTCTTTATTAGCACTTTAATTTTTATCACATAATATTGAAAACATCAATTACATATGTTAGAATTGAGCACTAAATTTTTACAAACAGAAGAAGCATTTAATTCGAGAATAATAATTAGAAATACTTTTTATATCTGTCGTTATTATTATATACAAAATACTTCCATAAAGAGGCTGCAGTTTTGCTTAGATCTAGTAAAAAAAATTTAAAAGTGACAAGGTAAAAAATTGTAAAAAAAATTTTAATTTTTCAAGGGACGAAAAAAAAAATGCAATGAAATATTTTTTGCTTGTAATCTCCTTTACAAAAAGAAAATAATTTTAAGTTTTGCTGTTAAATGGAAATTATTTTTAATCTATTTTGTCGTAAAATATACATACGTTCCTAAACTATTTCCCAAGCATGTCAATACATGTTCAGTGGTAGTTAAAATATCTTTGCTTATTTTAATAAAAATTTCTTAATCCTTAAACTTTTAGTTGCTTAAGGAGCCGATTTCCTGCTGCCGTTTCGAAAGACAGATTTTCTATACAGTAATGAAAACTAATTAAAATAAATCTGTATACTCCTTTGAAACTGCATGTACTTTACAAAACTAAAATATAAACACGTACAAATAAGGCAAAGTAGGGTTTTACAGTTTTCTGCAATTATTGAAAACTAAAGCAAGTCAGTAAAAAATTTAGATGAATTAAATTAAACTTATTAAAACATATAAATGGGCTGATCCACATTACCTCTGTTATAAGGTTTCAAGATTTCATGTCGAAAGACAGAAATTTGGAGAGATTGGCTCTAACTCAAATATTGTCGTTACTCAAATATTATCGTTACTACTTCCCGTTATTCAAAATTGCCATTTCCTTTGACAATAATTCTCAGGCTACGTTGTGTATTTGACATAAATAAAGAATCAACCAATCAAAGCTGTATACTTAACATGTTATTTATTTTAAGTAATTTAATTCTGGTTTTTTTATTTTTCCAGTGCTATTGATTAAATTCCAGCGAGAAGTCAGAAGGATGAAGTTAATCATTTTGTTCGTTATATTGCTACCAGTTGTGATCGCCATGCGGAAAGACATGGGTAAAGTATTATCTCTGTCATCATAACAAGAAATGCTTAAATACGTATCAAAACTTAAGCTGTTCTTTATATACTATATATATATATATATATATATATATATATATATATATATATATATATATATATATATATATATTTAACCTTTAAATCAATTTAACTAACACTGAAAACATTTAAAAAACCAAATAATAATCCAATCATGTTTTATACATTGCAAGTCCTTGTTTGAGTCCTTGTCCTGCATTTCTTAATTTAATCTAGAGGACTAACTACGTTCGAATCCCTGATTTTGGTAAAGCTTATAAATGAATAACTTTTCGATGTTTAGTGTCGGTTGAAATACAAGAGATACATAAAATATTCTTTTAAAAATAACATTGAAAGGTAGAATATCATGAAGAAACAATGACGCATTTTCACACAGTCTCTTTTTATGAAAAATACTACTATAAGAATAGTATTTTATTTATATATAGCTAAGACTTTAGAATAGAGTCTGAACTAAAAGTTCTTAAACATTCACATTGTTTTCATAGATATACTCAATGAAATTAATAATCGGTCCTTTTAATAACTTTTCTTTACTTTCTCTTATGAAAAAATCTACTTCTAAATTAGATGTTTCTAAAATAATAGTTCAGGATTTGTTCAAATGTATTAGCTATATGTAGTTCCTTCCTTCCTTAGTAGCACGACAACCCAGGGTGGGCCTTGGCCTTCTCAAGAAGCCTTTTCCAGGCCAACCTTTTTCCTGCTAGTCTTCTCCAATTCCCGGTCCTTAAAACTAGGAGATCTTTTCTAGGCCTTCAATCCATCTAAGATTTGGCCTGCCCCTTTTTCGTGCGCTAATTGGTTGAGCATCGAATACTTTTTCAATGGTGCGGTCTTCATTCATTCTGATAACCTGGTCTGCCCATTTAATTCGTCGTATTTTGGTGAAGTTCACAATGTCAGATTCTTTATATGATTGATAGAGTTTTAAATTTGATCTTCTTCGCCATGTTTCATTTTCCTGAATTCCTCCAAACATAAATCTTACAATATTCTTTTCGTAGATACTTATCATGTTCTCATCTGTTCAAGACATGGACAAGTTTCACATGCATAAGTGAATACTAATCTTAAAAGACTTTTATACAATAGAATCTTATGTTTTTCTTTTGATAAATTTGATTTCATTAAGACATCTATTAACCACAGTAGTTCTCTTTTGGATTTCAGCAGTACAATCATTTCTATTGTAGTTAGTTGTTATATAGTTAAAATATTATAATTATAGTAGCATTTTTCATACTCATAAAATAATGTTTTGAAAATATGTCAGTAATTTTTCTTTTCATGGCAAAGAAAACAAAATTAACTTAAGTAATGTTTCTTGAAATAATATTCTAATAACAATATTTTATGTTCATATTCTAATTCAACTGACACTAAATATTAAAAAAACGTTTACTCATTTTTTCAAAATCATGATTCCAGAACTAGCCAGTCCGCAAGAAGGCTTAATGTTGGGACTTTGGTAAAATAATAATAATAATAAAGAATGGATGGTCGTACAAAATTAAGGTATCCGACTAGATTCGGAGGCAATTTTCCAAAATATAACTTAAATAATTATTTAATTGTTATTTTTAAATTAAGTTTGTTGTAAAACTATGAAAATACAGCAAGAAGAATTGAAAGCTTATTTTTCAAAATATTGAAAAATTTGTACCAAAATGTTACAAAAAATTGCTCTTTTGCTAACAATTCTAAAAATATATATATGAAAAAAATAAATAAAATGTTTGCAGGAATACAATTATTTAACGTTTAACTCTGCTTTATATTAAAAAAAGCTCAAATTCTACTGTAAAATTATAAAATACAGGTGTTCGAAATGAAAAAAACCCAGAATTTTCTTAAGAAACTTTTTTTTTCATATAAAATTACATTAAAGGATAACTTCATTGAAAAATTGCCCTTAGCTTTTAGCAGAAAGCATTCATTATAATACAAAGAACAAACTCAAAAAACTTCATAAGAATATTTCATTTACTTTAAGAAATATCACTCTTACCGTTAACCATTATGTTTAAAAATAACATTCTACAGAAAATTCAAAATAAAGTTTATATTTGCAATAAATTTTTTTAAAGATTTAGGAAAGTATTAAAACTCTCCAGATTTTTATGTTGTGCTTTTCTGAACCTCATACTTCAAATTTTTGCCTTTTTGAAGGGCCTTTCTTTTTTTACGAGACCTTTTCTTATCTGGTTTAGAATGCCTCGTAGAATCAACATTTCTCGTTATGTCGAGGTACCAAGAATATCCTGTCATTTCAGAACATAATTTCATTCCTAACTTTTGAAGTAGAGGTAATAGACCAGCAAATCCAGAATTAAAAAGTATTTTTGCGATATAATTTCCTAAACGGAGTGTTTGTAGCTCAACAAAATTGTCTTTCGGGATTATACTCCACACGACATTGTTAAGACTCTCATTGCAGTTCTGAGCTTTCTAGTAAAGACATTTTCTTAGGGCATTTTGATCGCAAAGTTAATTATAAGTCTTTTAAATAGAATTAATAACTGAATTTGAAATAAACCGTTGGTTTTTCTTTCAACGTTTCTCCAACAAATTCTGTACTCTCTGGAAATCTTTTCTTTTTTTTACCCCATTAAACTTGTTTCTGGCATGACAACTTTAATTTAATTAAAAATAATTATAACTGTATATAAAAGCACTAATAAAAAAGCTAAAAAGAGATCTAATTTTGAACACAAATAATAAAAAGATAGCAACTCGTTTAAATCAAAACAAACATTGCAATCAGTTAACTGTTGCCTATTTGAAGGCCAAATATATCTATTAAAATATTTATAAAGAGAAATAAAGTTTGCTAAGCATAAAAAAAATTCATTAAAATATTTTAAAAGAACAAAAATCTCCTTTTGCCGGGGAAAATCAACCGAAAACTCACACTTCTGGTTTCGATTTTGGCTTACTACCTCAAACAAAAAAACAGCTATAACTCTTTTTGTAATTGACTAAGAATTAAAAGTACGATATTTTTAGAAAGTTTTAAACAGGCTACAAAAATAGACTATAAAAGAAATTTTTGATGAAAATGATAATTTTAAACCAGTCGGACACCTTGAATGGAAAACCCAGAGAATGGCTAGTAGAGTACTCTACTCTCTCTCTCTCTCTCTCTCTCTCTCTCTCTCTCTCTCTCCGAGATGGAAAAAAAATCCCAACACGAACAAAGACT
The DNA here is from genome assembly GCA_019973935.1 of Trichonephila clavipes. Taxonomy (NCBI): domain Eukaryota; kingdom Metazoa; phylum Arthropoda; class Arachnida; order Araneae; family Nephilidae; genus Trichonephila; species Trichonephila clavipes. The sequence goes on along the minus strand of BMAU01005764.1, from coordinate 61,309 downwards.
TGTGATAGATAAACGAAATTTGAAAAAGACGTGTTTATACATGTAAAAGACGACATGGATTTAAATTTCGCACTCCGCGCTTAAGAGTTACGCTAGTAGTGTCATTAACAACTTACAAATCAGGGTTGCTTTAAATGCGGTCTGTAAAGTTCGTGAGTATTATACGTAATTGAAATTTGAAGTATTGAGTGGATTTTAGACAATAATGCCTTTAAGAAGATGAAGAAGCTATTATCGACCGCTCGTTGAGTTTCAACGAGGTCGTGAAAGGGTGCTACGAGAGCATACATTTTCTTTCCTGTATATTCTAGAAAGACTTGGTTGGAATGTATCCCCTGTGCATGTTGTGCATGTCCCCTGAGCATTGGTCAAGGGATGGTACTGCCTAAAGAAGACCGGGCACCGACCGGCCACATGGCAATACTGAGAGGAAAGACCGCCGTATCCGGCAAGCGGTTGCGGCGCATCGTATTGGGTCTGCGGCTGAAATTCAGGCTGCAGTTGGTACCACAGTGACACAACAAATTGTTAGAAATCGGTTACTTCAAGCAAAGCTCCAATCCAGGACCCCTGAAGCAATTTTTCCCCTGACTCCAAGCCATTGTCGTTTGCGATCCCATTGGTGTCAAACCAAAAGTTATTGGAGGATGGAATGGAGATCTGTTGTGCTTTCTGATGAAAGCAGATTCTACCTGAGTGCCAGTAATGGACGTGTGTTGGTCAGAAGGAGAATAGAGCAACAACTGCAACCAAACTGTCTGTGGCCTAGACACACTGGACCTAAACCTGGAGTCATTGCCTGGGAAGCAATTTTCTCTGAAAGGAGAAGCTCTCTCTTGGTTATCTCAAACACACTGATAGAAAATTTGTACGTCTGTCTGGTACTTCAACCTATAGTACTGCCATTCATGATCAGCATTCAAGGGGAGGGGGTTTCCAACGGCATAACTCGCACCCTCATACCGCTGTTATAACGCAAAGTGCTCTACAAAGTATTAACATTTTACCGTAACCTTCTAGATCGCTGGATATGTCTCCAATTATACTCACGTATGGGATATCATTCGAGGATAGCTCTAGTGTTAACCACAGCTAGCATTGACTGTTGCAGTATTGACACAACAAGTGCAACAAGCATGAAACTCCTTACCACAAAGTGACATTCGGCGCCTGTATGACACAAATGCATAAACAATTGTAGGCTTACCTTCAAAATTCTAGAGGTTACACCGGCTATTATTGTAATAGTATTTCACATTTAGAGCTCATTTTCTTAAGCTTGAACTAATCTGTGATCTTAAAAATTTAATGAATTAAACAGGTTAACTAGACAGTTGCATTGTTCAAATTTCATTACTCAACAATATTTTTCTGTTGGAGTTGAGATTTCCCCCTCTCCCATCATTGTATAATATTGATATATACGAGCGTTAAATATAATGAATGAAATGTGTATGGCGAAAGTAACAATAGAAAGATCGAAGTCATTATAATTTTTTAAAGGAATTATTTAAATAAAAGATTTGAAATAATAAATTTCTCATCCATTTATGAGAATCATTTTTAATGTTACTCTTCTTAGTTTTCCTATAAAACTCAGACCCGTTTTTTTAAATCTCATATTTGCCATCTGAAAATATTAATGCGTCATAGTAAAAAATCGACATAGAAAAAAAAGTTCGCCCTTTTTAATTAATATTTTCATTTTAATTGATTTAATTGGAAAATCTCACTATATATAGAAGGTTGATTAAGGGTATTTTAAGAAGACATTATAATTCATAACGGCTACTGTAACAATTCGTAGCATCAGTTTCATGGTTAGCGTGAGCTCTTGCAAGTTGAATCCATATGGTATTACAGGAGGTAAATTGAAGAGAAACACATTTGAATACATTCTGTAATGCTTTTGACACACGAAATGTGTATTTTGTTCTCTTCATTGAAAACTGAAAGAAAAGAAAATTGCTTCTCTTCATTGAGTAAGAAGGAAGAAAGCCTGCGCCTATAGTACCGGAGGTACGAAAAAAAAGATCGCACATTCAATTATTAATGCTAAAAAAAAGAAAACAAATAAAAATATCCACATACCGTTTTTTTTTGTTTTGTTTTAATCCGCAAGAAAGGCATTAAAGTTTTTTTACAATGTTTTATTTCATGGTTTCAATATGAGCATCATAAGATATGCTTAATACATCGAGTTATACGAGATTTCTTACCACGTTCTATGAAGCACTGCGAGATCAACAATCTGAATGAACACTGTTACTCCACTTTTCATTTTATCGACGTCACTATTCGAAGATGGATAAACAATGTTTTTCACGTATCTTTACAATGCAAAGTCCAAAAGTGTTATGTCTAGAGATCTTGGTGGCCACGCTATTGGAAATCCTCTTTCCAAACATCACCAGATAAACATTTTCTCTCTTCCACACTACAGTGTGGGGGGGTGTCCCATGTACGCTACACATGTGTTGCTGACTTAAGTTCGATAAACCACGCTACAACTTGCGCTTCTTCTCGAGGCGAACCATTTTGAATTGTGAATATTATAAAACTCGGATATTGCGCCTCTTAGCCTACATTTGGTCAAACAAAAAAAATTTAATCATTTTTTCCCTGAAACGTAAGAAAAAAAGCATTAAGAATCTTCGTTTACTTTAACTCAGTGCTTCTCAAAGTTTCAATACTTGCGACCCAATTTTACATCATAATTTTCTTCACGCCCCTCCCATATAATAACAATGTATTAAATTCAGTAATAATGTACTTTGAAGCTAAAACTGCAATACTATCTTAATTATAAACCACTCATATTATCAAGATAAACATTAAATTTTGTATATGTTACTTTCAAATAATAGAGATTTTAAAAGTAAGTTATCTTTAAGTAATATATATATATATTAAGTAAAATATATACTTCTAAGTAAAAAGAAAAGTATTATGTTGCTTTTCTTTTCTAATTTTAAAATCGGAACAGTTAACAATAAAATGGAAACGTGCATTTTTTTAATGTCACAATGTATTATGTTTTGCTTCCTTTAAGTAAATTTTTGTAACTTTTTAAAATAATATTTTATTCTCGACTTTTTTTGATATGCTCGCTCCCCCCTCGTAGAGTTATCACGCCCCCCTATGAGGTGCGCCTCACAGTTTGAGAAACACTGCTTTAACTAATGTTTCAAAGTTTATCTACAGTTTTCGGACAGCCCGTATAATCTTGATATATTCTACATATATAATTCTTTGTTATAATCTTTGTACTTTATGATTTCATTCCTTCAACAATTTTTACAAATGCATGCTTGTTTTCTTTTTTTAAAAAAAATTAGCTTTAACCTAATTTCTGGTGCAATGTACGAACTTTATTATTTTTCTTTTGCTATTAGTTGGTATTTGTCATGAGCCAATGAGACAAGGGGGTTCATGTTCCTCATACGTTAAAATGTACTATTATGATCCTCAATATGAGATGTGCCGAGAATTCGTTTACACTGGATGTGATGGAAATAATAATAGATTCAGCTCAAAAGCAGAATGTGAGAGGGAGTGTGGTGAAGTAGATATAGAAGGTACATTGAATGGTATGTAATTAGTGCAATTTTTAATTGAATTTATTTTAAAATTCTCTAATTGCAATGCTTAAAAAAGATTTTAAACGTACTTTTCGCGATGCTATTAAACACATATTTCTATATATTATTGAACTGTACCTACAAATATAACAGCAGTCTAAATGTGTTATACAATGGTCTTTATATTTGTGGAAATAAAAGTTATAATATTTACATAATTAATTCATGCACAATAAGAATAATCGTTACACTTACCGGTATCTAAGTTAATTTAATTTAATTATTTAAATGTAATATGTGTTCATATTAAAATAATTTTACAAAATCACTCAAGAATTTTAAATAATATTAAAGATATTCAAATGGCAGAACATTAAGCAAACAAAATTTCAATACTGCATTTAATCAATAGTGCAAAAAAAAAAAAATTTTTTAGAATATAATGTCTGCCTAGAAATCATCAAAATTCTGGGTGTAATGGATTCATTTTTTGTCTGGCAGTTGATTAAAAAAACATTTATATGATGGATTTTATTTAAGGTTCAATTAATCTCCCATTATTTTTTTTTGAAATTTAACATACGAGCAATGTCTAATAGTTTTAAAAATGGGATTATCAGATTTAATGTTAAAGTGATTGTGTATTGTAGATTCCTCAATTTTCCACACACACACATTGAACTGAAATATAACACTTCATAGCCAGACAGAAACATTAGAAATCTTAAGTAAACAATTTCTTGAAAATAAACTGGAACCAAAAATTTTCGGAAGACGCTGGATTACATGTTTAAAAGGAAAATAATCCTTGTATTACATTTAAAAAATGTTACTAAATGTTCTAAAAAATATCATTTATAAAGCCTTCCCAAGGAAAAAAGCTAAATGTTTTAGAATAAAGGCATTCCTTTCAAATAATTTTTGATTCCATATTTATGTTATTCAGGGTGTCCCAAAAGTAGTAGCGCCCAAACTCTGCAATTTTATATATAGACAAAGTATTATTATTATAGAAACACTTTTGAGAAAAAGATAATGTTTCAAGAAAACGTTCTTTTCTCTCTTCAATATTTGCCGTAAAATTATATTTAAATAATATTTATTGAAATAATATTCTTAAAACAGTTTTATATGTATATTCTAATTCAAATGAAACTAAATATAAAAAATAATTCATTTATACGCTTTTGCAAAATTACAATTCCGAAAGTAGTCAGTCTCTTCAATAAAATCGGAGTTATTTAAATTACATTAAATTTAACTTATATACGTAAATTATTAAACTTAATAATATACTACATTTATTTCATTTATAGATTTAGTATTTATTTTTCGTGTCAGTACAGAGTTGTACCTACTGTCCTCATGCACCTTTTGCTTTATTATAATTTCACCAATTAAAGGAATTTTTTTGTGAGAAATTCATAGAGAATACTCAATAATAAAAGAAAACAAAATAATATTCTTGTGTTCAATATTTACATTAAATTTACACCCTGTACTTTGATTTACAGATGTATGCAGTCTACCAAAGGCTGAAGGATTTTGCCGTGGCAAAATATGGCGATGGTATTTCGATTTTTCAGTTACCAAGTGCAAACCGTTCAAGTATACTGGATGTTCTGGAAATAAGAACAATTTTAAAACATATTCGGATTGTGTGGCAAAGTGTCCAGAAGAGTAAGTTGAATATTTTGTTATTAATAAAAATAATTAGATAAATTGATTTTTTGTATACAAAGAGTTTTCGTATTCATAAACATTGTTTTATGTTTTCTTAAAAGGATTTACGTTTTAAAAAAAATCTGTACTGATCAATATTTATTTAATTCTTTTGAAATGGTAATGGCGCATATATACGTCAGTGAGAAGCTATGCCCAAGGTCATATAAACGTACGTATACATACGTTTAATGATTTTAGTCTCAGGTGGTAAAGCCGTTTATATATATCAGCCTCTGAGGATTTGTAAGAATCTAGGGCGGCAGGAATGGCGAACCAATGGCACACGTACCATTGATGGCACGTGACACAATTACTTGGGCATGTCTACCATCAAAACGGTTAGCATTTTAGTTCAAAATAACAAAGTTCACTATGAAGTATTACGAATAAATGCAAGAGATCAGTCGCGTTTTTACGGATAAATGCCAACATGTCAGAGAAGTGAATGTAAAGCCTCAAGACACAAATAAAAATATTATTTTCAAGAGGGATCTCAATGCTTCTGAATTATTAGAAGAAACTACTTGTACTTCCCGAACTTGAAAAAAATCAGACGAAGAAAAAGTTATTCAAGAACTTATTTCCATAATTACTATGTACCCTGATGTGATTTCATTTGATAAACTGAACTTGTCCCAATTCGAATGGAAGAAATTGAAGAATTTAAAATGCAACTGTGTAGTTGAATATGGATTCAAAAATTTATGAAAACAAGAAAATGTTGGAATTGATTGAAACTGAAAATTAACAAGCAATATAAGTAAAAATGCCAGTAACGAAATTTTGGAAACATGGAATTCGATTCCAGATACATTTAACTGTTTGAAGAAGCTGGCTTATGTTTTTTTAACCATATTTTCATCTACGTATGCTCGAGAAAGATTATTTTCAGAGATGAATAACATTTAAGACTCACTTAGAAAACCATTTGTCAGATGACTCTAATTCAGCACGTGTTCTGCTAAAAGTAACATTTTACAATCCTAATGAGAGCTCTTTGTCATCTGATCGCAAAAACAGAAGTTACACTAATATTACTGTAATTTGAATTACACGTATATCCAAAAATTTACTTCTATGCAGTGCAAAATGTTTTTTTAAATAGTAAATAAAGAGTTTTGAGTGATTAGTACTTAATTTTTTTATAACTCTCCACAAAACCACGAGTCAAAATTATTTGACGGCACATCTATACCCCATTAAACACTTTTTTAGAAAAAATGGCACGTTGATCCAAAAAAGTTCGACACTCCTGATCTATGTTCACCTATTGGCAGAAAACCGTATTATTTTAAGCTTTTCACCTTCATTAGAAGCGTAAAAAGTAGCAAATATTTTTCTAAAAGCTAGTGGTACGAAGCTCAAAAAGGTTTTAAAATAATATGCTGAAATTTTGTGTGTACATTCTGTATAACAGTAGAAATGTTTTAACCTTCAGGTTTATCAATCACTGTTTTATTACAAAATTTACAGTTATTTATGTGAATATAATCACTGTCTTTTTAAGCAATTTCATATAATAACTAAAATAAAGTGTGCTCTAGTATTTGTAAAAAATTAAAATATCTCTTATCCTGAATGTCATTTCAAACAGGAATAGCTAAGTATTACATCAAAATTGAAAAATTGGGAATTTGTTCATTTTCTATTTGTACACAGTGTGTGGGCGTGTTTATGTAATTTTTTTGTCAATTTTTACCCATTTTAGTAGTAATAATTTATGTTTTTGTTCCTAATTTTAGTATTTTTTCTTAAAATGTACTAAATAAATCTCAAATCCAGAAAAAATTATCCATATATCCATTTTTTTTTTGTAAAAAAAGTTATTGCAAGTAATCGGATTCCTTAACTTGAAATAGTAGAGCTGATGTGAAAGATTTTAGATATTGATTCTGATACAGACTCCAAGTATAGTGATAGTGACAAATAATATATTTTGATTCTTCTGTATGTTACAAATTAAATGACTGCCATTTAACTGTGCCGAGTGCACGAAATAAAATTCATCTCCATACTACTATTTTTGAAGATTTTGGACATAGAACGAAAAATTCCTCCGAAATAAGACATTTATTATTCGTGCAATAATTGTTGCTTACGACGTATTTATGTTTTTAAAATTTTCGCACAAAAAGTAAATTTTTCATTTAGAGCAAGGATGTAAAATTTTAAGGTTGACTTGGGCCAAATAAACGAGGTTTAACTTAAGGAGGAGAGCAAAGTAAATCAATATTCATAGAAACTTAGATTTATTTTGAATAATGCATTATAATAAACGTACATATAAAAAAACAGAAAAATTAAACATTTACGCCCTGGCACATCATGACATATCATCTCTGCTACTATTATTCTTATTTCGGGAGAAATTTTGATGTTTTATCAAATATTGTGTGCCAATATACAGGCCGGCCCACAAAAACGCTCGTTGTGGGCCCCCAGTTTGACACCTCTGATTTAGAGCGTATTTAGTTATGAAAAGTAACATATTCAGTTTTAAAATACATTCTGCTAAAAGTCATAAAATGGTAATCAAAAACGTGCAAAAATGTGTTTAAGAACAAATAACTTGTACAAATAACGCACCCTGATGCAATATACGTAAAGCATAGGCCGTCTGTTTACAGATCATTATTAAAAAATGTGTTCAAATTTCAGTATTTTCTAGACTGTAAGTGACACTCGCGAATGAAAACTCCGCTGATCACTCTGCACGCGTCGGCGCCATTCTACCGGATTAAAAAGGATAAAAAGAACTGAAGTGATACGAAACCACAATTTTATTGCTACGAAGTGTTTTTTATCAGAAAAATTTGCATTTATATATTGTTCCGGATCAGTAGCGCACACAAAAATTTTTCAAGGGAGGGGGTCCGGAGTCGAAAGTTCACCATTCTAGTATCATGCTCCTTTAAATTTTGTCAATTTTCGGGAACAAAATACAGTAAAAAACTCATTATTGAATAAATAATTAGCATCAATTAATAAAATTAATCATTAATAACAAATACTTAATTAAATTTTACGTATTATATACATAGAATTATAATCAATTGGAAAAAAAATCAAGGGCATTGGGGGGGCGGATCCCCAGGAACCCCCCTGTGTGCGCCACTGCTCCGGATTATTTTCTTTCAGAGAAGACGAATATCTTAAATTTTCGACAGTCTCATTAGAAAGAAAAAAAAAGGATTGAATCACACATGAATATTCCTTTTTCTTAAAAGAATTCAAAACATACCTGTCATTTTGCAACTTGCTTTGGTTCAAATTGTTAATATAATTAACCTATAATTATAATATTTCGCAATTAACCCTTTATAATACTGGTTTTAAATGTATGTTATTCGTACTAATTAATATGAATATGATATATCTCTTATATATACAGGTACCCAGGAACAAAATAATCCTTGTTAAGGACACAAATTGTTGCTTAAAAGAATAAAATATTATATTTTAAGCAATTTCAAGAAGTGTTTATGTCGTCATCAATGTACTGTTGTAGTACTTTGTGAAATTTTGGTTACATTCAATGACTTTTTAAGTTGGTTTTAATAAGGTTCTTTTTCCCTGAATAAAATTATTTCATTGGTGAGTGTGTTTGTCGTATTTTATTTTAGTTTGTCGTAACATAATTATTGTGAGTATGCGGAATTTTTTTAAATGACGATAATAACATATAATACTAAAAAATAAAATAAAATAATAGGGACTATAAGATATAGTAGCAAAAGCACGTTAAAGCTATCAAGGCTCAAGCTTCCTTTTATCGGTGTGGAAGTTTGAAGAGGAGTAGCCAGCTCAGGTACCGTCTTCGTCACTTGACCATGATTAAATGTAATGCAGTCTGTCAGAAATAGCTCTTAGGCACCTTTATAGTGTGACATTAATATAACACTCATTCAACACGCTACAAAACTAACACAATACAAGATTTTAATGGAAAGACTTATTTCTGGAGGATATAATTTTACTCATATTGGAAGAGATTGTAAATTTTTATCTTCAGATTAAAAACTGCAAAATTTTTAATATTTCGAAGCTTTAATATTCCAGCTTTATGTCTCACAACTGTAAGGGGAACTTATATATTTCCTTAACACTCTAACGCTTAATTAAGCAAATAATGATTATAATGATTATATTAATAATGATTAGCAAAGGAGTACTAAAATGTTTTCAGACTTGATACCGATTTACGAATTAAATTCGTTTAGCTTGTTAAATAAAATTATTTTCATTTTTATCACAATTTGTTTTGGTGTAAGCACGCTTATCATCGCCCAATAGGGGCAGTTAAAAGGAGGCAAATTTGATGCATTTTATTTCCTTTTAGGTTATATTTCTTAAATATGTTTTGTTAATACTACAAGTTGATACTATATTTGTGTATCATAATTTCTTCTTTCGTAGAGGAAAAATTACAATATTTTATTCCATGAATTTTTGGAAATGTGGAGATAAACAAAGATTAAAAAAATATTAAATTATCGAAAGGAGTCTCAAAACAAAATCCTTTCTGATACAATAAAAACACACACATTGACAATGCTGTAATATACTTATAAATGTATTAATACTGCACAATGTATTTGATCATTAATTCATCTATACCCAGTTAAGAAGAAGTATAATAATTAATAGTGAACCCATGGGCTTGTCATTTGCAAAATCTTGAAAAAATTGTACAGTTTATAATTAAAGCCATATTGTAGCTTTAGCCTCAAAGTGCATTATTATTGAATTCAATATATTACTATTGCATAGAGGGGGCACCATGAAAATTATGATTGAAAATAGGGAAAAAAACATTGTAAGTTTGAGAAGTAACCTTCTTTCAATCTCCCTTCGTCTGGAAGTAATTTTTTACTGTCCAAAAAATTTATGCGTAGCCCTTGTCGTTTCCAACTTGAATATTCTGAAATTGATAGACGTGCTAGCTGCAGATGAAAACCTAATTTGTCTTGAACAAATGGGTTCTACATAATACCCACGAATTTAAGTAATTGACAACTGTCGGATAAACGAGGAAGGAAATGATTCGATGCCACCATTCCCGGGACCGTCCTTCAAATGTGAAAATAGTATATATTCTAAAATATGTTGTTCTTATGGTTTCTTATGTCACCTGATCGACAGTATCATCAGATCAAGGTCCACGAAATTCATCGCGGATGAGTGCTAGATTTTTACGCCATGTCGTTAGCCTTAGCTTTGAGCACCATGTAGGCGACAGTAAGAATTTGCTCGGTCCCACCCCAATTTTGAGGGAGAACACCCTGGGGGTGATCACGGGCCTCTCACATATTTTCGTCTTCCGCCAAACTCACGAGGGAGGACACACGGCTCGACGGCTATTTAAAGTATCCCTATGCCGCGATGGCACTATACATTTATAAATATACATGCCTTCTCCGGGATTCAAACCCAGGCCCTGCGGCACCACAGTCAGCGTTACTAACTACTACACCAGACTAATAATATAAAGGAATTTATGTAATCCCTAAATACATGAAAAGTAAACAAATGAATGAAGGATAGAACACTAGGAAAAAAATTACTGGTTACTACGTGGGATGTTGATAACAAGGAGAGAGAGAGAGAGAGTGTGTGTAAAGGTTTCATATACTTTTTCTAAAAACATTTTTGAATCTATTAATAAATGGCAGTACAAATGAAAAGACGTAAATATGCTTACCACTGATTTTTAAAATTTAATGCAATTGGTGGTTAGTATACTTATTACGTTCGTAGAAATGTTGATTTAGAGTCCAACCGATACTTACAGGAAAACTCGAGAAACAGTAGTCGACTTAAAACACCTTTCTTCTCGCTCCCGTAAAAAGCACGGTTGAAATTTCCTCCTCTATTACTTTTGCCCGTGATATTTCCGGTCTGGAGCGTTCAAAAGCAACGCCTGAAAATTATTAAAAGTATCTATTTCTTATGCCGGGAATCAGGTTTATTTCTCACCAGATGGCAGTGTCAGATTATTAGTAACGTGTTTAGAGATAGATGTATTTTAAACTAGATGTTAGCACAGCTAAGCATGTATATTAGCGATATGTTTTTGTAACCTTAACTCAGTTACTTCCGCTCTTCTAAAATACACGTAGGTTGCGTTCTGTAATAAAAAAAAAATATTTTTTAATATTGTAAACGTATTATGGAATTTATCAGGAAGTGAATTGGATTTTACTTTAGAATAAATGGATCTGAGAGTTATATTCTGAAATAACTGATTGTTTTGAAAGTTCGGTTAGAGAATCTGAGAGTAGTGATGATGGATCTGTACTGTTATCTGTGATATTGGCATTTTTATCTCATGCTTTGAAATTTATCTCACATGGAAAAATTATTAATGTGTTTTTGCATTGTGAATAAGTGTAATAAAATTCTCCTTTCAGGTTTGAAACATATGTTTTTTAATTTTTTCTGTTTGCTGAAAAACAAACATTCAGTCATAATAACCCTAAATGTTGGCGTTTCTTTAAAAATAATTTTTTTTCTTTTTGTATTTCAAGCTAAAAATTTACCCAACATTTAAAAATAAATACACATATACCCTTAGTTTTATTTAATTTTCTTGAACAAAAAAATAAGTACTTTTAGGACCGTTTTCTTCAAAATTATACGACCGTTACGGGTAAACAGAAACACTTTAGTACAGGGTTTCTCAAACTGTGGGGCGTGATAACATTCGGAAGCGGGCACGTGCATATTGAAAAGTCAAAAATAAAAGATTATTTTTAAAAAATTATTAATTTAGTGAAAGCAAACAAGTAATATATATTCTAACATAATATAGAAATAAAAATAAACACATTTACACACCAATATAATATTCTTATAAGTGTATTAGTACTGCACAATGTATTTTATAATTAATTTGAGAATACTAAGTTAAAAACAAGTTTTATAACTTATAGTGACCCAAGGGATTATGATACATAAAATTATATGCAAAATTAACACTTGATAATTTGTATGGTTTATAGTTAGTCCCTTAACTGCCGATTAAATTCACGTGATTCGCTCCCAATGCCACTATTTTACACGTATGCATGGGTATGTCATGTATTGAGAGAAGAGAGAGAGGGAATATATAAGAAAATACTCTGAAATAAGTAAATCCTTCGCAAACACTGCCAAAGTAATTTCATTTTCATTACAAAGCCCTTGGAAACTTTTATAGATAGCAGAGAACAGAAAAAAAATCATACTTCGGAAAGACGTATTTATACGTCTGGGGCATTTAACACACCTGTTGAGCGAGAAGTATATATACGCCGGGGGCACTTAAGAAGTTAAAAGTCAAATTGTAGATTTAGTGTCAAAGTATCGTACTATAGAATTCAATACATTATTATTGTATGGGGGGTGCGATGAAAATTATCATTGAATATTGGGTAGCAAGTATTGAAAGTTTGAGAATCACTGCTCTAGCATGAAAATAAAGCTGCCTTCAAGGTACCTATTACATTTATCTACGATTCGTTGCATAAACGGAGCTAGGTAGTGAGTGAGAGTTATATAAACACATTCTCATTATAAAGCTGCTCAGGGACTATCTGCATTGGACCTGTACATAAACCGACGACCAGAGACCACAAGGAATGATTATAGATAATTTAGGAAAGATTATTTTGAACTGGAGTATATTTAAATAGAGTACAGTTGTTTTAAGTTGTGAGATCTATTTTTAACTTTTCTCTTCCGATCACAGAAGTTCCTGGATGTGTCCAGGACAGTGGCGACATATGAATATACAACCAGTGGCCAGAAAGTTCGGTGAATGAGTTTTTATTTGAAATTCAATAATGTATAGCGTAAAATACAATTTACTCTCCTTCAAAATAATCTGCGTGGATGGTAATGCACTGTTGGGAACAAGTATATAAGTGCTGTAAACTTCTGTAAAACAGTTCTTTCGGTATGGCTTTCAGCTCGGCCGTCGCGTTACTTTGAATTTTGGAGATGTCAGTAAATTTCTTTCCCTTCAAGGCTGACTTCAATCTAGGGAAGAAGTCTGCGGGTGCCAAATTAGGTGAATAAGATGGGTGATCAAGTGTCATAACTCCATTCGTGGCCAGGAACTGCCAAACAACCAAGGCGGTGTGTGCCCGGGCATTATCGTGGAGAAGAGTCCAGGAGCCTTACTTGGCGTTCTCAGGGCGAACGCGACGGATCCGTTGCAGTAACCGTTTCAGAACTTCGGTGTAGTCAACATCATTCAATGTGGTATTTTCTCAGAGGAATTCTTTGTGAAAGAGACCCTTAGAGTCGAAGAATGCGATGAGCATTGTCTTTATGCGCTATTTTTCCGAACGTACCTTGGTTTTTTTAGGCGACGACGGATTCCGCCATTCCAAACTTCATCTCGCTTGCTTTCGAAATCGTACTTCAGACACCCACTCTCATCGCCTGTGGCGATGTTGTGCAGGATATTTCTGTCTCCATCTGCCTTGTCAATGAGGTTTCCGCAAGCGCCAAGCCACATTTTCATTTGTTTAGGCATTAAGCGATGGGGGTGCGAGTCTGCAGCAGAACTTTCGTTTTCCCAAATCCCCAGTGAGTATGAGACGAACACTTTCTGTGCCGATTTCCAGTTCCTCCGCAATCATTCGCTTTGTCAGGCGAAGATCGTTTTCTACAAGCTGCTTAACTCTTTCAATGTTTTTCGGGTTGTGGGAAATTTTTTAGCCTACCGTCTCGGGAGGCGTCTTCCAGGCTGGTCCCCCTTCCCCAGAAACGCTTAAGCCATTCTTTGGTATGATGGCTTCATCGTTATAATTATCTTTGAGCATTTCGTGAGTTTCTTTTCATGATTTCCCAAGTTTGAAACAAAACATGTTTATTTTTTTATCTATTTTGTACACCGCGACAATCCACAATAAACCTTTTGCGTTTGGCGTTAAACTAACAGGGAATAAACGCACTTGGAACCATTCCAATTACAAACATGTTAAAGCAAATATTGACCTTCACCACGCGCCACGCTTTGATATTCTAGTAATACAGCAGCGACCTCAGCAGATTCATTCACCGAACTTTCTGGCCGCAGGTTGTATTTGTCATCCGCGAAACAGCCTGACGGTTGGGAACAATGTTCTGAAGGGCTATTTCAATTCGAAGCTAAATCTTTTTAAATTTTTGTATATCAAAATATTGAAACAGCCTGACGGTTGGGAACAATGGTCTGAAGGGCTATTTCATTTCGAAGCTAAATCTTTTTAAATTTTTGTATATCAAAATATTGAAACCGCCTGACGGTTGGGAACAATGGTCTATTTCATTTCGAAGCTAAATCTTTTTAAATTTTTGTATATCAAAATATTGCAGCCTGACGGTTGGGAACAATGGTCTGAAGGGCTATTTCATTTCGAAGCTAAATCTTTTTAAATTTTTGTATATCAAAATATTGAAACAGCCTGACGGTTGGGAACAATGGTCTGAAGGGCTATTTCATTTCGAAGCTAAATCTTTTTAAATTTTTTTATATCAAAATATTGAAACAGCCTGACGGTTGGGAACATTGGTCTGAAAGGCTATTTCATTTCGAAGCTAAATCTTTTTTAAATTTTTGTATATCAAAATATTGAAACAGCCTGACGGTTGGGAACAATGGTCTGAAGGGCTATTTCATTTCGAAGCTAAATCTTTTTAAATTTTTGTATATCAAAATATTGAAACAGCCTGACGGTTGGGAACAATGGTCTGAAGGGCTATTTCATTTCGAAGCTAAATCTTTTTAAATTTTTGTATATGAAAATATTAAGAGTACGGTGAATAAGTTTCTACAATATTTCACTTTCTGTGATGTTATCCATCTAGCCACACATCATGTATATATTTTATTGTTAGACAATAATTCTTTTGTTTTATAAGGCTATTATTTCTTCTGACTGAATTAACTCTAATCATAAACAACTAAAAAAATATAGTTACAAAACGATGATCAAGCCCCTTTAGCCTTCTCAGGATCTCGTTGATCAAACTTGGTACTAGGAATGTGGAAAAAAATCCGATGATTTGCTGTCTATAGCAACCGTAAGGAAAACAGCAGCTTGTGCAATATTGTATTAATTAATTCGATAACTAATTAATTTAAACTAAAATAATTTAATTCTCTAAAATTTATTTAATTATTAATACAGATTACGTTCTTTATCCAATTTTATCGCATTCTCATTGTGTCTCCTTAATTTATCGTTTTATTATCTTACAATAAAATAATCCGACATTAAAATTCATTGTGCTTTATTATTTTGTATTTTTTATTTACATCATGTCCTATTCTTTCAATATTGTGATTCCGTGACAGAATTGCTGAATAAATGTACAAGGACTATAAATTATGGCTGTACTTCTTTAAATATATTGAAATCTTAAAGTAATTATTACTTATAAAATTTTCTGGAAAAATGAACATTGAATATGACTAGAGATGAGCAGACATTTACGTGGTATGTTCTATTTCTAATTTTTCCTTGTTGTTGCGGTCTAACCAGTGGAGTAAGTATGGTGAACGAGAAAACAAATTGTTAACAATATTTATGATATTGATAATAAATACGGAAAATTTATTACCCACATAACTACAATAAAAAATTTTATAAGACCCGTTTAAACCAAAATGCAAGATAAAAGCATGATAATATTAGCCAAATATAATAATACTAAATGATGCATTTATTAAGCAATTCAAAATACATTAAAAAAATTCATTTCTATCTAAAGCTAGTCCTTATAGCTGTAATCAGTAGAAGACATGGCTTACATACTGTACGCAAATCTTGAATATGTCGTTACATCAGCATTTCTCAAAATGTATATCTGACACAATAAGGAATAAAATATATAATTACACTGGCATAATATACTAAAAATGTATCGGTACTATACAAAGTATTTGCTAAAGTTACATCAATAAGTGAATAAGTTTAGTCCATACTAAGTTAAGGACAAGTTTAATAATAGCTAGAGACTCCATATGGTATTGCCATGTGCCAAATTATAACATACGAATTTGAATTCTTATTTTGATTATTTATATGGGTTAGTAATTAAAGTCGTATTGCAGCTTTAGCGTTAAAACAGGGGCGTGGCTACCATCGCAGCATTGAAACGGGGCCCTAACAAGTGTAATATTTCGACATTTTTAAATAAATTTTATCTAAGGGATTCGTTGTTATTTTCCCCAAAAGAACTTTCAAGGAATTTTGCTACAGGGCCCACTAAAGACTAGCTACACCAGTACATCAAAGTACATTATCAGTGAATTCAATACATCGTTATTGCATGAAAAGGGGCGCGATGAAAATTATGATTGGAAATTGGGTCGTAAATGTAGGAAGTTTCAGAAGCGTTTTTGAAATTGTGGGGCGTGCCCCCTAAGGGGGCACGAGGCATAAGTCGAAAACAAAAGATTATTTTAAAAAAAATTATTACTTTACTGAAAGTATACCAATAAAATACATTCTGACATAATAAGAAATAAATATACATATACACTGATATAATATTCTTATAAATGTATCAGTAAATCATTCTTATAAATGTATCAAAGACCAAACATTTTATGAGCGTGGAATTATGCTACTACCAGAAAGATGGCAAAAGGTGTTGGACCAGAACAGCCAATATATAATTTAATAAAGTATTTGCTTATTATACGAAAACTGTCTTTCATTTCCACATAAAAATATGAAATTACTTTCCGAACAACCCAATAGAAAAGGAATAAATAAGCAAATACTCTGAAATAAGTAAATCCTTCGCAAACACTGTCAAAGTCTTTTTTATTGCATTCCAAAGCTTTCGAATAATTTTATGAATAGCAGTGTACAGAAAAGATCGTACTGCAGAAAGATGTATACATACGTCTGGACAATTAATACTTCGACTGAATGAGACGTTTATATACGCCGGTGGCTCTTAAGAGCTTAAAGTTGTATTGAAGTTTTAGCGTCCAAGTATAGCATCATTGAATTCAATACATTGTTATTGTACGGGGCGTGATGAAAATTATGATTGAATATTGGTCCGCAGATATTGAAAGTTTAACAAGCAAAGAAATAATGAAATTCTTTATTTGAATAAAAACTGAAAGTTGTGCAAGACATATCTGACACATATATTCATAACATTTTTGGCAGTGGCGTAACGTGCACCCCCGCAAGCCCCGCATCGCGGGGGCCCAGGGTTCTAAAGGGGCCCAAAACCTGACTGACGCAAGTGCCTACCCTTTGTAAAATTCAACATGGGGCCCCAAACCTGACTTTGCAGGAGGGCCCAAAAGTTCTCCGTTACGCCACTGAATTTTGATCTAGTACGTAATAAACGTGCCTGCTTGTTACCAAGTAGGTATCAACAGTAGTTATATTTGTAATTTAAATTTTTGAATTTTTTTTATGTTGTATGTATTTTTAGACTAAATTTTCACTGTATACTAATTTTAATTATTTTTAATTAAAATGAATTACTTTTGTTTTTATAAATATGCCATATGGATTTTATTATTACTCTTTTGAAGGCTTGAGATTTTTCGTTTCGCACAATTTTGTTAAAGTTGTGGAACATATCCCCAAATTTACCATACGTCACATAAGCAAAATTTCATTTGAAAGAATAATTTTTAAAGACATGATTAATACGAAAATTTATCGTAATTATGTTTATAAGAAAAATAACAACAACAAAAAAAAACGATAAATACGGCAATGAATAAACATTAATAAAGACATGTAATAATTCTGAGTGAGTGTGAATATTAAGGTCGCACTGTTCAGCTACACGAGGGCTTTTGGTGACGGACTACGTAATTTTGAACCATGGTCAAGTGACGAGAACGACACCTGAACTGGCACTCCCTCTCCTAACTACCACACCACACCTACGGGAGGAAGTTTCAGTTCTCGACAGATTTAACGTGCATCGCTGCCCTATGCTTCGGGTCTTTAGTGGTACTGGGCTCGAACTCATGACATGCCCACCATGATCCGATACCGCTGGGCTACCACAGCTCCGTAATAGTTCTGAAACAACTGTGTATAAAGCATCAATTTCGTATTCAAAGGGAGAAAACACCATAGGACATCATATCTTAAAAATTAAATTTAAAAAAAATCTAGAGAGAATTTCGAACCAACAAGTATATAAAAATACACCCAAATTCAAATGTTACTCTATGCCAAAATTTCATAGGATTTTGTGAAGAACTTTCGGAGATTAGTGGTTTTGAAGAGAAACGCACATTTACTCTTTAATTTATATGGATGGTTACTCCCGATTTCAGTACAAACTTAGCTTTAATTTATAATATGAAAGCATTAGTTTCTTGATGAATCAAAATTGGTCAAAAAACGTAATAACGTCTATCAAGAAACTTTGAATTCCCTCTAAAAGCTATACTTTAGGATGCAGGAGGCACAGTTTGAGTCTACATTGGAAACGTCCTGCTCTTGGGGAGATATGAGTCATCACTTTAATGTTATTTTCGTTTTGGGACTTTGATGCAAGAATTTGTCACTATTCGACATTGTGTAAAAAACAATTAGTGAAATAAAAATGAAATTGGATCCTAATACAGCTATGATAGAGAAAACAAATGTTTGAATTACTGTGTTTAATGAACTTAATTTGTGAAGGTCTCCTAGGACCTCACTTTGAGAACGAGAATAAATAGGAGTCATGTAAGAACCAGTAGCCATTTTTATAAATAACTTTCTTTATTTGGTTATCTTATCCAAATAGAATCAAAGACTTATTAAAAATTTATCTAACTAATATTATGAGGTTTTAAAGGTAATATCCTTTAAATTAACTTAATTAATTAATGATCCAATTAATTAATTTATTAAATAACGATCACGCAGAAATTACCACGATAAGAGATCCCAGAATTATATTTAATAATGTTCTCATTGAACATTTAACTTTAATCTCACTACTAAAACTTTAATGAGATTTTAAACACAAATCAATATTTACCACTCAGAATCTCAATTCTTGAGATAAAATATCTCTAACAAGAAATCTTCAATTTAAAATCCACGATAACTTTCTGCTTCAATCTCTATCACCTACTGCTCAAACTTTACTATTTCGTTTGACTTAAATACTTAATCTAATTTGCATAACAAGGAATCCTGTCCGCTTTTTGGAGTTGATTGGAAATAGGTAGGGAATTAAATTTCCCTAAAAAGGTCGATTCAGAAGGTTAGTGATAAAGTTCCGTATAGATTCGTCACACAAATTGCATATTTTTCAATAACCAATAACCAGCAAAATATATCGAAATGCATAAAAATAGATTTAAAAATAATTGCAATACTTCTTTAATAATTCACCACCTGTTCATAAGTTAAGATTTTTCTTGATTGATTTAGAGAATAATAGATTCTAATAATATGTTATCGTATAATGATATGCTGTAGAAATAATTTGGTTATAATAATAGGCTAATTTAACCTGAAATTGTGTCGAAAGCTTACAAAAAAACATAATTATGCCCAATACCATATTTTCATGAATAGTCTTTTGTTCTAATTGATTCAATAGCATCTGTCTTTAAAAAACAGAAAATAGCTTCAAAATAAGAATAAAAAATACCATATTCACCATAAAAAATTAGTTCTTGTATAAATATAAGAAAAATTGCACGCAACACTATATTCGAAAGAAATCTTTTAGTTTACCTGCATCTCCATATTACTCTTCAAAGGTATGTTTATATTTATAGATACTTAGTTATTTTTTTAAATTTGTTGAATTATAATTACATTATTTTTTAAGTTTCTGTTGACAAATTACGTTTTGTATTTACGCTCATATTTGATTATTGCTACGTATTTATATAGAATATTGATATTTGTAAATGATTTGCCAGGATGCAAATGTTTGTCGTTGTTAATCTTTATATAAAAGAGAGCAGAATAGCTAATTATATTCGAATATACAAATGAACATGAAGACATTTAGAAAAAGCGGAAGTTAAGCTTGATTATAAGCATTGGAAAGTTTTTTAAATTTACCCCACTGTGTTGTTCATTGGTTCGTACACATTATAAAACAGCAAACTGTTTCAAAACAAATATTCGAAGGAAAAAATCAATTTTATATCATTTTATATAAAAGTATAGCCATAAATTATTCTAAAAGAACCTTTGAAATTTTCCTACGATTCTTATTCACTTTCAAAAGTCCGTTCATATTTATAAATATTTAGTAAAGATTTAGTTTAATTTATTTCACAGTTTATTGAAAGTTACATTATAGCAAAACACGTTCTGTGCTTATTTTCAGAAGAATTGAATACTTCTTTCTTAATGAATACTTTAATATTTATCGCATAAATTTGAAATAACATTTCTTTTGTGTAATTCGAAAAGAATATTAAAAATATAATTTTTTTACACGGCGTAAGCACCATAAAATCCGGCGTATAACGCGCACCTCCATTTTCACGAAGAAATCTGAAATATTAGTATACAAAGCACTTACGTTTTGAAGTCATTTATTCGAGCTATTATCCCAGACTTTTGAAAAAATCTAGCATACTTCGAAAAGTATCACTCTTTTAGTTCATAAAGCATGTCATTTCTTTTAAATAAACAGTATTTCGATATGTGTAGATATAATATTTTTTTATGTTAATCACTTTTGTTATTTTTAAAGATTCTTTTATATACCCGGTGTAAAACACGCACCTTTAAATTTAGATTGCATTTTTTAAGTTAAAAGTGCACGTTATACGCCGGATTTTTGTAAAATACTTTCACAAAAGAGGACATAATTTAGTTTCGATCTAATAAAAAATTAAGTAAGCTGTTTTAAATTAATAGAGTCTTTGAATTTATATATAAACAAATTACAATTTTTCGATGGACAAAAAGTGTTATGAAAATATTTTTACTTTGTAAACTTCTTTATAAAAAAAAATAACATAAGTTTAATCTATGTTTTTATCTGTTTTATTGTAAAATATACAAATTCGAAAAATACTTCAAAAGCCTGTTAATACCTTTTAATTGTTGATTAAAAAAATTTCTGTTCGGCTTCATTAAGAAGATTTGGAAAACTCTCTCTCTCTGTACCTACAATGTTAAATTGTCTCTTTTCGATGTACTTTTCATCAGAATCTGTTATATGTACAAGCTTGAAATTTTGCATATAGTTAAAGTACAACTTTCTCATTATGCGGAAATGAGCTTTTAGCTAATTTTGAATTTTTTAATAATTTATGTAATATTTTATCAAACATTGCGAGAAATTTGACACATTTTTCACATAAAAAATTTGTAAAAAATAAGTTTTTGAGTTTTTTACAAAAAGTTCATTTTAGTATATATTAGTCATCATTATAAATATATCATAAAAAAAATTACATACCTGTGAACAGTAGTTTCTCAGAAAAGGTACATCGAGCATCAAAATTTACATTTTGAGATAAATTGATTTCAATGTATACAGTGAGGCTTCTAATCGGCTAGTAATTAAAAAAATCAAAGGCTCAATTTACAATAAAAGATACATGTTTTGGTTTATATCAGACGTTCAACTTTTAAGAAAAAATGAAGTACTTTGTTTACATTTTTTGCCCTTCAAATGGGCGTGGCCCAGTTTCAACGATTATTTAAAAATAGGCTTTAACGGCTTCTAATTACCCTAGAGGTTAAAACACGGTATTTTTAGAAAGGTTAAAATCTATACAATTTGAAAATGTAAAAATCTCAAATTGTCAA
The DNA here is from genome assembly GCA_019973935.1 of Trichonephila clavipes. Lineage (NCBI taxonomy): Eukaryota > Metazoa > Arthropoda > Arachnida > Araneae > Nephilidae > Trichonephila > Trichonephila clavipes. Next base: position 39,255 of record BMAU01005764.1, on the reverse strand, counting down.
AAAATAAGATTTTAGTTTTCCGACTGCCCTTAAATTTACTAAATCTTGAATATTTTAACTATGCACTGAGCGGATTTCCTTTTTCTGTTTCGAAGGGCAGATTATCTGTGTATTAATTAAAATCGATTAAAATAAATTTTTCACAAAATGTGAAGTAATTTGCAAACTATTAAACTGCATGCACTTGACAAAAATAAATAAAAGCACATAACAGCAAGATGAAGTAGCATTTCAATTTTTCGCTAAGGATTAACAGTGAAGGGAAATCAGTGAAACACATTACCTCTTTTATTTCTCCAGAAATAGAAGTTTTAGAAGTATTTTTAAACTGGTTTAAACTTTTTTTCCTTTTTAGTTTCAACATAGAGTTGCTTAAGGTTCAAAGTCTTCATGTTGTTGTGGTAAGGCAGTTTGGAGAGTGTGGTGCTACCTAATATGTTATCTTCATCACTTACCCTTGACTCAAAATTACGAGATTAGTTGGCAGTAGTCCTCGTATTGCTTTGAGTCTGTGACGTCAATAAAGAATCAATCAATTAATACTTTATAATTTGTATGTCATTCATTTTTTGAAATTTTGAGCGATAAAGGTTTATACTTTGTATGTTATTCATTTTATTTGGATTTTCAAATCAAAAAAATGGCAATAAAAAGTTCTTTTTATTTTTAAAATTTTATTTGAGAAGGTTTGATTAAATTCAGATCAAAACAAAGGGGAAGAAAGAATTAGAATGTTCATGAAAGCTAATTTGCTTCGTTATGAATGTCCGAGGTTTAAAAAAAATATGCGTTTGTAAGAACGAAAGGGAACGGTTGACGGCTACGAATGGCGTTGCCGCAACCAGTCGAAAGATAATCGCCACGACGTTCGGTGTGAGAAAGGGCACTTGGTTTAGCGAAAAGCAAACTTGCTATAATAATTATCTTGCGTTTGACCAGATATTGGTTTGGCAAGAGCATGAATGCGATCGTGGTAAATGACTTGAAAGTTAATAAGAACAGGTCACAAGTTGGTGGATGACAATTTTCATGAATTCCTTGCATCGATCGCAAGGGTGTATCCACCAACGGAACATGACGAAATGCAAGCGTAAGTGCATTTTAAATTTTTAAAATGATTGATTTCATGTATTTCTTAGATTTTATATTTGCAGAAACGCCCCTTTCGTCCTCTTTTAAAATGTAAATCATGTTGTACACACTGGTTTTAGAATGCTTTTTTAAAATGAATTTCATTGCTTTCTCGTTTTTTTCTTTATATAATGATTAATTTAATGTATTTATTCGTTTTCATCTTTGCGAAACGCCCATTTCATCCCCGCTGACGCATGCGCTTCCCAAGAGTTTTTCGTCATTGACGCCTTTTTGAAAACCTTCAATTTGGCGCTTTTTGGCGAAAAATTTTTGGCGAAAACAGCAGGGTCCTCCTAGGATTTTACCCTTTATAATTTGTATGTCATTCATTTTATGAAAGATTTGTATGTTATTCATTTTATGAAAGAGAAAGCTTTATACTTTGTATGTTATTCATTTTATGAAAAAGAATAGTTCTTTCTTATTTTTAAAATTTTATTGATTAAATTCCAGATCAAAAGAAGAAGAATGAAGTTCATGATTTTGTTCGTTATGTTGCTACCAACTGTGTTCTCCAAGCGCTCAGGTAAAGTATTATCTGCCATTACGAAACTAAAAATATTTAAATACACATTTCATATCTTTAGTTCATTTTATATTTTATTAACATAAAATAAATATGATTAACTTGGATAAAATTAAATAGAATCCTAATAAATTATACCATGCTTCACTCAATGCAAATACATGTTTTAAAAATACATGTTACAGTTCTTGATTAACGAGTAATTTTGACCAGCTACGCTCGGAATCATGATTTTGGAAAAGCGTATTTATATGAATAACTTTTTGATGTTTGGTAATACTTATGTATATAAATTAAAATATACGTATAAAACTATTTTACGAATATTTTTTCTAGAAAATATTTACTTAAATGCAGATTTTGCTTAAAAATTAAGAAAGAATGGAACTTTTTCAAACATTCTACTTTAATGAAAAATGCTTCTGTAATATTAGCAATTTTTACCTATATATCTAAAACACTGTAGCAGATACTCAACTGAAAGTTTTAAAAATTTACATTATTTTCAAAGATACCATCGATTAAATAGTGATCGGCATTTCTCTTAAAATTTATCTTTAGTTATGTATTGAAATATGGTAAATCCACTCCTAAAATATTTTAAACTATTTTGAATCGTGAATGTTGTAAAACTGGGATGTTGCGCCATCTAGCTTGCATTTGATCAAATGAAAAAAATGAATCATTTTTTTAATACAACATAAGAGATCATGAGTAAGAATCTTTGTTTATTTTCAACTAATTTTTAAAAGTGTAGCTATAGTTTTCGCACATCCTATATATTTTTGAACTTTCGTATAATTCTTTGTTATAATCTTTGTAGTTTATGATTTGATTTCTTCAACAGCTTTACAAATGCATGCTTGTTTTCTTTTTTTATAAGTTGATCTTTTCCCAAATATCTGGTGCAATGTACGAATTATATATTTTTTTCTTTTGTTATTAGCTGCTATTTGTTATGAGCCAATGAGACAAGGGGGCCCATGTTTAGCACACATTTAAATGTTCTATTATGATTCTGAACTTAAGACGTGCCAACCATTCATTTACAGCGGGTGTAATGGAAATAATAACAGATTTAACTCAAAAGAAGAATGTGAAAAAGAGTGTGGCAAAGGTATGTAGTTATGCAATTTTTTAAAATTATTATGTAAATTTTTTTAGGTTCATCTAATTGCAATATTTATACAAAATTTTAAAGATAATTTTTACAATGCTATTAAACACATATTTCTAAATGGTAGAATTGTACCTACAAATGAAAGAACAGTTGAAACGTGTTGTACAACGGCTTTTACATTTGTGGAAATAAAGTTGTAATATTTACATTGTCAATATGTGTACAATAAGAATAAACTTTACATTTACCAATATCAGAGTTAATATAATTAAATTATTTTAAAGCATTATGTTCGTATTAAAAATTATTGTACAAAATTTGTCAAGGCATTTAACGAAAATTACTTGAAATAAGTTCAGAAAGAAGAATGTTAAGCAAACCAAATTTCAAAACTTCATTTAATCAATGGTGCAAAAAATAATTCAGTTTTTGAGAATGGAATATCTGCTTAGAACTCATTACAAAACTCGTGTAACAGTTGTAGCAGATTGTGTAGTTCCATTTTTCGTCTATAAAATGATTCAATAAAATATTTTAAGATAATGTTCCTCTCTTCATGTTCAATTAATCTTCTTTCTTTGTTTTTCGAAATTGATTGCAGGAACATTGGCCAATGGTTTTTAAAAATGTGACTATCAAATTTAAAGTAAAACTAATTGTATTACAGTCTCAATTATTCACACAAACACACACATTGAACAGAAATATAAAATCTCATAGATAGGCTGAAACATTAGAAAATTTAAGTAAACATTTTTCTGAAAATAAACTAGAAGAAAAGATTGTTGGAAGATACTGCATTATTTTTTTTAACGGAAATAATCCTTCATTCAGATTTGAAAACTTTTCAAAATATTCTAAAAGTTATTGCTGAAGTAGTCATCACAAAGAAAAAAATGTCTTATAATGGAAATACATTTCTTTCGAAGAATTTTGGGTCCCAGATTTATATTATACAGGGGAGAGTTCCAAAAATAGCGCGTCCAAAATTCTGTACATTTATATGTAGGTAAAATATTTTTGTTATAGATTTTTTTTTTTCAGAAAAGGAAATTGATTTAAAATGAATGTCAATTTCTTTACTTTAATTTTTGCTATTAAATTGCATTTAAATTATTTATATTGAAATAATATTCTCTTAAAATAGTTTTATATGTATATTCTAATTCAAGTGAAACTAAATATTAGAAAAAAACATTCATTTATTCGTTTTTGCAAATTTACAGTTCCGAAAGTAGATAGTCTCTTCAATAATTTGGCAGTCTACAAATTGTGAGATTTTGGACCAACCAAAAACAATTTGAATTATTTTTGCAAATTCGATATTCTTAGAATATTTTGAAAGCTTGTAATTGTATATTTGTATTATGTAATCTTTACTTTCCTATACCTAATTACCACTAAAAATGCAGCATTTAGTTCATTTATGTATTCAGTATTTTTTTTCGTTTATGTGCATATTTGTACCTACTGTTACTTTGGTCCTCGTGCTTTATTACCATTTCACAAATAAACACATTCTTTGCTAAAAATTCATGAAAAATAATTGATGATAAAAAATGGAAAATATTATTTATGTTTAACATTTACACTAAATAACACCCTATATTTGGATTTACAGATGTATGCACTATGCCAAGTGCCAAAGGCCTTTGCCATGACGAAATTTGGCGATGGTATTACGATTATGAAACTCGTGAGTGCAAACTGTTTAAGTATAGTGGATGTCATGGAAATGAAAACAATTTTGAAACAAAAAAGGAATGTGACTCAAAGTGCCCCGCATAGTGAGTAGAATATTTTATGTTTTGAATAAAAAAATACTTAGATAAATTGCTTGTTTTGTGTGTTTAGAGGTTTCAGATTCATGAGTATAGTCTCATCTTTTCTGTAAAAAAAATAGTTATGTTTTGAAAAAACGATCTTATTTGATCAATATTTCTTTGAATTCTTTTGAGTGGTAATGACGTGTGAGAAGCTGCGCCTAACGTGGCGTAAAAGATTATATACGTGTTATGTTTTTAGCTATGGGTGGTAAAATCGTATATGTGTGTCAGTCTCTGACAATTTCAAGGATGTAAGGTCATGTATTCGTAGCAAACAGTTTTGATTTAAGCCTTACACTTTAAGGTATCCGACTACGTTCGGAACCGTGATTTTAAAAATGTGCATAAATGGATAATTTTCATGACTCTTAGTGTCTTTTAGATTAGAATACATGTATAAAATTGTTTTGAAGACATTTTGACAAAAAAATTATTTAAGTACAATATTTCGGCAAAAAATTAACTTAGAATAATCTTTTTTCCATATGATCTTCTTTTTGTGAAAAATGGTTCTACTATAATAATATTTTGTCTGTGTACAGCTCAGACCTCTGTACAGAGGCCTAAACTATGACTTTTGAAAAATTTACATTATTTTCAGAGTCACAACCAATTGAAATAATTATCGGCGTTTTTTTCTTAAAATTTCTCCCCTCAGTTGGCGTAAAACATAGATATAAACCCACTTCTAAGTTATATATTTCAAAAATTCTAGTTTGGCTTCTATGCAGAGGTCTGAGCTATTGACAGGCAAAATATTATTATAATAGAAGTATTTTTCACAAATGGTGAATATTTTGAAAATGGGTCATTCTATGTTCATTTTTTGTCAAATTATTGTACTTAAAATTTTTTTATTGTAATACTATTCTTAAAACAAGTTAATAAACATTTTCTAATCTAAGTGACTCTAAATATCATACATATTATCCATTTATTTGCTTTTGCAAAATCACGGTTCCGAACGTAGTCGGATACCTTAAGTAGTAGCGTTCTTCGTATCAAATTATTTTCCGAATTCTAATGGATTAATGATAGTCTAAGATGACAGCATTTCGGCAAAAATTTGTCGTTACACTGGTGAAATTGAGAAGATTTTAACAAATAAGGAATCAGGAGATGGACTTTTTGATACAAACAGTGATGATAAAGATGGAAACAATTCCCAGAAACCATGTTTGACTTTTTGAGAGAAGAATGCAATGGTAACAATGAAACCTAAAGAATATGAAATAAATGATTTTAATGTTTCTAGAGCACATTTACTTACCTTGAAGGAAAATAAAAACTTGGGTCATTGTCAAGGTAACTCACTACAATGTGCCATTAACCTACCGCTCAAAGATTTAAAATATTCCAATGTACACTCTTCCTTAATTTCCAAATGCATGTTAACCCTTTTGTACATCTTTTATATGAGATAGCACGGTATGCGCTAAGTTCCCATTCATCACGTATGCGTGCCGGAGCATTTCTACGTTGAATCCACGCCACATCACATATATGTGCTAGTATTTCAAAAAGTTTGAAAATGTCATCCTTTTTAACAAAAGATGACATGGTATACTTAAAGGATTTGAGATAAATTCAAATTCCACCTTTTATTTAAATGATAGAAATGTGACTTTTATACACGGGGGGTTGTTAATTATAAGGCAACCATAAAGAATCATTACCATAAGGAAATGTAATATTTCCGAACGACAAGCATCATGACACTTCCTTAAATGAGCGAGTGTTATTTGTTTAATGTAAATAAAAGAGAAATTTATTTTCACTAGCAGCAATGGGCCTTTGCAATCTTTTTTATTGGATAATTAAATCTTGTAGGAGAATTTTTTCTATTTTAAACACTACAATGTTGAAGCTTTGAAAATGTTTATCTTAACTTGAAATAGCAAAGATGATGAAAAATATTTGAGATATTGATTCTGAAGCAGACTATGGGTACAGTGATAGTGACAAATAATATGTTCGGGTTTTTTTTTGTACATTACAAATCTAATGATGATGACATTTAGGCCATCCGTATGCCGAGTACATTGAAAGAAAATATCTCACCATACTTTTATTTTGGAATATTCTTGCCCTACATTGAAAAAATACTCCAAAATAGAGCAAATAAATTATTATGAGTGCGAAGATTGTAACTTAAGACGCGTGATTGCTTTCGAAATTTTCCTACTAATATGTACCTTTTCAGTTACTAAGATTAACATATTCAGTTTTCAAATATATAATGCTTGAATTCATTAAATGGTAGGCAAAATCTTGCAAAAATGTATTTAATAAGAACAACCCGTCTTATCTAAGTAAAGTATATTACTGTAAAATACATAAAGATATGCCGTTTATATATTCTACTGTGCATTATTAAACAATGCGTTCATAATTCTTTATTTTCCCGCTCGTGAGCGATCCTTGTGAATGAAACATCTGTGAAGTGGTACACATTCTTTTGTATCTTTCGTCTCGAATACAGATGATAATAAGTACTGAATGATTAGTGTTTTGCTTCAACACACACACACAATAAACAGTGGACTGTAATATTTTTAATCTCTCTACTCCGTACACTACCTCTCGGATTGAGTGTTACATTTTATGAAGATAAAAGTTCACCACTGATATATATTATTGCCATCAGCTGTACAGCAGAATGACGTTTTTCTTTAGCTTACTTGTATGGTTAGTTACGTCGCTAGAGGGCGCTGTTCATTAACAGAACTAACATACCGCCCCTCCTTTGACAATTTTAACGTGACATTGCACTGGTTTAACCATGCAATCATTGTTACTAAATTAACATTCATATTGTGTTATATTTAGAACACTTTACACACATTCAACACTTGACAATTCTCAAGAAATACAATTACATAAATCATTATATAAATTCAAGATTTCACAAATAACAATATTTTTTTTTTATACAAATACAAAATCACTTTACTAACAATGAGTAAATTTACACACCATCAATGGTACACTAAATGAAAAATTCAAATTATATTTAAGGATCTTCCATTGGTAAAACAAAATTTTGACACAAATTTTTGATTCAGTACATTTTACTATAAGGGGGCGCGATAAAAATTGTGATTGAAAAGGGGGCGCCAGTATTGAAAGTTTGAGAAGCACTGACAAGCAATTCAACACTTGACAATTCTCAAGAAATACAATTACATAAATCATTATATAAATTCTATACTGAGTTTTAATTTTCACAACACGCACTTTTTTATCTTCGCCATAATACAATTCTACGATTCTACCTAATGCCAATTTATATGTTGGTAAATTTTCTTCAATTATTAAACCCAAGTCTCCAATTTTAACGTTATTCTTCTCAAACATCCATTTTCCTCTCTGTTGTAATTGATTCAAGTAATTACGACTCCAAAATTTCCACATTAATTGAACTATCTTAGTTATTTTTTGCCACTTTTTGAGATTACTCTCTTTACATTTTGTCAAATTAGGCTCTTCTAGCGAATTTAAAGATCTATTAATTAAAAAATGAGCTGGTGTAAGCACTTGGAAATCATCATCATTGTTTGATAGGGGGCAAAGCGGTCGAGAATTTAAAATTCTCTCAATTTGTACAGTGACCGTAAGTAGTTCCTCGTACGTTAAATTAATTCCATTCACAACTCTTTTTAAGTGATATTTACATGACTTTATGGCCGCTTCCCAAAGACCTCCAAAATTGGGCGACCTCGCAGGAATAAATTTCCACTCTATTCCTTCTGCTGCTAAGTAATTAGCTAATTTTTCGTGTGGTTTTCTGACTATTTCAAGAAGTTTTTTAATTTCATTGCTAGCTCCGACGAAATTTTTACCATTGTCCGAAAACAGTTTTGGACATTTGCAGCCATAAACCTTTTCAACGCGGCAATGAATGCTTGCGATGTTAAATCTGATACTAACTCAATATGTACCGCTTTAAACACAAAACACACAAAAATACAAATATACACTTTAAACAAATTTCCTTTACGTAGTCCTTTATTTTTAATGAAAAAAGGACCACAGAAATCTACTCCTGAACAATTAAATGGATAATCAGTAATAAGTCTCTCTTTTGGCAAATTACCCATAATTTGAGTTGACACAATTGGTTTCGCTTTAAAACATGCAATACATTTATATACAATTTTTCTGCACATTGACCTACCATTCAACGGCCAAAATTTTTCCCGAATATGATTCAGTAAAGATACAGTTGCCACATGTAAATATTTCTTATGAAAATATTCTATTATTATTAAAGTTAATCTATTATTTTTTGGTAAAATTATCTGGTGCTTTTTATCGAAACTTAACTCTAAGTTACACAATCGTCCTCCTACTTTTAAGACACCGTTGTCATCTAAAAAGGGATTCAATGTCTTTAACTTACTGTTTGGTAGCACACTTCCCTTACTTTTAAGATGGTTAATATCACTGGAAAATTCTTGCTCTTGCACTTTTTTTACCAGAAATGTTTCAGCTTTCTCAAATTCTTTTGTTGTGAGTGGACCAGCCACATTATTTATTCCCTTTAAATTTTCCACGAACATGAAAATAAAACTTAATACACGTAAAATAGTTATATAATTATTGCTTAGATTAAGAAGGTCGTTTAAAAATCATTAACATGAATATTAAGCACCGATTGAAAGTTTTCAATTTGTTCATTAACACAGTTTTTCAGTTCTGAATTATATTCATCTAGCTTCTCTCTACAGTTTATAGTTCGATTTGGATAGTCATCACCTGAAAGAAATGTTGGTCCATTAAACCATAAGTTTTGTTGCAAAAGTTTCTCAGGATCGACTCCTCGGGAGACTAAGTCTGCGGGATTTTGATCAGATGGTACGTGCCTCCATAACTGATTAGGATAGAGTTCTTGTATCTTGGCAACCCTATTTTGAACAAAGGTCTTTAAGTCCATCGGTTTCTTTCGAAGCCACGCCAAGACGATCATCGAATCCGACCAAAGATATAATTCAGCAGTTTCTAGTTGTAAAGCAACTACAACTCTTTTCACAAGTTTTGCCAATAGCACTGCTGCACACAATTCAAGTCTGGGAATTGTCAGGCTTTTAATAGGCGCTACTCTCGATTTGCTTGTGATTAATCGAACTAAAGTTTCACTCTTCAAATTTTTAGATTTGCAGTAAACTGCTGCACCGTAGCACCGCTCTGAGGCATCAGCAAAGCCATGGATCTCAGTAACTTCTGGAAAAACGACAAGAATACGCCTTGGTATCTCTATATTGTTGATATTCTCTAAAGATACTAGGAATTGTTGCCATTCTCCATATTCTTCAGCTGGCAGAAGGTCATTCCATTCCAATTTGCTTCTCCACAAACGCTGGAGGAAAATCTTTGCTTTGGAAATTACTGGTGCCATCAGTCCAACAGGATCAAAGATCTTGGCAATAGTAGACAAGACGTCTCTTTTAGTATAAGAACTGTCCAAACAGACTTTCACTTTTTAATCAAAAAGCAATCTAGGTTCGGCTTCCACGACACTCCTAACGTTTTCGTCTCTGTTAATGTTGCAAAATTGTAATTCTGTTCGGGACCTGGTGACAATTTCTCGTGATTGGCGCAAAGTTTATGCAACTCCATTCCAGCACTTTTCAAAATTCCTTTTAATTGTTGTCTGAGAACAATTGCCTCCTCTAACGTTGCAGCACCACAAAGGACATCGTCCATATACAAGTTGTTCGTAAAACGGAAGCTGCTATAGGGAAGTTAGCCTCTTCATCCATCGACAATTGGGTTAAAGTTCTCTGTGCTAAGTAGGGAGCACTTACAGTGCCATAGGTAACAGTCGAAAGTTCGTAAGTTTTGGGTGATTCGTGTTCACTTTCACACCAAACGATTCTCTGCAGACTACGCTGTTTAGGGTTAATTAATATAGTTCGATACATCATTTTAATGTCTGCTGTAAATGCATACGTGTAAGTTCTGAACCTGAGCATTTGCGTATATAAGTCCTCTTGTATCACTCCTCCATTATATTGAATGTCATTTAAAGATATTCCATTATCAGTTAACGAAGAACAGTTAAAGACAACTCTAAGTTTTGTTGTGGACTTTTCTGGACGATAAATTCCATGATGGGTAGCGTAGTATGTTATTTCCGGTTCAGTTTCGTTAGTTACTTCCTTCATGTGACTCAGTCTTTCATAATCTCTTAAAAATTCACGATATAAATTTAAGTAACTTTAATCTCTAACTAAGCGATTCCACAGCGATCCAAGTCGTTTGAGGGCTATGTCTTTCGAATTACCCAAACACGAGGGTTCCTTTTTTAAGGGCATAGATACTACATATTTACCTTCTTTAGTTCTAAAATGAGTATTCGCGTAATGTTCCTCACAAATTAGCCTTTCTTTATTTTTAACTATTGGTTCCTCTATCTTCTCTAATTTCCAAAATTTTTCTAAATTTTTATTCAAGTCCTCATCACGAATCAAACCGCAGTGAACCTTAGTTTCATTTATTGAATCTAAAGTACCCGTTACTATATAACCAAATACGCTGTTGACTAACAGTAATTGCGAATCTTTTATTTTAATTCTTTCCGGTTTCAATAACTCATAAAATATATTTGCACCTAATAATAAATCAATTTTGCCGGGAACATTAAATTTAGAATCCGCTAATTCCACAAAATTATAAAAATCAGAATTTATTTCTAACGCTTTCTGCGGAATAAAATCAGTGATTTTTTTTAACTACGAGCATATCCAATTCCCTTTCGAAAGATTTATTTTGATTAGAAATCGCCACTTTAACACACCCATTTACAACCATAGAAGCATCATTTAAACACGAGATTAATGTATTTATTCTTTCGGTCTTAAGTTGTAATTTATTCGCGCACTCATTTGAAATTAGACAAGTTTCACTTCCCGAGTCTAACAAGGCTCTAAATGTCTGCCATTCTGAATATTTATCTTTCACTATAGAATTAAAGCAGCACTCAAAAGGCATTTGTTTTTAAAACACGCCGTTGCCACGATCTGTGTTTCGTCTACTTTCGGAACGAAAGATTCAGCATTTACACTCAAGGCGAATCGTGACTCATCCTGGTTAACCTCTGTCATCGTTTCCAGGGGGAAGAAGGAATTCCCTTTCCTTTCTCTGGGGTAATGTAATAGTTTGTTATGCGTTTCGAGCAGAAACAATTTTTTGATCTACATCTACTAACGCTGCATTGAGGTGAAAAACATTTAAAACAAAGTCTATTATTTTTAACAAATTCTACTCTTTCGTTTACAGAAAACATTTTAAATTGTGGGCAAAATTGTAAAGCATGAACATTATTTTTACACAATACACATTTATCATTTTTTAACTCGGAAAAAAATACATTCGATGCATCTCGCGGTATTTTAGCATTAAATTTGGTTTGTTAATTATAACTGAAACGCTTGACATTTTCACAAAAGGGCTTAGAAAATATCTCATTTTTAATTTTGCCTTTCGATGACAAATATATATCGCACTCACGCGCTAACTCTTGTGGTTTAAAATATTTCTCTCCCTGTTTTATATTCATGTAAGACATAAATTCTCCGTCGAGTGTGTTCATTATTTTATCCGATACAATTAACTCACACAATGATTTAAAATCATTCACATTGCGCAGCTGACAATAATACTCAAATGTCGCGCATAATCGTGATGCAAATTGCACATAACTCTCTGAACTTAATTTTTGCGCTTTCTGAAATCTATTATAGCATTCTTGCGGTGTGGGAGAAAATTCTTTTAATACTACATCTTTAAGCTTACTATAATTATTTAACTCTTCTTCGGAAACATGAACAAGTAAATTATTAACTCTTTCACCTAGAATATTTAAAAGAATTTCGCCTTTAAATTGTTCGGGAACCTCTTTTATTTTGAATGCTTTTTCGAGCGACTGGAAAAATAAATTATATGATTCCACTCTTGAAGGTACGGGTATTGTTAAAGTTTTCACGGACTTTAACAAAGTCTCAACATTAATATTGGCGGCAGTTTCAAAAACACTCGGATTTCGAATATCGGAATTTTGAGGTAAATTCTTCTGGATATTTGCAAGCTCTAATTGTTTTTGCAATGGCGCTAATTTAATTCGTTCAAATTCTAATTCAGTTTTACTATCCAATCTCTTATTTTTAATTTCCGCCAAAGCATAATCGATTGCAGATTGAACTAACTCTTTATCATTTTTGTAAATGTCACTATTTACAATTAAGTTTTTTAAGTCAGCGATTTTTGCTCCTTCTGGTACAGTTAGATTTAACTCTTCCGCAACGATTTTTAACTCGTCTTTCCCTAATTTATTTAAAGACATATTTATGAATTAAGGACACTAATAGAAGGATCAATTAATTGCACCTACCTCCTCAGATCGCTGTTTCACGGTGCTCGCTAAAGTTTCGCAATCGTTCTCTATTCACACTTTGGCAATCACTTATATTTTTTCACTCACTGTGAATTTTGATAATCCACGGTTTCACAAATTCACATATCCATAAGGTCGTTTTCCTCCGGTAAGGCTGACCATGTTTTGCTTCAACACGCACACACAATAAACAGTGGACTGTAATATTTTTAATCTCTCTACTCCGTACACTACCTCTCGGATTGTGTGTTACACATACACTGACGTTTTTCTTTATAAGCCGCTAGAGGGCGCTGTTCATTAACAGAACTAACAATTAGAAAATATAACTTTATTGTTTTGTTTTTTGTAGAAGTTTTTGCATTTATTATATATAATATATATACACGTCTTCCAAAGATGACTAATATATCAAATTATCACTAATATATCAAAGAAAAAAAATAATGCTATCACTTAAATATTTCTTTTTGTTACAGAAATTAGACACACATCTGTCATATTGCTACTTGCTTTGGGTCAAATTTTTAATAAAATTAACATAATTACAACATTTATGATGAACATTTTATAATATTGCTTTTAAATATATGGTATTTGCAATAATTAATATGATTTTTTACATATATATACTTTTTAGAGTGTTCCAAAGAAGAAATGATCCTGGTTAAAGACAAAAGTTCCTATTTATGGGAATAAAATGTATTTCCTACAGCTTCATATTGTGTTAATGTCGCCAGGAAAGTAGCCTGTGTAGTACTTTGCAAAAAAAAAATTTAATAAAAAAACTGTCTTGTTTACAATAAAGTTCTTTTTCCTGAATAAAATGATGTCTTTGGTGAGTTTATTTGTCGTACTTTATTTCTTTATGTAACATAATTTTTGTGAATAAGCGCCAAGACCTTATATGACGATAATAACGCATAATATTGAAATAGGAAAAAATAACAGTGACTACAAAATTTAATGGCCGATGCAAGTTAAACCTTTCGAGGCCAAAACATCTTCTTGTGGTATAGTGTGCAAGTTAGGATAAGGGGTGCCTGGCCAGGTGTCATATTCGTCACTTGACCACACTTAAAAATTACGAAGCCCTGCAACAAGATCACCCAGGTAGCTGTATAGTGTGAAAATAAATCATTTTCATCCAATGTTAATTCTCGTAATTATAGCCAGTAGAAGAACCAGTCTGTATTCTGTTTAGTTCTCGCAGTTATAGTCAGTAGCGGACCTAGTCCACATTATGTCCGCTAAACTTGGAAGATCTCGTACATAATTCTAACTGCAAATCTTGAACTGGATTCTAAGTGGTCATATGGGAAACGAGAATGATATGTTGTCTTAATTATATTCATCGTTGAAAATGCAGGTTCCCACAGATAAGTAGAGCCAAAGAGCAATGTTAATTGAAATGCAACTTTGTTAAAATTAGAATAATTTTTACCTCGTCTATTAGATTCCAGAAGTTATTTTTAGATTCTGAACTACGTTTTTTTAAAATTATGTCATTTTAAGGTATCCGAACACGTTGAAAATGACCAAATTCGGACAAGACCGATATTTTTGTTTTCTATTTTATTTCATACATCTATATTTTGGCTTTACGAAACATACTTTGTTTTGATTCTATGCTTCTTAGAGGCCAAGTTACAATCAATTTTATTAACTTAGAAATACCGGAAGTGGATCTTTGATCTACCAGAAATGGGCATTTAAATTGTTCGAAATCTATCATGGCGAGTCTGATCACACAAAATATTACAAATGTATTTCTATAAAACTTTCTGCACCTGATATTTATGCTATTTTCTAGAGAATGTACTAAAATATTTCTTATAGTATGAATATTATTTAAGTTAGGGCATGTTATTTAAATAATGGCCTTATAAAAGAGTTATTTTTCTTATAACGTTTACTCAATCATCTCTAAAAGCTTCAAATTTTAATAAAACATTAAAATTTTAGTACATTCTCTAGATTAATGCCTCTAGATTGTTTTGGTAATTCTTTTACTAATATAAGTTTATTACTTTTTTCTCTAATTGCTTTGAAGTTTTACAAAAATATTGCTAAAATTTCACATATAATTGTGATTTTTATGAAATTCCGGCAATTTATTTTAAATATTGTTGATTAAATATTAGTATTTATTGGTATTGAATCCTATATATAAAAAAGCCTTTATATGCTTAAATATGTTATTTTGTCAAAAAGTACTCTGAACGTGTTCGTATACCTTAAAGGAGAAAAACTTGTTTCTTTTAAGAGATAAAGTTGATATTTAATTTATACTTTCATTCATTTTCCCCACATCAACATTGCCAAATGGGTAGCAAATAAATGAAACTTTGGGTTCTAGTCCAGTAAATTTTTGAAAACCTCTTTTAAATTCGTAGCGAAAGATTATCAATTCATTTTAATATTTCTCTTTGTTTAATGTACTTCCGTTTTTAACCAACTAGTCAGAAACATTTCTAAAGATTCTAAAGAATATTTTACCTCTTGTATTAGGATCCTGAATCTATGTAAAAAATATGTCGACTTTTAACCAACGAACAACTAACTGCATGGTACAACAATTTTCCGAAATCAGATTGGTTTTCTTCGAGTTGGGCTCTAAATATTCTTCTCTGAAGATTTCTTCCTCGAATTGAGCTCAAAATTTTCATGAAGACTTCCATAACATGACACATATTTGGAATTTTACGACTAAGAATTTATTGATCAAAAATGCAATGTGTAGAAAGCAAGTACGGTGAATCATTGCCTCTGATACACATAGCCAAAAATCCAATGACTGTGCCGGTCAATGATGAGGACCCATAAGTTCTCATTTATAAATTTTATGTGAATTGGAATTTTTCCTACTCTATTTATTTTTTGAAAGCATAGCAAACATCTTCTTCTCGTGTTTTCTTCTTTGATGTAATAGTAATGATTCTTTATCTAAACTCATATACTTTAAAATTCTTTTTTTATTTCTAATGGGCTGCGAGTTGGTCATTAATCATTGCAGAACTTGTACATCCCCTGGAAGTTGGTATCACTTTTTAGTGCCCTATAGTCGGATATAAATCACCGCAGGTAATTTTGATGCCCAGTTTCCTCCCTAGAGGGACGCACCTGAGCTCTGATGATGCAAACTTGTACCAGGATTTAATTTTGCCGAGAGCATCCAAGCCAAACAGACACTCTAGGGATATTATACATGCCGTATAATCATAAGACATGGCTGCTGCAAATTTTCGACATCATGATAATCTACCGACTTGGGCCGGTGTCGAACCCGCAATACTGGATGCAGAGGGCCAGCGACAAACCAACCATGCCACCCAGCCGGTCTTTAAAATCATTCTTATATAAATATAAAATTGAGAAGCATCAACCGCATCCTAATTTTTGACAAATTTCCGGGAAAAGCACAACTGTAATTTGACAACTAATCAGCTCGATCAAAATTCATCATTTTATACGTTTCTATATGGTGCATGAAGATTCTACGCGAGTGTTGTGCGTCTTTAACCCCTTAAATGCCGTGGGCGTGTATGCACGTCCTGCTGAGAAAGTGCCTTTAGTACCCCGGACGTGTATACTCGTCCTTCCAAAGGAGGACTTTTTGTATTGTGCTGCTCTGTTTAAAACTAGTTACAAGGCTTTGGAATACAATAACTTTTTGTACGAATGCACTGTGAATGTGATACCAGTTTATGTGTTCAACCATGTTTCAGGATATATCAAAGAGCAGATAAATTATAAATTATTTTTAATGTACTGTAAATCTAGAGGTTGAATTTTTTACTTTCATTTTATTATTTTATTCATTTTTTTCTGTCTTTCTTAAAGTGAAAGTAAACAATTTTTTAGGGGGAAAGCACACATTTTTTCTTTCCCCCAATAAATTGTGTAACAACGCGTGCCAAGGGGGGGGGACGGTGGCACTGGGATGGGAGTGAATTTCATAAATTTCCTTGGCAGTTAATGGGTTAATGAAGGAAATAATTTACTTTTTATTCTCAAATGAATCAAATAATGAATGTCTTGTTTCCAGAAATTCTTTTTTTTTTCATTTCTACATCTGCAAAAGGTATTTATGTTTTGGTAAAACACGACTCGCACGAAAAGATGAAACTCTTACAATCTTAGATATAGTATTGGGTTTAATAAAATATGATTTTTGTCCAATTTACATTCTTTTAAGTTTTTCTTGCACACAATTCGATTTTTAACTGAAAACGTTATAAAAACTTTGATGCATGATTTTGAAATGTCTTTCTATTCATTTTTGTTGGAAGTGCCACACTAGTATGGTATGCAAATTACTAACATTCTGCATTCATTATATTAAAAAGAAAATCGTTATTCCCATTCTTCATTAAAACTATATGTTTTCTTTTCGTAGCAGTTGATCTTGACATTGCACCTTTCTTTCAAAATAAGACAGATTACTATTTTTACTACAAAAACACAAATAACACAAAATTATCAAGTTGAATGTTTAAAAAACTATGAGCAACTGCTAGACCGAGGAGCGTGGACGTGCTCAAAGCAGCAAGAACGAACATACGTGAACCGATGAATCTGTAACTGACGTATGTACTTAACACGTTTGTTTCTGTGTCCCGGCCATCGTGGAACGGGACGTCAACAGGAGAACCCCGTCCCTTGAAAGCGCGTGGTGTGGGAGATGCCTCAGTAGCCAATCTCGTGATATCACGCGAAAAGCTAATGATCAACGTTTATTCACCCCTTCAGTCGGTGAGTGGGAAAACACTATTTCTACGGTTGGCATTGACATGATTTTTCGTCCAATAACGGTAATGAGCGTGTTAATTTTCATCGGGCGCTTCCAATGAATTAACATCTGTCGTATACACACTCATCAAGTCATTTTCTTTAATGAACTTATTGTATCTATTGGAAAAAGCTAATTCTCCAGTTTAACAGACTTCGGCACTTCATAAATACAAGGTGTGTCGGTACAGTAGTTGTAAATCTTTCAGGTCAGATAGAGTACTACTAAGCGATGGGAAATCACATTGCAATGGATGGTACGAAACTCTTTCCTGGCTTGGTACTGAAAACACAAAACACAGGAGAGACAGGACATGAGTAAAAGGAGGAAATATGCTTATTATTCTTAAAATAGCAAGTATGTTGGGAAGTTTCTGGTTCGTGAACGCGACAGACGTACGTAACCTAATGGATGGCGTTACACAAACTTAAGCAGTGGCGGCCAAGTGCATTGATCTACTCGAGCACCAGATCTGACTTGTCGTAAATACTTTTTATGGGGGTACGTTGATCCTGATCTAGGAAACTCACGTTTAAAATGCTGAGGGCATTGTTGCTCGCATCACGGCAGTTTTTGGTTTCGTCCTTGACACATCTGGTATTTTTACTAATGTTCGATATTCAGTGTCCCTGGGATGTGAGATCTGCCTCACGAGGACGTAATTTTGAACACCTACATTTATGACAATCGTTGTCCCTGTAAGGTATTCAATTACTTGCGACAACTTTTCTTTGAAAAAAAGAAAATATGGGGATTTTTTTGTGATTTTTAGATTTATTTAGTATATCTTAAGGAATAAATCCTAAAATTGAAAACAGAAAAATTTATCACTATTGAAATGGGAAAAAACTAGTGAACATATATGTATAAAAAATTGCATAAACGGTGCCCGCTCTGTACAAATATTTTATGAACAAATTCTCAGTTTTTCAATTTTGATGTGTTATTTCTTATTCCTGTTTGAAATGACCTTCAGGATATAGATATATTTTATTTTTTACAAAAACTAGAGCACTTTTTCTTAGGGATTATATTCACATAAAGGACTGTAAATTTTGAAGTAAAACAGTAATTGATAAATCTGAAGGTGAAAACACTTTTACTGTTATACAGAACATACACAAAAAATTTCAGCAAAGTATTTTCAAAACTTTTTGAGCAATCACTGTCCCCATTTGAGCTTTTCTAAAAAAACACATTTCGAGTAAAATGCATTTTAAAGTTTGACATCTTGTGTTTAACATCTTGTCTAAGGTGTCATGGCATCTACTTTTACTAAGACACTTGTAGTTTTTGTTCTAGTGCAAGGGTGTCCAACCCAAATGACCTTGCGGGCCACTTCGGAAAAACATTATAATCTCGCGGGCGGCACATAAAAATATGTACCTTTAAATCAAATTTGGAAACAAAAAACATTTATTAAATGAAAATTTAAAACAGAATGAATTATTATTATTGTTTTCATTATTTTTCATGTATACAGACAAAGATAATATAATAATGCAATGATCAAATAATGTTTCAAATAATACAGTTGCAATTTTCTTGAAAATTACGGTGCTCCTTTTGAATTAATTTTTCGTTACTCATTGTTTGAAATTTGACAGTGCTGTCATTCGCAAACGGTTAAGTATATATATCCCTTTATCTTAAACATCCTGAATATTTTTTTAAAACTTTAAAAATTATATCTGACTGTCTCTTGCTTTTTGGGCACTTCAAACAGAAAAGGAGGAGGAGAAATGAAAGTCGTACACATACACACACACACACAAAGAGTCATGTACCATCCATAGTAAAGGATTTGAATATTGCAATTCGGAATTTATTATAGAAAAATCAAATATACATAACTGTTTGATAAAATATAAATCTATTTTAATCTAAAGGATATTTCTATTATCAAAAAGGATTTATATTTTAAAACAAGAACAGGTAACCAGCAAATGCATTGTAGATTTATATATATAATATAAATTTCCCCTCAAATAAATTTCAAAATGAAAATACTTTAAAAACCTGATATTCAAATTTTTTAAAAAAAAGAGTCGGTGAGCCGCAACTTGCGTACCCGTGGGCCGCGTGTTCCACACTCTTATTCTAGTGAACGGAAAATAAAAGACTAGTTATTTTTATTAAACTAATAAGATGACCTATAAAATAAAAACATTATAAAAAGTTGTCAATTGTTGAAAAAAATAGTCGGATACCTTAATGTTCTTTTTTCTTGGGTTTTTCTTCTGCTAAGTATAATAAACATGTGTTCTCCTCTTATTCATATCTTGTTTTTCTTTTATTTTGTGTCGTCACTACCGCGCCAGGAATGCGTTTCCCCAACTGTTCATTACTATGTGATTTCCCATCGACTATTTGTACTCTATTTGTCCTGAAAGTTTGTAACCGTTGTACTGAAATACCTTGGATTTTTTTTTAGTGTGCGCGTCTTGGCTGTTAATACAGGCATTTAACCCAAAAATTTTGGGGGTAGAATGCGGTCGACTTAAGGTTCAACCCTGATCTAGAAACATAAAATTAATTTGATTTATAACGCCATTCTTTTTGTGTTGGCGTACATACCACCGTCCATCAAGGGATATTATAATGATAAAAAATTTAAGACTGTCTTCTGCTAATGCTAAAGAATAGGAAGTGAATTCGAAATACTTTTTTCAGATATAAAAGTATTCCAACATTAATATTATATTCGGGCTTCACTATTCTGTAGAGAATTACTTATTTTATTATATTACTCATTTTTATCCGAGTTAATACATTTTTTCTTTTATAAAATGTGCTTCACACTTTTCTCCTACACCGTAATGCTAAACGAGCTACCATTTACATGTTAAAGAGAAAAACTAATTATTTATGGAATATTTTTTAAAATTTGAAAAACGCTATAAAAAAATGTGTGAGCGACACTGATAGACATTTTCATGGAAATAGAGGCATTTTTTTAGCCCGAAAATTTTTGCTCTGTGTTTAGATGAAGCTCTTGTACAACAGCCTTAATGCATTTTGTATCTGTTTTGGTAATATTCATAAAATATATTTTGTAAGCACTAGAAATTAAAAAAAAATAATTCTACATCATAGGAAAATTACAATATTATTTCCATGAAAATTTGTAAATCACAGTACACAAAAGGAACATGTGTGTACATGGCATGTTCTTTTTTGATGCGCCTTAGCAGATCACACATGACCACTCCTGTATTTGGAATATGACTATCAATTACATTCAATTCAAGGCCTGGAAATATTTTTTTAAACTCCTAGAAACGTATGGGTCGTCGTTTTTGTTACCAAATTGAAAATCCTGAAATTAATGGGTGTGTATGCCGAAGATGAAAACCTAGTTGCTCTTGAAAACCCATACATATAGATTCTACATAAATTTCATAATTTACAACTGCCCGATCGATGTGGAAGACAATGATTTGATGCTACCATTTCTGAGAGCGTTGTCAAAATGCATAAATAATCTATAATAGAACTCATAATGATATCTAGATGTTTATAATTCCAAAAACAAACAAACAATAAACAAAAGAATAATGGGTAGAACGCTGGAGAAAAATGACTACAGATGATTAAACTGTTTTAAACATGTTATTATGTAGCTAATTGGTAAATAAGTGCATATGGGTTTAATTTTTTTTAAAGAAAAAATTGAAAAAACCCTCATAGATTAAAAAATTAGCTCACCAAGAAATAATTGCGGGATCGTAACGAAACTTGGCATGAAAAAACATTTCGGGGAGATATGCAAATGATTAGAAATACAGCGTGATTGCGCATTACTTATAGCCGGTAGAGGGCGTTTAACGTCGTTCTCCGTGGAGAATAAAACAGGTAACCAAAGCTTGTTTGAGTGTTCTGAATCGTTAACAAAGGAAAAGCTGAGGTAGGCAAGCCATTACGCCGTTTTCGAAGACAATATGAGCAGCTGTCACAGTTTGCGAGGTGGAGAATCATCGGCTTGATGGAAGCTGGGAGGTCAGCTAGATGAGTAGCTTGTCAATAAGGCAGCTCTAATTGTGTTGTGAGGAGGTGTTGAGACAAGTGGATCCGAAGAGATGTCATTTACACAAAGACCAGGCTCAGGACGTCCTCGACAGACCAGTCGTCGAGAAGACCACCACATCGTAAGAAATGCACGCGTACAGCCATCTGCTTCATCGACCGCAATCCAGGCACAGGTAGCACCGTCACTAGGGGCAGCTGTGTCTTCTCGAACCACACGAAGAAGTCTGGCTGAAGGACATTTGGGATCGCGGCGCCGATTACGTGTGCTGCCCTTGACGCCCACCCATCGACGCCTCCGTTTGAAGTGGTGCTGCGCTAGAGGAAACTGGACTGCAGCGGAATGGAAGCAGGTCCATTCCGCTCATATTGTCTTCGAATCCAGACTCAATCTCAGCACTGATGACAATCGTGTCGTGTGTGGAGACCCCGTGGTGAACGCTTTAATCCTGCCTTTGTTTTACTGCCACATGGTGTTATGGTAGGGGGGCCATAGCCTGCAATACACGGTCACACCTAGTATTGATCCGTGATACCATGACAGTCTAGCGTTATGTGAATGGCATCATGCAACTACATGTGTTGCTACTCATGCAACGGCTTCCGGGAGCCATTTTTCAACAAGACGATGCTCGGACTCACACGATAAGGGTGTCACAAGACTGCACTGTTACTACCCTTCCTTGGCCTGCCTTATCCCCATATTTTTCTTCAATCGAGCATATCTGAGATCATTTGGGACGACGAGATGGGTATCCCAAGAGTTTGAACGAACTAGAGGCAAGAGTACAGCAAGTATGCAACAAAATGTCTCAAGACATCATACAGAACTTGTATGCCTCAATTCCCGATCGTATAGCATCGTGAATTCGCGCTAGATAGGGTTCAACAGGGTATTAAATCATTCGTTCTTTTTTGCCCTTTTATCTGAAATAAATTATCTCTTTTCCTTGCCTGGTAGCACAAAACAGCATTAATAGACAAAAAAAAATTATTAAAGGGATGTAGATATTTCTAGTGATTAAAGAGACTGTGGCACAGGCCACATCAGGCACAAATGCGCTGATTATTTAGCAATTCCGAAAGATTATGTAAATAAATATTATAGTACTTTTCATTTGCATTTTAATTTTTAAGTTTTCTATTTTAAAATTTCTGTTTAACACATCCCCCTCCTCTATATTTATTAATTTTTCCTTTGGCTACTTTACTAAACCAAGAGTTTTATACTTATGTATTTTAAGTTTAATTGTTCAATAAAATATATTGTACATACATATACTACATCCCCCTACTGTTTTCAGAACTTTAACAATTTTCAGCATTTTTGTTGCACGGTTTCTCAACTAAATACATCTCTTCAATTCATCTCTTACCCGATTTCCGGATAACCCATATCTCTAATTTTCTAAAATAAAGTTTATCTTTTCTGCCTGTTTTTCAAGAATTTTTCAAGAACGAATTTACCCAGAGAGAGTAATAACTGTAGTACAAATAGCGAAGTAATATTCCTGTTGTTGTTGTTGAGCTCATGCCACCTGTCTGACATAGTCAGATCGAGGCCCACGAAATTCAATGTTGGCAATGGGCTAGAAGTACGCCTGTCGTTGGCTTTAGCCTTGAGCACCATACAGGTGGCAATAAGATTTAGCTCGTTAAAATTCCCGAAGGGACGATAGAACATTACGATAGAGGGCGCCATTATCTAGCTCCACCATCCCAATTTAGGCATGGAACTGAAGTGTAGGGAAATTTTCTCCAGTTCCCTGCATTCGTGATTCAGCCCACAAGACATTCGAACCCACTGATTTAACGAGCACGTACTCCGAGTGTACTCGAAGGGTATTTGGTGGTACGGGCATCGAACCCAGGTCTTCCCGTCTGGAGTCCGATGCTCTAAACCAGGCATGCCCAACCCACGGCCCATGGGCCACATGTGGCCCATTTGGAGACTTTTTGCGGCCCAATTGAAGTTTCTGTCTATATTATTTTAGACATTTGCACTACAGACGGAAGAATCGAAAATAACGTGTTTTGACCCACCCCCACCTCTCCCCGAGCAGTTCTTACCGAAATAATTTTTTTCCTTCATTTGACTTTCAAGCATTGTAATAACAGGTGTTGATGTATGAAGGAAAGCAAATGAGCATGGGTATGTCATTCCTCTTTCAACGAGAACTTCATTGAGAGTGAGTAGTGTATTTAGTTCTATTTGTCAGAGAAATAACTTATGTCTATATTTTTAAGTTTAGATTAGTAGCCTTTTTCTTGTTTTATTTGGCAATGAAAGAATGCGATGATGGATTTAATGAGTTGCCTCAGAGCTGTAATACCAGTTAGTAGAAATGTAAGATAATTACGGCAGCAGAATAAAAATGGTTAACATTTTAACCTTCTGAAATAATGTAATTTTTTCATTTTATAATATATTTTAATCCCGGTGCACAATAATTAACATCATGCAATAAGAAACTAAATATTTGGCTATTGGGCAGAAAAAAAAACTTATTTTGTCAAACAGTGTAATAATTACAATGCTGTTCTTCTTTGCTTAATTGCCTTTTTGCAAATGAAATAAAAATTTTGAAAATCTAAATCAAATTTATGCAAACATAATGTAACACAAGTATAAAATGTGAAGATATTACGCACATAATTGTTATATTACGTAACCTCAGATGGCAGCATAAATCTACTGTAGATAAGAACCTTGTATGTTAAGAGATATTCTTCCACCAACCAGTGTAATCGGTCGACTTTCAACTTTGTTGTGATTGCGATCCAGTAAAAGGTCAACTTGCTGTTTTCTGATCATATCAATAACTATTGAATAAATTTGTATTAAATATTTATCTCAAGTAAAGTACAAAAACAAGTGCCACATTAATTGTAAGGTAATATAAAATATTTTGAATGTTATACGATAATAAAATATTTTGAATAATTTTTTTTTTTTATATGTGCGGCCCACCTCAGTTTAGTAAATTTTTACTTGGCCACCAACCGATTTGGGTCAACACGAGGTGTTGTTTGGGTTGGGTATCTAGGAGGTGTTGGTTGGGCACACCTGCTCTAAACACTAGGCTACCAACGGCCGTAATATTCCTATTTCATAACGGTTGTGCTGCCATCTATTGCTGGTAGTCTACAGCATTACTACACTTTCAGTTTTCATTCAGTAATTTCATTGGGAAGTGCCGCCATCTGCAGGAATTTAATTCAAAATACTTTAAAAAAACTAACTAGATTATAATACTTGGTTTTAGCTACAAACAGATTTTGCCGCCATCTGCAGGAATTTAATTTAAAATACTTAAAAGAACAAATCAGATTGTAATATTTGGTTTTACCTACAAACAAGAAAACGTTAACTGAACATTTTAATTGGTTAAAAATAAATAGCCCCAATACTGAATTTGAGACTAAGAAAATAAGCTTTTTTAAAGTAAATAGCACATATTGAAATTAAAATAATCAAGCGAATACGTATTCTAATTTTTAAACAAAAGTTTGTATTTCTACAATTTTTAAAACTGATAAAAAAATTTACGATAAATGTGAACTTTAGTTGAGTATCTGCATTTTATTATTGATTTATTTACTATTATTATTTTTATAATTATTATTAGTAGTAGTAGTACAAGAAATAAAGTCATTTTGAATTATTGAACTAGGAAATTTTAATTCTATCTTCAACATAATCTTATGTTTACGTATTGAAATTTAATATTTTCTTCAATTTTAAATGTTTCTTAGAATTAAGAGAGACTTATTTTTGATTGTTCCATTAGTTGTTGTGTCAAAATTTTCCGTAACATTTTATAAAAATTGAATTATAATTACACACACGCACACAGTTCCCCTTAATATATATTTTTTTATTTTCTAAGCTTAAGATTACGATTATTAATTTTGATTTTAAATCGGAAATATTTAAGATTATTTTTGTACCAGAAAATAAGTAATTTTGTATTTATGACATTAATGTGCATGCATATTTTATATATGCATCTATGTGCAATTTCAAATGCATTTTAAACATTTTCCTACCTTTGATAATTCGTAATTATAATCTTATGAAGGAACTAGAATCAGAAGGAAGAAGATTGTCTAACCATTTTATATTTCCGTTAACATTATACACACAGACATTTACGAATATTCACACTCACATATATTTTCATGCATGGCTTTTGATGTATTCATATTATTTTTGTCTTTAGAGAGTAATGAGGGGTTTTTTAACACAACCTTACTTGCTATAATATAATATTTTTGTGTTTTACTAAATTTATTTTTAAATCTTTTATTTTGTCATATTTTAATACATTTTCACAATATGAACTTTATGTAATTTCATAAATTTTTGAAGAAAATCATTTTGATTGCCAGCTATAAATATAAAATAGCAAATCAAATTTAAATCAGATTTAAATCAAATATACTAACAAGGGCACGATTAAGGAAATTTATTTGGGATTGAGACATGGTGCAATAATAGTTCACCCCTTATTGTAATTCCACCGACTGGCCAGTCAATTGGGGGAAATTAACCTTCGAAATTCATGCTTAGCTTTTATACAGTTAAATTTTAAATTCCCGTAACGAGTTCGTAACCTGATCGGTAAATATACTATTTTGTTATGTTGGTGATCCCTGAATATATAGCAGAGACACTTTAAAAAAATTCTAATAAATACAGAAAAAATGATATTTAAACTTGTGAATACCGGAATGTATTGTACGAATACATTCCTGTAATCCAGTATGAATTGTACAAATGGCTCAAAATACTGGTATTCGGAATCCCGGTATTGCAATCCCTAGTTAGGAACCCGGTATAGAAACAAACAAAAAAAAAAGACAGTTTTCAAAAAATACATAGTGATACTCAGTATAATTTTTTTTTAAAACAGTTATACAATATATTTAAAAAACTTTATTCAGTATAGATGTAAAAGTCTATTTGATATACAGACAGAACTTGAAGTCTATACATATAACATTTTCTGAGAAAAAGATTCATAGATAAGCTTCATTTAACATTGCCAGTATAGGAGGTACCGATTCCCAATTATTCCTTTACAATTCAAAAAATATTTTAACACAACTTTATTTGAAATATAAATCCGTTAAAGGATTAAAGAAATATTTGTCTTCTATTAACCTTAGTGGGTCGTAAAGTAAGAACCTGTATGTTATTTATATTTCATAGAATTTGCCCCAAGATAATATCTTAGAATGCCTTCAAATATGAAAACGATTATACCCCCAAAAATGAGACTTTTCATTTAAGTTCTCCGTCGTGTAGGTGCAGTAGTAGGGTGTGTTTGAGTGTTATATTAACTTCACACTATACAGCTGCAAAACGGCTCTTGGCGATGGACCTCGTAAGTTTAACCACCGTAAAGTGATGAAGACGACGCTTAATAAGGCCCCCCTCTTCTTAACTTTCTCACCACACCCCGAGACGACGTGTTAGCCCTCAAAAGATTTAAGGTATCCGACTACGATCGGAACCGTAATTTTCAAAAGCTCATAAATGGATAATTTTCATAATATTTAGTGTCCCTTAGATTAGAATATATGCATAAAATTGTTTTAAGAACATTGTGACAAAAAAAATTATTTAAATACAATATTTTGGCAAAAAATTAACTTAGAATAATATTTTTTCCGAATGTTCTCCTTTTGTGAAAAATGCTCCTATTATAATAATATTTTGCCTGTATATAGGTCAGACATCTATTCAGGGGCTCAACTAGAATTTTTGAAAGATATAACATAGAAGTGGGTTTATTCATATTTTACGGCAACAGAGGGGAGCAGTTTTAAGAAAAAAACGCGAACAATTATTTTAATGGGTGGTAACTCTGAAAAGAATGTGAATTTTTCAAAAATTCTAGTTGAGCCTCTGTAGAAAGGTCTAAGCTACATACAGGCAAAATATTATTATAATAGAACCATTTTTCACAAAAAGAGAACATTTTGTGATAAAATATTATTCTAAGCTAATTTTTTGCCAAAATATTATGTTTAAATAATTTTTTTTGTCAAAATGTCCTTGAAATAATTTTATGCATGTATTCTAATCTGAGTGATACTAAATATCATGAAAAATATCCATTTATGCGCTTTTTTAAAATCGCGGTTTCGAACGTAGTCGGATATCTTAACATGCATAGGCTACCATATTTTATAGTTACTGTTATTTATGCCTGTTTAGTTTTGTGCATTATAATCACTACATAAAGCCTTTGTGCATATTGAAAAAAGTTATGTTACGTAATGAAATAAAGTACGACAAATACACTCATCAAAATGATCATTTTATTAAGGTAAAAAAACTTGAAAAAGTTATTCATTGTTAAGTAATATTTCGCAACTTACTACAACAGCTACTTCGATGACGATAAACTTTCCACGAAGAATCTTGAAAGATACTTATTCTTATAAACAGAAATTTTTGTCTTTAGGATTATGTCTTTACAAGGATGCTGTAAAAATTATATAAGAAATTCATATTAATCATTACGAATACGGTATATTTAAAAACAATATTATTAAAAGTTCAAATGTTGTAATTATTTTAATTTAATTTACCATTTGGATCAAAACAGGTCGCAATATTAAAGGTGTGTCTTTAGTTCCTTAAACAAAAGAAATATGCAAGTGCTAGAATTCTTTTTTCAATCCTACTATTTTAGTTCACTCTATCCATATATATATATATCATGTTCAAATTTTCAATCTTTAATAAAATATACTTTTTATTCATCCATTCAAGTTCAAATACATTTTCTTAAACTTGTTGATGACACTTGATATTAATACAATTTTTTCAAATATTAATCCTAATCCATTATTTAAATTAAAAATGTATAAACAGTTACAAAATAATAGTCTAATAGCATATATAGAAAAAACTCGTACGCTGTGTCCCTGTAGCGCAATGGATAGCACGTTGGACTTCCAATCCAAAGGTTGTTTGTTCGAATCCCACCGGAGATGAACTAATCTCTGAGTGATTTCTTTTTTACTATGCTATATTATTAGAATATAATTAAATTAAATTAATAAATAAATAAATAGTAGCAAAACAAAAAATAGTCCAACACAATATATGTAAAGGAGAATGGAAAATTGCATAGAAAATCGCTTTTTATTTTGTTACTTAATATTGTGATTCTGACATATGTATATACATAATTATATTAATTGTAACTATTTAATAAAAAGTAGCTAAAATAAAATATTTCTCTATTGAACAGTAGGTTTTTTTTAATAAAAATATATAAATATTTTTGTACAAAATCTACACTTCCAAAAATTAACACATTTAATACCGTAAGATTTCCCCAATTTACGTAAGATCCCCAATACGTAAGGACATGTGTAATGTAAGCAACACTTACTAAAAGAGAAATCAGAGGGATAAAAAGAAGCTTGATTGAAAAAGTAGCATGGAGCGCAATGCGACTGAAGGCCGAAACATCCCTGTGATGGGTGTCCAGCAAGAAACATCCGGTCTTTAGTAGGGGATATGATCTTCCCGGAATGCTAGGCAGGTTTCACAGCGTCTGCCCATGCTGAGAATGAGGATGTCAATGAGTTGTTGAGGCATTGCTGCCCATTCGTCTTGCAGCGCCAATCGAAGCTCCCGAACCGTTATTGGTGGTAAGGTACGAGCTGCCAAGCGTCTGCCTAGAAAATCCCATACATGCTCCATGGGATTGAGATCCGGAGATCGTGCCGGCCAATCCATACGTTCAATATCCTCACTCTCTAAGAGCTGTTCGGCAGCTACTGTGCGATGACATAGTGCATTGTCGTCCATGAAAAGGAACTGCAGACCCATAGCGCCTCTAAAAAGACGCACATATGGAAGAAGAATCTCGTTACAATAACGAGTCCCGTTGACTGAACCTGCGTCGAAGATGTAAAGGTCTGTACGACTACCAAGCATGATGCCCCCCAAACGAGAACACCGCGACCTAAATACCTGTCCCTTTCAATGATGTTCGAGGGATGATTGCGGCTTCCCCGCTCTCTCCAGATGAGTATGCGATGAGAATCGCTACTCAAACTGAATCTGCTCTCATCTGTAAAGAGTACTCGTCCCCATTCATTGTCTCTCCAATTCCGGTCTTCCCGGCACCACAGAGAACTCCTTCTCCGAAGGACAGGCGTTAAAGGGACACACCGTACAGGGCGTCGTGCAAACAGACCACCACCGTGCAGTCTTCTGGCCGCGGTAAAACGCGATATCGGTCGTCCAGTCGCCTGTGTCGTGTGTCTAGCGATTTCTCCCACTGTCTGCCGCCTGTTTCTTCTGGCCTGTAAGACAATGTACCGGTCATCTGTGGGTGTGGTTCCTCGTGGACGACCACTACTGATCCCCCGGATATCTGTTCCTGCAGTTTCAAATTGTCTCCAAAGTCGTGAAACGATGCTGTGAGCAATTCCGAACTCTGCAGCCACACTTGTCACACTGCGGCCTTCCTCCAACTTCCCAATGATTCGACCTTGGGTAAAAGCATCCAGATGTCGTCTGACAGATTGATTATTCGCCATTTCTCGCTGAGGCAGCAACTCGATGTGATTTTAACTGCTATACGGCGTGCAATCTCTTTGCCAGAAATACTAATCTTACACCGACAACATGCTTTATACTACTCAGACACTCCCCCGTTACGTCTACCTGCATATCAGCGCATGTGCTACCATACATCACCTTACTTAATCTCCTGATTGGTCTTTCTGTCCACTCTACCTCTTCGTTCAGCTGATATGCTAATTTTTCGACTTTGTCCTTAATTTTTGCACACCAGTGTAATTATTTACACCGAAGCAATGTCATCTTGCATTTTCGTAGATTCACTTCCTTTCGGAAAAACATTTGTTACGGCGGAAGCTTATATATATATATATATATATATATATATATATATATATATATATATATATATATATATATATATATATATACTCAGGAACATTGAAAATAGCGACCCAAGAAGGAAGCTAAGTACAATCGCGAAACTTTGCAAAATGTACAGCGTAATGTGATATGCAAATGATTCAAGTTTTGTGCCAATAAGCATGCTCATACAGGCGAAGGTGGCGCTAATACCAGAAAGAGGGTGCTAAATAAGTCAGCGCAAATTCGAAGATTCATAAACGTGACGATTACCCGCCGATTGTAGGAAGACTTTGGTAAGCGAACAATGCCAGGTAAACGTGCTAGAAGACATTTCTAACAGCTAAGCGAGTTTGAGAAAGGCCTGATCATCGGGATAAAAACTGCAGGCTGGTCGTCGCGCCGTGTTGCTGGCCAGGTGGATCGTTCGGAGTGTGCCGTTAGAAATTATTGGGAGCAATTGACACGAGAAGGTACCCACTCGCGGAAAACCGGGTCTGGAGCGACCAGGAAGACCACGAGGAGAGAGGATCGAAGGATCGTGCGGCAAGCACTTGTGGACCCAACAGTGACTCATTCAACGATACGAGCAGACGAAGGCGTAGCAATTGTTCCACAAACAATTTACAGAAACCTTGCAGAAGCAGATCTTAAATCTAAGCGCCCTTTCCGTGCACTTCCTTTAACACCGGGACATCGGCAACTGCGTCTACAGTGGTGCCAAGCCAGATCAATGTGGAATGTCGCAGAAGGCAAAGGGTTGTGTTTAGTGATGAATCCCGGTTTGTTTTGGGGACAGATGCTAACCGTGTACGTTTGTGGAGGTGCCCTGGTGAGCGGTACAAATCCCCCCACAATGTTCTACGTCACACTGCCCGCACAGCTGGTGTAACGATCTGGGGTTCATAGCCTATGATAGCCGGTCCACTTTAATTGTGATGCGTGGAACCTTAACGGGAAAACGTTACGTTGATGATATTCTTTGACCCCATGTAGGGCCTTTACTAAATGGTCTCCCGGGGGCAATTTTCCAGCAAGATAATGCTCGTCCGCATACAACAAGAGTTGCTCAAGACTTCCTACGTCATTTTCAGACTCTTCCATGGCCGGCCCGCTCCCCCGGTTAGTCCCCTGTAGAGCACGTTTGGGATAAGCTAAAACGGCAGATGCCATCGTGTTACTCTGCAGATGATTTAGAGTTGGCTGCTCAAGATTTGTGGGTCCATCTGCCTCAAGACAACATAAGGTATCTAATCAACTCAATGCCGGACCATGTGGCGTATTGTATTGAAGCTGGAGGTGGTCCAACGCTCTATTGAAGTTACCCAGTATTTGTGTCGTTGCATATCTTGTATTCGTTTAATTGTCTTGTTTTTGAGATCAAGTGAATCTATCATCTGTGTCATTATGTGTATTAAATTTCATTTCAATCCGATGCTTTCTTCTTTTGTAGATATATTCAATGTTCCTGAGTGTATATATATATATATATATATATATATATATATATATATATATATATATATATATATATATTTGTAAAATTTTTCCGTTTGAACTGTTTTTTTAAAGGTTCAGTCATATCCTTTTCAGAGGACTATTAATGTCAACTTTGTATATTACCACATTCCGAAGCAGCGCCGTCTGGTGAGCGTTCGGAGCGCCGGCTTGAATAATTTTTCGGCAGAGGCCTACTAACCCCGCCGGTTCAACACGTCACGTTTTTTGAAGATTTCGCGCCCAGCGGGATTTCAGTCCAGGCATGAGAAATGTAATTAATTTCCCCGTCTTCTAAAGGTATAACTCAACTTTCAATAAACCAAATCCTGTATGTCTTTCTCTTTGTAAATATTCCCTTTTGTAAATATTTCCCTTTAACTTTAAATAAATTCTTTTTTACTTAAATGAAGTATCTTCGTTTAAATGACTTTGATAAAATTAATTCATCGCTAACCCTTTAATACTTACCCCTAGACAACCACCTCCTCAATTTAAAATCCCGGCTTCTGAAGAGTCTGATTTTTATTCGAAGATTTTATTCGGACTCCCACAGAAATAATTGAGGGAGCCCGGGATTTGATTTCAAAAATCTTCTCTAAATAATTAGTTTGATGAACTTCTAACCTTCTTCTTCTTTGAAATAAAAAATTGGCTTAACGCCTAAATTACAAACGGCCTGAATCAAAAATGCGTGGATTGCCTCTCATAACTTACTAACAAGTACAAGTTCTACTCAAGATTTCTCCAGCAAACGTCCATAATCTTCGGAAGAGAGTAGACGCCTTCATCAAACACATCTAGGAGTCAATAACTTGCAACTTCGCCGACGCCACGTTATTTCTGCAGTTTACAACTTCAAAAGATTATCAGTGAATACGTCGTCCAGGGAATCAGGTACTGTGTTTTTTTCGTTGTCCTTTAGAAGAGAGAGAGAGAGAGAGAAAGAGAATCTTCATGAAAGAATTAGTTTTCAGAGCCCTCGTTATGTTGTTTATGATATATTTTTTTAAAGTATGAAAAGTTTTTTTGGAAAATACCATTTTTTTCTATTTGTGTAAAAATCTTTTAAAATATTAAGGTAAGTCGTACGTAATATTCAATTTTTTTATTTTTATTTAATTTAATAACGAACTGAATTGCATTTCATGTGTGGACTAAAAGCTTTCGTTTCCTTTGGTTGCGTCATTGACCTTGAACGTCAAAATTCATGTTCCTAAACATTTTGCAACTTCGATGACTCATATAGTTTAACATTTCTTTCTCCCGCAGCTGTTTGGTAATTAATTATTGTTATGAGTATTCGAGTAATATATTTTGAAAGAATTATGCTATATTTTTTAGAATTGATGAAAGATTATTCTACATGATCTTATTTTCAATGGTGTATTTTATTATTCAATATATAAGTATTTTGAGTTCATTGTGGCAGAATTATTAAGCTTTATATTGAAACGTGTGTTTATTCTTAGAATTTGCTGAATAGATCCTAAATGATTTTTTTTATTGGTGTAATAAAAAAATTACATGAGCTTTTTCTTAAAGTGACTAACTTGTAATAGTTTGCTTTTTTCAGTAAAGAACTTTAAATTATTAAATTCTTTTTCATATCACAATAAATTTAATCACAGTTTTAAAACAAGATTTATATTAATTTATTTTTTCTTACAAATTCTTTTTGCATTTATTATAACGAAATGAGATAACTGATATATTAAATGGTTTAAAAAAATTTTTTGTTTTTAGTTGAAATTAATAATTTGACTATTTCAAATTAAGCATAATGCATTTTAGCTCGCTCTGTTGTCTTTACACGTTACTGGTTTAAAATATTTCTAAATGAATAAAATTTGAATGTGTTTTAATGTATATTTAGTGTATTTTGATGCAATATCATTTTAACTTGAGAATTTTTGTAAATGAAACGAGATTTGCCTATAGCAACATCATTTTTTTTTCTTTGAACACGTGACAATTTTGTTTATTCCTTTGATTACTATCTAAAATTAAATTTAAATTTTAGAAGGGCGTTTCTTGGCAAAGGTCGACGCGAAGATTTATTTGTCTTAACCACGGAATTCAATTTAGAATTTGATAAATCTATGACCACTCAAGGATCTAATTATTGGTAGTGAAAATTATGACGAAGAACTGACCAAAAACATACATTCAACGATTGTTGAGAATCGCAAAGCCAGGGAGAAAAAGCAAGAAGAGCAAAAAGAAAATTTACGCATTGAAGAACGAGAAGAAAAATTACGCATCGAACAAAAACACAAAGACGAGTTTGAATTGGAAAAGTTAAGGATCCAAATACAATCCATTTTATGCGCTGATACATCCAAAGAAAGTGATATTAAATTTCTCGTCAAAGAAGTTTCAAAGTTTATACATCGTTTTGATTTGAAAGAAGACTTCAGTCTTTATCTAAAATTATTTGAACGTCAAGCGCAGAGATTGAATATTAATCAAGAAAACTGGTTTTCTCATCTGTTAGGCTTATTACCGACGGAAGTATCTCACATCATAGCGAGAGAGCCTGACGATAAAGCCAACTCTTACGAACACGTTAAAGATTTACTGCTGAAACGCTTTAAACTAACTCCAGAAAAGTTTCGACAACTATTTGTCACTCACCAAAAAGCACCTGAAAGAACATGGATTGATTTTCACCATGAGTTAAACACTTATTCAACGGATGGATAGATGGATTGAAGATAGATACCTTCGACAAATTATCAGATCTAATCATAACAGATCAACTGAAACGAAAAATGCCTTTTGAATTTAAGGAATATTATCTTGATGAATGGGCAAATATGAACTTCCCTGTTTATTTAGCAGAAAAACTAGAAGAATTCGAAGACTTTAAAAGGACTCTGAAACAAAAATCGAGTAGTCCATTTGTGAAGAAACAAGAATTCAAATCCACAGAAAAGAATCGCAGATATGAAGCACCGGGAAAATTCGAGTATAACAGGAAAGATAAGAAGTTTCCAGCGTCAACAAATTACAAAAACATTACGATGCCCCTGCCACCAAGTACGAATCTGTTCAAAGATATCAAAACAGCGCTCAGAAAGGGTATTACAACAAAAATTTCGAGAAACACTCAAATCACAATTCTTCCAAGCATGCTCATACGAACTATTCAAAATCACAAAAATTCAAAGAACCTCCAAAAGAAACTTGCGCACTCATCGTTAAGGAAGGTTTACGTACTAACGAGATATTTTTTGGAAAGGTGAAAATCACGGCGCTCATAGACAGTGGTAGTACCGTAAGTTTGCTACGAGAAAACATGAGCAGAAGAATAATGGATCCAACAAAATTATCGAAGAACAAGATGCTTCTCACAGGTATTGGTGAAGCACAAGTGAAAACTATCGGTTCCTTTGAAAGTGAGTTAGAAATAGATAATGGAAATTAACTTGGCATGTTGTACCTGCTGATAAATTAAAATTCGAAGCAGTTATTGGATCAGATCTTTTGGAACAAGCATCGATAAGTTTCACTAAAGAAGCAGTTAAATTCAACAAATATGAGAATCATGCACAGCTTATGCAAATATCAGCTGAAAATCTTCATGAAGAACTAGACCTGCGTCATGTTGAAAATCGTCACATCAAGAAGGAACTTGAAAAGTTATTTTAAGACTACAAGCCAGAAAAAACAGTATCTACCGACGTCACAATGATAATTATTCTAAAAGACGAGAGAGAGAAGAACCAGTCTGTCAACCCCCTTGTCGACTAGCTTTCACAGAAAGACAAGAAGTAAACAAACAGATAGAAGAATGGCTCAACGAAGGCATTATACGACCGAGTTCTTCGGAATATGCAAGTCCAATCGTAATGTTAAAAAAGAAAGATGGATCTTCGAGAATGTGCATTGACTACAGAAAATTGAATCAGAAGCTTGCGAAAGATAAATATCCGTTACCTCTCATCGAAGATGTTTTGGACACTTTGCAAGAAGCAAAGGTATATTCTACATTAGATTTACGCAATGGTTTCTTTCACGTCGATGTTGACGAAGATTGCAGAAAGTATACATCCTTTATCGTCCCAGACGGACAATTTGAATTCAACGAAGTTCCTTTTGGACTAAGCGCAAGTCCAGGAGTTTTCCAACGCTACGTATCAAGTATATTTAGAGATCTTACTCGGAAAGGAATTGTAATCAGTTATTTAGATGATTTCGTCATTCCAGCGAAAAACGAACAGGAAGGTCTAGAAAAACATGCCAATTCTTGAAAAAGAAAATAGAAGTTCTAGGTCACATTGTAGAAAGCGGAACTATTAAACCATCACCCACAAAGACACTAGCTGTCGGAAAATTTCCAGAATCAACAACAATAAAAAAAGTACAAAGTTTTCTTGGCTTAACTGGGTGTTTCCGCAAGTATATCAAAGATTATTCAAAGATAGCTAAACCACTTAGCGATTTAATAAGAAAAGAAAACATCTTTGTTTTAGGGGCTCAACAAAAAGCAGCATTTGAAAAATTGAAGAAAATCATGTCCGAAGGCCCAATCTTGCACATTTACAAGTATGGAAGAAAAACAGAACTGCATACAGAAGCTTGTAAACAAGGGTACGGTGCATTTTTATTACAAGAAGCCAAAGATGGAAAGTTACACCCCTTGTACTAGATGTCGAAGAAGACAAATACAGCAAAAGAAAAGTATGACAGCTACGAACTAGAGGTACTAGCAATTATCAATGCATTAAAAGTTTCGTGTTTATCTTTTACGACAACACTTTAAAATAGTAACTGACTGTTCAGCATTTCAGAAGACTATGCAAAAAAGGATCTAACTACTCGCATAGCCAGATGGGCGCTTCAATTAGAAGAATTCGATTATGAAATAGAGCACAGAGCTGGAAGTCGTATGAAGCATGTTGATGCTCTCAGCCGACATCCCGTGTTGATAGTATGCAATGATACATTAACTTCAAAGCTTAAAAAAGCAGAAGAGGAAGATGACAGCATCCAAACACATTGAAATCACTACTAGAGAAGCTAGAATCAGAAGAAATTTTTGAGCGAAACGGTATACTCTACAAATACTTAAATGGTCGAAAATTAATCGTATTCCCTAAAGCAATGGAAGCTGAACTAATTAAATTGATTCACTAAAATGGTCATTTCTCAGTAGGAAAATAGAAGGAATTTTTTATCCCAAATTTAACCAACGTCGTTAAAAAAGTAATAGTTAATTGCGTCCCATGTATCTTAGCTAACAAGAAAACTGGCAAAAAGGAAGGGTTCTTGAATCCTATTTCTAAGGAAAGCATTCCTCTAAGTACGTACCATGTTGACTTCATTGGTCCTTTACCCTTCACAAACAAAAGTTATCAACACATTTTCACCGTAGTAGACGCATTTACCAAATTTACTTAGCTATATCCCATCAAAACTGTGTCTGCTGAAAGTGCCCTCGAAAAACTAAAACAACAGCAGAAACCCTTTGGTAATCCCATCAGAATTATCTCTGATAGAGGTTCAGCGTTCACTTCAAAATTATTCAATGACTAGTGTGATGAAGAGAACATTCAACATCTACAAATAGCAACAGGTGTTCATCGAGGAAACGGACAATTTGCACGAATTCATCGAACTTTGATTCCTGTTCTCACCATGCTATCATTAGATGACTCAACGAAATGATACAAAAATACGTTGACAGATTACAGAGAATACTAAACAGCACTATATGTCGCAGTACAAAATGGACACCATTCGAACTATTAGTGGGAACCAAAATGCGTAACAAGGAAGATATCATAATCAAAGATCTACTGCTAGAAGAAATGGAGAAAGAACATCGAAACCCTACAATCTGAGAATAGAACATCGAAACCCTACAATCTGAGAATAGAAAGACGTATAACAGAAGAAGAATGAAAGCTTCGTTATACAAAGAAGGTGATGTAGTAGCCATCCAAAGAACCCAATTTGGAACTGGACTGAAACTAAGACCAAAGTTCTTAGGCCCTTACAAAGTAACAAAAGTGAATTCTAAGGATAGGTATGAAGTGGAAAAGGTTGGTCAGCTTCGAAGGACCGAACTTAACCACCACCTCAGCTGATTTGATGAAACATTTTTATGCTTAATTGAATTTTTTTATTAGTTATTATTTTTAATTTTTCTCATACTATATCCCTCTTGAGAAATTAATAGATGTTCTATGGTAACACTCGTTTCCATTAATCATTTTATATTAACTTGTAACATTTATTATATTTTCGTATTATTCTTTATCTTTCTATTGATACGAAGGATTTTTTTCATGATTTAGTTAATTGTAGATCACTTTATAGAATATTTTGTTTTTATATGCTTTATTTTAGGTCCGGAATGGCGAATATTAGGTATACAACATTTCATCTGTAATATTTTATTTTATTATCTTTAAGAAGCATATTATTTGTCTTTATTGCATACACATTCCAATAATCATCATATTTATAGTTGTAACTAAAAATAGTTTGTATTTAAAGTACTTTAGCTCTCAACATTCTGTAAGAGCTGAGAGACCAGCTCTGTCAGGAGAAGGTGATTTTGAAGGATTTTCCGTTTGAATTGTTTTGTAAAGGTTGAGTCATATCCTTTTCAGAGGACTATTAATGTCAATTTTGTTTTACCGCATTCGAAGCAGCGCCGTCTGGTGAGCTTTCGGAGCACCGGTTTGAATAATTTTTCGGCAGAGGTCTACTAACCCCGCCGGTTCAACACGTAACGTTTTTGCGCATTTCGCCCAGCGGGATTTCAGTCCAAGCATGAGAAATGTAATTAATTTCCCCGTCTTCTAAGGGTATAGCTCAACTTTCAATTAACCTTATTTCTGCATGTCTCTTTCACTTTGTAAATATTCCCCTTTAACTTGAAATAAATTCTTTTTTACTTAAATGAAGTATCTGCGTTTAAATGACCTTGATTCTATTAATTCATCACTAACCCTTTAATACTTATCCCTAGACAATCACCTCGACAATTTAAAATCCCGACTTCT